>JANVCC010000019.1:4474945-4815269 GCA_025345505.1 Todiramphus chloris collaris
TCCTTCCTTCCTTCCTTCCTTCCTTCCTTCCTTCCTTCCTTCCTTCCACCCGCCCACCCACGGCCAGCTCCTGCAGCAGCCGGACTTGATTCTGCACCCCCGAGCTCTGCTCTCGCACACCCCATGGAGCCTGGCTGCGGCAAGGGTGGGCTGTGGGTCCTCATCCGGAGTTGGAAGGTCACACATCGTTCTAAAGGCTGGCAAGGGAGAGAAGAGAAAGGGAATTTAGCAATGAGTTTTCAAGAAATTGGCAAGCTTTGTAGCACTGAATGCCTCATTTCTGTGATGGAAAGCAGCGCAGTTTGGAGCGTGGTGTGCGCATGATATACATGTGCGTGAAAACATGCATGTGTGTCTATACAGGGAGAAAAAGATTGGTGGTGGTAGCCCTGTAAAATTCTTGGTTTATCCCCCTGAAATCAGTATGCTTATTTCTGGGAGCACACCTTAATCCACGCATCCAGCAAACCTGGAATCCTGTTTGCTTGTTAGTTTCCCTGCATTGTGCCTGTCTTGCTCACAAGGCTGGACAAAAAATTTCAGCGTGTTTCCTATTGCGCTGCCTGATCCCCACCGAAACAACGTCACCTCAAATATGCCAGTAAATTCTTAACCGGGTTGGGAACGTAATTGGCTGAATGTTTTCTGTAAGCTGACTAGCCAATAGCACTCCGAGAAAAAATTTACAACAACCTAGTTACGGCAGATGGTGAAAATGACTTGACACTACACGTGTGAGTCAATATTAACTAGAGATGACATACTTGCCGCACTCATTAGAAAAATCATGATACGCCAGAGAGACTATGTGTACCTCTATACTTACGGCACAAGGTCCTTTATTTTCAGACAAGTGCTGTCCAAATGGTTGCCCTTGTCATTTCTGTTTTAACATCTGCTAGCTAGCATAAGCTCTGGCCTTGATAACTTGCATTTCTCTGAGCCTGAATTACTCTTGGCAGACCTTCTTGCAGTTTTTCCTCCTGAAAGCAGATAATAATTTATGCAAAACAATTAAATAAAAAGAAGAAAGGGGAGAAGACATAAAATCCTCTTTAAAGCACATGAATTGTGGAATAAATGGAAACTGCGAAAGAAGAAATAAGAATAAACAGAAGATAGCAAGAATAACTATAGCTACCAAAAGTGAAATAGTTGTAACTTTTGAGCTGTAAAACAGAATAAATACATAACCGCATTTTCAGTTTTCAAAGTAACGTTTTAATCTCAGTCAATAGAAAGCAGCAAAAACTATACGAATGGGAACCGATGTTGAATAAGAAGTCAAGGCTATTTCTGCTTTCAGATGTTAGCAGTGCACTTCCTTATCCTCAGGTTTGCAAAGGATTCTTAAAGCCTTATATACGCGGAAGCTGATTGCCAGCAGTAAACAATGCATCCAAGGAAGAGACTTGAGTACGTATCTTCTTACTTCCAGGATGCAGCTAGGGATCTTCTCCTGTATTCTACATCAAGGCTGTGGCTTAAAGCAGTCAAAAGGCTATTTAATTATCAGGCAAGGTTTCTCCCTGCGGAACTCTCTCCGCATGTTACAACCTCTTTGCAGCTCAGCTCCATATGCATCTCTTTTTCACACTTCCCTCTCCATCTTGGGCTCCTACACCTGGTGCATCACGCATTTAAGCCCATTAGCTCCGGCTCTTCCTTTCATCTTCCCCATGGCAGACGTTTCTATTTATCCACTGGCAATCGATGTGTGGCGTCACCGGTGGTACTGTAATGACGACTGCACCATTGAGGATGACAGCTTAGAAAGAAGAGGGCAATGGTGATCCCTCCCAGAGCAGCACAGCAGAGTGTAGCGCTCGCATCACAAGGTCACCCTATCTCACCGCTTGCTTCTCTGCATTGGCAGGGGAGGGTTGCTGGGTTTGTACAAGGCTGGGGCGGGAGCGGGAGGGAGGGGGGGAGAGATCTGGATATTTTTCCCCCCTCCCTTAAGCAAAGCCACAATGGAAACCAGGAAGGAGATGGTGATGTTTCTGGAAGGGACACAACTTGGCACTCTAGTTGGCAAGAGGGTGCCTAATTTGTCCGAACCAGTGGGGAGCCCCGCTCCGGAGCCGCAGGAGATGATCCATCGGAACTGCCTCAGCCCCAGACCTGGCCCCTTGTCGTCCCGGGAGAGAGGAGGAGGAGGAGGTGGCGGAGGAGAAGACGAAGAGGAGGTGGAGGTGCTGCCAGGGACAGGGACGGTGCCAGAGAGCCGCTCGGCAGCGGCAGCACTGCTTTCGGCCGGACAGCAGCCCTCCGCCGCGGAGCCCCCCTCCAGCAAAGGGCAGCAGAGCAGCTCGGACACCGAGTCGGATTTCTATGAGGAAATCGAGGTGAGCTGCACCCCGGACTGCGCCACGGGGAGCGCCGAGTACCAGCACAGCAAAGGTACCCAACTCCTTCCCATGCCTCCAGTTCCCTGCCCGCTCCGGGGCTGGGGGGCAGCACTGGTGGGGTGGGGGGGTTGGGGGGGATTGCCGGAGGGGGTCTTCCCCTCGCCAGCTGAGCGAGAGGCAGCGAAATCGGGGCATGTGTTTGTGAATCTCCTTTCCTGGCCGATTCCTCAGCTCCCTGACACAGGGAGGCTTGTTTGGGAGTCAGAGGACACGACACTGGGCAGCCCCCGCGTCCCTGGAGAGGTGCCAGGCTTCTCGCCGTGGATCCATCAGGTCTGCAGCTTGTCCCGTAGGACCTTCTTGGCCAAGACCACCACCCACTATCCCTCTCCAATTTTTTTTTTAATTTTTTTTTTTTTTTTTTTCTTCCCCATTGCCTGGACAGTGCATGCTCCAGGAAATCCCTTCCGATCCTCAACACTGGCGGTTTTGGTTTTTTTGGTATGTGTTGGGCGGGGGAGAAGCAAGATCAAACGCTTTTTCTGGCTGAGAACTGTTTGTGGTTTTGCGGGGTGAAATGTGCCCAGGCGACGTGCGGAAGCGCCCATAAAACCCGTAAAATTGCTCGCCGACTTCTGCCTGCTCCAAATGCGGCAGCGAGGTCCTTGTGTGCACGTTGGGTTAAAAAGAAGGGAAAAAAAAACCCCCAAAACAACAAAAAACAGAGAGGTCCGAATTACCTTGTCACTTCTATGTCTCGATGGCGCCAGCTCGGAAATGGTCCCAATGAATTAATTGCCTTTGGTCTCAGGCACAATGAGAGTTGCATTTGAAAGCAAACGCAGCGGACAGGCCCCTTTTTCCCCTGCCCCCATTTCTTATTCCCACCTTTCCAGTTCGGCAGAGCCCCCCTCCCCCCGACGCCGACAACAACCCACTTCTCCCTCCCTATTCTTCCTTCACTTCAAGATGAAGCTGTGAAGCACGGAGAGCGCTGTCTGCCTTCTCTCGTCCCTTAAAGGCTCGTTGAAAATATCCCATTCTGGGCTTTGGAGGCTGAAGGGAGAGTCCCCGAGGTCTCACCTCCCTCTCGGGGGAAGCAAGGTCCCTGCCTGCTGGCTGCTCCGCTCCTGGGCCCTCGCTGGTCTACAGGAAGGAGCCGCGGAGCTGTGCGGCTCGGGCGGTGGGCACACCTGCCTTTCCGAGCCTCTCGGGACCAGAGGATGTTGCGGCTTCACCGTGCGGGAGGGGAGCCGAGGGTGGGCATCGAGCAGACACCCCCAGGGCGGTGTATGTGTCGGAGGTGAGGGGCAGGTAGCCTTCCAGACAGCGTGAATAAGCACCAGTCAAACTTTTAACCGGTGCTGCATTCCCTTCGTCCTATCCTCCCACCACGGTCCCTCTTGGATGTCTCCCCAGCATCCTCAGTACACCCAGGCAAGCACAGAAAAGGCGAATGGGGAGGGATGGGGGAAGAAGTGAGCTCGCTGGCGAGGCGAGCATCCCTCCGTGCCCGCCTTCATCTGAGTGCGAGTTTCTGCTTCGGGCTCCCCACACAGGGCCGTGCTCCGAGCCGCTGGCCGGCAGCCCCAGCGCCGGGGGGGATCACCCGAAGGGCAGCGGCGGCAGCGGCGGCTCCCAGGGCTCGCTGGCCTGCAGCGCCAGCGACCAGATGCGCCGCTACCGCACCGCCTTCACCCGCGAGCAGATCGCCCGGCTGGAGAAGGAGTTTTACCGGGAGAATTACGTGTCCAGGCCCCGGAGATGTGAACTGGCGGCTGCTCTAAATCTGCCAGAAACCACCATCAAGGTACACACAGCTCGGACATGTTTCCAATTAGCACAATATAAATCTATATGGTCAAACTTCCTTGCAAAACTCGGGAAAGCACTTTGCCAGAACAACCCTCCCTCTCCCGCCTCCCTCCCCCCTCCCGCCCCTTTCCTGGTGTTGCCCGCACCATGCAGCAAACAGCAATGCGGGAGAGGCGACACGGGTCCCGGAGCCATCCCAGCCAGCACCGCTAATTCGGCCTCTACCTATCAGATTATTTTTAATCCTCCTTTCATTCCAGTCCAAATCTCTCTCAGATCTTGGGGGAGGGAAAAGGAAGCCAGCAGCAGTTACTGTTTTGATCTCGCTTTGCTTTGCCTTTTGAAAAACATTTGCACATGAAAATGAAACCGATAACAATAATACCAGGTAGTCCTGGATGCAAAACGGCAGCAAGGAAGCAGGGTGGCCGGGCTTGCCTGGAGTCCGGCGGGGGGGGGGGGGGGGGGGGGGAATAGGGTCTCAGTAGATCAAGCCCTAGCAAGAAGAAAGGAAATCAAGCACCCTAAAAGGGCTGCTCCACTGTGTCTCCCTGCAGATTTATAGGGGCTTAGCTGATCCCTCCGCACGTGATGACAACTCCCTCTGTGAGGGAGAACTGGCGCCGGTCTCCGCTCACCAGCAGATCTGCTGCCGCCCGCGCCGCCCCGGGGCAGGGGCAGGGGCAGGGGCCGGGGCCGGCGGCCGCGCGGAGAGGCGGGGAGTGACGGCTCTCGCCTCCCCTCTCCCCGCAGGTTTGGTTCCAGAACCGCAGGATGAAGGACAAGCGGCAGCGCCTGGCCATGACCTGGCCTCACCCGGCCGATCCGGCGTTTTATACCTACATGATGAGCCACGCGGCTGCCACCGGCAACCTGCCTTACCCGTTCCCGTCTCATCTGCCCCTGCCCTACTACTCCCACATGGGCATCGGCGCCACGTCGGCCTCGGCCGCCACCCCCTTCAGTACCCCACTGAGGCCGCTGGACACCTTCAGGGTACTCTCCCACCCCTACCCGAGACCAGAACTGCTGTGCGCCTTCAGGCATCCCTCTCTCTACCCTGCCCCAACTCATGGACTCAGCAGCACCGGGGGCAACCCCTGCTCCTGCCTGGCTTGCCACAGCGGCCAATCCAACGGGCTGGCGCAGAGACCCTCTGGATCAGACTTTACCTGTTCGGCCACAACCAGGACTGACTCTTTTCTCACTTTCACGCCCTCTGTGCTGAGCAAAGCCACTTCAGTTTCCATGGACCAGCGAGAAGAAGTACCTTTAACGAGATAAACCTTCGTCTCAGGGTTATTAAAAACTCGCCCCTTTCCTGGGCTTCTCTTCAAGTTAACGTACCGATGTCTATTTAATCATGTTCTCTCCCCAGAAGTGGGCACCTAACGAAAAAAAAAAAAAAAAAAAAAAATAAAAAAAGATAAATTTTAAAAGGATTTAAAGGCCAAGGGGGGGGGGGGGGGGGGACTAAGGAGGAAAGAAATGACTAGTCGTTTATCTCTGAGAAGGATTTTAGACATGGAAGAGGAAGAAAACAAACCCGAATGAAGTACAATTTGGTAATCTATAGAAATGAGATGGAACTTTCTTTTCCACGGATAGACTTCTTACCAAGGGCTGGGGCTTCTGCGCGTCATAGCAACAAACCTTATGCACAAACCTACGAGACGGAAAATCTGAAATACTTGAAAGAAACATTATCTTGATAAAGAAATGGCTTGTGCGCATGAAGAAAGCAAAGATGTAATCTACCAGAGTGTTCAGAAAATAAAAACAACGAGTAAACAGCAAAAATAAAAGGTTTCTGGATTGCAACACAACAGTATTATCCGGTTGTTTCTATAGAGAAAAATAATGCTTTGCCATAAAGGAAAACTGTCATTCTGTGCATTACTTCCGTGGTTTAATTGCATTCTTTACTCTCTCCCTTGTCTCCTCCTTCGTTTTGAGCAGAAATTCAGCATTTCGTCTCTTCTTTCTTTCAAACTTTTATTTTTAAGAGGCAGACTGGAATTGGCAGGGAAAAATACGAGCTCTTGACTCTTTATGGGTCAGAGCCATTTGTCCTTTAAATAACAATGTCCTATTATCAGTCGCTGAAATGTGCACACACTGACGAAATTAGCAAGTGATGTATATGTAAAGAGGGTTTTTGAATATCGAATGTATAATGCTCTGTGAGCAGAGACCCCGTGCCAAACGCTAACAAGCCGCCAAGGGAAGAGATTAGGTGACAGGGAGCACAACTCCTTCAGACAATCACCAGTCTGTAAACTGAAGCAAAGGCGATTTCCTTCCTTTGTACTTCAGCCTTCAGTTCTCTCACTGACTTTTTCTTGTTGCTGTGTGGGTTGGGTTTTTAGTTGTTGTTTGTTTGCGGTTTTTTATTTTTATTATTAGTAGTAGTATTTTTTCTTTTTTGAAGTATTTAATTCGTGCGTCGGGTTTTGTGTTTCCTTCCCCCACTCCTATTTTTTTTTCTCATTTGTATGTGTCCTCCACATTGGTCCCTCTTCTTTCTTGAGGAGTATTAATTTAAAAAGCACCCGCGCCTCCCCTTTCAGGTATTTCGGAAGGAGGTAGCATCATTGCATTTGCTTATATTTCTGTCACTCTAAAATTTAAAAAACATGGACATCTGGCTGGGTAGTAGTTTCTTACAAAACCGTAATTGTTTATTTCGTTCTATTTTAAAATCTCCCAAAGGATACGCTACCATAATTTGTTACCATGTCCGAATAGAAGTTAATAACAGCAGTAACAACACCAACAACGATAACAGACACCTTTAAAGAACATACTAATTACTCTTTGTGTGTGTGTTTGCTTTGAAATTGTTGGTTAGGACGAATTTCACCTTCACGCAGTTTCTAATAGCTACATTTCAACGATCAGGAAAATAAACGCTGGACATAACAAAGACATGTTGACATCTCCTCTAACTACTTTGGTTTAAATTGTTGAGGAGTCTCTGTTTTATCGTCACAGCGGAGACTTTTTTTGTCCCTAGGACAGGGAGTGAATAGCATCGTTTCCCTATAGCAGATAGAGATCAGGGAAGAGACACGAGCGTTCCAGGATATATTTTTTTCCCATTAAAAAAAAAAAAAAAAAAAGTTAGAGCTTTTTAAAAACTGATCCAAAGTCACCATCTTTAAATCATTAAGAGCAGATTGTTCCGCCCTTTCTGAACGAGATGTCCTCATGGACATGGAAACCGATGGCCCTTTTTGGACACTCGCGAATAGATTCTACCCCCTACCCCCCGGAAATAACAATCGTAAACAGCGTCCAAAGGCAGCGCCGAGCAACATCCGAGTTTTGCAAGCCTTTCCCCTTCTTTATCTTTTAGCAGACAGGAGAAGAAACAGTCTGACCAACCGGAACACTGCGGAGCGAGTGCCTAATGCAACCCACCGTCGACCCTGGGAGAAGGGAGAACTGAAGAGGTCGGGGGACAGCTGGGCGTTGCCCAGCAAAACCGGCGGGTTATAGATGGCCACGGCTCCCGCTCCCCCGGCAGGGGAGGCACCTGCTGGGCCGCGATCGCAGGGCAGGATCCGCCCGGAGCTGCTGTCGGTCATCGACTGCAAAAAGATCGCGGCACTAGTTTGCTCTCGCAAAATGCCCAGTTCACAATATGTCATCGTCTAGGACGCAGGACAATATTTCTTTTTTTTCCCAAATACATATATTTATATATCTAGAGGTGTGTGTGACAGAGTATTTAACCCTCTGTGTACCACTTCCACCCGCAAAGGGGACACCCCCCTTAAAGAGCGGGCAGCGAGGAGGCAGAGAACGGGAGTATGGGCCATGGCTCGCCCGCAGTCGACATCGCCGTCCCCGCTCTCCTCCGCTGACCCGGGCGACCATTGCCGCCCTCCCAACCGCCCGCTCTTGAAAGATGCTGCAACATAAGGTAGCTGTGAATTTCTCAGTGATTCGGTCACATGGCAGAGATTGCCTGCGACAGGTAAATAGGCTGCAGGTCGCAGTGATGCCAAGAGTATTTTCTGTTAATAGGGGAGGGAAAATGAGGTGTCTGGAGCGATATTGGAAAGTACAAGATCGATGATCCGTCCTCGTGTCCAATCAGCAGCCTTTAATTGACTGTATTTTCTAGGTAATTGAGCCGCTGTGCTCCTAAATTGAAGTGGAAGATATAACAATACATCTTACTGAGAGGAATTACTCATTACTTCATAATGAAATTTTCCTTTTGCTGCGTGGGGCCGGTGCCGTTAACACCTTCGCCGCTGGTGGGGGTGCCCGCGGCCCTAGGCGGGGCGCCTGCTCCGGGCACAGGAGGGGCATCGCCGGCGGCGGGGGCAGAGGTAGGGCACCAGCCGACAGCAGGCTCTGACTCTGGCCCCAAGCCACTGCGACCAGGCAGCAGGTTTCCCTTGTCTCGCCCTCGCCGGGGATGAGACCTTTCGAGGAATTAGAGTGAGGCCCGAGGGGAGCCGACGGTAGGCACCCGCCCCCTTGTCACCAGCGGGCGCGGAATTGTCTTCAGGGTACCCCATGTGCCGCATCGGCTGCGCTTCCCAGCCAGCCAAATTCAGCTCCGAAAAGCCTTCTCCGCCTTGTTAGCGTTTGATTGATTGCCTTATTAAAGCGTGTTCTTGTAAGTGTGACCGAGCTGATTGCACTGCATATGTTTGGGATAATGCTCATTTTAAACAACTGAATAATAATAATACTAATAAAAAAAGGACCAGAAGAGGAAGAAGATGAGCTCTAGAGAACGGGTTAAGTCTAAACGATCCTGGGGAGCAGTGCTGTAACTCACGCATTAAATTGCTCCGTTACTATCATATCACTCAGCCCATCTTTGTTGTGTTTTATGTGTCACCTCCTGTACCATTAGGTGAGATAGCACGGAGACTGCCGCTTACCTTCCCGTCTCAGACTATATGTTTTTATTAAGGTTGTATGATTAAATTGGATCGGAACTGTTTTTCCAGCATTATTCTTTACTCCAGCTCCCAAATCATTAGAAAGTCGGCTCTCCCATATTTTACTTTTTCTGCTGGGTTGTTAGGTCGTTTGCTGGCACCTGCAGAAAGGCGTGCTGCTCCTTTAGCATTTTGGTTTGTATATCTGAAGGATTTTTTTGTTTGTTTGTTTGATCGTTTTCTATTATTCTCCTGCTTGCCTGGCTACTTCATTTTACTTCTGAGTTTAGCTTCTGAGAACACCCTTCACCATATGTCACCCCAGGGCCCCCTGTCCTGCCGCTTACAATAGTGTCACCCAGGGGTAAAGCCAACGTCAGGATGAGCTGGTGTCTCGTTAATACAAATGACTTCATTTAGGTGCATCAGGTTCCCGTGTGGGTGTAAAAGGGAGGGAAAACAGGCCTGCATCTTTTTGCTGCATCCTTCCCCTCGGAGCCCCTTTTTTTTGTTGCCTACTCCCTTCAGATCTTCTCACTGCACCTTTTGTAAGGCAGGAGGATCCCCTCTCCCCTCCACACCCACATATGGGCTAACACCCGTGCATGTCTGGAGAGCTGGTACCGAGGAAGGAATGCGGTTATAGTCGATTAAGATAGGTCCCCGCTAGAAATGGTCCTCCTCTTTGGAAAGTTTTTCATATTTTCTCTCGCTAAGTACGGGGAAGAAGAGATAGCTAGCTCAGGATTTTCAAACAAGAAAACAAATAAACTACACCCTGTGTTCTCTAGCTCACCATTTGCTGCTGCTTCTTCTTCTTCTTTTTTTTTTTTTAATCACTTAAACTCAGTGTACTTATGACCAAGAATGTATTGCGGGTTTACACTAAAATTTACAGACTTAATTTTAAAGAATTTCCATCGGAGTATTGTATGTATGTATACACACAAAGCAAACACACGAAGTGGTTTTCTCTGCCGCCCTGTCTGCAAAGAAGTGCCTGGGATTTCAAACACAGAAATTGCCACTTAAGAACATCACATAAAAGTATTAAGTAATTACTTAAAACAAGGCTGTTTAGAAAAATATTTGTATTTATTGCAGCTGCTCGATTGGCCTCGTTAAAGCTGGGGAGCATTTAAATTGTGTTACAGTCTCATTTAAATCCAGTTTCGTTCCAGCAGGCTGCAATGCCTGAATAGAACCAATCACTCCATAATGATGATGAATGAGAAATTAATTCAGATACAAGCAAGACAATTTAGGCCTTCATCTGTTTAAATAGCCTTCCAAGATTATTTGCAATTGCAGGTCACAGATTTAATCAATTGTCCAATCTTGTGAAAGTCATATCCTTGCATCTTCATCGAGATTATTTATAGCACGACAAAGCCCAGTGAAAGGTATATGCACTTAACAGGAACAATTACTTAAAGGGAAGCGTTTGCAAAATCAAAAACAAATGCCTCCATGGGCTGTAAGTGATCAAACATCTCCTCACTCTCCCAGCACATCCTACCCGGCCTGAGGAAGGGAGAGGAGCTGCAGGTGGAGTGCAAAGGGGACAGTTGCTGAACTCCAATCCTGCCTTGTCGGCTTTTACTCTGCAGAGAAACCACTAGCGCCAGACGCCACTTCTCCGTGGGCCACCCAGCCTCATCTCCGCGAGGACGTGCTTTGCTCCCGAGAGCGATGCCTGCAGAAAGGACACGTTAAAAAGCAGCTTGTAACCACGCAATAACACGCGAACGGCGCTGCTGCTCAGCCTGAGGATGGAAACCCCGGGGAGGAACTGTCATTTTCTGCCTCTGACTGCCTGTTCGAGATCTATACGTATCTATGCACCACTGGCCCTGCTTTTGCTTGAGCCCTGAGTCTCTTCCAGCCCAGCCTTACACGCTACCGACCTCCCCCCGGGCCGGGGAGCAGCGGCGCGGTGTCCGCCTGCCTGGGGATGGAACCCGGAGAGCATCCCCGCTCTGTCCTGGAACGTCTGCCCTTCTCTCGGCCTTGGGCGAACCGCACCTGGAAAAGTCCGAGGTCTCGAATAATTCAGGGTAATGAAACATCTGCGAAAGTTGAAGCAGGCCGTTTGTTAACCGAGAAAATAGTTGTATTTCCCAAGGAAGAGCTCTGGAAAGCAAGAGAGGCCGGGTCTCTTTCTCAGTGTCCCACTGTATAACTCCCTCCTCATTCTCTAAACGCAGACCTTTTGCCTAAAGTCCTCATACACCCCGTCCCCGAAGCGCTGCCTGTAAGGTCCGTTTCAGTGTCCTGCCCAAACTCGTAAGATGATTCCGGTCTTGGAAAAACACCTACTGTCCTGAAGAGGCTCACCCCAATATACTGGAAGGGCAACCCGAAGGCAGTGCCTGGAAGGTATTAGGGGTAGGGCCAGACCCGAAGTCCCTTGCCCGCGGGAGCCTGAGCGTGGAAGCTCCGAGCACCCGTGAGCAGCTCAGGTCCGCCGACCTCGTTTAACTCCTGGAGCCGAGGAGTTACCGGAGACCCCCTGGGAGCCACCAAAGTTTGGCCGCAGAGAGGGGTGGTCACACTGCCCACGGAGAGGTGGATTTCCTGGGTGGGAATTTGCGAGGGTCAGCAGTAACACGTCCTCCCAGCCACCCGGGAGCCCCCAATCAATGTAGTTTTCCCGCACCTCAAATGGGAGCATGGGGGGCACCCACCCACGGACAGTGCTGGAGCAGGACGAAGCGAGGGTTTCAGGCAGTGGACTGGGCCAGAGGACTCGTGTGGGTGCGTGGGGAGCGTTACTCGTGGGTCCGTGTTCCAGCCGTCCGCTTTTCTCCTGATACGGGAACCTGGAGTCACTCCGATACCTAAAACAAAAGCCTGACTACAGAACCCCCGAAGCTCCGAGGAGCCAGTCTCAGCGGCGGACTTTGATGTATCGCTGTCCAATTAGTGCCTTTAATTGGTGTCCTCTGGGACAGACAACCCGTGAGAGGGGGCGGCGAGCCCTCTCCCGACTCCCTCTGCCCGCTCGCAAGGTAACGAATAAATAATCCGGTTGGGCGACAAGAATCCTGCATCCCTCCGAACAGGAGGGGGAAATGACCTCCCAAACCTGTGAGTAAATGCTTGCAAATCGTCCTGCGGGGCTCTGTGCCCACGGACACCCATATGCCGGGGAGCGGAGCGGGGTGTAGCTGCTCCCAGGTTCACCCCAGCCCTCGCAGTCAAATCCCGCTCTCTCTGCCGAGGGGGGCGGTCATCGGCGTGGAAACGGCACTGCTTGAAACATACCTCACGTTCTTTCCAATTTGGCTAATGAAGGTCGCCTGTTAAGCGTAATTTTAGAGGTTAAATGAGGCTGACTGCAGATTTAAAGACACTTGATAAAATGTCTTATTTAATTGACATGTACGGTATATATAGATGCCACAGAGAGGTCTGGATTTACCGTGTGGGAGAGGAAAACAAAACAAATACACAAACACTCAGTGAGGAAGAAATGCTGCCGATTTATTACAAACCAAAAACGCTCGGTCGAAAAAGAAATTGATCGCTTCATCCATCAAACGTGTAAAATGCATTTTTGAGATCGGAAGGTACTCGGAAAGAGAGAGAGGCACGGGGAAAGTTCGTACTTGACAAGAGCTCTCAAAAGGGGCATGCTAGGAAAAAAAACCGGAATAAAAGACAGCTGTTACTGGAAGCTCACCTTGATGCAGTTCTGGGTTCCCCCCCCCCCCCCCTTTTTTTTTTTTTTTTGGTTTCTTTTTTGGTAGTTGTACATCTCTTTAAGGAAAAAAAAAATACCTGAAGACAGACGACAGTGAGGTTTTTTGATTAATAAGGAAATAAATTTGGCAGAACTGAAAGCGATGCTGAGTTCTCAAACCCACTGTTAATAGAGGTGTCTCTGGGGAAGACAGGCAGTTCGCGTCTGTCCTGTGAGCTATCAATCCCTGGTACCTGGGTACACCTCAAAACAGTCACTAGACTTTTTATAGAAATGCATCTCTGATCGGTATTTGTAAGATTAACTATTTTATTTGCTCATCTGCATTTGCAGCATTAAAATAATGTCATTTTTCCACATTCTTCCCCAGCAGCAACACAGTGCCACATTAGGGAATCTTTTACTTACAGTCCCCAGGACCTAAGTCCTATATGTGTGTCCTGCATTGCCACCAAAAGTCATGGCCTGAAAATGCCACTTCCCCACTGAGATGAGTGCTCTCAGTTTCCTATCCAAGAGAAAAAAAAAACCCAGCTGTTCAGCCAGCTTGATTTCATTTTGCTAAATGTTCATTAAAAAGCTTTTACACTTTCTGCCTGGGACCAAATTCTGAAGGTCCTGACTCATTCCAAAATGCATTTTTGCTTGCTTAGGGGAAGTTTACTTAATGCTATTACAGTACAGGATCAAAGATGAATTAAAGAGCAAATAAAGCAACTACTATTACTATATCCACAGGATTAATATTTGGCCTTGTACTCTCGTAGACTGCGAATCTCTTCTGGGAATCATCTACAATTATTCTAACATTTAGTCAAGCCTATGTACTTTTGTGAGGGAAATTTTCTCTAATGTGGAGATACTGAGTCATAGGTTCCAAAACCACTTCCCACAAGTGACCTGACCTGAACTAAAATTTAATCCAAACCAAAAAAGTCTGATTTACTAAACCTTCAGATAGAAAGAAGCACAGACTTGCCTCCTCTTACAACTACATATTAAGTACAAAATCATACATAAAAGAGAAGGGGAAAAAAAAAATGTAAAAGGAGAGGAGGAAATCCCTAGTTTTGACAATGTTTATGCTCCTCTTGCAGCCAGCTGAAATGTGGACGGGGATCTATTCTGGAGGTAGGAGAGCACTCAGACAGTTGATGGAGCTTGGTTTGACTCTAGACTATGTTTCCAACCTGTTCCTGGTTCAGCAGTGATGTGGTTTTGAACAAGTGGGCAAGCCTGAGTGTCTCAGCATTCTCAGCACTAAACAGTGCATTACTGCTCATAAACATTGGCTCACAAGGTACAAGAAAATAAAGACTGCATGACCCTCCACCCTTCTCCCTCTGCTTTGGCAGTCATAGCTACCCACCAGAAAGCCCACATGTCATTTGGGTCACAAAGGAAGGTTTTTACAACAGAGCTCTATTGTAGCACTGAACAAATGAATAGTGGGTTTCTGGTAAGGAGACAGTTACTCCTGAATCTATTTAGTTCATTTAATCTGATCTAAATTTGGATTATGACACCAGGTCCTCCAAGAAAAAAAGGCAGTAACATTACTCATCACTAATTACAGTTCCTTAACTTTTGATGGCAGTAGGGCAGCCGATACCCATGTTGCTGACACAGCTACTGATTTTTTTATTATAACATATTCCAGTTGGCCATTTGTATCACAAGAACGGTGCCAAAACATTTTAAAAATAACAGTGTGAGACAGGCAGGAAAAAGGGCAACATATCTCCATTTTTTAATGCTGCTCCACAGAAGAAATACCATATTCACATGTGGGAGTTTGGTGTGGGATCTCCAGATCCAAATGTAGGAATCAGATATGCTGATACTAACTGTACTGGCTCCCAGTGTTAGAGGGTATTCCCCAAGTGAACATTCGCCCCGTAAAACCTGAATTGCACTTAACACCACATAGGGACGGTCACCTGAGATTTGGAGCAAGTAGTGAGCAGCAGTATCATGCAATTTTAGTATATTTAGAAACATATGTGATTCCTACATCCAATGCAATTTTTTAACTTTCTCTTTAGTGCCAGTCTCCCTCTTTATCAAAAAGGAAGATACTCCAAGGTCTGATTTTAAACTTCTTGATACCGGGGTAGGTGGTTAGGGTGATTTTTCTACACAGTGATGCATGGATTCATGGTGATATGGCACTACCGTATCATTGGTGTATAACTCCACCAGGGGCAAAATCATCTACCCAGATAGCCCCAATTATGCTTTTATGCAGGAGCATAATTCTCACAACAGACTTTCCTTGATAAAGCAGTTGTAAAGTTGAGCATCTGTATGCATATTATTATAACCATAATTTCAGCAAGGGATGTTACTTGATGTCCACCGTAATCTGCCATACCAGTAGGAATTAAAGAGTTGCTGTTATCCTGTCATATTGATTCTTTTTCATTAAGTGTACAAGAAGTTATTTCTCAGACTCATTAAAATTTTGCTTTATAAATTGCTACTGTAACTCCAGAAGAAAGTACAACTTGATCTGTACATCACAGACCATTAGATTTCCCCAAGTTAATTTTTACCGAGCTCAATATGATGCATTTGACAGCAAAAGATTTTCAAAACAGGTGCCTTATGTGACCTGACATATCATCTTATGAAGAATCTTGGTAGTATACACCAGACCTGTTTCACTAGCAAGAGAAAACAAAATAGAGCAGGAAAAAAAGAAAAAAACCCAACAACATGCAGTTTTCTTTATTTCTAATAAAAATTGTTCACAATTTATCATTCTGTTCTTCTCAGGTACATTATTAAACTTTTATTATCCAGTCTTTTCCACATAAGATATTTACATACTGTAATAAAGTACCTCTCTGTCTTCACTCTGACAACCTAAGCAAATGACATTTGCGTGACCTGTCAGTGTGAGGCACTTTCTACAGTTACTGAGCTCCAAGTGAGGTTTTCCCTTACACCATTGCCAATTTTACTCTCCTCTCTCAGAGCATGGAACCCATAACTACCAACACAGTGTGAGGGTATTTAGCATTTGTTCCAGTAGCTGTCTTTTTATTTCTGTCTAATGTTTTCTGTGCAGGCAACCAAGAACTTCACTAGCCCAAATGCAATTCTGCAGCACTGCAACAGGGTTGCATGTTCACACATTTCTCCACTACAGCGTTGTTTTTCTCCACCTTTGTCTTCTCCACCTCTTCTTTGTGCTCTTCAAATCTTAAGTTGTTTGAAGTAGTCTCTGAGACCTACTGATTAGGGACACTGTATAATATAGGGAATGTTGTGAGGTAACTTCCCTAGAAAAGCCTAGGCTGAGATATTTATAAGCTAAACCCATAATCTCATAAAAATAAACTAAATATGCATTGCCAAGATCTATTTTTCATAAAACTATGTTTACTGACATAACTTACATTCCTCTCTTGAGTTCTTTATTAAATGAATCCCATGTCAGTTTTGCTGTTGTTTTCTTTTACATTTGTGCCACATTAATCAGACCACAGTTACTGGGTCATCTCCTTCTTTCCTTCTGTGTTGAAGCTCAACATTACCTCTTTTGAAATTTCACCAGTACTCCAAGATTTCTTGGGGGAAAAAAAAAAAAAATCACCGTTTTGCTCAGCCACTTCTTCAAAGACTTTGAAAATTCCCTCATTCTTATTATTTCTCTGTCCCACTAGGCACTGTTCAATATCCTCTTTAGTGAATAATTTTCTTAAAAGTACTTATTCTTCCTTTTTTTTTTGTTTAAAATGACATCACCCTGATTTACAAATGAAGATCAAAGCACTGATTTTCCACTTCCACCTACTATTAGGTCCACACTGTCGAAAGGATTTCTTTTGGTTTAGTATACTTTAGAACTTTTCCTTACTGCTTTTTACCCTTTTTACTAGATATTAACCTGCATTTTCCCTGTTGTCTTTAGCTTCCCTTGTCAACTTCCCGAATTTTATAATATTTGGCATATGCTAGTTGCCATGTGATACAGTTCCCTCTGTATCTTGTATGGTGATCTTTTTACTTCAGATATCTACCTTCATCTCATTCTCTCTTACGACTGTTCTGAAGTTAGGAAGCTGCCCTCCATGTAGATATTGCTCATATGCAATGTAATTTCCGGTCTCTAGCCACCCACCAGTTTCCAGTCTAAAAATTAATTCATCATAACAAGGTCCAAAAAATACTTTTTTCCATGCTGGACAACATGCCTTTCAAGTTGAGGAATTATCCATGATTTTTAGAAATGATCAGTGGTGGTTTACTGCTAGCTGCATGAGATAAAGTAGCACACATGTTGAACTGAGTTTGTCCAGATGCTACTATTTTTATTCCTAGATATTGCAGACAAATGTTTAAGAGGTAATTCATCCCATTCTTGGGTTTGATTTGGTGCTTTGTGACACACCCCTGTCAGCATCCCTGGTCTTTGTTAGTTAGTACATCAATCCATGTGCTTTTGTGATCTTTTAGTTGTGAGCTATAATTGCCAAGTTGGTCCCCTCTCCTCCTGCTCACCATTTTTACTTACTTTATCTGTTTATCCAGGTTATAATCCGAATGTGATGCTCCATTCACATGATTCATCCCACCAGGTGCTAGTGATACTGACTATATCTTTTCACTAATAAGAGTTTCCCGTTCCCCGATCGTGTTATCCATACACTCTACCACTGTCATCGAAGAATCTGAAACATTCCTTTTCTTCACATAATTTCTTACACTGGTTCAAAGTCTGTTGCTTATTGTAGCGTATTTGCAGCTGGAACCATGTTTGTATCTTCAGCTATCCTCCCTGGAGTCATTGTACTTACACCTTCCTGCTGTTCTAGCTAATTCCCAGCCACTCCATTACCCATGAACAAGACACACTATTCATGCAGCTTCTCTCCTATCAGTACATGTCTTACACTGAAGCAAAAGCTCAGCTTCAGACCAGAAGCAAAGTCCTGAGGGCACTTCAGATTTTCTGCTTTTTATAACCTGTAAGCATGGAAGAGTCTCCAAAACATTTGTATGGATATTTGTATAGATATTCATCTGGCCACTCCTTTTGCTTCCTTCTCAATTACCCAAAGTCTTTCTTTAACCCTCTGCGACTAGTTGCAGTGAGTATCAGAGTAGGTGCTTTCAGGATGATTTCATAAACATGCTTGCTTATGCAGTGTGTTGATTCTATTTTTAATTTTTTTTTTTTTAACATTATCATTTTGGTCACTTCTATGTCTTTCTGTCTGTTTGCAACCTGACAGGTATCCAGTTGTGACTTCTTAATCTCTGCATGCTGTTTAAGCCCATGCTTTTGAAAGCCTAAGACACTAAGCATTTGGTTTAGCAAAGGAGAGCTATATCCCTATCACCCTTAGTCAATAGCTTAGGGATTTGTTGATCTTATCTTTTCAGTTCAGTCTGACAACTTCCATGTTCCCTAAAGCTTTCAGTCATCTCATGTCATTCTGTGACATCATGGAGACCTTTAGTGCAATGCTCAGTGATGACAAAATAGAAGTGAAGATATATGGGTACATTAAAACAAATATTAAACTATATCTTTAAACCTGAACAGTTCTAGCACTTTTCCAAATGTTTTCCCAATTTGTCTTCATCCTTTCCAAAGTGAAGACTGTATTCTAATGATGGACTTATGCTATGTAAAGTTAAAAAACCTCTCTGTGCTTGTTGTCTCCATTTGAATTACCCCTATGAGCTACACATCACCTTGGGAATTTGTGTTCAGTGATATTCAATCCTTTAGAGGTTTCAACCCTTTCAAACACAGATAGCCCCAGATACACATCCTTTGATAAAGTCAAATGCGGGATCAGGTGTGGGGCCATTTACCACGTGATCTGGGTAATTTAGTCAAAGTGACATTTCCTTAACATACGTTTATGTTCAAATAAATTTACATATTTTTCCAGGAATTCTGCCCCTGAAAATATTGATAAAATTAATGAGCAGTGGTGATCCATAGGAGAACTGCTGGAGGATCTATGCTAGTTCTCCTTTAGGTGAAGACTGTCTCCTCTGCTCATCTATTAGTTATCTGGTTTTCAACCCATTTAAAATGTATTACACTCAAACTTTTTTTTTTTTAAAATCAGAATATTAAAAAAATAAATTAAAAGGCATTCAGAGCCTGCTAGAGAAATGCAGATATCTTTGCCAGTCAAATCTCTTATTAAAAAAAGGCAGATCCTATTAACAGGATTCTTTCTTAATAAAGCAGTCAATTTAAAAAACACTTTTGGTGACAATTAGTTGTATGGTCATCTTTTCTTTCTTTCTTGGTTTCATCTTACATTAATTTTTCTATGTCTCTGCCATTTTAACTTCAGTTTGCTGATTTTTTTCCACCCTCTTTGAAATTCCCTCAGAATTATAAGATTCGCTACATGCCTTTAATGCACCCCATATTCTTCAATGCCCAATGGCATTCTTTGAAAGAAAGTCTAGAATTCAATTCCATAGATAGGTTATCTATTTGACTTGATCATCTGCATTTGTAGAGTGCTCTTCAATCAAGCACACTAGGGACTTTTCCTTCCATTATTTCAAACTCTTCTATCTATTAGCAAACAGACCAGAACAGCTTTGTCAAATAGAATCATTTTGATTTTGCTATTTGAAATGTGCAGAGCTTTGAATTTTAACCTTGGGCACAGCGCTTGCTGTGATTGTGTTGTATTCAGCTCCACTATCTTTTTGGAATCCATTTTTTATCCATATCTTTCCTGTGTCAGAAGCCAACCTGTTATAGAATATACCAGTGTAAATTAAGAGACTCAGTAAAACCTTTATTTATGAAAAGAGCTTCATCCTCCAGCTGCATTTTGGTATCAGAGACCAGTGCCAACACCTTTGCATTGTGTCAATTCTCTCCAGGATTATTGCAAAGGAAGATGGTCTCTATACCATACTTCCCCCTGCAGTCTCACGTTCAGTTTGGGCATGTGTTTTCAATTCTATGCTTCATTCTTTCAGCACTTATTAGATACTTGGATTAAGAAAACATGCTTTCTGCTGTGTTTCAAATATCTTTGCAACTTTGAATTTTTGTCTCACATTAAAGTTGTGGTTGTCTAGTTTTCCTTTGTTTTGTCACAGATAGTTTTGTTTAGTCTGTTAGTCTCTTAACATTCATGTGATTTGGCTTTACCACACAGACTGATGATTTAATGGGGCAATCATTTCAACAAGGAGGTAGTTTCTGATAAACAGAGTTTATTTCTTTGAAAGAGCTGTTCTTGAAGGGGTCTTCTTTCTGCTGCTTTGTGTAACACGTCCAATTCCCCTTGAATTTATCTTCTTCACTTTAAAAATCTATGCTAAACTTTTCTGTAATTCTAATCATTCATTAGTTTTTCAGCATTCTGTATCCTCTTTGAAGTAACACAATATTGCATACTACCACTTCTCTCCCATCTAAATTCCATGTAGTATTTCCAGTGGTATAATTTAAAAATCCCTTCTGCCCCTCACATTATGCTTGCCTATAAGCCAGTAAAGGTATTTCAAGCTTAACTCTAGCAGAGCCAAGGTACCTGTCCCCTCAAAAATCTCTGTCCAACAATTGCCTAATCCCAGAAATATTTTATTCAGCTGCTACCTGACTCTAATCGCTAATGCAGAGGATTGAGGGAACAAGGACTGGGAACCAGGGATCCCAAACAGCTTGAGAGCCTAGGCTGTACACAACTGACTTTTTATTTTTATTTTAAAAATAGAAAGGAAAAATAATAATAATAATAAAAAAAAATTCCTCACATAGAGGCAGAAAAGGTATGTAGTGTGATCCAGTTGGTTCCCAATGGGGAGACACAATTGCACAGCAACATTGTTCCAGGATGCAGACTCTGCTGTAGGAAAGGATGTCTCTCTGTGCTTGTGCCTACTCCTCTCTGCTCTTGGAGAGGGAGTCCTGGTGCCTAATGCCAGCTTCTGGACTTGCTTGTGGTACTTCTGGACCTCCTGTTGCCTTTTTTACAGTGCTTTTAGTATGCAAACTGTATTTGTAGCAAGGCACGTGATAATAAACCTCCCTGTTCTGTCAGATGCTTGAGGCAGGATTTTTAAAATTGAAGTGAGGAAGTACGTGCCTTGCATACACTCTTATGTTCCTCTCAGTAGGTACATACTTTAGAATTTGGTCATGATGTTTCCATGCTAATGGAAACAGGTTCAGTTCTGTGCAATATTCATTAATCTCCCTAAAGAGGCATTGAGTTTGTAGTCCAAATTGTTGGATCTATAACAACTTTCT
Source organism: Todiramphus chloris collaris (assembly GCA_025345505.1). Classification (NCBI taxonomy): domain Eukaryota; kingdom Metazoa; phylum Chordata; class Aves; order Coraciiformes; family Alcedinidae; genus Todiramphus; species Todiramphus chloris. The sequence continues at coordinate 4,495,979 of JANVCC010000019.1, forward strand.
TCTTGTTTCTGACAATACTTTAATTTTTAATTGTTTGCTTTTAATAGCCTATTTGCAAATGCCACCATTACACGTAACAAATTCTGAAGTGTTTTTGATAAATTCACTAGCTTCCAGATCATTCCTGAAGCTTGCACAGAAATGGCAGCAGCAAACAATTTAAACCAAAGCTGGATAAAACAGAATCTGTAAGAGCAACAACTCCCTCTGCAGACACAAACCTTCTGTAAAGGTAATTAGTAACTGTTGTTAATAGCAAGACTTAATTTATGAAGGAGGCAACATAAGAAAATCATGAGGAAATGAGATAAATAATCAGCTGAAACAATAAAGATCAGTTGTGACATCATTTCAGAACAGCATTCAAGGGTTTGTGAGATTTAATGTCTTTCTCTTCATTAATCAGAATAAATATAACATTACAGATATTATTTATTCAAAGAATGTTGTGTGTGCATATGTGTATATACAGTATGTCTCTGAGAGCAGATGCCAAATCAAGTGTATGCAGCTTTCCTATTATTATCTATGTGTAGAAGAGACTTTGATATATTTTTTTTTAATATCAGAATTCCTAAGAACTTAAAAGTTCAGAAAAGCTGGTTTTAAGCTAATAAATAGCTCTGGTGGATATAATAAATCACAGCTTTCCAGTTTAAAGTGTTGAGGAAGAACACTTGCAGTTCCCTATATCTCCCCCAAAAGACAAATTAAACCAGAAAGAATTGTAACTAAATTCACCTTGTGGCACTCCCACCTAGGGAAAATATAAGGTATTACCCGGAAATTATGCAGTCCAGCCTGGAGACACTTAAGCAATGTAATATTTGCCTGCAGTACTGGAGTGAGAGGCATTCCATTACTCATAACTCAATGACTTGCCATCTCTATATATGCCAATAAAACCCTATTTTCCTCTAAACTGAGCAGTTACCTGGCTTCAGACTTTACAAATAACCATCAGCTATAGCATCTCCTTGACAGATCAACCCTGCTTCTTTGAACTAGCCTCCAGGAAGTAGTGGTTCTCCTTGCAAGCATAGTCCCTCTTCACAACTGCCTGTATTTTATTTAATGGTTGAGAGCATTTCTCTGCATACCTCCCAGTTTGGTCTCATCATCTTGCAGGCAGCTGAGTTAAAGCCTTCTCTGTCCCATCTCACTTACTACAAGGGGCCTTTCACCAGCTATATGCCATAGATGAGAAAGGCATAAGGGGCACCACATGGGCAAACATAACCATTCCACATTATCTGCTCCCACTTCTGAGATCCTTGTTCCAGCTCATGACTCAACCTCAGGAAAGTATGTCCTTCTCTTCTTGGAAGTCCAGTTGCTGGTCTACAGGCCAGTTATTTTGTAAGTAGCAATACTACATGTTTTTTAAGGAGCAGAAACCTGCTACATATTCCCCCTTTCCCAATTTACTTTTCCCCACTAGCTCCTTGCTGAAATATGTGGTCACTGATATGAAACAGAAAATCTGACAGTGCATAATACTCTTTAGCCATATGTTTTGTTATAGGCTGGGTTGATAACCCTGCCTGTTACTGTGGTTGCCTGGTATTTCCCATGATACAATCCTTCTTTGAGTAACTTTGAACTTTGACAAACACCACAGAAATTTTCTGTGCTGGGTGTATACTTCATGGTGAATTTATATGTATACACACACATATATTTATGCAGAAAATAAACTGTCAGTTCTAAGAAGGAATATGGAGAAAAACATGGTGTTCTTCCCATGCTAAAAATTTCTGCTGACCTTTTATTTGGAAAAACATAGGTCATCTCTCCCCTATCTTGAAATCTGGCAGACTTTTCTCATTTACCATCCCTTTGAGACACTCCCCAAACTTGCCATCATGCAAGACTTTGAAAAATTATGTCTCTCAAGAGCTCTGTAGGAGTATTTTAAGGCTGAGTGGGCTACAAAGCCATCATCTCTCTTGCGTTCTCAGTCTCTCTCTCTCAGACACACTGAATCATGACTTCTTCCTTGGGCAGTGATGCAAGAAAGTGCCTCTAGTCCAGAATATTCCACAGCTTGGGAATGAGGACATGAACATGAGGAGTCTGGGAGATGTAAATCATATTAAGGGAGGTAGAGCACAGGCACCTTTCTACATAGATACATGTATATACATATGAAAGTAGACTGTTCTTTTTCAGCTAAATTTTGAAATAAACTGTGGCATTTTAAGTGGAGCTAGATCCTATAGGTGGTGGCAGAATACATCTACAACACTTTCCTGACTAAGCCTCCTGAATGATGGGGGAATGGACAGTCTCTAGTTTCTGTTCCAGTGTAGGAGCCAGATACTGGTTGAACTATTTAGAACTGCTGACTATGACAGTTCTGGGAGAACAGATGCAACTCTTGGTGCCTGGGAGTCTTTATAATAAAAAAGAAAAGCACATGTAGAGTTTAGAGATTGATTGCTTTTCAAGAGACTTTTACAACTTCAGTTTTGGAGCTAGTGTTTAGGCTCTGCCTAATTTTTACTTCGAGAGCTAGAGACTTTCTTTGCATTTGGATATAACTTTTTGAAGATTCTCACTGAATGGAATTTACCCCAGATGGCTTTTCCATCTTGTAGGCCTTTCTACTGCTCAATCCTCTGTGACACAGAGCCACTAAATCTACTCTTACACCAAAGCCATCTGCAGTGGAATACTATAGCCTTCTACAGTGCCAGGAATGTGTTCCCAAGGCCAGGAGTGTTCCCCTGCCTTGTCAGTAGACTGAGCCAAGCTCTCAAAGGGCAACTACTTCATGACCAGGCATTTAGCCGAGATATTACCAAGATCCACCCCAGGGTCTTCCTAATACATATGATGGATTTCTACTATCAGAGCAGCAAGTGCCAGAGACTTTTTTGTACAGACTACCAGAAGCTTGACTAGGTGAGAGACCTTCGCTGGGTTATCACAATAGGCCTCTGCAGGTGTTGTGAAAATGGATGCTGTGCATTCTGCAGTGAGAAATATGATGGCAAAGTCCATGAATAATTCTATCTTCATGGCAAAAGTTTGAATAACATGCAGTAAGTGCACCTATAGAGCCCACAGGGACCAATGCAGAGAAAACAAAAGAGTAAATATCTGTTCTTTATGTCAATAAACTTTTACCTGAATGAAAAAATATTTTTTGCTTAAAAAACCAGCACATAATCACATCAGGAGAAGGAGAGTGAAACCAATCTAATTTTGCTTTTTCCTAACTTTGGTTATTTGACCTTGCAACTTCAAAGCTGTTTCTTTAATATTCTTTATTTCTCTTAGTTCCCAAACACTGTTTGTGCTTCTTTTGTCATCCATTGTTCCCACTTCCCAGCTGTTGGTTTCCTTCCTCCATTGCAGTGCTGAAGCTTCTTGGAGTGAGAACTGCCTTTTTAATTAGTGTCTATATGGGCACAGCGGGCAACTGAATCTGATCCCAAACACATAATTTATGTACCTTGTTTGGGTCACCTCACATCTGCTCATGTGATTTGTCTGGCCAAATGCATATATAGCTTCTGTGCAGTTAGAGACCTATTTGAAAATCAGTCAAGAGGCTAGACAGCACATCAGATATGATGGATCAAGAGTTCAGAGAAGGCCATAACCCAGAATTGCTGCTTCTGAACCACTTTTGGAAAGATGATCCATTCATTGCTCCATGAAAGATTGTTACTTGTCAGAGGTTAAAGGGATAGTACATTTGTTTACTGGGAGAGATTTGGGAAAAAAAAAAAAAAAAAGAAAAAAATAAACCAGTGCATTGTGTTCTAATATTGACAGAAGGGACTTTACTTAGGTAGTGACAATGAATTGCAGTATGTGGAGACTACCAACATGCTTCACTGCATATCACAGTGAATAAAATATAACAAACGTCTGTGTCTGAGAAAATAAATAAACAAAAATACCCAAGAATCACAACTGTGAAGGCTTTGGCCTGGGATGTGAGAATTTCTTATATTTGTGAGAGAGAAATGCATCTTTAGCAGTAGGGGAACTCAAAAATAAGGCAGAAGGAGAGAGAAAACCTGAGCTGCAGTCAACTACCAAAAGGATTGAAATCTGGGATAAAGTAGCACTGTTTTCCAACATACATTATTTTGGGAATGTGATCTAACACTCTTTTGGTCTCAGTTAGACAACACTGGAAATTGTGTTGATAATGAAAGGAGGGGGAAAGACTCAGTATGATTTACTGTGGTTTACCTTTGCAAGATAGGCTAATAAGATAATTGTCTGCATTAGTGTTTTCACACAGTGCCTGCAATGAAGGCCAACATCAACTGAGGAATGATTGAGTGAGCAAGATTTCAAGTAGAGGAGTGAAGATGTGAGACAAGTAGAGTTTGGGACCATAGGGAGAAGAAGATACATCCATTTTCATGAAGAGATGAAAAGTTTGATTTAGCACTCACTGAAGTCAGTGGAAATGTTTCTGTTGACCGTTCCCTGGCTCAGTGTGGTAGGGTATAATAAACAAGGTCAACACAACAAAAGACAGTGATGAACAAGAGTCAAGAAATAACAAGCAGCTCTATGAAATGTTTCATTATTGGCATGTACTGCTGTCAAAAATAAGGCAAACATCTTATCCCTTCGCTTTCCACCTAAATGGTGTTCATTTAGATGTGTGTTTAGGTGTATAGCTCTTTTAGTTACTACTGACAGATACCAACTATAAGTCACACATATGAGTTCTTGGAGGCTTTCTTGGCTTTCGCATAGTGATGTGGCTGTGATTTGTAACGGCAAGAGTGATGCACTTCAGTGTGAAAGGAGTCTGACATCTGACTATGAAGTGATGATGTGGATATTTTCCTCATGATTATTTAATCAAACAGGAGAACTGAGAGTGTCAAACAAGTACCAGCAATTTATCAAGAGCCTGTTGTGGAAGGAAGCATTCTCTGAATCATCAGTGTGATAATTACCACTGACATTTCCCCAAGGGGAACAGCATTTTTAATTGTTACAAATATAATCATACTTCTACAGAGAAGTGGGAACAGAATACTTTCAAGGCCATTTCTGGAAATAGAAATGTCTAAAGTTTCCATGTGGGAAAAAAATTGCGATAAGAAATTATTGGGTACACCAGAATAAATATGTCATTGCAAAGGTTAATTAAAATACCAGCTACTGTACTCTAATTTCCAGAAGAAAATACATTTAATAAGAGTCTCTGGATTAAGTCCTGGCCCTAGTGTAACTGCAACTTCCTTAGTTGGACTGGAGTTGACTGACTTTTGATGGTGAGGAGAGGGAGGGCTGTGTGGTCCTGCTGGGTGTGCAGGAGATCTCCTTAGCTCTGCCACCTCTGCTTATGGCCACAGAGGAGGTAACCTAAGAAAGGACTGCTTCTCAGGTGCCTCTCAGGGCAAAAGCACAACTCACTCACCGTGAATGGGCTGTGGGCAGCACCTCTCGTTCTGGCCCAGAACACATAGCCAAAGGGACCTCTCCCACAGCAGTCTTAACATGACCAGTCACATGCACCCCCTCTAAGGTGTTTTTTTTAAGGGGCAGATCAGAACAAATTGGTTATGTTTTGCCTCCCTTCAGCTCCCTGTTGCAAACAAAAGCCATTAGTTACTCATATTCCCCATTTCAATCTGGTTGGTGTGTAAATTGTGAAATTTTTCCTGACAGGATGCTAGAAGAGTGAAGGTCTTCAGTGCAGACTTTAACTGTTGAGGTGATAAGGCTGCCTATCACTTGTAGCCTGATGAAAAGAATTGAACCAATAAGGTACGTGCAACTATTTGCCAACTACAGCATTGCCTTTATTATTTAAGGTAGCAGTGCTGGCCTGAGGGTGAGAGGTAAGTTTTGTAGGAATAGATTGACTTTTACTGGATCAGCTGATAAGGCTGGGGAAAAAAAAAAAATTATCACAGGACTTGCTACTGTTGTTCTGTCTGGTGAAGTAATTTACAAAATTCTCTTAAATTAAAAATATCATCAGGTGTTTTAGCTTCTGTGCTGGCACAGAACAGCAATATTGCGTAGGGGAAGGCTATTTAGTCCTTCCCTAGTAGCATATACTTTGTCAAATGATATTGTCATCATTATGGGCTGCTCAGTCCCTCCATTTCCCCTTCCACTTACTTCAGGTGCTGTACCCATCCCTGTAACATGCGAGTCACAGACTGTCTGTTTTAACTAAACTGTCTCTTCTAGAAAGTTGCAGTTTTGCTGTTCAAAGGTGTTGATTTAGCTAGCAGAGACTGAACATCAGCAGATAATACAATCTGATAAGCAATCTACACGATTTGGGATTTCAGCCTGCAAATTTATGAGAAAATAAAAAACCCAAACTGTTTGACTAAGAACTATTTGGTTCTACTCCTTTTTCATTAAGGACCTTAGCCCTTTTTCAATTGAAATAAATGGAAATTCAACTCTAGGTTAAGCAGACACCACTCAGTAACACTGACACCGAGCAATGCCAATTTAGCTTAGACTGCATTTATTCTATTAGATTGCAGTGCTGTCCTCCCCTTCATATCTAAAATCAAAAAGGACATTTTTATTCTGGGTAAAAAAATAAAGAACTCAGAGAAGAGAATCAAACTGAAAGAAAATGTAAAAATATACTAGCTAATCACTTCCTTAAGTGGTCAAAAATGCAAGAAACAGTATATTCAGAGAGCTGCAAATATCTTCAAAGAGTACAGGTAACATTATAGCAAGATTAAAAAAAAATATATGTAAGTGAATGTGATATAAAAAAAAGGAGCAGAATTTGTTCACATTTTTACTCTGTGTGTACAATCGGAGATTACATGTGCAAATAATTTATTTGCTATGTTTTTGGCATATCTTGGAAGCTGCACACAGAATTTAGGTGCATGTGTGTATATGGCATTTTCTGAGAAAAACCCCAACAACCAACAAACAAAATCAAAATTAAAAAAAAAAAAGACAACCCAAAAACCCCAAACCTTCACACCCCCCAACAAACCACTTTCTCTTTTTATAGGGCTGTGCATAAATAGCACTTTAACTTGTTGCAGACATGTTTTATGACATTGCCTACAATGAGAGTCCCTTCAATAATGGATGGGTCCCTGGTCTAACCTCTTTTCCCAACTCATCATCTCAGTCATTGCTGTAAAGCTGTATGATGCTTTCCAACTCCAACTTTAGCTTCTGTGACCTTGTGTTTACCTTCATGTGACAACAGGACTTTGCTTATGTTAGCAGTAGCTGGGATTTCCAGTCAAAGCATTTCACGGTTCCTGGTCTTCTCAGCTGCCAAACTTGGCCAGGTGAGTTGATCCTGTTGTGGTCAAGTCCTTGGGCTTACCTTAAGACTTACAGAAACATTAGAATTTGCAAGACAGGTCTTTGAAATGAGGCCAATATTTCCAAAGGCTCACTGCATTCAAAGGTACGCAAATGATGTTAAGCTTCTGCAGTAATGCATGGTACTTATATTTCAAAGACTACTACAAGTATGGAGTACTTTCAATTGTAAAAATATTTTTAAAACGGCAAAATGTTGTTAAAATAATTCTTTAAAAAACAAAGCCGTGAAGAATTTTGCAGGAGTTTGGTCACTTCAGACTTAAAATATATTCCAATTTTGTACAACCACTTTTTCCTGAATGTCTCAAGACCTTGCTTCCAGTGGAAAGATGGAGAGCTATGAGATCATTCTCCTATGGAGAAAAAAACCCCCAAATCACTAATTACTTCATCATGTCAGTTGATTTGACTGATCACACTTGATGTGATTTGACACATTAGCACAGTGTGTGATTCATGAGGTAACAGAGAAGGACTCTTTAGCAATTTGTTCCCAACTTACAATGTGACATCAGCGCTTCTTGAAAGCTAATCCAACATATAGTAGGCATTCCATTTTGTAAAGATCCATCTCCATTTATACAGTTTCAACTAATATTCCTTAGTAAGCCTTTAGTCTTTTGGTCTGCTTAAGAGTAAAACTTTTTTTTTTTTTTTTTTAAATTATGAACATTTCTCTCTCATCAGAGAAGATAAGTGTCCCTTAGGAGAGACATGAGAGAAAGATTTGTGAGACCTAACAGATTTGTACAAGAAAATCATGACAGGTATTTCATAATGGAAAGATCCTCAGAAAGATAATTCTTTAGCATACAGATGAGTTTGCTACCTTAGCAGATGTTCACCTTTTAAATAAAAATATGCTTTTAAGAGACCCTCAGAAATGTCACAGTTATCCCCATTACTAAACGATATCTTGATTTATACTATTACAGTTGTTGAAACATTCCTAAGAAAAAGGTTCTGAAAGCTGTACTTTACCTGCCCTGCAAGACATTTAATTAATTCCATACTTTCATTGTAGACACTGCAATTAAAATAATTCTTGACTACCTCATGGAATTTTAAACATTTTCAAGAAATTAATTCAATACAAGATAGTGTGTGTGTGATTCTGCAAGTTGGTTTCCCAGCTGTGCAATAAATTGCTGTGAGAAACAATTAGTGTAGAGTCATTTGTTAGAGAATGAACCAAAAATGTATCTAAAAATGCCACTACTAAATGTGCTGACAATTAAGAGCAAATTACTTCGCAAAGATGCCATGTGTTCATGTGTTGCTTCAGCTGTATGCATTTGATGTTTAGCACCGGAGTTTTGTTTAAGATATAATTGCACATTTTGTTCAATTTTGTATCTGTACTGAAATAAGGTGATATGATGCCAACACTTTTTAGGCAGGACTCCCCAGTGACTCCAGTTATCACCATACCTTTTCATTCCAAGGGCAAAAATATTTTTAATTAAATGTGACGCAGGCCTTGCTCATGCATTTTGATTATTTTTCCCTTGCCCCCCAGAAAGTTTTATAGGGCAACAGAATGAGAAACAGAAATGACTTACTGTGGAATTGATGTTACGTGAAAAGATCTCTCAGGGGAAGCACTAAGACTGTCATTGCCCAATCAACTGAAAACTAGACTAGACGAAGCATTTATTAACCCTTTGCAGAAGACACTCCTGCATTGGTTGGGACTTTTAGGATGACCTACAGGATCTCAAGCCCATATAATCTACTCAGGAGAATAATTTGCTGTGAGTCATTACAAGTTTCAGCAAAAACACCTAGACAGGTACACAAAATTTGACTTCACAGTAAATATAAATGATTTTTGAATTTCTCATTCTCTCTTTCCCCCTTCCCCTCCTCCCCCCCCCCTCCATCTTACAAAGACCATTTGGTAGTGAGGTGTTTTGAGAATAGGTTTACTCTTTACATTTTTCAGGTGTACTTGAGTAACCAGGAACTGACCCCTTCCTCTTAAATGAGATCTGACATAAGGAATCTCTAGAACTGAAATTGCTGCTTTCTTTGAAGTCTAGAGAACAGACAGCACACTGAGATAGGCCAGTGGCAATGTTTAACCATCCATGTTTATCAAGATATAGCCTTAGCTTTCCACAGACTGCTGAGAGCAATATGTTCCCATTTACCTGCATTTCAGCGTGAAGTTGAAATCAAGATGAAGGATTGAGATACAAAAGAAGAGCAAAACAAAATCACACTATTTGTACAAAGTTTATCCAAATACCCAAATGTGACCTAAATTTGAAAAAAAATACCGCCTTAGAAATATATCCTTCAAATCAAGAAAACTACTTGCAGAGCAATAAACTTCAAAATCTGTTGCACTTCTATCACATTTCAGTCAGATTTCTTTCAAGATGACTTAACTCACTCTTTCCAAATCTGTTTTGGATAACAATAAATGAAAAGGACTGTATCATGCACATAGGAGTGTTGTGAATCAATAGCACTTCACAGTTAAAAAGGCAGGGAGGAGATCTATTTTAACACTTGTATCAGAGAAGTAACTTCCCTTTGGCAACCATTTTGCTATACTTGATAAGTGTCTGATGCTTTTTGTTTTTTAAAAGGTGAACCAGGACAATGGGCTGGGAATCTGTTAAAAAGGATCCAAGAGAGTGGACATTTCCAGCCTTCCTGGCAAATATCTAAGGCTGGTTACTTCAAGTTAATGTCCAGATAAAAACATTTGCATTCTCCATACCGAAAAAGTATTGTGTTTATACATTTGTAAATATCATGCATTTATAGAGAACATTAATAATATCTTTACCTACTGTTACTCATTTATTCTGTATTGGTAGGTAATACCTTATGTTCAGATGAGATTGACTCGTAACATAATCCATAAGAAAATTAAACCAGTTCATCACTGAACAGATTAATTTTCTTTTGCTTCCATTTTTTTAATTTCAGTTTTCAGAAGCTTTCAAAGCCTTTTACAACTCTGAAAGAAAAGCAAAAGTTATTATCCTTACCTCCACAGAGCCTGGTCTTTCCAGAAATCTTGGCAGAATGAGGAATAATTTCTTGTAGTGATGTCATTTTACTCTGATCCTCTTTCATAATAGACTTCCAGTTTGGACAGTAAAATAGTAGAGAAATGGGGTAACTAAACTTCCTTTATGTGGGCAGAAGTTTTTCTGGCTAAAATGTTGGCAATAGTATTCAATAAAAATATTGTTAGCCTTAGGCTCCCAATGACATACATTTTCTTTGTCCTCTTAAACCCTTCCAATGCATACTGTAATCCACTTTTCTGCAAGGAAGTAATTTTATCCAAGATCTTTATTTTCTGTACAATGGGGATTCCTTAGCCTTCTTGATTTGTTTCTTGCCATTCTTCCCCTTTCAGCTTAGTAATTTAACAGCACCCATCTTTCCTGCATTATCTCTCATTGCCTTTTTATTATCTGTTTCATCAGTTCTTATTTTCCCATTTCAGAGAATCATAGAATGGCTTGGGTTGGAAGGGACCCTAAAGATATCTAATTCCAATCTCTCTTCCAGGCAGGCACACCTTCTACTAGACCAGTTTGCTCAAAGCTCCATCCAACCTGATCTTGAACACATCCAAGTGTTGGGGCATCTACAACCTCCCTGGGCAACCTGTTCGTGTCTCACCACTTTCACAGTGAAAAACTTCTTCCTAATTTCTGATCTGATTCTATCATCTACCAGTTTAAAGCCATTAACTCTCATCCTATTACTATAAGCTCTTGTATAAAGTCCCTTCCCCTTCTTGTAGACCCCCTTCAGATACTGGAAGGCTACAATAAGGTCTCCCCAGAGCCTTCTCTTCTCCAGGCCTAACAACTCCAACCTTCTCAGCCTGTCCTTGTAGGTGAGGTGTTCCAGCCCTCTGATCAACTTCATGGACCTCTTCTGGACCTGCTCCAACAGGTCCATGTCCCTCTTGTGTTGAGGGCTTCAGAGATGGATGCAGTACTGCAGGTGGAGGTCTCACAGGGAACTGAAGGGTGAAATTATCTCCCTTGACCTGCTGGCCATGATTCTCCTGATGCAGCCCAGGATATATGGTTGACTTTCTGGGCTGCACATGCCTATTGATGACTCACATTGAGCTTTTCATCAATCGGTACTCCAAAGTCTTTCTCCTTAGAACTGCTCTCAATCCACTCATTGTCCAACCTGTATTTGTACTTGGGGTTGCCCCAACACAGGTGTAGGACCTTGCATTTGGCCTTGTTGAACTTCATGACACTGTCATGGGCCCACCTTTCCAGCCTGTCAAAATCCCTCTAGATGGTATCCCTTCCATCCAGAGCGTCAACTGCACTACACAGCTAGGTGTTTTCTGCAAACTTGCTGAGAGTGCACTCGATCCCACTGTCCATGTCATCAACAAAGATGTTAAATAGCACTGGTCCCAGTACTGATCCCTGAGGAACACCACTCATCACTGGTTTCCAGTTGGACATCGAGCTGTTGATTGTAACTCTTTTGAGTGTGACCATCCAGCTAATTCTTCAGCCACCGAGTGGTCCACCCATCAAATCCATGTCTTTCCAATATAGAGACCAAGATGTCATGCAGGATAATGTTGAATGCTTTACACAGGTCCAGTTTAATTTCCCTTTCCCTCAGTATATAAGCATTCTCAGGGACAGTACCATTCCCGAACCTTTAACTATAACTGTCTGTGTGGATGATCTCTGACTCTAGAAGTTCCCTCTCTTCAAGCTCTCCTCTTTCTTATGACCATGCCATTCTCCTCAGTTTATTAAAGAAAATATTAAGAGCTGTTTGTGATCTATAAAGAGGTACAGGCATTTTACTAGAATAAGTTCTTCAGACTATCAGATGTGGTGATATTCAACATTTAGAAGTTGAATATATACAAACTAAGATGAGAAGTAAGATTCAGTCTTCTAAGACTGAGTGTAATTAGCCTTTGGAATAACTTTAATAGCTATGCAATGAATTATTTGTTTTAAACCTCTAAATCATCTTTGTATATGTTCCTAAGCATATATAGCCTAGTTCAGACAGAAGTTCTGAGCTTAACACAGGGATTTCTGTATGAGTTTCCACAACTGACCACCAGACAAGATGAATGTTATCCTTAAAGTCTATAGGCAAAAGCCCAGTCCCATTCAAGTAAATGAAAACATTCTTGATTTCAAGAATTTAACCTAGGTGCATATGAAAAACGGGGCTAGCTATGGACAGACAACAGTCAGACCTCCCTCTGCCCTTTGGTCTTTGCAGGCCAGTGGTGGATCTCACATGCCAAAATGCCCTAAGGCAACCTCATTCCAAAATCAGTTTCACATGGTTCTCACTAACACTGGTTTATCAAATGGCATGGTGGCTTTAAATATTTTAAACTGCACACCCAATTTTCTTGCCTTGCAGGACAGGAGTGGGTTTTTATAGGTGCTTTAAGATATGCAAGTACTTTGTAGAGCTGAGGTAAAACATATGACACTCTTGGTTGGTTAACAAGGTGGTTATTTTCTTGTTGATGAAGGAGAGAAGCGTGTATTTTTATTTTGTTTGTCAGGGTATATTTCCTGAGAGGTTATATCATGTGAAAGAAACCTTTCAACCCTTTCATGCTGCAGCAGAATTTAATGCAGTGTGTTTCTTCCCATGAGGCCAGAAACATATTTCTGCACGCAGCAACCCTGCATTGTAAGGCTACTGCCTGCTAACTCTGAAAACAGAAATTATCTATACAGTAGCTGAGGCTTCTTGCCACAATCTTGCCTTGAAATGTTCACTTCAAGAAGTGCTTGTTTTTCACCACATTGCTGAGTAGAACACTGATGAGTTTTTGGCCTCTCTTCTCGTACCTACCAAATTCAAAGTAGGTTGAATTTTGGGAGTACCTGTATCCACATCCTGAGGAGTGTTAAGGAGAAGTTATTTTTTTTTTTAAGATATTAAAATACCTCTGAGGACCTGGGCCTTTGGTTCTGGGAACTAAGCTGAGAACACTGTCTGACTAATTTAATGTACATCAATTTGAATGGCCATCAGATGGTAGTATCACAGACTGTTACCATTAAGAAGCAAAGTAGACAATGAATGCTCTACTGAGAAATGTATTTGAATGATTTTAATAAATTATGCAGTTATTTAATGTAGGTGATCATCTGGCAAAGGTTAGGTTGAGCCCATCACTCAATTTCACTTGTGACCTGTCAAGCACATTAAAATACAAACATTTACTAGCAAGAAGCTAATGCCTTAGATCTCCTCACCTTCCTGTTACTCTGAAGTTCCCAGATGAAATACCAGGTCATTTCCAATAAAAACCACACAATCAAACAATCAAGTATAATTGAAACAAGAGATTAATCATTTTTGCCTGTGTCTGCACTCCTGCTTAAACATTGTCCACATGCCATTATGTAATTAAGCACCTAACTGCCAAACTCTCTTTCTGAATCCAGCATTTCTCTATCTCTCCCTCCCACTCATCCTGACTTGCATGTTAATATGAAATTGGAAAATGGCAGCTACATGGGGTCTGCTCCCACAGAAGTCAATGGCAGAACTCCCACTGGCTTCAAAGCTTACTTCCCCCATGTGTACATGTTAACTTGTTCATAGCTTCATAGTAAAGATAAATATTTTTCCTCAAAAATTAATAATGCCTAATTTAAAGAAAAAAAAAATCCACAATCCATATAATAGTCTTTGTTGGATATCAGCACATGCGTTTCTCTTTATTAAAAGATTAAGATCCTTGACCCCCAAACTGTCAAGTGTCACCCAGAATAACAGTGCCTAATGTTAACACTGGCTTATAAAATGTGGGAGGACAGATAAACTGTCTTTTCCCCTGGGTTCTCTCTTTTTCTTTTCCTTTCTTTTTCAAACAGCCCTCCCCAAATAATAGAACAGTGTTTTATGTTTCAAATGTACCATATGGCATGATGTGAGTGCAGTTTAATTACATATTAGCATATTCTTACAAGGGTTGGCTGTTTAAAGCAGCTTGACAAAACACAAATTAAAATATTTGCACGAACACTTTTGGAGTAAATCTGTCTTTGTTATTATGAACATTTTTTAAAATCACGGCTGTGTGATGATCTCACTAGACTTTCACAGCATGATATTGTGAAACAGCATGAAAAACTAGATCACCCTTTTTCTGATTAGGAAATTAACTGCTATATTAAGGATCACTGAAATGTATGAGTGACAGCAACTCACAGCTCCCTATGATTACCTGATTTTTACTCTTCCCTCATATTTTGAGGTAAAAGTAAAAATAATGATAAGGTCAATATTCCTTTAAAATACAATGTAGTGGATTTTATTGGTCAAGATTTACCCCGCTTTCTGTCTCATTAAGAATGTTTCTTTACTGATACATTTAACCATCCTTGTGCTGTCCTCAGCATTTGCAGATGATCAATGACATCATTTGGTGTCTTAAGAAGAAGGAAGCAATTAGCAGCAAATTTATATGAAAGATTTCTCTGAACATGAACCCTATCCTACACTCTGCCTTCTCTCCTATTATTTCCTCTACTATTGCTGAAACATCACGTTTTAAAATACCTTTCAAACAAAACAAACTAAAAAAATACCTACCCAGACTGTCTATACATTGCCTGCTGCCCTCAGATGGTGCTGGGAACATACTTCTATTGGGTGACTGAAAAAATTATTTTGGATATTTTTGCAAATGTTTAGACATGAGTTTCATGGAATTACTTCTGTTGATAATCGCTCACAGGTATAATTGTTTGAAGGCTTAGACCCAACATTTGTTAAGTTGTCCAGAGCTTCCCTGTACTGACACTTCAACTCCCCAGTGCTCAGTGAAGTAAGGACATTCTTCAAACATGCTCCTGCAATCCTTTATCAGTGATATTTTCTTCACAGTTTGTCTTGAATTGTTTTTATTTTACTTCCCATGGGTAAAATTCTTGGCACTCTATGGTCTGGATAAAGTCTATGTACCCCTGAAGCCTACAGAAGAGGGATTATGTGGAATTCATATGGTGCATTGGCCGGGTGCTGACTCCATGCGCATGGATGAATGGCATCCATGTCAAATTGTTAGGCTCCCCAGAATTCTCTCTATAGTGATAAAGACAACTCATGTTTCATGGCGACTGGTGGGCCAGCAACATCTGATCAGATGTTTCCCATCATTTGTTCCAGCCACTCTTGGACTGAACATTAACTTTGGAGAATTAAAAAAAAAAAAAAAAAGGAGCATTCAAGAGTTTGTCAGTAAAATGTATATCTAATCCAATTTGTGGGTAATTTCCATTTTAAGCCTGATTTTAGTCTTGACTAATTTTCTGTAAACAAAATAAAAGCTACATCTTTGAATGAGATGTACAAAAATAATACACTTCCCACTGGTAAGCTGAGTGGGAAGGAGAGTGCTGCTACTGGAGGGAGTCATGTGCTCAGGAACAATCAGCCATTTTCACATGGTCTCTTTGACAGATGATCTTGGTCCTGGTTACAAAAGTTCACCATTTAAAATTTGTTCTTTCCCCTGAACCTCTGTCAGACTAGTAAAGTACATTCATTTTCCCAAACCAAAATGCAAATCCTTACTCTCCATGTGCAGAAGTCTCCTCAAGAGCAATCTTCTCTTTACATTTGTGCTTGGGGGTACTGTTCTTCCACATGATCTACGAGTAGGATGCTAGCCAGGGAAGAGGCAGCTTGTCAGGCAGGGATGGAGCTGATCTGCAGCCACAGGATAAGGGCTTGGCCTCTGCTGGCAGAGAGAAGGGAGGAGTCAGAGACTGACTGAAGGCGGAGAGGGCTCTGCGGGCAAAGCTTTCATCCCTCGGGGGAGAGGTGCTGTGAGTTTCCCGGCACTCCCAGTCTCACTCCCTGTCCCATGGAGCAGCAGCTTGCCCAGGCCCTGGCACTAGTTGCGGGCAGTGGAGCTGTTGCATCGACCTCTGCTATTTGCTGTCCTGACTGCTTTCCCTTTGTCTGCAGACAAATCTGATAAAGACGTTTATGCCTGCTCAGAAGACAAGTCACTCATAAAGGGGGCAAACAAAATTCTCCTTTTACTTGTTTCCTCTCTGGTAGCATGAACCAGTCTCTTGCTTGGTCCCTCAAAGGACAACAGCAGGCAGCACATGGAGGACAAGAGGGTAAGGAGTAGATGCTGTTTCCCCTCCCCTCTGAGGTGGGGGAGTGCACTGTCAGAGGGGTCCAAATGACAGTGAGGTAAAATAGGGAAGATTTTCTGGAAGACCTTGGGTAAGGACTGTAGGCTTTGGGTTGTATTAGGAACAGAGCTAGAAAGGTGATGGCAGCGAATAGTGTAGGAAAAAAGCAATGGAAAAACCTGTCTGAGGGTCAAAGAAACAAAGACAGGCAACAAGAGAGAGGGAGTGTGAGTGCAAGTAATGGAAGAAAATGAAGACAAAGTGCAGAGAGGTGAAAAAGGGAGAGCTGTCTTTGGAATGGGAGGATCTGTTCTCATATGAGCTGAAGAAAATAGCAGTTATTCTGCAGGCTTCAGTTTTGCAATGTATTTCTGAGAATTTTGCTTAAGACAGCAGAAAGTCCATTTTTACTGGAGGGCATTAGAGGCACCTAAATCTGAATCAGAAAATATGATTCAGAACTGGACCAGTACCAGTTGATTCATATCTACAAATTTTCAGGTGAAATATCTCAGCTCACTAAAACACAGATGAAATTGGGTTTGAAGTTTTGTCTTTGACCAGTTTCTTTAAAAATGGCCCCTTGGTGATGTAAGTTATTTGGGGAGTACAGAGGCAATAATACTGAGTTATAGGCCATATTTATAACTTCTGAGCTCTCAAACAAAGCTGTAAATGTACATTCCATAGTTCCCAGACAAAAATAAACAGAGCTTGCTCTTTCTAATCCATTCCTTCTCTTGGCTGGTGCTGATTAGATTGCATATCCTGAAAGGGATGAATTCAGGCCCTTCTGAAGTTATTTCTTAGAGGTTCATTTGTGATTTAATGAAAATGTTTTGTAGATTTGAAAGATGTATGTCACAGCTGTTCCTTCTGCATATGACAACTTTGTCTAAGCTCTTGTGAAGGAAAAAATCATCTCACAGCTATCTATTTGCCACGGGATGCTGTGGCCTGCTTAAAGCCAGAAGAACATCTTCTCATTCCAGAGTCTCAGATAGGGGATGATTTTGAGCATTCACTTATCTGACATTAATTCCATGTTTAGAATACTGAGGGCTGGTATGTTTTTATCTTCTCTCTTAAAAAAGGAAAGACATTTCCTGGGCCAAAATGAAATATCTTGTAATGAATTCTGATAAGCCTAAAGTAACTAAATAAATTTCAAGACTTTACAAGTAATTCAAGTATCAGTGCTTCAAATAAAATAATGTGTAAGAATTTGTTTCCACAAAAAAGTTTGTTCCCCATGTGACTTAGCTGAACACATGCTACTGGCAACTTGTATTTCCCCCTTCAATGTTACATTTGGACTTTAAAACCAAGTGGCTAAACCCAAGCTCACTGCCTTTCTCTTTGTACTGCTGTTGGTTTATTCACATGTAAAATGGCACCCCACCTCCTAATCCCTAATCTGCATTGACGTCCAGAGAAGCCATTTCATACTTGATGTTTATGGGTTATCTTTACCTTGGTAAGGCTGTGGGTGATGCCTCCACAGTCTCCTTCTTCTCAGTAGACCAGTGCTAAAAGACTAGTACTTTAATAACTAGAGAAGTTTTATAAAGGCCAGCATTTCCAGCAGCCTGAAGGTAAATCAGTGCTCCTTTGCCATAGGTGATCTGCCTGACATGCAAACATGGGTGTTTTGGCTTTTCCTGTTGGGAACAAATATATGCTAGATTGAAGGACAGAAGCAAGTCACAGCATCAAATCCCATTAAACAATATGGATTCGAATTGCTGAACACATTACGTGAGTGACAAAAGCCCAAGCCCAATATGTCATTTTTACAACAGTCTCCATCTCTGCTTGTTCCACATTTACCATCTGATTAGACCCTCAGGGCCAAAAAATGTTACAATTCAGTGATGTTTAAAAACAGGCATTGATAATACAAGAGCATTATGGTTCTACTGTAATTACACAGAAGTTGATCATTGCAAGCCCAGGAAATTAATGGTTAAATTGTGCTTTAAAGAAGTACAAAAATGTAAAGTTGTTGAAATAAGAAGTCTAAGTAATAGCAGCTCTGCCCTTTCCTACCAGTAACATGATGGAATAAAGAAAGTTAGAAGGAAGACAGATTTATGTTTTCAGTCCCAGAGAGAGTAAACTGACTTGTGGTGACTTTTTTCAGACACCTGTCCCTCCTTGGAAGGAGCAGAATGACAGTTTTTGGTATTTAACAACACACATTCACAAGAATTACATGAATTGTTAACCTGATGCTATTTTCCCTTCTGAAATCGTAAGAGTTAGTTGAAGTAATAATTGAAAACAACAATCTTCCTCCAAATGTAGCCTGTTCTGATAATTTATATTAATTCGAACCATATTGGAAGCTTAAAATATCTGCACTATTTTGCTGTTATGACCTCTGAAACTAAAAATGTAAGTATTCCATCATTTACTGACTTATTAGACTTATCAGCAACTGATTAAAAGATCTGCTTGAAAATTGTAATAAATCCATCCCATTTGTAGTGTTATAGTATCACAAACAGAGTGTGGCTAACATCTGAGCTTCATCATGAACAGGAAGGAGTAGATCCATTCTTGGCTGATACAGCTTCATCCTGCCTTACTCAAAGTAAGCAGCTACTACAGAATATTTATTCTTTGCCTATGATGTTAATTTTTCTCTTAGGCCCTGCTGTATAACAGGGAAATTCTCCTTCCTCTCAGAGTAAACATTTGTTTTTTCAGGTTTTTTTTACAAATTATTTCTTGAGACTGGAAACTCAAAGCAGAGGAAGCTGCAAGCATCATGCTTGTATTTTGGGTGAGGTCTATGCTGTGTTGGTAGTCTGTAGTGTTCTTTTTCTGATGTCTCCAAGAGCAACTGTATTATTAAAAGGCAAATGTTAGAAAGAGAAGGGTATCTGAGCTCACTTGCAGGGAAACAAAGAAGAGATATCTCCATACTACTTTCTTCTCAGCAGCATGGAGGGACACAGCTCCCATGATGTCTTATGAGGTCTGTGCTTCCTTATGTTCAGTGGAAATAAAGAAAATAAGAGGTTCTGGCCAAACATCAGGAAACACTTTTCCACTGTGAGGGTGACTGAGCAATAGCACAGGTTGCCCAGGGGAGTTGTGGTATCTCCCTCCTTGGAAATATTCAAAAGCCATATGGACATGGTCCTAGGCAACTGGCTGTAGGTGTCCCTGCTTGAGCAGTGAAGTTGGGATGGATGGACTCCAGAGATGCCTTCCAACCTCAGGCATTCTGTGAGAAGATGCAATGGAATCATGCGTATCATTCATACCAGGGTAGATGCTGGCAGCAAGATCCATTCCTGTAAATCATCTGAATGTCTTTTATATCTCTGATAGTTCAAAAAGAGCCACTGTAGTATTACGAAAACTGACCTCATGGAAAATCAGGCTCTGGACCTTAGGTCAGCTTTTCTGTCTGGGTAAATGAATTAAGAAAACACAAACCCAAAGAAAAATTATAATAATTTACATGAGATAAGAACATGAAAAGGCCTGGGCTGTTTATACACCAAGGAACTTGATTTCAGATGATTTTAGCTTGTTCAGCAATTCTTCCATGTGTTTTACTTATTGCACTCTAATTGACCTACCCACATGCTGAATGAACAGTTCACACAGCTCAAAATTAGTCTTGTTCTTTCTTCTTCACAAGTCAGAGTATGAACAGAATAACTGTAGAGGCTTAGTCCCATGGAACTGTAATCCATTAGATTATAGCATTAGGAAATAGTTGGGAAAAAAATCCCATACTGACATTTGAATAGTTCAAGAGCATGAGTTTTATTAATTCGATATAATTTCATTATTCGCCTCTTATCTATGGAGTAAGTCAAACTCACTGTTATGCTCCACAAAGACAAGAGTCTTAATAAAAACCAAATATTAGACGTGTTGTTTGACAAGATACAGCTTATGACAGAAAATGGTTTCCTTTCCTTGAAAAGGATGTCATTACAAATGTGTTCACTGATAATTAATTGTAATTATTGTGTTTTGTTTCACTTAATTCCCTCTAGATAGGTTCATTGGATTTCTGCTGTGTATGTGTGTGTATGAATGTATTTTTTACTGGACCTCTCACTCTAAAATGAATGATGAAAGTCTTGTATGGATCTGTTTGGAAATGGTAGTCAGCTTTGTTGAGATGCAGAACATTACCCAGCTGGCACAGAGAAAGAAAATGACACTCAAGCTTCAGAATCTTTGCAAGTATAGTTGAAAACCATTTCTTTACATTTTTTAATGCTTCACAGCGTTGCTTCTAATCATAACTAATGCTTACTTTGTGCCTAATGGTGCAAATATCATGTATGATGGCATTTTATCTGAGGTGGCATAAAAACAGTGCAAGAAATCATTAGAGAAAATGCTAAGCAAATGTGAAAAATCAGCAAAGTTTAAAATGAAATGTTCTCTCTTGATTTCATACATTCCTGGCATAATAATACTGTAGCATATCATTATTATTAGTTGTGCTGCTTGAATTAAGGTTATATAAACCAGTTGGGTATACCCTTGTCTTAGAAGGCATTCTTGGCAGTCTGATTGCACCACAGCTGTTTTAGCTGCAATTCTGTAAGAAGCCCTGGAATGAAAGACAGTATATCTAACCACCAGTTCCATGCTTTCTTCATTTAGCGTATGGGTTTGCTAAATAAAAAGATGGAGAGAAAACTTGCACTTTCATGGCTCTCTAAGAAGAGGCCAAAACCAGTAAGAAATCCACAAGCAGAAAGAGATGATGCAGAGGCTGCCTACAAGGAGCTGAAACCCAGTTTCAAACAGTGTCCTGATTATCTGGGTATTGTTGTGAAAATAGCAATGCTATTTGGGAAAGGAAATATTTAATCACGATGACTTTCAGTTTTTGTTGTTTTTTTTTTTTTTCTCTAGTTCCAAATGGTGCTGATCTCTCACTTGAAATCAATATAATCACATGGAGGAACTGTCAGGATTGTGGCTATGTACATCTACTTTAGCTTTTGCAAACCATGACTGAAAGATTAAAGTATAGGCTAAATCTAATTTTCCCCTCTTCTCTTTCCCCTTCTCTCCCCTCAAAATAATTAGGAATTTGTGCTTGTGTCCATAATACAGTTTCATTCCATTTAGCCATTCCATAAATCAGGCATTGAAAATTGAGCTACTTTAAGTCCAGGGGTAAGATTAAAATCTTAGACAACAATCCATATTCTGCCCTTATATAAGCATTACAAATTTAATCTCCCTTGTTATATGCAAATTTATTACCATTGTAAAGGTCAAAAGGTGTATATTTCTAGGAGAAAAAAATCCTAACACCCCAAATGGTACCATGCTTTTAAATTGCAGGTGCTGTGTTATATACATTGTCACCGTGTCACAAAAACTCTGTTCTGAGGATGGACACTGATTTGCACTGAGATAAAAATACGTAGGACCCACCCAGGATACAAGTCTTTCCTGTCAGTCTTCCGCATACAGAGACTGGGTATGTGCACAGATTAATGCGCACCAGACACCACATGCATGTTGACAACATTGCTTGAAATAATTCTACATTTGGTGCAGGATCTCTGAAAGAACACTGCATTATCATGCTTCAAAACAGTTTGTTCACATTTCAGTGCATCTGCTGCACTTACTGAACCTGCTGGCCTAAGCATAACTGAGCGGTGAGATGCTGATAGTGGTCTCTCAGAATCAAATCAACAAGACAGCCGTAACAATTAGCCTGACAAGCCTTATAGTTATAGTGTAAATACATTCGCAGCACAAATATTCGGAAAGCAAATGTCAAAGCCATTCATTTGAAGTTTGTGTATACCAGTATACTCCTAATTCTTAATTTCTGTTTCACAGCATTGGACTACATGACAGAGAGAGAATTGAAGTAAACTGAGTCATGCCTTCTGATGGAGGCATCCTTGAAATGCAAGCTATGGTCATCTGTATTCTAAGTGAAGCAAGAGGATGTTGAAAAGAAGCAGAGCCCTATTAAAAATCTCTGTTTGTTTTGCAGGAAAATTTTATATCAACCAACAAAGCTATTTTCTTTTTGCAGTAACAATATCCATTAGAAAGTTTTCAGAGCTGGGAGTGGTGAAGAACAAGGAGACAGAGAGGAAACAGAACCTTCAAATACATTTCCCTCCTGCACAATCTCTGATGAACTGAATTTTAATTTTATGTAGAACATACTTGTGCCATATCTATATTCTGTTATATTCCCAGGCATTCTCTCAAAAGGAAAACCAACAGCACAATGCAAATTTTTATGCACCAAAGTGATATGTGCTCAGAATAGTGATTGGCCCCCTGTGGTATAGTGAAAAAATGAAAATCTTTGCTAATTAGATACCTTTATAATAAGAAAATTTAATGGTTACTGTTATGCAATCAAGAATGAGCATTTCTTCCATTACAAAGAGCTATTCTTCACTACTATGCCAGAGCAACCACTAATTTTATTTTCAGATCAATAGTTTGTATGTTGAGTTAATAAATGTGAAATGTTAATGCAGTATCAAACAGCAATTTAGGCCTCTGGGTCCTAGTAACATTCCTTCTAATCATCACACTCTGCAGTGATGTATAGGGCTATCTATAGGAACAGATGAATCATACAATACAGAGAGCTGCTGTTAGCTCTTGTAATGATTCCAAGCTGGACAGGCCTCTCCAAAGAGGAGCTGACCATACATGCTTTTTTATCTTGTTTATCTAATAAAATCTGTATAATTGTGAAACTTGTTTTCTCAAGAGATATAATGCATATTTATTCTCTGTCTCAGGCCAGTTGAGCTAATAATGATTGCAATCAATAAGAAAGTCTTTCATCAGTATAGTTTTCTAATAGTCACTTTAAGGGTCTCCAGCTATCAGATGAACCTACTTACATCTTGTGGGTAATTCACAAGAGACATCTTGTGAAAATTACTTAGAGGACTTAACACTTATTTTCATTTAAAGCTTGTGAAAGCCATGTGAGATCAAGGGAAAGAAAAACTATTTTATCCCTGCATTAGAATGATAACTAGCAGGTTCAGTTTTCAAAGGCCCCTCTTCACAGTCTCTGAAATTACGCAAGGAATGGTTGCATGCCAGCTTTCATGTGCAACTCAACTCAAAAACATGAGTTTTACACAGGCCAGAAATTTTCCTATGAAAACCAGGCATGCAATATTGCATTAAAAGTTAAGAGAACACATTTGAAAATTTGCCCCTAATTGTCTGGTGTGCTGTGCTTGTGAACGGATTCACTGCCAAGGTATATTTATGGGACACATGAAAGTCATTTTTACTTGCTTTTTCTTCATCTTGCCTGCTTTATTCATTTGGGTTCTCTAACATTTTCCATATGCAAGCAATGGTAGCAGAAGGTCTTGACGTGAGACTGTGTGAGTGCCTGTAGCTGCTCTTGACAAGCAAGTCTCTTCTCAGGGCTAAGGAATGCTCAACAAACTCTTCGGCTGCATGAAGCCCAGGCTAGCAAGTTGTATTTTAGATTAAGCAAGTCAATGTAACCATTCTGTGGTAGTACAGGCTGCCAGCTTCCTTGACTATACTGTGATTCCTGTAATGTTTTATTGTTTTTTTTTTATTTGAAGCCCCAGGTCCTATGACCAAGAGGATCCTGGATTTTCTCCAAAGAAAATTAGTTTCCAGTTTTCTTCTTGGTGAAGGAAAGCTTGAAACTTTAACTGAAAGGCAAACATGGAGTGTGGAGTTTAAGACTAGAACTTTTTTTAAAATACACCGATTTCTAAAAAAATCTTCTTATTTTTCAGGTCTAACTCCTGATTTCAGAATTATATGCCATAACGATAATGCTATTGTTAGTCCTACCAAGAACGTGGTTTCTATTACCTTGTTGTCATTTTTATGAATAATGGTTATTTTAAAGTGATGCTTGAGGGACAGCCAATTTGAATTTTGTTAACATTACATTTTCTTTAAACACTTGCAAACAGTAATCTGTCTCAAATGTATTACAAAGATATTATCTAGGATTTCTCATGGAAAAATTACGTAATTCTTTACTGAAAGATGGAAGTTAAAAATGCTGGAAAACTGAACCAAAGGTGCATACATTAAACCTTCATGTGTTACTGCTGTATGATTTTCCTCTTGCAATATGGGAAAAAAGAAAGAAGCATCTTACATCCTTCACACAGAGGACTTTGCAGAACTAGAGTAATTGTAAAATCCATTGTCCTATTTCCATTCATTATAAGCATGTGTTTGAGATTCAGTGGGATGGCACACACTTCACTATGTACAAGATAGTATGTGATAGCTGAATTAGCATGGAAAGAAGCTCACACTAAAAAGTTTTATTGATGTGGGACTTTAAATTTCAAATACAAAGAGGTAGGTATTACATTGTGATATAGAGCAAGTAAGATGAAAACAGAATTGTTCTGAATATTTGCCGTTCTTTTCCTAACCTGGGTAGCAGGTAAAACAGAACTAGTAAGGAGAGAGTTTTCTATGTTAAATACAGAAAATATAAAGCATGGGTGTCTTCACATCAGTAAACATATGTGCAGAGATAGATCATTTCAGATGAATGAAAACAAACTAGATTCTAAGTACCAAGCACCACTGCAAATTCTGTGTCAGCTTTGTAAATGAATACAATTCTACCAAATTAATATAGTTCTATGTACGAAAGTGGTATGAGGTTTGCCTGTGGGTTACCTGTATAGAGACTGTTAGGACCTTGCAATAGACATAATGGAGGATTCAGCCAACAGTTTAACTTTCCCATCTGTTTCACTCTATGAGTAGCTATGCAGAGTTCAGAGGTCAAATTCAAGATTTTATAGCAAATCTGAGAAAAATTACCTTCAGTTTAGTCTAGTAGAAATCCATCCATTGAAATAGTCATTTAGA
The DNA here is from genome assembly GCA_025345505.1 of Todiramphus chloris collaris. NCBI lineage: Eukaryota > Metazoa > Chordata > Aves > Coraciiformes > Alcedinidae > Todiramphus > Todiramphus chloris. The sequence continues at coordinate 4,521,340 of JANVCC010000019.1, forward strand.
AAGTCAACACAATATATATGCCAGCAGATACATTGTTATTTTGCTCAATATATAAACTAATGGCAAATTTTAAAAGACAGGAAATAAACCAGTAATACAACTTCCGGTCAGCAAAAAGCCATTACAAGTTATCCACAGAGATCTGAGGCAAATCTTGGCTCTGTCCATGCAAGATGAGTCTTCATGTAAAGCAATGATTCTTAGTTATCTACCCACTTAAAAATAACACTGATCTCCCGCAGAGCTGCACAGGAAATTATTCCAGTATGTAGAGCCTTAGGCTGCACCAGTGGCCACTCTGTAGATGCTCCTTCTCCTTACACACTTTACACTCGTATTTTAAGGTCCTTTGCGTACCTAACATTAAATGGTGAAATACGAGTCCAGGGTGAGACCTTGCTGCTCAGCTTAACTTTCCCACAAAATGCCTTCAAACGCACCTGCTTCTCACTGTTGACATAGTGATACAGACAACTTAGGCTCTCATTTTAGATGCTCTATATTTTATTCTGTATGAGAGAGGCACCTGAATGCAAGTAAGATGCTGGTTAGGTAGACTCCAACCCAAAATATTTTTCTGGCTTTTACATAAAGACCTAAGTACTGACAGAGCACACCATTGCTAAATATTAATTAAACACTGATGTATAATTAGATACAAGAATAATTGAAAAAAGTGATTAATTATTTATGAATTACAGCATTTTAATCATACCAAGACAACCCTTAATAGTTCCTCTGAAAGCCTATGCACTTTGCACATGTGGAAATAAGCATTGAAAGATGACTTTCTATCACAGGCTCTTTTGTTTAATCATTTAAAATACTGGCACAGTTTCTTGTGACAGTAATCTGCATTAGATTTTGCAGTATCTGTGTTCAGTTGGACCTTGCCTGCAACCCCTGTGAGGACAAGACATTTGTAATTTGAGGACTATAACACCATCATGCTGAGTGTAAATAAGCTTGCTATATAGATTGTATTCTCCGGATACTGGGTTTTGTTAAGGATGGACATTCCCTGTTTAGAAAATAGCTCCATTCCAAAGCCCACCCTCCTGATGCAGTCACATCTGGGAATCTGTAGATGTGTACTCTTATCACCATTTTAAAGACAGTGCTAAGATTAAATTTCTGAAAGTGAAGTTTGAGCAAGACAGGAAGAAGAAAGCTGTTATTTTCTGTGCCAGCTGGAAGGAAAAATCGACCAACCATTATGACTACTTTATCATAAAATGTGATACTTCTTGCCGGGATGCACGTGTTTCCAAAAAATTCTTCTGCCCTCTGACCTTTGACATATTTGTAAGAAAATTTTTAAAATTAAAATACTGCCTATTCAGTAAATTATAATTTCACAAGAACAAAGCTGCAGCAATTACTTTCCTATCAAGTAATTTTATGGATTTATACTATCATTTAGTAGGTGGCCTGTTGACCTTCAGCCACTGGACAGTTCTGTGTTATAAAGTGGCCATCCTTAAAATACAACATTTACCTGCTGAGAACAACATTATACTATTTATGAAACTATGTCATTTCAATAGCCAAACTCAGCAAGATTTTATTGCTCTTGCCACCTGTAACTGTGGAATAGCTGACTCATCAGATCATAATCATCCCGTACCAATGAACAGCTTCACTAAACTCTCAGTGACTTGTTTTCTCATCATTCCTGCAAGCACCGCCTCTCCTCCCCAAGCCCCTCACTTTTTTTGACGGTAAAAGAGTAATCTCAAAAGGTTATAATTAAAATTAATACCAGGGAAACATTCACAAAACAAACTCTTCACTATCTTGCTGAAAGAAAGGTGTGTACTTTTAATAACATGAAGATAAATAAAATTAATTATTATCTTAAAAGAGTATACATATTTTATCAGTCAGTTAACCTTTTGCCCCAAATGGATTAAAGTAAATATTCCTTCAAGGGTGGAGATAGTTTATTTTGTTTTTCCTCATTCACTACCATAGAATACTGCTTACCAAGCTTTCATCTAACAACTTTTCTCCTTTAAATATTTTAAAAACAGACATAATTCACTATCATCTACAGTACTTGTTAAGGAATCAAACATCTGTGAAGCCAAAAATTTTCCTATATATTCCCTTCCATTTTTAGTCTAGGGACAGGGGAGAAATACTTGCTTTCATAATAGCTGAAGCTCATGACCGTAGTCAAGTCATGCTTCAGGGTTTTAGTAAATTTGTTGCAAGGATCAGGAAGGAATACCTGTCACTTCACTATGCACCTGGAATTTGAATTTGGATTTGTGTTTTTTCTGTCCAGTTTAGGTGTTTGCTCTGGCAACACCTGGGGTTGGGACACTGGGCAGGGTGGCATAGCACTCGGAGACTCCTTGCTCAGATGTTTCCTGGTACATGGTGTTATGACCTACTCAGAGTCAAACCACTAATCAGAGTGGGAGTGAGGGAAAGTCTGGCAGTAACTCCATTTTATGCAACATGGAATACAGGTCATCTGTCAAGATAATCTGAATCTAACAAATGTCCTGTCTTGCATTATGATGAGCTGTTAAACGAAGAGCATGGTCACATTTCCAGAGCAGTAAATGAATGCTCTTCAGCAAATAGATGGTTGGAGAGTTCACCATAAATACCTCAGGCTACCCCTTTTCTACTAATGACATACAATCAGTGTTTGACTGACAAACTGAAATACTTCAGATTCACCTAAGTCATTGGACTCAATCTGTCAACAACTGTGCTAAACTGCCTGGCTTGTGCTCTGTTAAAGGTCAGGCTGAACAATGTGAAAGATCCCCTACGGTAAGAGGTTCTTTGGGTCTGGGGGATTTGCACAACGTGATTTTAATCTCTCATTTATGTTTGCAAGGGAAGAAAAATAGCATCACAGGGACCAAAGAAATGACACAGTAGAATTCAGCATGGATGACTCAGTAAATCCAGGATCCAGGTTTCAGGAAGGACTCCTGATGTCAGAGCAGTTGGTCCCCTTCATCTTGTTTTTCCTTTTTCTAATTTTTTTTTTTTTAATGGGTATTTGTCACTACACTCAGTGTAAGGATTGGTTATTATTCTGAAGAGAGACACTATCTTTTTTAGATGGTTTTCCAAACTGCTACCACAACAACAATTACTCAGAAACATTTTTATTATCCTTTCAACAGCATTGTTGGAGAGATTGGGCTTTTCAGATAAGCACCATCCTGCACAGAGCATGTGAAAGCGTAGTGCTGGCTAGAGCAAGCTCCTGTGTGAATTCCTCAGCACACCCTTGTCTCTGAAAGGAGTGCCTGAATCACAGCAGTTTCCCTACGGCTATATTCTATTTCAAAGTGGCATACACAGTCATTACTGTATATTCCGTACTGCTGGGTCCTTCATTCCCTACTTTCTTCTGCTAAGGGGAAGGTGATATTTGACTTTATAATTCTCTTGACAGTATTTCTTTGAAAAGCAAATATTCTTTTTTTTTATTGCCCTAGCAAAGTGACTTAGGTTCCTGTGGTACTGGCTTGTGGCACATTGTTCAGATAAACCAGGAGGAATTTTATTTGATTCATAGCTATATCTGTAGTGCTGAAGCACATAAAGGTAAAGAAAAACAAAGACTGAAAAAACAGATGGGTTCAGAATCTCAGCAAGTAAAAATCATCACATCCTCACTGTTTTTAAATGACTTTGCACCAGGTGAAGATTTGATCCAGCATTAAAAATGCTGGGAAAGAGAGTTTATTAGTCATCCCAGGTAAGTGGAATGAATGCCTAGAAATGAAAGACAACACCCTTTATTTGACTTCTTAAAAACATTTTTAGACTTTATTGTTAATAAGATTAAAAAGGAGATGAACAATAAAGATATTGGAGCCAAGTTTATTATGAGAAAAAGTATACTTCAGGAAGAGTGCTCTCCCACCACTTAGACAGAAAGTTTGTGTACACATCCTTCCATTCATGTTTTTTTATTGCTGTTTGCCTAGGAGAAAAAAAAAAAAAGTCTCTATTAAAAGAATGTGAGCAGGAGTGCATTGCCTCCCCTTTCCAGGTTGCTCTCGATACACTGATCCACGTATTTACCATAACTATGTAACTTTCTGCCAGTCATGACTGTGGACCCTTCAGTGGGAGAAACATAATACTTCCCTTGGAAATAAAGCAAGTCATCTGACAAACTGTGTTCCTCTTGTCTGTTGTGGGCCATTCAGTGACTTTATTTTACTGAGAGAACAAGGGGAAGTTTATAATAGGATCAGTTTTGTTTGCAATTTGTTTCTAATAGATGTCAATAAGCCGGTTAACTAGGCTGTAGTTAATGGAAATTTTATTGTTTCCCCCCCTGCAGTGCACATGACCTTTTCTTACAAGGGTTTGTGATTCTTGAAAACATGTATCTGCTGCCTCGCCTTGGGGTCTGCTTACAACAGCAGGGATATGACCATAGGCTCTTCTGAACTTGTTCAACAGCTCTCTGCTTTGACTAGACCAAAATACTTTGATCATCCTGTCAGTGGCAAATTTACAGCAACATAGTGGCTTTTGCTCCCCGTGTATTTCTCCAAATATAATATCTCCCTCAAGAAATCAATGATAAGCTGTTAAACTAAAGAGCATGGTAACATCCACAGAGCAGTAAATTAATGGTCTTTTGTGGATAGATGGTTACAGATTTCATCATAAAAAATGGATAAAAGATTACATATCACACAGAGCGAAACTTTTAATAACTCAACATGACTTTTCTTAATGGGTTTTATTCATTTTAATCATTATAGTGTCAATGATGATTATAGCCTTATTAGATTCTGATGATTGAGGAGCCTGTTTATGAGGTACTGAAAATCTTAGTCTGTTTGGAAGTGTAGTTGCAGTCTGTGTAGGTTTGATGTGTAACTTCATCTGCAGAAGTAGTGCTTGCCAGAAGAGTTTCAATTAATACTTTTACTAAATTGCTCCTGTCTGTAGTGACCTAGGTCACAGATGACTTAAGGATTCCACAAAATCGGCTTCTCAAAACAGTAGACCAGCAAGAGTGTAAATCAAAGAGAGCTGAGGAATGGAAAAAATAGAAAAAAAAGAAAAGGAGTGTGGGGGGAATAATAAGGCAAAAGAAACCAAGCTGCCTTAAATCATCACTCCAGGCTAGGTCTTCCTTCGTAATGATGGAGCTTTTCACATAGACTTTAGCATGTATGGACACTCACAAATTGAATGGCTCTTAATATTATCTGGAACATGAATAGAATAAACAAAGCTGGTGCCACAGTACTGTGTAATTATCTTTGCATCCTGAGAATTACTGTACCACTTTTAAGAACTGTTTTTAAAATTGCATATCTATGCTAATTACTTTTAATGTGGACAAGAATACACCAGACCACCGTTTACTTTTTTTTTGTTGTTGTTGGCTCTCGCTTAAAGCTTGTTAAAAGAATCCTTTTCCTGTGAGGCCACAGATACAATCTAAACACTGCAAAATTTAAATGATGCCCTAAGTTTGTTTATAACTAAAGTGGAATATTTTTAGTAATCACATGTAGCGCTCTCTCAGGACTGTCAACTTCCCCTTACAAGTCAACAGCAGCATGGACTATAAAAACTTTAGATCAGAGCCACAGAAGTCTATCTAAATCACCTTGAATTAATTCAGCTTTTGGGTCCTGAAAATCTGAGGAGTGCTTCAGATACATCCCACTTCTTTAGGCTTAGTCTGCCCTGTGGCCTATCCCTCTCCATCAGACAAGCAGGGAACAGGCTAGTTGGGTCTCTGGAGGTGCTAGCAGGATGCTTGTCCCAGTCACTTCTGTCTGCCATCAAGTACAACAGGAGCTGGGAACAACTGGCAGGACATCTTCAATTCTGCCTGTGTCCTTCCTCCTCCCTCTTGCTTTGCTGGGTAAGTTCCAGGTGCAGAAGTAGCCATGTATATAACACCTTCATCTCATTGTCTGGCAACTGCTTCTTGGTGGTGTCATGCCTCCTTCAGAACTTAGGCAAAATTCAGAGTAATCACCAGAATCCTTTATCCTGAATACGGACATCAGGATACAATCAGACCTTGCAGTGCCACTGAATGTATTCTCTTTTGTTTATTTTCAGCTCTGAAGCAATGCTAGCAGTATTCAGATATATAAAAGGCAGTTCAGACAGAAAGGAATTAGACCTTTCTGTAGCCACTGGGGATAAACCAGCAAGTGTTGGGATTAAAATGCAGCAAAGGAGGTTTAGACTAGACATCAAGAAAAAAGCACTGTAGGTGACTAATGGTACAGATAGGGATTGCAGTTGGTCTTGTAGGGAAGTTGTGGCAACATCATGTCTGGAGAATTTTTTAAACTGTCAGAAGAACTAGATAATCTTCAGAGTCCATTTTAGCTCAGTTCTTTTTTATGATTTCTAAGTTTCTCCTCCCTTTTAACAAGTTTACACTAGTTGTTTTTTTAAGTTTCAAGAGGTCAAACAATTTCTAATTTAACTTACTCCAGATTTGAGTTATTCAATATGAGTGTTTCAGGTACGGCATTTTCTTTTCTATCCTTTCAAATTGTACCAATTACTGTGAACTGGCTATCAATATTTACTTTTGTAAATCACCATATTTGTTACTGAACAACCATAACTACAATAAAGGATTACAATAAAAACCTCATCATTATTGCAGTGCCGCAAACAGTTTCCAAAGGAAATTAACATGAATAAAAAGGTCTGGCAAAAATCCTTTGATTCAGTCAACATGAAGTTATAGTTCCACACAGCAGCCATGTGCATCTGTTTGCTATTCTTGATTCACTCTTCTATTTTTCCATTTGCATTGCAGACAAAATGCTCCAATTGCAGGCCATGACAACAAGTGAATGAACATTTGCTATGTTCTTACAGATATATTTGGCAGATGATAAAAGACAGACTAACCCCCCGCTGATTCTAATGCTCCTTTTCAGCATGTCAGGTGTCATGTGTTGCTTCAGATGGTTAAGAAAATGTCATTCTTGTATTGCTATATTAGGCAACACACATGTACACAACCAAGGTAAAGAAACAGGCCTTCAGAATTAGCATTTCTACATCTCATTCTCTTGTTTCCCCTTTTCTTACTAAGCCTATTGGAAAGGTAACAAACATCTCAGAGAAAATGGGAGAAAGGACAGACAAAGCATGTTTGTTTTAGAAATGTCTTGGGATTCTGTTTTTTTTTTTTTAATTAATGTGACAATCATTTATCAATGCAGACTCAGTAGCCAGGACAATCCAAATAAAGTCCACATGCTCCTGTTTCAGTCACCTGCCTTTCCTCAGGGCAGACTTATTAAAAGAAATGAGAGACCAAGCTTTAAAGTAGTGCTACACACTTGGAAGCAGAAACTTTTCTAGCTCTGTGCAGCTGGGAAGTTAGGAATCAGCCTCTCTCCCTCTTGATGTCTCTATCTGGACCATCTTGTATCTTCTTAGCTAAACCCATGGCTGCCTCCCTCTCTCCTATGTGCTATTATTTTGCAGGACAGCTGTTATATGCTTTCAGAATACAAATATGGCCTGCAGTTTGCCATGCCCCCTGTGCCCCCAAAAAATGGTAAACAGATTTTTAGCCTTGGAGCTGTTGCATAGTTCTATCTAGATCCATTTGGCTCTTCCCTGGTGCTCACGAGACAGTGAGATCCTTCTAGAACACAGATGAAGAGCTGCTTCAGCTGCCCTGCCCCAGGAGTCAAGGAACGATGCTTTCGTCTGTGGTTTTCCCATCAATCACAGAGCAAAGCAGGCTTCTCCTGGCCCAGATCCTCAGTAAATTACTTCCCACTGGGTTTGGGGTTCGGGGAGTGGAGGGCTGGGACTCAGCCAGCTCCCTGGCAGCCTGCTCTGCCCGTCAGGCACAGTCAGGGGATGCTCAGGGGCCACCCAGGGAGCCTTTTGCTTCCTTATTCCCTGGCGTGGGTGTGTGAGGCAACCTTGCCCTGTATTAGCAGGAAACACTCAGCAAATATAATCAAAAGCACCAAGGCAGAAACTTTTAAACCGCAGTCTCTTTATCCTTATGTGAAGGACTGATAGCATTTAATACAAAATAAATACCTTTCTGAACTCTCCTATCAAGTTTCAAGGGACTCCTACAGATCAGGCTTCGCAGACAAGCATGGAGATATACATGGCTACAGGATTCCTCAGAGCAGTGTGAAAACCTGCTATCCTCCTGGTTGTCTGCAGTCATCTAATCAGCTCTCTAGGTTTTGTCTCTGTCAATCATTATGAGACATTGTAAAACTTCACATCATTCCATCAGAAGATAAACCAAGTTTCTCCATTATGGACAAACATTACATTAGGATGTGCAGAATTTGGCCAGGCATGCTCAAGTCTGCATAAGTTACCACCTAGTGACTATTCAGGGTACATTGCAGCATGTTCTGCACAACATGATGACGTATTCAAGCAAATAAATGCTGATTTATCAAAGTAACTGATCAATGTAAATAAATTAATATAGAACAATATCAGTAGTAAATCAGTCAATTAAAAAAAATGCCCTGATTTCTTTAGAGAGATACACCAAAAACACCTTCTGAAAATATTTGGGTTTTCTTCATTCAGGTAAAGCAGCCTATCCTGTTTCCTGGAATTTGGCTGGTAGTTTCATAGTCCTATCTTTTTTTCTTTTATTGAGGTAATAGTTAATTGTTTCTGCTCCATACCTTTGTCATACATAATTGCCATTTTATTGTTCCCTAAGGTAATTTTTTCTAAGACTTAAAACCAGATAAATTTAAAATGACTAATGATGATTAAAAGTAGGAATTCAAGGTTGCAAAGCCCATCACAGCCTTCTGCCATTTCCTGTGACTGTATTTTAAGATAATTAAGAGCAGATCTCCCCATAGTACATCTCTGCAAAGTATCTGCAAGTGTATTAAGGCATAGGCCTACCTAGTAGATATTCACACTTGTTTGCAAGGTGGAAAGATTTTCCCAAGCTTTTTCTAAATTCTTCACTTCTGCTTGTGTAACAACAAAAGTTCTTCCAGTTGCCTACCACCAGAATTATACTAAACTGCTTATCCCTAAAAAAGTCAAATCCAGGGATGGTAGCATGTCATATACCAGTTGTTTAGTCCTACCATGTCTTATTCAACTGGGCAAGGCTGATACATTTTCTGGTATGGTTGATAATGGTCCAGGATGAGATCTCCAATCTGGAGTTCCTGTTCAGCTCCAGAGGCTTACCTTCAAACTAAAATCTCAGCTATTTCTCTAGGTCTGCCAGTGCCAGCATCTTTGCAAATAAGGGATACTAGCTGATAAAGACAACGAAAGATTTTTCTTGTTCTTAAACCATGAAAAAGTAGGCTGTTTGTAAGCTCAATGGAGTTAATGAGCCCAGTCGCTGGCTGTAGAACTCCTAGCAAAGGGAATGGGTTTCACAGAGCTTGTTAGATTTACTCTAGTTCTGTTTTTACTCCAAGGGTTTTACTCCTCAGCTTGGGATTCACAGCTGAGAATAATAGAGGTACTTGCTAATAGTTTCTGGAAAGACACTACACAGCCTGTCAAAGAAAGCTGGCTAAAGTATGCTATAGAGAAAATATTTTTATTGTAATTACTATATTTTTCTTTTTTTTTTTTTTTTTTTTTAAGTTGTATGATGCCTCTTTTTAAAGGTACTATAAGCATCATTCAAAACAGGTTCTCATGACTAGGAAAGATCAAATCTTACAGTAGACTCCCAAAGTCAGGCCAGATATTAGTAAATACGGGTTTATGGAAAATTCATAAGGCACCTAAAGTGCCAGCTTGTGTAATGAATCTAAACCACTCTGAGTCTAGGAATAGAAAAAAATGCAGTTTCTTATTATAAAATATTTGAACTTAGGCAGAACTTTAGAAATTGATGAAACTGCATGAACCAGAAGGCTTTGTCACAAAGACTGAAAATCCAGGAGACCTTTAGCTTGCTGAGAGGAAGCATTTTAGCATTCCCTACAGGGTGAATTGTTAATACAAACTTATATTCACAGTGCTCTCAGAAGCTGTGTAAGAGAGTTATCTGGCATGGCCAATGTTGGCTTCACATTACACTAACTACTGTACAAACAACTACCTAGTTTTAGATTACAACAACTGTACTGTACTGCCAGGGAGACCAAGTAACGCAGGAGGAATGGAGCATATCACTTTGTTGCATAGATGCCTTTTAAAGAGAGTTTCTGAGAAAGCCAGTCATTGATGACTGGTTGGCACTGGGACTGGTTTCCTGAGTAAGGATATTCCCACAACAGTTATAGTCACCTGGTATTGTACAAACTACCTGCACAGAGGTGTTTGATTTGACACTCCATCATTGTGCGATTTTTGGCACGCTCCTTCCTAATTTGTGATTAACAAGGATTAGGTTGTTCTCACTTTGTAAGGGCTATTTATAGTTCAATAGGAGATTTCCCCCAACCCCTTCCCACTTCTACAGTGCATCAATGGCACAATTTTAGTCTTAACATGTGACCACAATTACACAGTCATGTTAAGTAATTAAAAAAAAGTAGCTGATTATGAAATACGAAGGACTAACTAGAAACATATGAAAAAGCCCTGCATTTATGCAACATGTAGTTATTCTAGGAGAACTGAATCCGGACAAGTTTTGGTGTGATATTTTCACAACTAATATGTCTCCTTCAAGTAGACTACATGGTTTAGCAATTCCAAAACACAACAAAATCATGTAGGTCAGGAACTGTAGAATAAACATGAACTTGAAATAATATCAGGAACTCAATGACCAAATCTTTCTACCCCTGAAGACAATGGGAGTTTTAAGACTGAATTCAGTGGGAGAAGGAACAGGCTTGGAAAATCATTATCCAAAAGGGAATTTGACTGAGATAGTAGGGTTATGATGCCTTTGTAAATTTGCAAGAGCGAACAATGTGACATAAGATGGTATCCATAACAAATTAGCTCGAGGGTATTCTAAGTGTCCAGTATGCAATCTTTATTTAGGATGAAGTTGTTAAAAGGACTGAATGCTGGAACAGCTGTGCTCCCACCAAGGTCAGTAGGTAAAATAAAAAAAACCTGGAAACTTTTTAATATTTATTTTAAAAGCTAAATGCTTTTGAATCTTCAGAAAGGGTCAGAAAAAGGGATCTAACTTGCCTTCATCTGTATTGCAGGCCTCTCAAACTAACAGGCATGTGAGAGACAGCATACAAATGGCTCTACCCAGAAACTATGGCAATATATAGGGGGTCATCTATGCCAATCTCTGTTAGCAGTACTTTCCAAAAGACAGCAATTGTATCAGACTGAAATACATAGGAAGTGCACATGCAAACAGCAAGAAGAAACTGTTGTGAATTTAAAAAAAAGGTATTGAACATAATGGAGATGAGTAAGTACAGTAGTCTTTGCAAGTAAAAGTGCTTTCAGAGTAAGTTGTCTGAGTGAAGCAAGGTGGGAGACGTGCAAGAGAGGTATAGTCCACAAGCGCCAGGACAATAGCAGGTAGCAGACTGCTTATATCAGTGGTCCTGACCTCTTTGACAGGACAGATGTACATACTAAGGGTGGGATCCAAATCCTGAACTGTCACCTATCTGAACAAATGAGGTTCCTAGTCTAAGCTAGTCATTGAAACAAAGAGGGGCTTTCATCTTGTTGTAAGACAAGTGTGAGGTGTGATGAAATCTTCTCTGAAGGAGCTTGTTTCCTTCCAGGGACAAATGCAAGAGTCTAGACAGCCAAGATGCCAAGATTTTGCACTTCTCATAAAGCGCATCTAATGTCAATGGTTGCAAAATGCCTGCCTGGAAGCTCTCAGCTCCCTTCTCCCTTGTTATGTGTGCTTGCCTACTCTTATGCAGCCATATGTTGTTAATGGGTAAATCGAGCCTGAAGAGCTAGAAAGCTGGATCTGTATTTGCCTGCTTAGATCCCTGGCTTTGTTTGCTTTCCCAGTTGTGCTATATTCATGCCCATTTAACTGCTACACTTGCCCTACTGAGCCAAACAAGTGTTGTTCTATTGCAATTCTCATTTCCTCTGGTTGTCTGTCAGCAGATGGGTCCATCACCAAGGTTCTTTTTGTAATGTTGTCAGATAGCCTCCTTCCCCACTGTTTCTCCGTGTAGGGATGTAACATGCTTTGCTGGCACAGTATGTCTGTCCTGAGCCCCAGGAGCGCATGTAGAATAAGAACTGGGCTGTCAGATTGCAAAAATATGTTGGGCAGCCCTACATATGATTGGCAGTTTTCAGGTCTGCATGTCCCTTGAGTGTGTTGCTCCGCTCAGTCCTTCCTTTCTTCCTCTGGGCTTTCCTCCCACACTGTATTGCCTGCCTGGCAGCTTTCAACCCAGCCCACTTCCTGCTTCATGGTCTTCTACTAGTGACAGTTAATGCTCTAAAAAATTTTGTCCCAGAAAATTTAGTAGGAGGCTGCAACCAATAATAAAATGGCCACCCTTCTGTTACCAACCTATCCCCTACGTGCTCCCTCTATGTTTTGTGCCTTCACTAGATAGCCCTTTGGTGCAGAGATGCAAATCTCAGCTAGCTTTCATGTAATGAATACTAATGTCATTTTTATTAACCTTTCAAATGACTGCTACACTAGGCCACATCCTGCTTTTAGTTAGTCAAATGCAAGTAATGTTTCTGGTTGATTTCTTTTCTGTTTTCCACATACTCATGTTGCTTTGATACCATTTTATACAATTGTGTTCTTATTTTCATGTGCCTTTTTGATTAGTTGGTCACTTACGCATTATTCTCCTCCACTGATAATTCCTTTACCTTTACTGTGTAGTTTCCTACCTTTATTGAAAAGTGTAATGTGAATAAGAGCCATTAAGCATAACCAAATATAATGCAATGTACTTTAGGAAGTCATTACACTTGCTTATTTGCATTCTTTATTGCTTGTTTTTCTTATAAAGTATCAGGAGACATGCGGATTACCATTTGGGTTTATTACTTAAGAGCTCCAGCCATCCTTACTTAAGATTAAAGTCATTGTTGCCACAATAGCTCCTTCACTTCATCGCAAAGGATAGAGCTTGCAGAGAAATGCATTCTGTATAAATGGGTTCTGCTGGATCCCCAAGACTCCCACCTGGATTAGGGCAGGTTTTTAAGTTGGGAAATGACATATCTGAGCTGTGATCAGTTGTGCTATCCAGGCAAGTCTATTTAAAAGCACTTTCCATTTTAAATATGGCAATAAAATACCACACTAGCAAACCTTCTTGATAAGGGTAAAAGCAATACATCCAAATCCAATCTAAATTTGACATTGCCTTGAACTAGAATTCACATTGATAAGTCAGGATTCATTTACAAGGCCATAAATGGGTGGGTAGCTATAATTTGGGTATTAAACTTGTAAAATATATTGATGGCATGCAAGGGCTAAATAAATAATTTACTACAAGAAAATTGGAAATCTTTACACAGCACTTAATTGACCAGCCACTCTCCCATGTTCTTGATAGCTTCCTATTTTGCTTGCTTTTTTTTTATTTTATTTTTCACACATTGGAATTTTCCCCATGTGTATTTTTTTCCAACTTCAGTGAATGTTCATAACTCGCTGTATTTCTGCATACATAGATTGTTTCCATCTTTGTTTTGTCAGTTGATTACATTCTTTTTGACATTTTCATTTGTTTGTTTAAAAGCATTAATGAATCAAACGCCTTTTCAGGGCATGGCTCAGCTGGTGTTATTCTTAAAACTAAAATGAAATTGCCTCGGAGATCAGCCTAACTTTGAATGTTAGTTAAATCCATTTCCAGCACAAAGCAGACCAAGATATTGTAGTTAATGGATATTCCAGTGATCACAGTAAGAGTGGGATTGGCAGCTTTACACAAGCTTATAAAAATTCTTATGGCCACCTTACTGGCCAGTGTAACTCGGGGTAGTTCATAACTTAGTAAGCCTAATGGATTTTGGCTTTAAAGGAGTTTTGCCATCCACAGATACTGAAAATCTGGTTTGGAGATTCCATACAGGTCCTTGGTTGACCCTGCCCTCCAAAGCACCCCATGAGTCATGAATCAGATCTACTAAATATGTAAGATTTTATTTCTAAATCACTACACTTTTTGCTAGATTTCTCCTCTGAAACCAGACCCCCAGGGTACACTCTGATCACCTTTTCCTGTGACTGGAGGTGGGGGGGGTCTACCCACCTCCCCAGCTGTTGCTGTTTCCTTGTGTGACTGTAGCACCACTGCACATGTTTATATCCATTTGATGCTCATGTGGATTCTCCATCTCTCTGCTGTGCTAGTAAGAAAACAAAAAGGTGCCTTTCTTTTCCCCATTAAGGGTGTTGTGGTGTCTGTGCAGTGGCTTTCACTGATTAAAGAGTTCACTGCTTTTTAGAGGAATCATGGAATCATAGAATGCTTTTGGTTGGAAGTGACTTTTGAAGGTCATCTAGTCCAACCCCCCTGCAGTGAGCAGGGACATCTTCAACTAGGCTGCTCAGAGCCCTGTTCAACGTGACCTTGAATGTTTCCAGGGATGGGCCATCTACCACCTTTCTGGGCAACCTGTGCCTGTGTTTCACCACCCTCATTGTGAAAAATTCCTTCCCTCATATCTAGACTAAATCTGTACTCGTTTAGTTTAAAAGAATTTCCCCTTGTCCTATCACAACAAACCCTACCAAAACTTGTGTCCCCATTTTTCTTATAAGCCCCACTTAAGTGTTGAAAGGTCTCTTGTCTTTAGCCACCCACAGCAACACACTGTGCAAAGAATTTTACTCTAGACAAGCAGTGGTGGTGGTTCCTCATACACATGTGCTTGGAGAACTTCCACTGGAAGCTGATATTAGGAGCAGTTATTTTGCTGGTAGTCTATACAAGTTTCCCAGGAGACATAAGGTAGAGTGCCAGGCATTAGTGCTGCTATGTGAGGGGTTTTTGCCGGGGTGAAATGCCATGATGAAACACATATCATACCACCTTAAGTCATATGCCAGACCCAAGGTAAACACCATGGAGATAAAGGAGCAACTCTGAAGGGAGTAAGAAAAGGGAGAGCTTTGCTCCGGCTGCTCTGGGCCACTGCCATCAGCTTTCCTATTGTTACAGGCACTCTGAGACTTCCATCTAATTCCACTTTCCACCTGCCCTCCCCAATAAATTCCTTTTAAAATGGTAGTTATGTTTGCTCAACGTATTTCCATTTTTTTTTGAGGAATGTCACCCCCCTCCCAGCTGGGACCCAGCCCCATGGGTCAGATTGACAGCCTTTTGTTTAGCAGTCACATGACTGTTTTGGAGCCCAAACCTAGTTTCAGAGTAAAATATTTTGGGGCTGAGAGAAAAGTTCAATATTCCTAGGACAGTGATAGGGTGGGACGTGGGTTAGGGTTTTTAAACAAGTATTGTTGTACCCAAATTCAAACTTGAAAAAAAAAATCTCTTGGCTGTAGGAGAAATGGCACATGCTGGTGGGACTTATATACAAGGGAGTCAGAAAAGGGAAAAAATATATTGCTCTGCTTTACATGTGTGCAGTATGCTGTTGCCTGAGGGAGTAAGAACCTACTTACAACCCCACATGGACTACCCCGGCTTTGTCCAGGTGCATGAAACAAGCAGGGCCACACATCTGCTTATTTCCTCTCTGGGGATTAGAAATTGGAGGGTGGGAAATGAGTAGAGCCTGGGGTCCGTTCTTGCTCGCCAGCTCAGCTGAGCTGGTGAGTGCTTGAGGGGGGTTGTGAGAGGAAGGGTGGAATATTATTTTATTTCTGGTTTAGGCCAGAGGTAAATGACTGCCTGAGGGAATAAGAGAGGAGAAGGTGTGCCACTGAGTTACAGTGCCTCAGGGGGCTCCTGCTGCAATGGCACAGCTATGTAATGTGCTCCCTGGGGGACTGCATCTGAAATAAAAATGTAGCCTGTTACTTATTGGCACTGATGTTCACTTACTAATGTCTTTTATTGCTTAACTCTTCTACTTTGGCGCCTGGGTAACTACTTAGGCTCTTTTAAATTCACTGGACCAAATTCAGAGATCACGTATCCAGAGATCTATGTAGAGTTCACAACTGGTGGAGTAATGTGAATTTGAAGTAGTACATTTAAGAAAGTCTAGGGATAGAGTTGTAATGAATAACAGGGCCATGGTAGGTAAGATTCTTGCCCCCATCCCCATTGACTTTCAGTCAGCTTAGCTTCAGTGGGACCTTGTGTCTCCCTGGCTCCTTTAAATACTATAAATTGTTTCCGAATCTGAGATGTATCTCAATGAAAAAGGATGCTGACTCAGAGTCAGGAGTTGCTTATGTACTCCTAGAACAATACTTGGTAACATAACATAGAGGTGTTAGCTCGCCAGTAATACAAAATTCACAGGCAAAAAACCATCATGATAACCTTATATGAAACTTTCTATGAACTATCCCACCAGTAAACCTGTCTTCAACATGAAAAGAACACCCAGTATTCAGTATGTTTCTGGACTCAAACCTTTACCCTCTATTTCCTTATTTAATTACTGTGAAGTACATCACCACCCTGTCTGTCTGTATTCTAGTCCATAACTCAGACACTATTTTTTTACTGTGTCTTTCTCTAGATCATTGCATTCTGGATACATGTAGAGAAAAAAACCTAAGAAACAGTCTTTCTCATCCAGCTCTAGTGACTGTTACGACAGTGGCATTGGCTCAGCCCCAGACACTCCCCATGCACAGCATGGGCATGGATGTCAGGGGAGGACTATTTTGTTCTCTGGCCGTGGCTAGCAGACTTGTGGCTGGTTGTCGGCCATAAAGAATGCTGCTGTCAGGTTTCTTTTCTCAGTCCATTGCTTTGTGCCCATCATACTTTTCCCTAATTTGTGACATGCCTGCATTTTCAGGTCCCTCGCATCATGTGCTCAATTTCTTTCACATCCCTTTCTAGTACTTCCAGCTCCCACTTATCCTCCGTATGCATTAAAAAAAAAAAAAAAAAAAAAAGTGCTTTCTCATCTATTTTCTTTCAAATACAGAAGTACATCCCTAAATCCTTACCAAATGACCTCATCTGCAGTTGAACACTGTCTTGAAGCTCTGCTTTGCCACACTGCCCTCAAAAAGGCCATCAAACCTTTTGCCTACAATGGGCACTTCTGCTTTCCCATTACCATTTACAAATCTGCTGTTTCCTCTCTTTTAAGAGAGAGAAAAGACTGTCTTTTGACTGTTTGTACAGCTCCTATCACCCTGAGATTAACCTTATTGCTCTAGTCACACAAAATGAGTGTAACAGTATCTTCCCCAAAAGGCACAGCCATTTTCCTAAGATTTAGAATTACATGCCAGCCCAAGGGTCTTCACATGCTACTGAGCCATTGCACAGCAGCTGGGAAGAAGAGAGGGGGGAAAGGGGTATATACAGAGTTCCTCACTAAGGCGGGGGGGAAGAACCAGTTCTGTGTGTTTAGTTACAGTTAATTTTAAGTTTATGACCTTATGATGCAATTGTTGTAACCCTTGCTCAATATACTTTTCAGGCAGAGCATGCTGAACATACAGAGGGGGTGTATTTTATGGCTGCAGTGTTTGCTTGAGCTGTGTAGATAAGAGAGCTGTAGAGAGGTCTCTGTGCAGGATGAAGTGGAGCCGTTTTGGCCGTGTACTATTGGCAGGGTCCAAGTGTCTCTGCCAAAAGAGCTTATGAAGTGTAGGTGTAAGCCACCCTGATCTGTTGTCATCTGCTCTCTCTGGCAGCCGGGGTTGAATCTTGTTCTTGTGCTTTTCAGAGGGAAGGAAACCAAAGGGAGGGAGTAGGTGTCATTCACAAGTAAGGGAAACTGGAACTGGTTGGGTTTATTTTAAGAGAGGCAGCTTTGGAATTTGACATTTGTTTCACCCAAAGATTTTCAAATGCGGCACAAGTTTTTTTTCACACAGTTCATATATATTATGCCTATTTTATGGATAAGCTAACTGATTCAGAAAGTGAACAGTAAATACAGTGTCATTTTCAGGTCTATGAATAGATTCAAAGACCCTTGAAACCTTAATCCACTTGATCCCACTTAATGCCTTCAAGATGCATTAACAGGACAAAAAGAAGTTTAATAAAAGTGCATCAAGCTCAGTTTAGGCACTGCAATCCTTCTACTTACAATGGTAACCACATTAAAAAAACTGAGGAATCATTAGCTTACATTTTCCTGGAAAATAAGTAATCAGGAATGTATGCCACATTCAGGCTGGCGTTTTAATCTTATCAAAGTGGAGCTTTAAAAATGGCTGTTCTTTCCCTACTGTGATTTCCAAGATGCACAGCACAAATGTGCTCTGAACACAATAGAACTAATTGAACAATCACAGCAAAGGAGGTCAAAACCCAACAAACAGTGTAGCATCTAAAATGACTCTGGAGGATTTTAACAGATGGACACTTGTAAATCTAACAGGATTTCCTACTGGTGAGAATGCCTTAGGTAAAATTCAGAATGTCTCATTAAATTGTCAGCCAACTATGAGGCATTGCTCATGTGAATATGAACAGCTATGCAGCTTTACTGTAAGTACACACAGCCATGTATTAACATAGGCCTGAAAAGCAGCATTTGGATGCAAGTTTGATTAGAAAACCCCTACAAAATTAAAGGAAGATGAGATGTAATGTTTCTGTCTGGGATCCATTAGAGATACAGAAAGGAAATTAAGCTGAGGCTCAAGCTTTTTCTCTCCCCATTCTCAAAGTTGTATGGTTTTTCCCGAGTGCGCAGTCCATGCAGATTTGTAAAACAGTTTGTTTTAGACTTCTCTAATCCCTTTTACTATTGCTTTCTTGTAGCCTTCTGCGTTCTTAGGCTGTTGTCAAAATTCATCAACAGACTCAACACAGGTATAATAGTGCTCTGTGTCTCCCAAGTAGATGCTCTCATGCCAAGAATTTGAATGTGCGTTAGCACAATGCAGCGATACAGCAGTTGCACATTTCCATTTTTACATGTTTGTTTTACATAGTGCCAGTGATCTGGATAAGGACAATTAGTCTGTTTCTCACCAAAATGCTGTGTGTGCCCCTTTACCTCCTCCAGCAACCCTACTGCTTATGAGATCTGTGAGCCTGTTGTTCAAATTCACATTCCTGTACAGTTCCACTTTCTTGGTAAGAAATAGTCTCTGCTGGGTTTATTGGCATTTCTCACAGTATCTGAGTTCAAAGAAAATGATTACAAGTTAAGACAGAGCTCTGTTCTTTAAAGCGCCACAGTGTATAGATCTGTTGAGTGATATATAACATAGAACTACTTCCAACTGAGGAAAGCTTAGCACAGCTCTGGCTAGCTTGCTGATAGCTGCTCAGCTCCTAGAATTACTGCTTACAAACCATAAAGGCCCCAGCTTGAGTTTCAGGGAGGGGGGGGCTGGTGGGTGATGTGGGTTGTGCACACCGCAAGTACAGCCACAAAGCGGTTAGCCAGCCAGATCCCTAACCTCAGCCAAAAAATCTGGCCACTGCCTGACACGCAGAGTGTGTGTATTTGCTGTCTATCAGTGGCAGCAAAACAGCTTCAAGTCAAAAAAAGAATAGTGTGAAACCACTGAATTCTGTCACAGGAGTATTAATGTGCCAAATTGACAGGCTTGATATCTGGTTAAAGTGTCCTTCATTTCTGTGATATTTTTGGCAAAGAAACAGCCTGTAAATATAAATAGATCACTTCCCTCCTTACTGAAAATCAGGCATCTCAGAGGGAAGAAACGCACTGCATGTTTATCAGAGTAATAAATTCTGCACAAGGTTTTAAAACTGACACTCAGGGGCAAATTTCATGATTGGGCTAAGAGACTCGAGGAAGGACAAGTTACATGTGAGAGAAAAACACATGAAGTGCATCCCCCAAACCACAGAACACATCTCTGTTGGGGACTATTCGCACTACTGGGAGTAGGGGACTTGTGCCAAGATAGGACACACGGGTCTGTGATTATTGACCAGTCCTTTAGAGAGAGAACAGGAACAGCACTCCCAGTGTGGAATAGTAACTGTGGAGTTGTATTCCCATCCATCTGCCTGGAGAACCCTCATCTCCCTGACACCTCTCTTCCACTCCCAAGGTTATTGTGTTCAAGATGGCACTGGAGAAGGATCATTGAATATGTATACATGAAAGTGTGTTACAGTAAGATGTCCACACTGGTATAAAAACTGTGCTTGGTGTCACTATAATTCAAAAGTAAATAGTGCATAGTGTATTGTTACACTAAATAAAGCAAATGCAATCTTCATTAGAGCTTTAACACACACACACACACAAAGGCACACCACAAATGCCAGGCAAGGTAACTCAATACAATGTTGTATGAATACTTCATATTTACTGCAGCTGATCAGAAGTGCAAATGACTTGTAATGGAAAATTGCAGCTGGGCATATATTGTGATATTTAAACAAATAAGGATTTTGTTTAAAAATTAAGAAGTTTTAAAAATTCCACTGTTTAAAGACTATTTTCTGTTGAGGTTATTATTTCTCTTCAAGATTAAGTTCTCTTTGTTTTCCCCATCCAATTTTCACCATCTTGACTTCCCATCTTTGTTTGAATTCTGTTGTTATCAAGCATATACTAGTACCTTATTACTTTTTCAGAAACTTAATGATCCACACATCCCATTTTAGTTTTCAACATCCTTTTCCTTTATTCATGCTTCAAGGTATCTTTCTTTTCACTCGTTTCTAAATTGATCCTGAAAGAGAGAAAAAGGAAAATTACTTATGTATTAAAGATAGAAGATATGCTAAACCTTCAAAACAAAAAGGCCATGAAAACAAACATAAATGTGGAGTTCCTGTATTTGTTTAGGTATACCCAGTGTGTGTTAGGCTTCTTTACCAGAAAAAACACACACCCTTGAAACTGTGACTTTTACACTAGAGAGATCCTGGTGGTTGTGGCTATGAAGTTGCACTAGCAGACTAAGGGAGAATCAGGCACCAGCTCTCCTCAGTGAGAGAAACCCCTACAAATGGACCTCAGAGCTGCAGTGCTGTCCTGCCCTAGTGTGCTGCTGTCACAAGCGTGTCTGGCAGGGGACTGAGCAACGTGTTTTTCTCCTACACTTTGGCAAATCAAAGAATTCTTAGAAGATTTGTGAGAGTGACTAGTTGACAAAAGCCTTGTTGACTCTTGCCTGTTAAAGCACGTTTATCTGTATAGCTACTAACCGTCTTCTCTGCTATAATCTCTACCATGATGCATGGCAGAGAAGTCAGACTTACTGATCTGCAATTCCCATAACCCCCTCAAAAGACTTTTTCAATATCACCTTTGCTACTTTATAGTCACCTGATATTAAGTTATAGTTGATCAGTAAATTATCTGTACCACATTTAATAAAACAATTTTGTACTGAAGCCTGTATAGACCTCTTGTGTGAACATTGTCTGACTCTGGCAATTTCTTATTGTTTTGTTTACCTACAGTCTGTATTATTAACACTAAAATGTGAAAATGATCCTTAATTCATAGAATCATAGAATCATAGAATCATAGAATCATAGAATCACAGAATGGTTTGGGTTAGAAGAGACCTTTAAAGGTTATCTCATCCAATCCTCCTGCAGTGAGCAGGGACATCTTCAACTAGATCAGGTTGCTCAGAGCCCTGTCCAGCCTGACTTTGAATTTTTCCAGGGATAGGACATCTACCACCTCTCTGCAGAGTTATCCCTTTAAAGAACAGTTCTATTTTAAGAACCTTGTTGAAGTTCCCTTAGTGACCACAAATGCAAAAGATTCAATTAGGTTATCTGTAACAGCTTTATGTTTCCTAGCTATTTCTTTTATATTTTGTTAATATTTACACCATGTCAGGTCTTTGGAAGGCATCTTATTTCTGATGAGGTTTTTTTTGTTGTTTTTTTTTTTTGTGGCTCTAGCATAAAATCTGAATTGAGATTTGAATTTTCCCAGATTGTAGAGTTTCAGATTTGGACTATGCTAAAAACAGGATCAAGATGTGCAGCTTGAGGCACTGCTTTGAGCCTAACAGTACTTGGGAATATGGCTGCACCCTTGTAAGTGACTCAGTAAAATAGCACGGTGAGGCTCTACATGCCCATTTTCATCTCATTCATTCCGCATTGAGCTACTCACAGGAAGAAATACATTGTTCATGCTCTGCAAATGGGACACATGAACTTGGTTATTTTGTCTTTAGATATAAACACCATCAGGGCTGTACAAAAACCCCACAGGGTATAATGTAGACTGGAAGTTCTTCATTGCTGTTGATCATGTAGAAGAAGAAATGGACCTACCTATGAGACAAAGCTTTTATGTTTATCTCTTACAGGTCTGTTGGCCAATAGATTGGATCATCTACAGGTAGCACTTACAAATTTGTTCTGTTGTGTTAATAAGCCACTGCCAGCTCACTGCAACCAACTTCTGAGCTAACTACCAGTCATGTAGATGGTATCAGGTAGGGTAGTGTCCTAGATAATGAAATCCTTCTGAGAGACAGGTATATTACCGCTAAGCTGGGGTGACACAGTTTTTAG
This sequence comes from Todiramphus chloris collaris, assembly GCA_025345505.1. Taxonomy (NCBI): domain Eukaryota; kingdom Metazoa; phylum Chordata; class Aves; order Coraciiformes; family Alcedinidae; genus Todiramphus; species Todiramphus chloris. The sequence continues at coordinate 4,543,845 of JANVCC010000019.1, forward strand.
CTGTCTTGTGGTATAGGGTTATACCTGTTGGGATTGTATAATTTAGTATATTCTGCAGGCAGGTTTATGGACCCACCTTGAGCAACATGGATGACTGACTTCTGAGTCTCTTGCAACCCAGCAACCTCACTTTAGTTTTCTACAAGCTGCTAAGAGTAAAAGAAGACCTCTCAGACAAGTGACCATCTTTTTTATTTGCCATCTTCTCCTCTCTGGCATATCCTATGTATTTACTGCATGTCAGCCTTCATTGTAACTTCTTATTCTACCACTGAAATAAGGTGCAAAGGTGAATAAAAATATTAAAAAGGTGGTGCTGCATTTGTGCTGCTTTGTGATCTTTTTCTGTCACACCATTTCACATAAGGCAAGTGAGTAAGGAGAAATTAGATTTGCTGCTAGGAAGTTAGTTTGATAAAAATAAAAGGGGTGGGGAAGATTAAATTTTGATGAGCTGTTTTTTAATTCCTCATACTCACCCTCAGCTCTGTAAGCAGAAAATAAATTCAACAACAAACTCTGATTCTATGACTTTTACCTTACTTCTACTGTTATTAATTGTCAGAAAGATAAGATAGAAGTAGTAAAGGAAGACAGAAACTAGCCCAAGAGGCTTATTTTGAGGGGGGGGAATCCTACTTTGAAAGTTCTACACATGCATTAACTTTTCCTTGAAAACTCATGGCTTAATACTAAGTATAGCAGTATCAAGGACCCGATTTGCTCTGCACATCAAATACAGCAAATAACTCTCCCTTGTAAAGAAGAGAAAGTTTTTCTGTAATTGAGGTCTTGCTAAGTGGAGAAACAGGGGAAGACATACCTCCTGATATTATTCACTTGTTATATGAAAATTTAAAAGATTATCCAGACAGCTAAAGAATGTTGTTGGGCTTTGTCTTTCTGTGGAAAAATTAGTCATTCTTTTGGTAGTAAAGATTCATGTACAAAGAGGTAAACTCTGAAGAAATCATATTTCTGACAATTTTTTAAAGACAGAAAGCTTTATCTTCCAGGAGAAGCATGCTTGTATTGGGGAAGAAAAAGAAGGTTATAAACCCCCCTCTCATTTGTACTTGAATAACAACTATTACAAAGTCATAATACTCTTTCTTCTGTTTTGTTTTTTTTTTGATCCAAGCAAGCAGTGTTCCTCTGTTCTCCTTACTTGTTCAATGCTTTGTCAGTAAGACAAAAATTTAGATTGTATTTCTAACATGAATGCAGTTGCAAGGGATGCATACCATGTTCACAAAGCAAAGCTATATCACTTTGTTCTCCCTGGCTAGGGAGTATTCTCACAAAGAGGGCTGATCCTTACAGAGTTGGAAAACCAGGAGCAGTGCCAGGCATCCTGAACCTCCTTCCTACCCTGTGTCCCGAATATACTGAGAAAATGTCATCGTCAGGAGGAGTTGCGTCTCCTCACTGCATGTCTCAGTTGGCAAAGGCTTCCAGCTGCTGTCAAGCCACTGCTAAGGTGCATGTTAATCAGGTCTGGTGACAGCCTACCTTTTTTCTCTGAGTATTCCAGGAATTATCAAGCCTCATTGAACTGGTCATGACAACAAAGTGTCTCTCCATGGCAATCATAAGGCATGCAATGGAACTTTGTAACCAAAATATTTTGTCAATCTATTCATGCTTGTAATAATCCTTCCAGATGGCACTACTGGAAGGAGACCTGATACTATCTCTCTCTGTAGACCAACCCTGCTCTTTAATTGAATTGAGGAACATCATGAAATAAAGTGCAGTGAGACCATGATGGCTTCATTAGTTTTATGGCCTTGAAGCAGCTAGGACCCAGGAGTGGGAATCATTGCAAAGTCCTAGCATCCTTAAGGTTACTAAGTGTTCCAAGTTAAAGATTAGTTAAAAATTCTTGGAGACCCTCTAATGTCCCAGGTTACTTCAGTACCCTGTCTATAGTCCCCAAGTGGGTGGATATTGCAGTGATTAATGCTTAGGGACACATCTGCAGTGTCTGAGCACATCTTGTGCTGCTGACAAGAGTTGCCAATGTCATGCTGTGACCTTTTCTCAGGAGCCCAGCAATTTGAGCTTTCCTCTGAGATATGAAAGACCTGGGATCACAGTTTTTCCACCTCCTGGGACATGCACACACCCCATCTCTGAAAAGCCCTGTTGCTCCAGGCAATGCAGGAAGTTAGATTCAATCACTTTGGCTGAAGGTGCTCTGCAGTGTGTGGGGTAGTTAAATATTCATGGTGAGGAAGGAAGGAGAAACAGTTTACTGTTGGTTGGGACCACAGAGGGACAAGCAGAATTACTAGTGTACTCTGTGCTACCTGCTCCTGACAAGATAACCATCCTCTCCTCTTCCTGGAGGTCCTTCTCTGGCCCCTGACATTGAGTGATTACTGGCTCTGGAATCTCCAGGAGATCACTGGAATGAGAAGCGCAGGATAGGCTGCAGACAGTGGGGTGGTAGCCAAGGGGAGGAAGAGTCTCCAGGTGCTTCAAACCTTTTATTTTTGCCCTGTCTGGACAGCCTTTCCAGCCCAAGATCTCTACAGGTGATCACAGCATTTATTCTAAAGAATATTTAATTCAAATGCAAAATTACTAAGCTTCAATAGGAGAAAGAAAGGCTTTTCCACCCCAGATCTCTGTAAGAGTTAATTGACAGACATGCACACTCTTGTACAAAATCCCTTGGGCTTGAGGAAACAAAGACACTTAATGTGATGGTGGCACCTAAGTCTTCTTGCAGAACCAACTGTAATTCCTTACTGGCGGAAAAATAAACCTATTTACAGTAATTATACATGTGTTTACAGCTTCCAGAGGGAAAACAAATAAAGCAATTAATGTAACTTACAAAACCAAAGTGACTACTGTACATTAGGAATGACTCACATGGCAAAAAAATATTTTCTAAAGTGATTAATTCTTTAACAGTTCAGAAATTTTGGAAATAAAGAAGTAACTAAAGAGTATTTAGTTTTGTTTTAAAAAATTATTGAATAATTTTTTATTAAAAAACCCCCAAAAAACAAAAAAGGTGTAACGCTTTTAGGATAAAAAAATTTCTTCCAATAAAACTACATGCTTTCTACCATAGGAAGATTTTGCCTTAAGAGATTTTAAAGTCCCTGAAATGAGTACAGATTATAGCATCTCCAAGTTCTATGGGCTGTGGCACGTGTATCTACAATAGCTATTGCACACAATGCATGTATAGAATCTTACACAGTAATCCTGCATCAAGGGAACTACTCTCTTTGACTTCATTGGGAATCAGAGAAGCCCTTAAGGAATAGAAAAATACGCCATAACAGAAACAAAGCTTACTTTAGATGTGAATCACAATGCTGCCATTGAATTTATGCTCAGTTTAACCTATTAAATGATGTGAGATGAGCAAAAATTACTCATTTCCATACTGCTGATTTTGCAGACTTCAGAAGCCCTGACTAAGAAATAAATAACTTTCTCTTAATAACTTTCAGCATGGATAAGATTTTTAAATGTAGGAGGATGTAAATGACGTATTTTTATTACATTGATGGTTACCTCTAGGTATTAAATCAGATAAATGCAGAATTTTAAAATTACAAGGAACTGCCTAAAAAAATTTGTCTGTTTGTTACAAGTAGAACTGTAGGTAGAGCATGTTGTTATGGAGGGTTCTGAAGACTGAGTCAACTATATCGCTACAATTAGTACTGCATTTCCTGAATGACTGTCCTGGTTGTATAGCTATGTCTGTGGCATAAAATACATTTTTAACAATAAAATTGCATTGAGGAAAAGACTGAAAGTCACTGTACACAAATCTAAGTAATATTCCTCTACATAATTCTTCATTAGATGGATTTCCTATGTCAGTATACTGTGTTCATTCCTAAGGACAGCACTCTGAAAAGACCACATCACTCTAAAGGGCTCTTAGCACTTGAGAAGTGTGTAACTGCTGCATGTTGTTTTTTATTGAATAAATAAAATGTAGTTTTTTAAAAACAATGATTTCAGAGTTTAAAATATAAATTATTCATATTGCAAGATGGAACGTAGAAGAACTAATTTATCTGACATATTAGGGAATGTCAGGGAAATTGGTGATTATGAAATTTGTTTGCTTTTCTGCTTGCTAATTTGCTGATGTGATGAATTTTAATGAAATGGTCCCTGTGCTTGGCAGGTAAAGCTGTGGTCACTTTCTGCATAGCTGCTTACTTTTGTGAATTCTTTTCAGTTTTCTTTTTCTACTGGGCCTAGTCTATGACCCTCTTCACCATTAAATCTTAATTCCACATACATAACTGAACAAATAATAGCATAAACAAAAACCCCTAACCTCTTTGAATTCCTTCCATGATCCTTAAGTTCTCTGTTTTCTCCTTTTTGCCACTTTTTCCTTCCATCTTTCTTTTCTTTTATCTCTTTTGTCTTGCCATGACCACAGAGAAGTGAGAGACAGAGATGTGCTCACTGCCTGCATATATATAATTCCTGTGCAGACCTGAGTCCCTTATATCCATGACCATCTTGCCCCAGGCTCTTTTCTTTGTGTCATTCCCTGTAGCTTCCTTGGTAGAGCAAAAATGGTTTATCAGATTCTCAGGAAGCACAAACAGTCCAGGGTACCAGGTGACTATAAGTATTATTGGGAAGCATTAAAATGTATAAGACTATAGCTCAATGTTCTGAAGATGTCTCATGCTTAGAAATGGAGCTGCATCATTTGCACAAGTTTCCATGTAACTTCTTTCTGAATTTCCACTTTCCACTGGTTATATATTCCTTTCTCCTGACCTCCCAATCTATTAGACCTCTGTTTTGAGGTTTGTTCTTTTTTTCTGCCGTACTAGAAAAATGAGTCATGTCTATGAACAGGAGCTGGCAATGGTGTTGCTTCTGTGAGTGTAGACAGAGACATTCAGACTTGATGGGTACACAAAATCCATCCATGAGACATCGGACATCACTATATTCATGTGGGTCAAAAACATTTTGGGTAAACTGTGACTTCCAGGGCTTTGAAAGTATCTAACTTCTTCCTGAGGTCAGAGTGCAGCAAAGATGAGCTGAAGATGCTCTGTCCCTGGACACAAACTTCTGCAGTGCCCTGCCATTGTGCCACAGCTGAGCACACGCATAGTAGCTCATCCTGCACAACATATTCTTTCTGAGAAAGTCTGTGTGCAGAGTGTTGAGGTAAAAATCACAACTTATAAACAGACAAGTAAAAAATTAGTTAATCTGTTTCTAGGACTTGGGGTTTGAGTCTCACTGCAAATGAGAAGGAAAAAGGGTGAGAGGAATAGAGAGAGGGTGGGAGAAGCTTCCGAAGACTCCTGTCTCAATGTGACTTCATTATCTTATTTATAACAAAAATATTGTAATGTGACATATACCAACCTATAAACATTATATATATATCATACATGGGCCAACTTACACCTAGTTCAGTTATCTGGATCAGGGCTGTAATCCATTTGGGTAAGGACCCAATTATTTGGGAAACAGATATGTATTTCAGATATAGTTCTGGGATTATTCTTCCCTGCCCACTTGAAAAATATTAAGTTAAATTAGATTTTAATATATAGCATGCTTCATTGTGATTTCCATTGTAAATCTCATTAAATACATGTTAACTTACTGCCTTCTTGCTAGCAGAGAGAGAAAATAAAAATGTTCAATATAAATTTTTTTGTGCATGTGTGATTTTAAAGCAGCATGTACGAATGAAACTTGGAACTACCTTTCAAAATAAGCTGGTGATCTTGTAATTAAACAGATGACAACAAATTTGCAAAAGTGTCTCTGGAGACATGTTCAGTAAGAGTGTAAATGATGTATGTTTTTTTATTAGTAGTGACTAATTTTTTTTGAATGGATAAGATCAGATTTGCAGCAATTTAACTCATAACAGGCATAACCTCATTAAACAAGCTTGTGTACAAAGAACACTGTGCTTTAGCTGTTACTTACTTGAAGTTCATTTTGTTTTCCATCTGCTTCTTATCTGGTCAGCAAGCATATAGTAAGTCTGGTTGTATAAAAAGCATGGAGCAAAAGTTTCTCCACCAAGGTGAAAAGTAAATTGGGACAAGTGTTAAGAGCTCACTTAAAATTTTTTCATCATTCTACATTGCTACTTTCAAAGTCATAATTTCCAAATTATAACTTCTCTCCTCTTTCCTAAATTACTTTTCTGAATTTTGAATGTCAAAGCTCTAAGTTCTTTCAGCCTGATCACAAGATCAAATCAGTTTTTGCTCTGATTGTGATCTCCAATAGACCCACCAAATAATTTTGATTCCCCTTTCTTAAAACAAACAAACCCCCAAATATTTTCAGAGATCATGGAATGCTTCTTTTAAAGAGAGGTGATTCTATATAACAAGACCAATTTAATGTCCACAACACATGTCAAGAAACTCAAAATGTAGCCTCATATATTTCCAGCTGTAGTGACCCTATTAATATCCCACCTTAATGGCCATGCACATATTGATGCTCATCTAGCCAGGATTAATAAGTCTTTCTTTCTATATGTCATTTGAAGCATGTTCATGCCATAACATATTTGGCACCAGGATGGGAGGCTGGCTGCAACCTGAAGCGTGAGACCATTCACCACTGCCACTATGGATGAGGGTGAGACTGTGGTCTGTCTGCCAGATAATTTCATCTCTCACTGATGTCAAAAAGAGGACTCCTGTGGCACATTGGGGTCCACAGACAAGTTGAAAAAAGGTCTTCCTTTGTCATGTCTGTTGGACAAAGAATATCTTCTTTTATTTTCTTTTAGGCTAAGCTCCAATGCTTTGTATTGATGTTATTCTCAAGCCTAAAAGCTTAAATACTCTCACTGGGCCATCTGGGAGGACTATGGTTAACAGCAAGGAGGCTGCTCCCATCCTGCCACTAGCACAGGTGTTGTTAAGCCCCATGTGAGGCTCAGGAGCTTGAACATTGTGGCACATTTCAGAAAGGATAGCAATTGCTTTCCTGAGGTGATTCACAGAGCCAGGCAGATGCTGGATTTAGCCATCACTAAAACAGTTGTCATAAGCCACCTGAGGATTGCAGTAAGAAGGGTGAAAAGACTTATCAGAGCAAAGATACACCATAAGACAAAATCCTTCATCTTCTATAGTCTGAAGTAATGATACTTTCAACTTGGTGTTGTTCTCTTACACAGAAGGGTTAAACCTGAGAGTTTAAAAGAGAGGGACTAGACATCAGAGGTTTACCAGGTATACTAATTCTTTACATCATTTTAATGTAACCCAATATGTACATTTGCACTTTATATACAAATCTTCTTTATTTATTAGATATTTGAAAATCTTTTCATGATACCAGTCATTTTTTTTTCTCTAGATGAAGCAGATAAGATAAAGAGGAAAGTTACATCCAACATCAGAAGATAGTAAGAAGCCCTAATTCTTCCTGTTGCTGCAATTGCCATAGAAACAGAAATGCCACTTATACTGCTCTCTTCTCTATAATGAAATACTGCCACTTGAGGGGATTTAGAGTTGCATGCAAAGGCCTTGATCCTGCAAGATGCTGAATACCCCTGGTGAAGTGCTGGTACCCTGGTCCCCAAGGTATTTACATATATCACATCTATTGATTTTCAAAAGCAAAGGAAGCTTGATGTAAAAAGATTTCTGAGGATGTGAGCCCTGTGCGCCTTTCAATTCTTGCTGAAAGGGATGAGGGTTTTAGGAATTAACTCATTTCCCACTGCTACTGTCTGGGACTTCTGCTGTTTAAACAGTAATAGATCTGGTCCCTTCCTAAGACTGCTCGGTATTTATCTGAGGTTAGAATGGGTCACAGAAGGGAGTCACTGATTCATCACAGACAGATGTCAGCACAGCCCTAAGCACATTGGTTTAACTTGCACAGTTCCTACTATTTTCATATTCTTATTTCAATCCTATCCAGTCAGATGGTTGAAGCATGATATATTCCTAATTTACTACTGAAGGTACCAGAAAGTATCCAGACCTGGTGTCCAGGGAGCTGTCTACAACTTAAATAAAATTTGGGTCTTTTTTTAAGATCTGCAAAGGGATCTTATTTTTTACAGAGAAATCAAACTGGGGCAATAATAATCAAAGTAGTATTTACCCCTTAACAACTGCCTATTTTTATACTGGTGTTAGAGGTTAATAGCACTGTTATTTACTCCTCTGCCAAAAAGTACTGAAGGATATGAAATATAGCGGTCAATAAAGCTGAGCCATCAGATAAATAACATTCGTATTACTCGCTGACAAATTCTTTTGCTACATGGCGATATAAATAACACTAAGAAAGCAGTTCCTACATTACAAGTTTACTGATGTGTAAAATGTAATTTTAAAAAGAGCCCAAAGCACCAGGAGCATGACTCGCTGTGACATGATATATAGAAAGAGATATATGGCATTTCTAACACCTGTAAGGAGAAGAAACTGGGAGAGTAAGACATCTTTGTGAAGGTGGGATACAGCACTAAAGTGGAAAAAATGGAAAGACCAACTTCCATTCAGAGAAGTGATGATAGCTTTCTGCACTGAACAAAGCTTCAAAATAATAATGATAATGTTTCAGTTTCTATGTTCACAGTCCTCAGAGGGATGGATCGGCCAGGAACAGGCTGGCAGCAAAACTGCATTGTGCTTATGTTCAGAAAATAGAGGGTGTGATGAGCTCCTGAAGCAACCCAGCAGATTTACCTCCAAGGGTTTTCTTTCCCATAAGAACCCAGGTGGACCAGGTTGCATCTCTACAGCAGTGAACAGCCACAGAGACGGATACAGAATAGCACTTTGTCAGTTCCACCTATTAAAGAGAAAAAGAGAACTGGTGGCATTTTTGCATTGGGTTTTGGAGTGAGTCAGTAAGGAGAGAGATGTAGGTAGCTAGGTAGGCAGATAGATAGACAGACAGAGGAATGTGTTTCCTAAACTGAACAGGTATAAAATATTTGCATTAGAAAAAAATGGATGTAGAAAATGGCAGCATGCATGAAATGAGTGTTGAGGGCAAGAAAGAAATGTGGAAATATTCTTCAGTGTTGTCAATGCTTCATGCAAGTATGTGTGTGATGGAGAAAGAAGGAATTGGTTAATCCAGGAGAACTGTACAATTTCTTTTAATTGCTCTACCTCTGTTTTCTTTACTGCTCACTCTCTCAGAAGGATTTCTTTGTGATATTTTGGATACAAAACTGTGTTGTCTGAGATACTTCAGTGGAGAACATTGAAAATCAGAGAAATCTTCAGCTTCATCTAACATAAATAATTAAAATTCTGTTCACATCATTACAATGGAGAGGCCCTGCAGTCCTTCCTGCACAGCCCTTTTCCTTCAGTTCCTGGGTGGGGAGAGCCAGTGCTGGGTGGGAGGCAGGAATCCACCTCAGACCCAACTGTGACTTTCTGGGGGGAGCTGAGCTGTTTGACAGTCCCAGAGCTCCAGAGGGGCTCTGGGAGATGTCTGTGTGGCCTTGCTCATAGTGCTGTAACACAATCCTTTGGATGATTTCTTCCATCAAGTTTTATTTTGGAGCTCATACAATAATTACATTCCACACATACTCTAAGGTGGATATTTACAGGAGCTCTTGTCCTGCAAATTGTTGTGTGTTGTGTCTTATGCCATCAATATGGACAAATTATAAAGCTTTCCGGTTCCTGAAAATCTGATTTGGGAAAATGTCAGTCTTGTCTAATATTTGGTGCATAAACAAGTCTCTCTGCTATCACCCATCAAGGACTTCGGTGACATCTGCTCAGTGCCTGCCTTTTGTAAGGGGGAGAGAGAGGTGAAAGAAGGACAAAGGAAAAAGAAGGTTGAACTGTCAGCTATTGACCTTACAGCTGAGCTTGGCTATTGCTGAGGTGGATGAGTGCTCTTGAATAGTCCTGGATTTGCTTTTTTACGAGAGATAATAAAAAGATAACTCAGGATTATTGTCCGTGATATTAATATTTTGAAACTTCTTGGAAATTTTATGTTGATATTTTAAGTTCTATGTTTCTGGAACAATTGTATTTATCTCTTCTTCCTGAATTCAAATGTTCATCCTCAGAACACTAGCAAGCACACAAAGAAATAAGAATAGGAAAGCCTTTTCTGAAATGCCAGAAATGTCTTTGTCCAGCTAAGAAATCTTGTAGCACAAACCAGAAGAAGCAGAATGTTTAAATCATAGCAGCACAGTGACAAGAATAAGCAAATGTACTGATGGTTTGGACTAAATATGTAAGTGATGTTTCAGTCAGATCTTGATGCTGTGGCATTATTTCGATGTGAGTGGAAAAATGTCCCTTCAAACTTTTCCCTAGTAATGGCAAAAGAATTTTTTGCAATCAAAATAACTTTATACTCTGTCTTCTTTCAAGAAAATAAAGAAATTACTCAAGTTAATATTAATTTAGGATACATGGGAAAGCACATCTGTGGCATATGAGTGATACCTCTCTAATTTCTTTTAAAATGTTTTTCAGACATGGTAGCTGCCATAATCAAAAGGATAAATTTTGCAAATATTGTGAACATATCCATTTGGAAAGTCAAAATAAATATGATGTAGACCCAGCTTTTGTCACAGATAAATAGTTCTTTTTGTAGCAAGCCCTGGAGTATTTAGAGCAACCCAGCAAAGTCCAATGAAGTGTCAGCTCAAGCCTGGAGCATTATTATTTATTGTCAGTTAGGACCTTCATCACTTACCGACATCACTGGAAATATTACTGGTGATTGATACTGATGGCAATGATGATTACTCTTGCAATAAGCTTAATTAAAATAATGAAGTACTGTGGCACAGAACTTGGTTGTTGCCCAGGCAGGATAATGTATAAGCAGCACAAGGAAGTCATCAGCTCAGAGCGCTTCATATTTCAAGTGTGACATTGCTAGGGAAGCAAAGAGGCATGATGTGCCATTTCTCCACTATTCCTGCACTATCTCCTACGTGTGTGCATGTATAAATAATTGCTGGAGTAGACAACACAGTGATTGCCTCAGATATTAATCCTAACTCTCTATTATAATGAAGTGTCTATTGGTCATAATGGTGGTATTGTTTTTATAAGATGCTGCAAGTCTCCAAGAAACTTTTTCATGACATTATTCTTCAGGGATCTCTTCTCTGACCATTTGGTTGTGGCAGTTTAATTGATCTTCATCTGCCACAGTGAGTAATCCATGCAGTCAAAGCTTGTAAAGGACCTAGAGAGAGGAGAGTAATTTCTGACCTTTCTTGTTCTAGGTAGTCAATGCCAGAGAAAACCCTAAGCAATAAGGTGTAACTTATCTCATTATTCTATTTTATTAGCTGTTCATTTAAAAGCTCAGAATATAGATGTAAATTTGGAACCATCCAGGCTGGCTGAGCTGGTCGCAGACCCAAGTCTCCCACAGCATGGGGAGCAGCTATAAATATCATGGGCAGCTCTGATCTCAGAGCATGAAGGTCTGCATTTGTAAAGAGGAGTAGTCAACATATTCTAGGCTTTTTGGATTGGGTTAATTAAGACAGTAAGCTGTAGAAACACTTAAGGGCAAGTTGCTTATAAAGGCTTATTTCATAATGAGTTTTTGTAGTTCTGGCTGGTGTGGTTTAATGGTTTAAATTTATGCAGGGAACATCTAAAAATCATTTAAAGAATCACACATCTGTCATATTAGATAAGGCATGGACACTAATTTTGGAGGTAATTTCATAAGAGCTTAGGAAAAAGCCTTTTCTGAGCAGGTAAAATGCAACAGTCTGATCAAACTAAAAGTTATGTCTAGAGTTGCTACCACATTGTGCCTTTGAGATGATCTAATTTTGGATATTCTGTCACTTGTTCTGCCCTATTTCTAGGTCAAAGATTGATTGTTGTTTAATGTTATTTTGCCTTGAATCTTGCACCTTGTCCCTTTGCCTGTCCATAGCTTATGAAACATGCCAAGTGTTTGTTTTTCTTCCCTGCTACTTTCCATTTACTTTAATTCACTGAGCACTTCCCTTTGCACTCCACCAAAGTTTTGAATATAACCTTCATCTTGAATGAGAAAATACTGTAAAGCTAAGCAGTATTTTGTATAAATTACACACTCTGTAAATGAAAAGGAAGAGACAGGTGACGTCCAGTTGAAGGAGGAAGGGCATGACTTAGGCTCTTGTGTTATTTGTACAGACCTGCAGACTCCTCTGGCACAGCTGAGAATGCATCATCACCAGCAACATTCTAGTTGCTTCAGCCACCACTGTTACAGTACCACCAGTGTCCTCTCTATGCCAATAAATTATTATTTTGCCTGAATAAATTACCTCTTCTCATGAGCTAATTCTGCATCCTGTCTCTGTTAAGAGGAAGGGGACTACAAAAGAGATACACAATCATCTGAATAGTGATGGCTGTAAAACTGGTTTCACATAAGATGGTATCAGGGTTTGAAGTTTCATGTGCATACCAAGAAAGGGTATTTGCCTTTGCGATGAGATGTTTTGCCTGTTAAACACCATGCAATGTGCCAATTGCAGAGTGGGAAACCACCTGAATCCTCTCTTACAGTCATTACAGGCAATCATACAGATTGAGGTTTAATATTTTTTAAAGAAGGGAGCAATGGTTCAACTTACACAGATGTGTTTGGCTAAAGCATGCTATTTTCAGTAGCGAGTGGCATTTTCAGAAGGTACATTTGACCCAATTTTGTAGCACAATAAAGTCTCTGTTGTTTTGTGTCTTGATGTATCAACAAGAATCTGAGAAAAAGGTTGCTCCATGTAGGCCGTCTGACAAACTTACAAGGAAATGCATCCAGCAGTAGTTTCTAAAGAATTGCAACAGCAGTGGAGCAGTGGTGAGAGACCAGAGAGAAAGGGGGGGATGTGGGAGGTGGGGGGGGGTGTGGGGGTGTGAGTGTCCCCTGAGAGAAGTCTTATGTGAGGAGAATTAGTCAGAGGACAGGCAGAAGAGAGTTTCAGCTAAGCAGGAATGAGAAATTTATTTGGTGGAAGTAAAGAATACCTGTTAAGTTAACCAAAACTTAAAGGTTTGATTTGGTGTGGGAAATAAGTGGGAAAAACCCCAAAATTAGTATAATTTGTCTCAGTGCTCAAGAGTAGAAATTTGTGGGCTCCACAAAGCAAGATACCTTTACTCACAAAGCAGACAGGTGTTCAGTTTTAAGTAGATGTGCTTAAGTACTTTATTGAAAAAGAAGATTAAAATAGACAACATTTAAATACATCTCTATGCAGGACAGTGGTCCATGTTATAAAAATTAAAGCTTCAAAGAGTCTCCACAGAAAAGTAGTCCTTCCTTCAAAAATCCAAACAAATGAGAAAAAGCTGTAAATTCTCCTTCCAAACCCCAAATGTGTCTATGCAGATAACATGAATCCCTCCCTTTCAATGATGATTCACAAACTTCACCTGTAATATAGTGAAGCAAGAAGTCTCAAAATGCACCATCAACCTCAGAGAGAGCTCTTGGTGTAAGGTCAAGTATGTGGACCAGTTATGGATTTAAGAAGAAAAATTAAAGCATTTCATCTATGACTCCCAGAAGGCATCACAGTAATGTTCCTGTTTAACTGCTTTTTGAAATGCAAGTTTTCAGTTCTGCCGAACTTTCTTGCATTGTAAAAAAGATGGTTCAGTAGAAAACTTTGATAACAATCAGTTCTTCCTATGTTTGTCAAATTTCTGAAAGGACAAATAAATATCGACTCATTTCGATCCTAACATTTTTTTTACGCCCAGATGTAGAGCATACATATTTCATGCAAACAGGTCATTAAAAACTGTAACTTACTGTCAAAAATTACCTGTTATATCTCAAAACATAATTACAAATGAAAAGCCATAAATTTGTGAGAGTATTTCTGGTTGGGCTCTGTGGAGATTAGTTCTCTGCTAAAAAGAAATATTAATCATTTTATATGGAATGTAAAAGTCATGAACCATGTCTGATAAGGATGAAGAAAATGGTGAAATAATGATGAGGCTAGGTCAGGTATTATTATAATCCCAGTAATGTGATGAACTGGAAACAAACAATGTGCATTTTAACAAAGTAATTTACAAGATTGTATAAGTAGAAAGAAATCAGGTAGAGAGAATTTATACTATTAAAACTGGGAAAGATGTGGTATCTATGAAAGGACTGAACAATCATAGAAGACAGAGAATTAAATATTATTCTTCAATGTAAACCTATGGCCAAAAAGTTTTGTAATGTTTTGATACATAACTGAGGATAAGAGGGTGGTGCTGTCTATAAATATCAGTTAATTCACTGGTAGAATGCTCTGTCTCTTTTTTTAGTGTCCTTCCCCAATAAGAGTATCAAAGCATTGGAGAAGAAAACATTTATAAGAATAATCTGAGGCCTGGAAAGTTTGCTTTATGAAAGAAATTCTATATATCTAGCTTATGAAGGTGAAATTTAAGAGCTAACTTCATTCTGCTTGATAAACATCCACCCAAAGAAAGAAGTTATAAGTGACTCTGACACTTCTCAGTTAACAAATGTGTAACAGGATCCAAGCAGAAGAATACAAAAGTAGAAGGACTGAAACTTAGAAACATTAGGTTTTAAGGTGAACAAGGCAGCTCTTACAACAGACTGCCAATAGAGGAAGAAGTTTCCACAACCTGATGTTTTTAAATTAAGATCAGTTTGTCCACTAATATTTGTGCTGTAGTTGAACTAAAAGCAGGTATCAGCAGCTGAGCATGTACAGTCTGTGTAAACAGTCTGTTAAGATGACATTTATGGCTCCATCCAGTCTTTGCAGTTTACTGATATATCAGAAGAGGACCATTGTACATGGCAGATCACAGAACAGTCTGCTCCACTGTGTATCTGAGGAAGCTGATCTTAACAAGTACAGAAACCGAAAAGAAAATAGAAGGCAACATTTCCCTATAGACAACCTTCTACAGTGGGAGAGGGAGAATAATTGTCACTCTTTGTAAGAGTGGATAGGAAAGTAGCAATGCTGCAGAGAAAGCAAAATGGTTTAGGAAACTGAGGTAGGGTCCTATCCAGATTAGGTGAAAAAGCAATGTGCTGATATTAATTCTAAGTAATAAATAGAAATTAATCCATACTGGAAAGATTAATTTGAACTATCTGATCATATCTGATTCTGATCTCACTATAGCTATTCTGCAATAACTTGCAGCACCACCTGAAATGGCAAAAAAAGAGATTAAATGAAGAACAGATCAGGGACTAAGACAGGTGCTATTATAGTGGCATGATATAAATCTTACCAGCATTCTTTTGTTTTCCTCTCTCAAAGATGACAGAACAGAAATTGGAGAGCTTGGAAACAGCTAAGGATGATAAGGATTATGTAACTGTTTCTTATTTTGAGAGGATTAACATTAAGGAGAAAATGAATTTAGTGTCAAATAATAGGACACAAGAACAAGTTTATTTTAGATGGGACACGTTACTTTTGATTACCCTTTATCTTAATTAAAAAAATGAAAGGTAGTCATTGTAATTAAAGGCAATTTTTATTTTTTAACAGTGCCTAACCAGTGTGACAGAGACCCTCATTTTAGTCCAGTACTTAATGGGACTGAAAAAGGTAATATCATTGCCTAAAAGAATGGCTAGCATTACCTTAAACTGATTTTTCCTAAGCATGCAAATATACCCTTATGCCTGAGGACAAAAGCCAGCCACCAGACGACAGAGGGCTAACAAGCAGCTTCCCTAAAGGAGCAGTTAGTCCAGAAGGCCCCAGCTCAGCAGTTCTTCACTGGCTAGGAAAGCATGTTGAGTGGAAATGTTCAAAGGGGTAGAAAACAATTAGGTGTGTAACTCCCATCCAAAGCTGGGGGGAGGAGGAGAGGTGAATGCCAGACTTCCACCAGGCTATTGAAAATCTTCCCAGGCCTGAAGTTAAGAATGTGCTTAAATGCCTTGGACTTTCCCAGTAGAGACGCGACTCTGGATTAGAGGACTCATGGAGTGGATCAAGCATGGGGAGCCCTACGCTGCTGTACAATAAAGCTGAAGTCTCTTTTCCTGTTGTTAATCTCTTTCCTGTCTGTTAGCCTCAAGGCACAGTGAAGAGTTAATTGATTTTCATCCAGGAAAAGAGGACTTCACTGAAAAGTGCAGTCATGGAATTTTTTATTTTATTTTAAGCACCAGGCACACCTGCCAGGCCTCCAATTATTCCTCAGGAGGAGAAAGTCTACTGTTTTTCCTGTGAGGAAACCCTCTGATCCAAGCACTTGTCAGTGGTTTGTACTTCATCTATGCACTGCGTTAATCTGTCTTCCCTTTTAAACCTGGCTGCTGGTGGAGGTTTTGCGGGTGCCTCTCCTTTTGTATAGATTTTTAGCATTTAACCAGAGAAAGAGAAAGCCAGGGCTAAAGCCAGGTGCTAAAACATGTCCCCTGCAGCACTTCTGGCTGCTCAGAGATGAGGGAAAGTTTTTGAGCCCTTTGGGCTGGGCTGTCAACCCTTCCTGGGCACTAGGTCAGAAAAAGGGACATTCCTTCATGTACCATCTTTTAAAGGAAACCATTTTGTGTGGGATCTGACTCATCTGCTGAGTGTTGGGGCTCTGGAAATGCCCATCAGGTCATGCCGCCTTCCAGGCCTAGGGAGTGGAGTTGGTGCAAACACCACACTAGGCCAGAGCTAACCTCAGGGTCTTGCTGTGTTTGCAAGATTTGTAATTTGATGATGATTAGGAAGCACCATTAGGAACCAGGAGCTAAAAGGAGGTGTTTCGCACCATTTTGTGCAGCGACATTAGGTGTGAGGTTGAACTCCTGCACAGGCTGTTGAAGCTGCATCAGAGTGCTGCCTCCTCTCAAAATCCGGACTGTTCTGGATGAAAACAAACTGGAAGATCTCTGGGAGAGCACTAAGTGCTTCATTCACTTACAAACACCTACTGGTGCTGATCTGAAAGCTCTTCAGTTTGCTCCCCAGACCTAACAGAGACAACAAGGACACTAGGTCCTCCGTACCAAACTTTCCCCTCTATAGAGTCACTCTTACTGCACCACTTTACATGCAGCTGAAGTCTTAGATGTTCAAACACTAATTGTTATTTAAGGTACCTCTGTTCTTTTTTTATGGTTTTCATCACTATGTTTTGATCCACTACTGCAGTACTCTGCCAGAATAGTTTTTATACTATTACATGGGGAAATGAGACTCACATTGCTGAGGTTTGAATTGATTTTTTTTTTATAAAAAGCAAAATATATTTGTGCTAAATTCAAACTTGCACAGGAGGCTATAATGGCTCTACATTTTTTTAAATACCAACATGAGTTCTGTTGTGTGTCTTGTATCCACTAATGGATTTTAACTTTATTACTATCCAGTTTTATTGGAACTAATCAGAAGACTGTAGGAATGAAAGGACTCCCACATTACTGAAACAGTTAATTTTTTTAAAGCCAGGCTACTGAAGTGCAAGTTAAAAGGGAGGAAAAGATCAAATCCATGTGTGGGTCATTTAAGAGCTCAGTCTCATTTTTGAATTATAGATTATCCAGGATAACATGAATTCAGCATTTCTATGTAATGTTGTTTCATTGATTGATCCCTTAGGCCAACAGGACTTGGCTGTAGACAGATACCTAAAAATGAGTTTTAAAACTTTACCATCTTTTTATATTTTATAACCTGTCAAAAAAAAAAAAATCAGTTAGAGGCTCTGTCTTTTCTCAAGTTCTGATATCATGGCAGCAGATCTTCAGCAGAAATGTGTTTCAATACAACTAAATGGTAGTTGCCATGAAAGCACATGGCGAGTCATGACTCTGAAGAATTTCCTGGGTGAACAGTAGCAAAGGTGAAACGAATGGCTAACACCTGCCAAAACCTGCATGGAGAATGCTGATGTCATCAGCAGTGCCATCACTTTGCAGGCAAAGTCTCCACTCAGGTCTTGACAGGTAAGGGTAGGAGGCTATGACCTTCAAATAGTTTATTTTAAGATGCATTTTCTGTGTGGTCTGTTTAAGTCTCACTGAAGCCTGGGCAGGATGCAGACTTTTACTCATCAGGTCCTTATTTATGTTTATTTATAAGCTTTCCCATGGAGGTCATCTTGGTACTATGTGAGTGCATTATGTATATTAATGGCCTTGTCCTCAAGCTACGCTAGGAGTGATGAAAGTGCAATTCCTCCCTCTGACAACAGGGAATGGATGCAAAGAGGGGTAAGGTGATGGGCCAAGGTCATGCACAGAGTCTGAAGCAGAATCTCCCGTGCCTCAGCCTTAACTACTGCTCTCCTTTTTGCTTAAGTTATAACCATTTACTTCATCAGGAGCTAAAGCTTTCATGACAATTCCCAAGGTCAAGTCTAAAATGACATATCAGTAATGTGATAGACAAGTAAACAGATACCCATGTACACAAACTTCAGGACTGAAGCTTCATGAACCCTTTTACAGACATCCCCAGAGCTGTGCCGGACACTTCCTTCCAGCAATATGGAGATAATGACATCCAACTGACCCAAAGCTGGAGGATGAATTTCTGGTCCACCACAGGCTCAATATGGGAATATTGGCAATTTATTTAACTTTTTTTTGCAGTGCACTGTAAAACAGACATTCTGATGCCAGAGACACCTTGCCAAAGCCTTTTTGAACAAAACACTTGGGTCAAAAGCAGTTGTTCAGATTTTGATATCCTTCATGAAACAATTGACTTTTCAACTCTTGTTACCCTAAAAATACAACATCATACCCTCTGAAACTATCCATTGAAGTGTTGGGAATACCCAGTCAGCATCACAGCGATGCTTAATACAGTTAAGCAGCAGCAGTAGCAACAACAACAAAGTGTAATATTTGCTCATTCACCAAGACCACTGTTTGGGATAAAACTGCACATGGAACTAGTTAACCTGTGTGATAGTAAAATACTAGCAATTTGTATTATGGTGAGGTTTAATAACCAGTCAAGATGAGAAAACACAAGGGAAATTGCAGTACATCCCGAGGTATGATGAAAAGAAAAGCATATTACACTCATCTCTTAAAAGACTACCGTGCTGCAGAATCACAACTGATAGTCCAGACTAACTGGCAACAGATTTAAGGACACACAGCAGCTGAAATTGAAAGTAACATGGATGAAGGTGATGTGTTTAGCCTCAGGAAGCATGGAATTAAACTGTCTGCTGGTAGGAGGTGAGATGGGAAAAAGCTGGAAACGCAGCAGTGCCTTGTTTTGGCAACAGCAACCCACAGGAAGGTGGGAGGGGGAAGGAAAGAGGGGGATGAAACCACAGTGAGTTTTCCCTTCAGTATACCTAGCAGGAGATTAACAAAGAATATGTTTAATTATTGCTTCCTGCCCACCTGCTTAGTTCCTTCAAGAACCAGAGCTCACTCATTCCCTCCCTTGGCAAATGCACTCCTAATGGAAGCCAGTTACAAATTAACAAAGTCAGTTTGCTTCTTTTACCCAGAAGGAATTGAAATTATTTTCCTCTACCTTTTTTTTTTTTTTTTTTCAGATCTGCTCATGAACTTCCAGTTTTCAAGGATCAAAATACGGATGTCACGCTGGGGTAAATCAGCGTAACTTCTGTTCAAGGCAGTGATAGTGTCTGCATTTACACGTCAGTCATCCATCAGTTCTGGATGATCAAATTCACTGTCCTATTTACTGCCTTCAGTAATCCTGTGTTATCCTAGCTGGTGTTAGATTTATTTTATTAATAATTCATGAGTTGTCTTCAACTTATGATGCTCTATGCTACACAAATGATATGAAGTAATTAAACTACCTTTAAAGCACCTTGAGTGCTGTTGGCAGGAACAACAGCAAGTATTTAAAAGAATATTTAATACCATGAACTGACGGCATGCATGCTGGGAAACAAGCTCACATCCCAGAGCCTACCCTGGGCCAATCACAAGAGAATGGCTTAATTGGTTAATCATATAAATTACAGTCACTTAATCATTTTAATCACCATCAGCCAATTAGCTCGGAGTTATGGGCTCTGAGGTAACAGTTATGCAAATGTTTGTTCCACTGCAAGCTATTAACAGCCATATTTTCTCTATCAAGCTGACAGTGACTGATGTGAAGAGGGAAGTGAAGAAAGTGAGCATTTATTTAGTATAAACTTCTCTCCTTCTTATTAGAATGAACCAAATTATAGAAATAGCTTTAAAATAGAGCACTCGTCCTTTTTTAATCTTAGAAATTAGTCTCCATCGGTTGTGCTGGTGCAGGCATGCTGAGGTGCCCTCCTGGATGTTTTTGCAGAACACTACTATGATTGCTCCAGTGTCCCACCATCCCTGACACTACTAATAAACAGTTTTACTAGTAGGATAGGAATAAATGTTAGCATTCAGTTACTGGAAATACGCAATAGTGAGTAAATGCTCCTTGGTTATCACTTATCAACAATGGATTATTTCCTGGAGCACAGGCATGAACCCTTACTGTGTATCTTTGGCATTCACCCGCTCTGTTTCTGTCAAAATCATCCCAAAGTTTCACCTCCGTGACCACAGTGTCATTGTGCTGTCTTAAGTGATGTTTAGTACTCACAACAAGGATCAGAATTTAGCCACAGCTCTTTCTCATAGGTGAAAGTTTATGAAAGAGATTTCTTTTGCTTTGTTTGGGTAAAATGGGGCAGCACAGCAAAAAAACAGATGTAGGAAACACAGAGCAGCAGAAGCATCCTTGGTACAGCAAGACTCACGGGTGCATTGGAGCTGGGGCATACAAGACTTTTGTGTAATCAGATATCCATTGGTATTAGTTCTGTTCAAGACATATATCGTTCTGCCCCTTTGGCAACTAGGTCTCCCTTGATAGGTATGCAGAAGTCTCTGAACTTTGTTCCTATAATAAGCCTCCTAATGAAAAAAAACAGAAAGGTAGAGAGGAGGGGCACATATGTTAACATTACTCTTTTATAATATATATTTATCAGCCAAAAGTATGCTTAGATATCTAGCGGAAAAAGAGAGTGCAACTGCCACGATTCTCTGGAGCATTAAGAAGTTTGTCACTAAAGGAGGGACATGGCTCTTGGAGAAACACTTAGGAGTTGAAAAGCCTCATAGAAAATGCGTTTGTTATATTTGGTGTGTGAAGCCACAAATTGCTGATCATCAAAAATGCCTTGCTACTATCAAGAACCTGGGTTAAAAGGTTTCCACAAAGCTCCACTAGCTTCATAATATTTTAGCTTGAATTTTTTTGTGTCTGTGTTGTTTTAAAATATTTGGAATTTCAGAGTTCCATATTTGAGGCACTAAGAGACATGGTTACATATATACACATATCACTGTCATTGGAATTATGTATTATGTCTTGAATTAAATGTGCCTCCTAAGGACATCAGTAGAAATAATAACATACAGTTTTAAACCATGGTTATTTGAAACTAATTAATCTGTTTGACTCTATAATACTCAATGAACAAGTTATTACAACATCTATTAACCATTTATTAATCCTTTATCAGTCACTCACAAATAGAACCTTAATGTAAAGCATGATCATTTTGGCCATTTAAATTAACAGTCAGTTTGGGGAGATTATGTGTGAGTTAAGAGTAACTTAAGACAGAGGGGTGGATTTTGTGAGGTAAAGCAGAAAAATCCACCACCTCTCTCTATATTAACCAACAGAGAAACGAATTGCAGCTGAAAAGGCTGTTCACAAAGCATTTCCTCTTTGGTGCAGGGGAGGAGGAAAGAAATATATTTCTGAGTTTCAGGTCGGTCTCAGTGATTTGAGAATAAACGAGATACATACATATTCTAAGTACCTTAATGAACAAAGAACTACAAATATGTTGCCATCTCTGAAGTGCTAGAATACGTGGCAAATCTGGGAAAAAATATTGCTGCTTCAGCTGCACATGGGTCTGTACATGCAAAGCAACTCTGATGCCAACCAGTAAAGTCTATAGCAAAGGCAGCCAAGCTGAATGGCAACCACCCAGAGGGCAATCCCTTCCATAACAGATCTATGAGCTAGGAAAATATTTGCATACAAATTTTATGGAGGAAATTGAAATTAAGATTAAAGCCTTGATCTCATAAAAAGACTAGACCAAGCAGTGCTCTGTGCCTACAGAGACAGGATCTGTCCGTGGCACGTCAAATAAGCACAGCACCATGCCTGTGAGGATAGCACAGCCCCAAGTGGCTGGGGGATCAGCACCACAGCTGCAGGAAAATCCAGACCTGAGGTTCAATTGCAAATAAGACCAGGCCAGGAATGACATGTCAACTCCTTGTAAAGGAGCAAAATTCCTCATTTCATAGTTCTAATGCGCTAGTGTTACTGCATTTTTGGATGACCTCATTTGAGAGAAATCCTGAAAAGAAACATCAGTGATACTTTCAAATTTCTGCCTACAAGAAATACCTTACCTTTCTGTAGCATCAAGGAAGAAGCTACCACTGAGTAGTGGTATCTTTCATCTGTGTCAACAGGGTCCCCTGGTCTTTGCTGTGCCCTCAGCAGAGATACTTATGCCTGGTAAGCACTGCTTCCTCTGTCAAGGTCATTCTGCAGCTTCACAGACATGATCTGCCTGAAATAAATTAATAATAGAGCACAGCTATCAATATTTATTACAATTACTCAGGCAGAATATAAAACAAAGGCATCACCCATCAGCAGCATGCAGTCAGACCATTGCAATGACCCCAGGACCAGGACCCCAAAGCCTTCACCCTCTCTAAATAGTGTTAAATCCTGCCAGAAGTGTTATGTCCTGCCAGAAGCATGGGCTGGAGCTGCTCTTCTGCTTCTGCAAGGAAAATGGAGCCAGGTATACAGTCCAAACAAGAGATCTTCCTGCAGAGAAGTGAGAAAGCTGTTAGGGCTCTAATTAGCCTTCCAGTAAAATATTTCCCAGTGCCAAAGAGGAAGGGTGTTGTAAGGCATATGCATTTATTCTATTAGGCTGAAATCCTTCAAAATTTTCCATGACCCACATGCCAGAGGATGTCTTCAGGATGGTGGATGTGCAAAACCACTCACTTGAGTAGCTAAGTGGTCATATTATAGCATGTTGCTTTTCAGCTTTAAAAAATAAATACAGCTGTGATTTTTTGCATGTGTGTGCACTCTTTAAAAGACTGTAGAAGAAGGAAAAATACTTTTTTCTTGCTAGTTTATTGAATGTCCACCAGTTGTCATATTTTGCATCTGCTACTGAAAAAAATGTTTTTGTGGATGTTTAAAAAGATGTTTTAATGCTAGGTTTTCATAATTTCTTTACTAGTGCTATTGTTTTCCTATCCCTATACTCACTTCAACCAAGCAGTATGTGAGGAATGCCAGATCAGGCTTCCTGAAAATTAGGCTCAATTAAGCCAGGTGGCCTTTGATTGTTAACAATTGATTAGAAAGCAAAAGACAGATTTACAGCGAATTAGTCAATAACTGAACTTTTTTTCTGTTTTTTTGGTAAAAGAGACCTCCTTTCTGCCTGCTGTTACATTTGGTATTCCATTAAAATACCTCTATTTATGTTACCATGTCTTGACAGAAAGGCTTTTTTAGTCTATTGACAAACCTGTCACTTAGAAAAGAACACAATGCTGTTGCTGATTTTACTGATTAGTCATAGTGTTGACTATACTCCATATGATAATGATCTTAATATATTGTAATTTAGGTACATGATGGTGCTTGTTTTCTGCTTGTAGGGAGGTCACACTGTACCACACTATTTGTTTTCATTAGTGTGTTGAGGGAGGAGAGGTACATCAGTACATAACCCCAGAGCAACAGCAATATCCACTTCAGGAATGGTGCTAAGCAAATGTTTTTCTCTCTGATATTTCTAATGTTACAGTGGGCACAACGAGTCTTTGACCTGCCTTAAGCAACAGTGTGCCTAAGGAGTGGCTTGCATCACAAACTCAATGTTTGTGTCAGGCATTTCAGTCCAGACAGGCAAGTTATCCGAGGTTGTGAATACCAGCAAACACAGGTATATGGCTAGAGTTAAATTCAAGAAAGGGCTGTGGCAGCAACGTGCTGTCCTGGTGGAATTTTAGGCACCTCCAGGAGCAGTTTCTGAACAGGGGCTTTTGGAATCTCCATTTTGGCCTGAATTTCTGTTTGAGTTGAAGTTTGGATGCTGGTATGTCCAGTAGCTGTAATACCAATTACAACTTAGTTGCAAGGTAGCTCTAAGAATGATCCTAGACACTTCTGGGTTTAGAGGCTTAATTATTCTTGGAAATCTGTCTCCCTAATCAGCTGCACAGAGGAGCATCTTACAACCCATGACCAAAGCACAGGCAGCCAACATGAGCAAGAGTATCTATTGTTCTTCCTCCCCATCTGCCTGTCTCTAACATCTTCAGCAGGCTGCAGGAAATAATGAGCAGCTGAATGATACCGAAATCTGAGAGAGGAGTGTGTGGAAGGAGGGTGGTCTTTACATGGCCTGCAGTTTGAAAACAGATACCAAAATCAGGAAGGAAAACAATGAAACCCTGTTTTGTAGTGAGAGTTAAGTATGAAACCCCATGACTGTCCTTCAAGTACCAGTATAGCTAAGTGAGCCTTGTCTTGGCATTGAGATCACCGAACAGCTGTTCTCCTTTGGTAAAGGGCACATTTTCGCCCCTGCCAATGCAAAGGAAGTGTATGACCATGCAACTGTAGATTTCTTGAAGGCACAGGGAACTTCAAACTCCCCTTTGACTTTCACCCTTTGCAGTGATTGCATACATGGATTCAAAATATTTTTAAGGACCACAGGGAAATTAAGACAAAATCACAGCTGTATTGCTTAAGAAATGTAGGAATAGAGAGGACATGGTTAAATTAATAGGGGTGTTCTGTTGTTCAGATCTGGGAACATGGAATACAAGCCAGGTCTGGGCAGTGAATGTTAAAGCAGCAGTAAAACGGGCAACATTTGAAGTATAAAAGGACTATTATAAACTCCTGATTTAGCCTTAATAAAAACTGAAATCTGGCATTGCTTCCAGTAAGGGCTACTGAAAGTGTAACTGTGTTAGTACAGGTGGGGCCAGGGAGAGGGAAAGGAAGAGAAAACAGAGCATCAGGAGAAAGTGTGCTTTTATTGTCTGATTTTGTTTTTTATTAGCAAAGTTTGTAAGGAAAAAAAGGGTAGCTGGATTGCTCTACTTTACGTAGTGAAGGAGAGCCTGACGAGTCCCCACAGAGAGAGAAGAGAAGGATCACTTCTTTTTAACATGCTCCATTTTCCATCTTTGAATCTGGAGATTTTAGGCCACAGGTAGCAGCCAAGGCAGAAGTTAAGCTAAGGAGAAGGCAGAAGTTTACTTCTTTTTGGGGTGGCCCTAAATAAAAGGTTGTTTGACTTCTCTTAAAGCTCTTCTATTGTTTATTGAGGCAAGTCAAACGACATTGCACTGACTATGGGCTAACAATAGCAAACTACTCTTCGCCCACAAGAAATCTCACTGATCCTTTGGAGGGTTCCCTGTCTTTGCCTCCACTGACTGCATAAGGGCCTTCATCAGCTATTCTTCCTCACTGAAGTCCCTTAGCTACATCCCGAACTGAGGTCCTGTGAACATGAGGGCACTGCAAGACAAAGCACGACCAATCAGGCTACAGTGAGTGGGTCTTGCCAGTCCACTTCCAATGAAGACAATGTCTTCTCCAGGTGCACTAGACTTCTAGCAATCTGTCACCACACAGACATATGAAGCGCTGAAGGCCTGATCCTACCCCAGACATTGGCTGGAGACTTTATTATTAGCTTATGACCGAGAGAACTCTGTTCCGTTTATTCTTTTCTCAGGCACCATATATTGAATTAACTGATGAATTTTCCACTGAAGAACTCTGCCTTCTTCCCATCGTTCTTTCTCCTTTAACCCTTAAGGACAGCATCTAAAATAATTGAGAACTAGAATTAAAGTAGCTAAAAATGAAACAGTTGTTGACCCTGATCTTTCAACTGTTCCTTTCAATTTTAGTTACTCTTGTAAAGACTTTTAATGAGGGACATGGAGTATTTTTTTTATCCTAATTCAAATTATTTTCCCAGTTGTGTCGTGCAATATGCTGCTATTGATTAGGTAAATGCAAATACATTTTTTCTTAGAAAGTTATTAGATCTATTTATGACTGACCAAAGAATTTGGTTTTTTCTTGCCATCTGTAGTTGACAGAAATCAGAGTGAAAGACGGATAATTGAAAAACCATTTCCAACCAGTTTTGAGTTGGTAATGGATTTAGATTCACTTAATTCTGCCATTGTGATTCAGTGTAATGCAGGTGTGAATGAGAGTCACTGAGTATAATTACATTCTGCTTCCTCAGTTAACAGTACAACATATTTGTTTGTATGAATGTCTGTATTTACAGGATAGGGCTTCATGAATGATTTGTCAGATCAGCTTCAGAGAAATTACGTAATTTGATGATATATAAAATATTGTGGGTGGTATACTGAGTACCTGCCCTTCCACACAGAGTGTTCAGCATCTTGCAGGATTAATCCCTAACTGACACTCTATGATTGATATTTATAATGACCAGCTCACCCTAATAAGAAACAAGCTACATTTCAAGCTTGGATCCAAATGTACATCGGCTGCTGGTCAATTAAGCAGAAATTAGATCATCACTCACTAGGTCAAAGGCATCAACAATATGTTGATGTATTTCTCAATAGTAATTTCTCGAAATCATTCTGCAGCTGTAATCAGAGAAGGCAACAGAGGGTTTTTTTCCTTCGCTTTCTTGTAGCTTTGTCCCTTTTGGGTGCAAGAGGAGGCAGCTGTGGTCACACTCTGGTGCATGGAAGCTTTGGAGATTTGATGAAAGGAATCAGGCGAAAATTTGCAAAATGTGGTTCCTGATGCTGCACTCCTAACTTCAGCAGGGTCTCATGCCTCCCACACTGCAAGGAAAAGTCTGGTTTAGAGACCTAGTCAAACCTCATCACTGCCTGGGAGGTAGATGTGGGCAAGAATAGGAATTTCTGGTTTAGTCTCCCAGAGAAGAAAAAAGTGTAGTAAGATACTGTAGGACAAAATGTCTTAATCATTCCTTGAATGTTAACAGAAGAAATTCTAGAAAGTGGTCAGGAATCAAGACTAAGTGAGATACTAGTGTGGTAAATACAGTAATTGTTCACTGAGGAGAAAAGCATGTCAGGAACGCTTTGTAAAAGGAAGGAGAACCAGTTGTTTGAGCCTGTGTTCATGTGTAATACATGTCTTACAGGTCTGTGTTTACTATACATCATATTCTCTGTATTTCCATTTCTATTTTATTCCAGATAATTATGAATGGCAAACATTCCCACAAGTACAAAGCTACAATGATGTACTTTCAGCTTATGAGGACTTCATGACATTTTAAGAATAAGAAAACCTTCTCTAACTAGATCAAGTGTTTGCTTCAGACCAAAAATATATCCACAACTGTGAAAGACTACGAGAGTGTTTCCCAGTCCAAAGGGAGTCTGAAGTTTCCTGTCAAATATCAAAAGACTGTGCAAAGGGCTATGCATATGTGGGAATCTGTGTGCCATTTATGCAGTCTGATGGATAAGAAATGCTGTGAGCACAGTTGCAAAAAATTTAGATTCCCTTTTGATTGTGCTAACCCGGTTTGTACCACCATTATCATAATTTTACCTTTCTTTCGAACTGAAATGTCAAGGATTATAGATGAAAAAATAATACTGAATGACTGTCAAAATGGACAGTTTTTCATAAGAAGCATGGATTCCCAATGGCCTAGCAAATGTCACGAAGATTCAACAACCATATGCTATGTATCACTGCGTTTTCCAAAAATTTCTACCTCTGGGCTGGTCTGAGTCTGGTACCAAGTTAAGGGCAAAGGTTAAACCAGGCCAAATCAGCAACAGAAACTGTTCTTTCTGACATTAAGGAAGAGGAGAGGATGGAATATGTGAGGGAAGGTGGACCAAAGGTTTTAATACAGAGAATTTGACATTGGAGGCTGGAAAGGAACATGGAAAAGTAGAAGCCAAGGCAACACAGGCAGAAGGCAACTAGCTAGGCAAGGAGAGAGAATTTGCAGACTAAGAAGGCACTGTGGGATGGGAGAAAGGAGAGAGACTGCATCAGAGGCACCACTGAAGTTACCAGGCTGTGAAACAAAAGCATATCTGAAAGGACCAGACAGGTGGCAAAAGGTGCCGAGCAGGGAGGCTGGGTCTGACTGTCTGAGAAGACAAGAAAGACAAGTCCATATGTGAGGCTGGATTGAATGGTGGTCATGAGGAGGAAGGGTTACCCAGCTCAGTGAGGAAAGGCAGTTGGGTAGGAGGATACTGCACCCTGAAAGAGAGGATGTAGGAGACTTGGCGAAAGGTTGAGCTTGAGAAGGGGAGAGGAAGAGCAAGATCTTTCCAGAGCAGTTATAGCTGTTACATGGTAACTGAGATCCTCAACCTGAGTCTTACTATTCCTCTGTCAACAAATAACTACGAAACCTGGTTAATATTTCTAGTACTAATCTCTCAGAAAGATGACAACTTAATACTATTATCAGTTACTCCATTAACTCACCTACTGGAGGTCCAAAGGTCCATCTTTGCTGATGACCCAGAAGAGTATCAGTGTGACACCATGCAATGGAGTTTGCTTTTCTATATGCTTCCTGAAAGCCCTAAGAAATTACTCTCACAAAGCATATTAAAAGGACTTTATTAATATAGCAGAGCTAATCAGAGTCAAAGCTAGGAAATTCCAAAAATGCCACAACCAGCCAACTGTTACTCCCCTGGGGTGTTGCAGTCCTCATTAATAAAATATCACAACCAAAATTATATTAAAAAAGCAACAGATTTTTTTGGTTCAGTCATGCTGTGCTCACTTTGAAAATGACTGCATGGTAAGGCAAGATTTTAAGAGTTCCAAACAGAAGCAATTAAGTTGGTGAAAGAAAATATAGCTATTTGCAAATATGCCTTCTCCTTCTTCACTCTCCGGTGCAAGAGGACTCCTAAGGGATCAGTTAATTTCGGCATGTGTATGTACTGTTCTTTAGGTCACAGTACAGCAGACTGAGACACAGAAGTTCAAGCCAAAATTGTTTTGCAATTAAGAAAAGTGTTGCAAGGTGAAGTTGTGAGGGGAAATAATAAAAAGGAGGTATTTAGTATATATTATTCTTGGGTTTTTTGAGGGTTTTTTTTACTTCATTTGGTCTAAAGCATATGTTTTAATCTAAGGTACATGCTTGAAATACTGCTTTGAATTAAGTTGGACCTAAATGTTTAAGAGAATTCATGAGTGAGGGGCAAACCTACATATGCTGCACATTGTGTAATGCTTTGGTTGAAGAGTTTCTGGTTATCAGAGAATAAAGCTGATGTCAATTGTGTTAGTCACTGACATTAAGAATAAAACCTGAGAAAGGAGTGATATACTTTAAGCAGCCCACATTGTGAGGACCTTACGGCTAATGGAGTCCCTGCCTTACAGCAAGGAATTACTTTCCAGCAGGTCACTGAGATATCAGAATAAATTAAGACTTTTCCACTGTCACAAAGAACTCTTTAGATTGAACCAGGGTCTCCTGAGTCCTAGTCCAACCTTCACAGCCCTAAGCAGTTGTACGTAAACCCCTTCACACGAACTTAAAATTGGCTAAATACATTTTAAATGGCAAGCTTTTGAGAATTGTATTTTCTCAACAATCAGCCATGGAATTCAGAACAAAGCAGAGCCCAAGTGTTAATTGCTCCAACCCCATAATTAAATGCAGACATACTGTACACTGACTGTGATTCTTGAAAGCATGCCCACTTGTTTTTTTCAGTCCAATAAAAAGAACACCATCAATTTTTGAGTTAATGTATTTTGCAATAACTGACGTGACAATAGGTCATTGGCATAATTATGATTGGAAATGCCTTCATGCATTAGCTACAAGCTAAAGAGGGAAAAAAAAGCAGCAGTCAAGCCACTGCAAATTATTCTTCTTATTAACATCCGGTATGCTTTAGAAAGCAGTGAGTACACATGTGTTTATTTTGCGGTTCTGTTGTGGAATGGCCCTGGGATCAGATTTAGTGCGTGCCTGCCTGGATGAGCCCGTGCTCTTAGTTGGACAGATGCAAGCCTGTCTGACCCAGAAGCCAAACACTCACATCAGCACAGTACCATGAACAACCTAATGTGTGTTGCTGCTTTCCTAGTATGTCTTCATAGCTCTGGACCAAAGACCAGCTTACACAGATCCAGACCAAAGTGTTTGCAATTCGAGCTAGTGCCACACTTCCTCCATTCATGTCCTATGATCCAAGCCAACACGAACAGTTTTCAACTGACCCACAGCATGTAGGTTCTGCTATCCCTCTCCAAGTCTGACCAGCACTGTTGGCTCTATTTAGGAACTAAATGCAAGTTGAATGTTTATGATTTAGATGTGCCAAGATCAAGTCTTTACTTCCCAATTAAATTCAAGCTGTTTGTTTAATAAACAAGAAATCCCTTCCAAAAATTCTATCAACACATTATGCGCCTTTAGGGCTCGGACTCCCTAGGCTACCTTCTGCTTATATTTTATTTGTATCCTTCACATTTTCTTTGTAAGGTAGTGTCTAGGTCTGCAAACACAACCTAAGCTGAGATTTTCATATTATCACAGTGGATGTTTAAATAGAACACTAAATTTAATAGCGCACTGTAAAATACAGGCAATCATTTTAAATTTGCTTTAGAGGGTGGGCAGCATTAGAGCTGCTTGTCACCACATGTACATGGGTGAGGTCCCCTCATGTGGGAGGGAAGGCAAGGGTTCTTTTGCTCTCACTGGGGGTGTCCTCTCTGAGGAAGCCCTGCTCATGTTCTTGCGCTTTGGAAGTGCTCTGAACCAAAATGCACATTACCCCATGCTCACAGTCCACCTCCTTCCACCCGGCACCACCTTCCTTTTGGGCATTTACCATCTGTCTCCAGCTTCCCATGCAGAGAGGTGTTTAAAGCATCGCTCCACTTACATCCTATGCAAAATGGACTTTGTACCACAATGGTTTCTGCTGTGCCCCGGCAGTACTGGCTGGTAATTTGGAAGGTGCTTTATGATCCCTGCAGAGTGAAATAAACTGGTGAGAGGTAAAGCCTTGGAGCCTGAATAGTGCTATAAAGCTGTTTAACTCTAGCAAGTCAGACAATCTCAAATAATGTCCCCTTGGGGGCTAAGTAAATTCCTGTGGGAGAGGAGGAAGAGGATTGAGATATGGTGAGGGATGTGTTCGGTAGGTGCTGTGCTTCCAGTGGCATCAGGGCTTTTGTCTGCAGCTCAGACCACGCACCAATCGTTCCTCCATCCGCAGGCCATGGGGCTGTGAACCCCACCTGCAAAGCAGCTTTCCAAGATTGCAAAGAGGTATTCTGACTCGCATTTGAACCTCCAAAGTATCTCTAAATCTGATCTGATTTCCTGACCAGGTATACCTGTTTTATCCCCCAACCTTGTTTACCAAATTTAATAGAGCTAGTGAATTAAGCAATTATTTTTTTTCCCCTCCCATATCAGTACTCTATCCTACTGTCATACTTGCATTCTGCCTTATGTTATTTCCCTATAAATAAGACACTAAACCTGAAGAAGCTCTGGTTGCTTTAGGGAGTCTTTGACACAATTCAAACATCTTCCCACAAAAATATAAATGATTTATTTCTAAATTTGTCCTATTGTTTCAAACCAGAAATATAATTCTGAAGCTGTTAAATATGGTGCATTTATTAAAAGGCTGTGGTGTACTCAACCAAGAGGCAATAGCATCACTCTGAACAGGTAAACCATCCCTGTAAACTGCCTTAGAGAGCCTTATTAATAACAGTAAATAATTACTATTAGTTCTATAACCAAACTGTTTTAGACCCATGGGAATGCAGGGAGAGAGCTGACTTCTCCAGTGAGAACTGCAGCCATTATTTTGGCAGCATTGAACCTAGATTTATGGTATTCCATTAAGAAGGAATGCATTAACTCTACAACTGTCACCACTGCATTGATGTCAAAGGAAGTGCTCTGCCTGGCTTTGCTGACTTGATTGATGGAAAATAGTATATCAGTCTGGTCGCTCTCTCTCTGATGAGAAAGGCAAGTATCCTGGATCCCTGAAGCTAGAGCAAAACTCCATTTTTTCCCTACTTTTGGCTAATTTTCCTGCATTCTTTGGCCATGGAAAAGGAAAAAAAAGACAGTTGACTTTTTTATATTGCCCAGAGAGGACGCAAACCAAAAGGCAAAGCAATGAAGTTGAACCCTTCTCACCTTCCACTCCAGTTCAGTTTCAAGCTTGAACTTTGCACAAATGCTATCAGCACACTGAGCCAAACTTAAACAGCAATTCAAACAGCTACGAATTTGGAGATCACTGCAGATTGAAACCCAGTCAAAATCTTGATTGCAGGATAAAGATTTCTTACCACGGATCCACTCTCCCAGCAGACTGCAAAAATATTGGATTCATCTCTGGTGAGTACTTAAAATAGCACCTATTCCTGCAACATATTAAAAAGGAACATTATTTGCAAATTGGGCAAGTGCTGCTATTGCTCTTGAAGAGACAGAGAATTGAGACACACAGGAAATGTCTAGTAAGTAAAATAACCAGGGACCACTCTCTGCCCCCAAGGCCAGGCAGCACAGCATGGCTCAGCTCTGCATACCATAGCCTCTTCTCTCTCTTCCCCACCCCCTCAGATCCAGGGTATTTGAGTCGAAATTGCCTGCTGGGAATGGTCCTTGGCACATGCTCTCCCCTGAAGCGTGTCTGTGTGTTGTCTGGAAGAACAGCAATCAGCACAGCCAGGGCTGTGCTTGGGAGTGTGCTGGCAATTAAAGAGCATGGACAACTGCCGGTCTCTGCTGCTGCCCTGCTCTGTATGTCAGGATAGACAGAGCAAAAGGAGCTCTGTGTCCTTTTATGTACCCATAAAGGACTTGGCAGAACACGAGCATTCAAGTCCATAAATACGATCCTTAAACTCTCATCTAAACCTATTGGCATTTCCATTTTGAACAGCAAACTGAACCAGATGAGTAACATTCTTCATCTGCATATGTACCCAACTGCTTCAGTTGTGGCAACCGATGGTATTTTCCTTTCTGCTCTGGAAGGCTTCCACCAGATCAAGAAGGGCATTATTCTTGTCAGTCAAGTCAGTAAAGTAATGTAAGAAAACAGACAGGATCAACAATAAGCTTCACTAGATTTGCAAATGAGATTCCCCAAGTGCACACATGCACAAACACACAGAGCTGTGCACGTACACAAACACGTGTGCACAGTCCAAGAGACAGTGCCCAGTAAAACTTTTCAGAGCTATCTTACATATAAGCAGGAGACAGGTTCTGCAAAAAAACCAGTGTCTAAGTCTCTTCATGAATGAAGTGATGTCCCCACAGTCACACTGGGGTCTTAATCCTTCCCGTGTCTGACCATGCTCCTGTCTGTAGAAGGATCAGTGGTTATGGTGCTGACAAAGGACTTGAAAAACCTGAATTCCTCAAAACCCAGAAGGACAGACCACAGATAAATTACATATCATACATTAGAAATGGATAAATCAATAAAACATATGTTTCTGAGTTCTGTTTTTACTTTGTGTCAAGCAAAAAATTAGATTATGGAAGATGCCATTTTATCAGCTTCTTGACCATGTGCATTGATGGTTTTGACTCTACATCTAAAAAAAAAAGTATAATTTAGTATACTTTCTGTTAGTTTTCTTCCTGTGTTGTTAGTACTAGAAATTGTGCCTGCAGACTTAAAACCAATGTTCTCTTTACAGAAATAATCTCTATTATTCATAATATTTTTGGCCAGAAATTAGTTCCTCCACAAAGTCTTCTCATCTTAACTAAAAGATTAGTCTCCTTACTGTCTTGTTTCACCGCCCTCTTCTGTTACTCATCTGCTCATACTTCATCTCATCCAAAGCTTTCGCAAAAGCAAGGGGCTTACAATGAACTCATTAATCAGCATTTCTGGAGTAAAGATGTGGGGAAGTCTCACTCCTGCACATCCTCTCATCATTGCTGTGCTTATCATCATCTTAAATTGGTTTGTCAGCCAGCCACTCACCTCAGTTGCTATTTCTTGCTATGCCAGCATCACACTCCCTATAGGAAACCATAAATTATGGCCTGTAGCAAGGTTCATATACCACTGAGCCAAAATAATCACATGGAATTCTGTTACTGACATTTCTCTCATAGCTGCTTGCACAAATGGGTGTTTCTATTTCAAGTTTTTATATTTTTTCCACCAGTTTTCATTCAATTCTTATAGTTCTAGTGAATGTGACCTATTGAACTACCTCAATTCATCGGGTTATTTTATAAATGTTTAACACAGATTATTTGATAAACCATCATTCCATTATTCTTTACCTTCTAAAATGTATTTATATATTAGGTTTTTCTATATTGCCCCCATGTAAGAATTGAGACTGCAGCATTCTGGTGGTGCTGCTTGAAGACTACTTGTATTCACTATGTGGGAAATTCAATGTAAGCCATACAGAAAAGATCATAAACATAGCTATGTACAGAGTATTCTGAAAACAGGTCTTTTCCACAACAGGGAGCAGATTTTTCTTTGTATTTGCTTGACAACCATCTTGCCCTTTCTAATACACTCTGTCAATGCTATTTTAGAGTACCAGGCAAATGTGATTCAGCAATCTTCAGGCAAAACATACCACAGATGTGTTTGGTCAGTCTGCTGGCTAATTGATAATATATCAGCTGACAGCCTGTGGGGGAAACTAGCTGCAGATGTCTCTCATTGATAGCTGTGATGACCATTATGAGTGCATTAGGCTTCAAATTTTATACATTTATAGAGAACTCTCATAAACTCGTGGTCATTTAAATATTCTGAAATAAATATGCTAAACATATTCCAGACTATCAGATTTTATTATCAAATCTGTAGTTGTCAGGGACTAATTTTGAGATATCCATAGAAGGTATAGATAAAAAAAAAAAAGCGTGAGATCATAAAAAGAAAGCAATATAAGCTTTATTTGATAGTATATATTTTTAATCGTTTGTATAAACCCTCGTAGGAAAGAACTCTATGCAGCAACCTAACACACACTCTCATCTTTCTGTTTGACTGCAAACTTCCAAATAACCATTTGCATCTGTGCCTCTGTTCCAGTTTCTATTGCCACAACAATTATCTGTATGAAGTTGGTTCTTTATGATAATATGAGTTCTCCCGTAACAGACCCAGTCAGTCTGGTACAATGACTCTTCAGAGGATTAAACTTTTTATTATATTGAACCAACAAGAAATAAGCGAACTGACTGAATAGCTGACTCCTGAGCTAAAACACGTTTTATCCATTCATTTTTCAACAAGCTTTTGAGGCTGTACTGCATAAAGTTTATTTTAGCTATCAAAAAAAAAACCAACCCAAAACCCAACCTCAAACAAATGTTCTTATTGTAGTGTCAGATTTACATGTTTTTCTGGCTCTAACTCAGATGGATTCTTCATGGGGATCAAAGTGATAAAGTTCACGACATCAGGAAACTTACTTAGATCAACTTACAGCACTTGAATGAATAGTGAGTTTCCTTTACTGGAACAACTTAAAGTAATGCATATATTCTGATGTTCCTGGTTCCAGTCTTGTGATATTCTCAGCCCAAATGCTCTCCTTGGCTCCAGGGACACAAAAAAGGTCATGCAAATGTTCCAAGGTTATACCCATGATACACAGGACACAATGTTAAAATTTGTAGCTATATAGAATGATAGAATTGTAGAATTGTTTGGGTTAGAAGGGACCTTTAAAGGTCACCTAGTCCAAGCTCCCCACAGCAAGCAGGGATGTCTGAAACTAGGTCAGGTTGCTCAGAGCCCCATCCAACACAACCCTGAATGTTTCCAGGGATGGAGCATCTACAACCTCTCTCGGCAACCTGTTCCATTACCCTCACTGTAAAAAATTGCTTCCTTATATCTAACCTCTATCTGCCCTCTTCTAGTTTAAAACCATCAACCCTTGACCTGTTACAACAGGCCCTGTTATAAGATTGTTACCATCTTTCTAACAGGTTCCCTTTAAGTACTGAAAGGTTGCATTAAGGTCTCTCTGGAGCCTTCTCTGCTCCAGGCTGAACAACTCCAACTCTCTCAGCCTTTCTTTATAGGAGAGGTGTTCTGATCATTTTTATGGTCTTCCACTCCACCTGCTCCAACAGGTCCATGTCTTTTCTGTGCTGAGGACTCCAGAGCTAGACACAATACTCCAGGTGGGTCTCACCAGAGCAGAGGGGCAGAATCACCTCCCTCAACCTGCTGGCCATGCTGCTTTTGATGCAGCCCAAGGTATAATTGGCTTTCCAGGCTGCAAGTGCATATTGCAGGCTCATGTCCAGCTTTTCAACCACCAGTACCCTGAAGTCCTTCTCCTCAGGGTTGCTCTCAATCCCTTCATCCCCCCAGTCTGTATTAAGGAGTTGCCTTGATCTTGCACTTGGTCTTGTTGAACCTCATGAGGTTCACATGGGTCCCCTTCTTAAGCTTGCCCATGTCCCTCTGAATGGTATCCCATCCCTCAGGCATGTCATCTGCAAACTTGCTGATGGTGCACTTGATCCCACTATGTCATTGATGAAGACATTGAACAGCACTGGTCCCAGTACAGACTCCTGAGGACCACCACTTGTCACTATTCTCCATCTGAACATTGAGCCATTGACCACTGCCCTCTGGATGGGACCATCTAACCAATTCCTTATCCACTGAACAGTCCATCCATCAAATCCATATCTCTCCAATTTAGAGAGAAGGATGCTGTGGGGGAATGAGTCAAAGGACTTAGAGATATCCAGATAGATGACATCCATAGCTCTTCCCCTGTCCACTGATGTAGTCACTGCATCATCAGAAGGCCACCAGATTGCTCAGGCAGCACTTTGCCTTAGCATAGCTTCTAGGTGGATCTGTTCCATGGTCTTCCCAGGCAGAGAGGTGAAGCTGACAGGTCGGTAGTTCCCAGGGTCCTCCTTTTTACCCTTTTGCAAAATGGGTGCAATGTTTCCCTTCTTCCCATCAGTAGGGACTTCACCTGACTGCCAGCACTTTGCAAATATCAGGGAGAGTGGCTTAACTACATCAACAAAATTCCCTCAGGACTCTAGGATGAATCTCATCAGGTCCCATAGACTCCACCAGTATGTGAACACTACAGCTGAGGCTGCCTCCAGTCTTGACATAATTCATTTGCTCACTTGGTAACCATCAGGTCCAGTATTGCATCCCCTCTGTCAGGGCTGTCTACTACCTGGCTTAAGAAGTTATCCTCCATGCATTCCAAGAGTCTCCTAGGTTGCTTACAACTTGCCATGCTAGTTTTCCATCACATGTTAGGGTGGTTGAAGATCCCCAGCAGGATGAGAGCCCACAAGCACAAAGCCTCCTGTAGCTGGAATAAGAAGAGTTTGTCAATAGGCTCCCCTTGATCAGGTGGCCTGTTGTAGACGCCACCCACAAGGTTAACTTTGTTGCCAGCGTGTCTACATTCAGCCCATATCCAGGGCTAAACTATAGCAGTTTTCTATCACCTGATGGCCCCTCCTCAGGTGAGAAAGGGAATTTGGAAGAGAAGACGCATGAGCTGAAATGCAAACAGATTTAATGAAACAGCAAAACTAATACCAATGCCAGTATAAAGCATACAAAGCAAAACTCAGCCTAATAAAGGACTGTGGTCACCATAAACAGGAAGACAGGCCTTGGGAGGAGAAAGGAGGATCAGAAGGAGTCCACAGAAAACCCTCATCCTCAGCAAACTTTCCCCTTTATACTGAGCATGCTGGTTATGGGATGGGATACACCTGGGAGAGAACTCAGGTCAGCTGCTCTGGCTGGCTTGAAACTGCTAAGGGTTTGCAGACCATGGCTGGCCTTGGATTCTGGTCTAGCAAAACCATGACACGTGGTCTCTAGTTCTTATCCATAAGCTTTCAACCTGCTTGTGTCTATTCTTCAGAGAAAGCTCTTCACACTCCATTTCTTGATGTAGAGAGGAATAACTCCCCCCTTCCTTCCTCATCTGTCCCTTCTGAACAGTCTGTAACTATCTATAGCCTCTCTCCAGCCATGGGATTCATCCCACCAAATTTCAGTAATGGCAACCAAGTTGTAGCTTTCTAGTAGCACAGTGACTTCCAGCTCCTCCTGTTTGTTGCCTATGCTGTGTGCGTTGGTGTAGAGGCACTTCAGCTGAACAGAAGGTTTAGCTTTAACAGATACTGAAGTTATTTAGCTCTCTACCAAGAGCTTGATGCGTCATTCAGAAAGTCTTTTGCTGTCTTCAGTGGGTTTGTCAGCAGGCAGACACAGATTAGGTTGCATATTTAACAAGCTATATAATTTTTGGTCTATTACTGCCAGCATCTCCTACTGTCCAAGCAGTAACAGTCCTTTACATCTACTCACTTATTCATGCTAATGAAAGTAATATCACGTAAAGAATGTTTTAAACCATTTTTAATTCGAAAATGCAGATCCATCCATCAGA
This sequence comes from Todiramphus chloris collaris, assembly GCA_025345505.1. Taxonomy (NCBI): domain Eukaryota; kingdom Metazoa; phylum Chordata; class Aves; order Coraciiformes; family Alcedinidae; genus Todiramphus; species Todiramphus chloris. Next base: position 4,582,384 of record JANVCC010000019.1, read on the forward strand.
ACACTTTGTGAGAAGATGTCATTTGCATAAATATTGCAAAGGTTTGTGGGATCCAGAATGGAATGGCTGGTCAGAGGGAACAGAATAAGTTGTAAACACACAGGGTCAATTTCCCAAGCAGCCACATCTCCTGGGTTTGCCTCAGCTAATGAAATGCTGGATTTCAATTACAATCTTCAAATCTTCTGAGCTGGATTTATTTCTTTCCTTTAAAACTGGTTTAACTTGAGACCTTGTTGCATCACAAAACAAAAATGAATGTCAAACTTTTTTTTTTTTCCCAGAACAGAGTTCCTGTTTTCCAGCAACCCCTTTCTAAATGAGTAAAACTGATGAGCCGGTCATCTTTTATTTTCATGAACTTTCTGATTTCATACCATATTATTTTGTTGGACAGTATTTCTTCCTGAGCTGATCCCTGTAGCTCATGATTACTAGTCAACTGTATTTTCAAATAGTTAAATATTTCTACCAACAGTTGGCCATCACAAGTGCAGACTGTGATACAGCTGTCTGAGTTATCCCCAAATTAGCTTTTTCTACCACATGGTCTTTAATCTCTGGAGGGAAATCTTCTTTGACATGCCCACCTGGAGGCAACTCCTTTTACAAATGCCTGTTAGCAAGTATTTCCATTCCGTTCCCAGTACTTTTACAGTAAATGGAGGAGATGAGTCAAAGACAGATCTGAAACATTCAGACTGCTTCATGCCATGATTACAGAAAATGTCAATCTACTACTGTATTGCCCAGGAAAGTACCACCAGCCTGTGTGACAGAAATATGCTGACCTGTGCAAAGATAAGTACTCAGGAAAATGGATTATCACAGAGTTAAAAAGTGATGGTCTGAAGGCATGTGTTTCCATGGGTTCCCAAAGTGAATATTCGTAAATGATGCGTGGATAGTTTAGATCTAAGTGCTGCCTAAGTACCTACACAGTTTTGCTTACCAAGTGGCTCTTAAAAGTGACTGGTGAAGACTTGCAGAGTTATGCTAAATGGGAGCAGTATAGCTACGTGACATTCTATGGCACTTTCCTCTCTCCTTCCAAAGCTATTTTTATGTCTGGCATTAGACTTAAGTCCCAGTGAGACTACCAGGTGTGAACCCTTGCCATCCAGGTCTTAGCAATAAGTCATATTTGAAGACTTAAAAGCATTCCCTCTGCTTCCTTGTCTTTCACAACCTGGGAAGAAAAATCTTCTTTGAAGACAAGGGCAAATATAAGAATCTCAGGAGAATAGGTGATTTCATTAAATTTTGACAGTGTTGAGATGGAATCTTGCTGGATACCCTGCCATTAAGCCAGTATCTGAAATGTAGACAAGGTTCAGCCTGTAACTTGAAACGCAAACCCCAGTTTAAAGCTGATCGTGACCCACATCTTGTCAATGTCTTCTGAGTTTACATGTTAAAGAGACCTTGATGTTTTATTCTTCTTAAAGGTGATGTGCTTTTGTTTGAAAGGTGAAGAAGAGAGTGTTATCATTGGTTTAACCTATTTCTGAAATACAACTCTTAATGCAGTATGATGTAGTACTTAATGCAGCTTATAGAGGATGTATATGCCAGAAGTCTTAAATGACCACAGACAGGACATTGGCTTTTATTTACCCCCCACAACACAGTGGCTCCATCAGCATGGGCTCTTAAGCTCCAGACTGTGTTGGCTGTTCAATTCTGTCTCCAAAGAGAGACTACCACCTACTAAATCATGGATGTCACTCATGGCAGAACCAACACATTCCTTAGAGCCCTTCTGCTCAAGCCCTTGTCAGACACAAATCTTCTCCAACCTGTGAGATGAAATATGCCACTGCTAAAAAGTGTAGGAAAAGGTGGTAAAAGGGAGAATATCAGAGAAAAAATACTACCCAATCTACACTTTCCTCTTGACAAAATACAATCCACCTGTCAGATCTACTTTCAGTAATCAACTTATTTATAAAAAAATATATAAAGGAATTTGCTCAAGACATACTACTGAAGCATAGAAGCCAGGCTATTAATGCATAAAACGTAATCAATAAATTACAATAATTAACGTGTGAGTCACAGCATCTATTTTTAAAATAAGCATAACAACTCCTCTGGTAATACGAAACATGAACAAAAATGTCAAGCTGTACCTGAATTACACCTCTCCCCAGAAATCCTAAACTCATCCAATAACACCAGCAATTCACAGCTATCTATTTTTCATAGCGTACATCAGCAAAAATAAATTTCTGAATTAACCTGAATATTTTGATGACAAATTATCTAAAAGAGCATTTTCACATTGTGATAAATCTCAGACTTAGGTCCTTAACTTTTAAAATTATTAGACTTTCAAAAATATGCAGAGATGAAAAACAATCCTTGCAATATTTATACGGTTTATATGTATACAAGTATGATTATGTAAAAGCAAAAAGTGAAAAGATTCATTGTAAGGGTAGATGAGGAGATCAGCAAACAAGACCAAATAGGTTTCAAAGGACAAAGCTTGCAATTGCTAAAGCTGACGGCTAAGTTTTTCAAGACTGACTTGCAAGTTGTGGAGTCTCATTTTTTATATGTCCAACCAGATACACCTCTAATTTTCACTAGAGGTCTTGAATTTGGTACTCCAAGTGCTATTTGCATATTTTATCTGGAAAGTGAAATTAAGGAAAGAAAGAATTTTTTTTGTGGGTCCTATTTATGATGAGAAACTGGAAGAAGCAGACAAAACTGCATGTTGCAGCATTTGAACTCAGACATTCTCATTTTCTGAGTTGAAGGACTTAAGAGTAACATAGGAACTGGGTACACTTGCATGAAACTGGAAAGGCTAAGGCATCTGCAGAGGAAAAGTCACAGGTGATAAGAAGGAGTAATACTGGGATTCAAGAGCCAATTAATTTATTCTTATTTAATTCCCTTCAACTTGATAACACACTTTTCCTGTAAAGTAATTTCTGAAGCTCTTCGCTTGGCCCAGAAAATTTGAGAATACTGCACTAAAATAGGAGAAACAGTATCATCTCAGCTTTTTCCTTAGTAAAGTATGCAAAACCTTACTCTACCATTAAGGTAGACAATCCAATTACTAAAATATATAAAATGGACATAATAAACATGTAGTTTGATTAGATGAGGATATAAAAGCTGTGGTAGTAAAGTCAATATTTGAATCAATCAAGTTTATGAAAATTAAACTAGCAGAGCATGCATGTATTACCTAAGCATGCAAGGATTACTAAAATATTCAATATTTTTTAGGGAAAATAGTGGAAGTTTTGTTTTCATCTAAAATTATATCACATGTAGGCATGACCTCTGTCACCACTTCAATGCTAAATAAGTGAGCTTATCATGTTTAGTGGCAAATGGTTTTTCAGTAATTTTCATTCTTTACTATTTCCCATTAAAGAAACTTTCAGAACATTATTTTTTGTGCTGCAGTGTATTAGATTAATAAAATTTTACCCATGCAAACAATGACCGGCATTTTTTTCACTCAGAAAGTGCAAAAAGGTCCACCATGCTGGACTGCCTAACTCATGCTGAATACAGAAATGTTGTTTCTGAGCTATGAGTGACTGTTTCTGTAAGAAAATGTTTCTAAAGTGAAGCTATTCAGGTTTCTGCCCTGAAGCTTTCTCAGTTTCCAGACTCCAGGTGCAATAGAAACTGATTGAACAGAATATTGGTTGCTATAGAACAAGAAAACACAAAAATAAAATTTCAGTTGCATCTTTGTGTTCCATTTGTAAAAATACATTCAGGAAAATAACAATTTTGAAACCGAATGCACAAAATCAGGTAAGAGTGTGGATAATTTTCCACCATATGTTCACATTTCTTTCACAAGACTGTTTCATATACACAAAAGCAAAGGGTCATATATTATGCAAATGGCAATAAGAAGAAATGCAGACTCAAGTCTGAGAACTCATCATGTGTAACAACACCTTGAGGGCCACTGTCAATTGCTCAAAGAAAAAGAAGGTGGCTGCTGCCTAGGGATGCATATCTGCTCTATTTATGGCTCTTCTGCTTCCTTTATTATCCCAAATTGACACATTTTCCTTGATCTCTTTCTCTTGCTCCAGAGATCCATTCAAAGGTTATTTTCCCAATGAGGAAGCAAGGCTTTAGGCAGATTTGTGATCCTGAGTTTAGCAACTGCAAGGCTAAATCATCCCTCTACTTGGAGGGAAGGTATCTGCTCATCTGCTGACCACCTTAGTCTTTTTTTCAACCCCGTGGCCTTTGGCAACAGATTCGTGTATTCTGTCTTCCTGTCAGGCAAGTTAGGCCATCTCCTCTAAAACATGACCAGTAATGTCCAATTCCTTGAGTGTTTAAACCAGTTTCTTTTCTTTTCTTTTCTTTTCTTTTCTTCCTTCCTTCCTTGTTGTTTTTCTTGCTTTTCTGTCTTTTCTTTCTCTCTCTCTCTCTCTTTCTTTCTTGTCTGCCTTCCTTTCTGTCTGTCTGCCTTTTCTTTCTGCTAAGGTAGCTGCTATTATCCTTACCCTCATGTTTCAGTAAGTTTTCTCCCAGCAGGGAAGCCACTTGCTGCAGGGTGCTTTTTTGCTTTCATAAATCTCTAATTAGGTCCCTATCTGATTTAACAAGAAGTCAATCCTGTCCCCAGTCATCTTGAAAGCTTTACAAATTTTTGCTTTTTGAAGATCCCAGTGAGAAAACAGCCTCCTACCTATACCACAACTAATCTTTTCTACTTGCTTGGAAGGCATTTCCTAATACCCTAACCTCCTGTCTAAATAAAATCAGAGCAATTAAATAGGAAAACACTGTAACATACATTTCCATGCTCCGAAGGTGTTTGCTGGAGCCTTAGAAATGGTTCCTGACTGAGGATAAGGCCCTTTATTGGCAACAGAAGGGTTCCATGATGCTTTGGCAATATCAAGATATTACCTGAATTTCAGAACTTTTTGGGTTTTGTTAGGAATTTTTTTTTTGTTTCTTGTTGTTTTCTTTAAAGGTTTAATTTGCTTTAATGTTATTCTGCAAGTGTAATTCTAGACTTGATGAAAGAGAGCCATCAGTAGCATTTGTTAACATTTTCTCCGCTCCTCCTGCTTAGAAGGTATAGGAAAAAAATGGAAGAAGCACATTCTGAAAATCAAGACTGGTAGAACACAAACATTGATTGTGCACAGCCCCCTGGGCTTTTAAAAGAAAATTTAACATTTCCAGATTCTGAAGAGATTATTTCTGTACACGTAATGCAAGCGGGATTAAGAACAAGCAGTTTCCCTGACAGCAAAAATTGAAATAGTCATACTTGTGTTACACCACTCCACAACTTACATGATCACTTCTTAATCCACCTTAACACAGTGGCTGCCTGTGAAGTTCACCTTGCTCTGTAACTTCCAGTTCAAATGCCAGGGACCTGATAAGATTAATACATCTTTCATGAAGTCATGTAAAGCACATTTTAAGAGGTGCTTAGGGCCCTCTGGTCGCTAGATCAGGCCAGTGGAAAACTGGAAAAAAAGTGTACAAACCAGCCAGAGAGCAGGAAAGCGGACTAGAGAAATTTCATGGTATGCTTTCCTTGTTGTCACACTCTTCTCTCCACATCCATCACTTATTGCTGTGTATGACAGGAGGCAGAGCTGCATGGTTGGACTTGACCTGGTGTTTTTCTATTCAAACAAGATTACAATGCAAAGAGAACTACTTCACAGGAATTGTTTTATCGCAATTATACAAGCAGACATTCATATAAGAAATGAATCACAGCATTTATTAACAGCCATATTTCCATGAGATACAAACTTTGAATTTTTAAATGTTTCTTCTCCAAGCAATTCTACAAGCACTGCTGAGTCTGAACAGGGAGGAAGGAAAAACTGGAGACACAGATGAGAACATCATTCATGTCAATAAGAACTTCAGTTCTATGTCACATCATTCAGAAGATAGACCCAGAAATAACTTCTATTACTATGACATAGCAGTAATTGCTCAAATACATCAGGAATGCACCTGTATCTCACACTTAGATATCATTGGACATTAGTACCACAAATCATTAGTACAAACAGATAAAAAAAGCCAGTTCAAATCCTAAAGGACAAATGTATTGAACAGTAATTACTATATCTTTACAAGGCCAGAGCCTCTGTTTAGTATTGAATGCAAAGAAGACATCCAAAGATGCTGACATGCTGTTCATAGTGATCCTGACTGTGAAACCCAGTAGCTGGGTGACTGAGCTAGTATATGTTTGTTAAAAGCATTCCTAAGGATGAATTCATCACTTTTCCTTGTGAACTGTTTGATGAATAATTAGCGTCACTGTCAGCGAACAGGACTTTTTTTTCCCTTACTTGAATTTTTCGGGCTTCAGTGTCAAATGCTGGAAGGAAACTGGAGCTTGCATCTGCTATGCTAAAGGGCTGGCCTGTCTTGGATGTGTTCTTTCATCATAACCAGGTCTGCTCTTCACCTCCTCTTTGGAAAGCCATCTGACTTGTGTTTCTTCAGCATTGCTCTTCAGGTACATTTTCCACCCCCCAGGACCACATTTGTGCATCAGGATGCCACTGGCATGGTTAGGCCAGGCAGGGTGGGGGAGAGAGGTGCCTTTGGCCAACATAGGACAACTGGCAGAAGCTCAGAGTACATGATGTTACAGCAGTAAAATTAGTCTTCTGCTGGTGTAATCTGTCTATAGCTGTCCAAACTGTGTCTTTGCCTGTGACAGTTCATGCATGTTATGAGTGCTTTTCAGGTTGTAGCTTTTACCAGTATCACAAACACAGGCCACATGCAGTTGGCCAAGACACTCCTGAAACGTCATCCAGGATCACAGACAGCTTTCTAATGTGCGCGTATCTCTAAATATCAAAGCTAGCCACCTTATCCTGAAAGTAACACTAGGACATCACCAGCCTAAGGAGGAGCATTAGGATATTGATGTGCAAATGAGCTGACTGGCCAAATCACAGGCTAACTCTAATTTAAAAGCTACTGGGTAGAGAAATTGTCAGACACAGCAGGTCACTTCTTTGGAGCTTGGTTTTGCATGTCAATACACAGCATGCTCCCTCCTTAAAGGTAGATGGTAACTGATGAGGTAGCCAGGGGTTCTGTTGAGGAGGGTCTTTATGAGATTTAATTTTTTTGCTTATAAGGTCTGTGAGCGAAGACTCTGGAAAATTCCTCCATATTGAATATGCAGGCTAACAGTGGAATAAAACTGACATTTGTGACCTGGCACTGTTTTGGAAGCGCATTAAGTGTATTCCAAGGGGCTCACCCATGCGCAAGTAATTCTTTTGATCTAAATCAGAAGAAGCAAAGTATAAACCCAGCTCATCAGCATACTAAAGGCTGAGGATTCCTGTGGAAAAAAACTGTAGACACATTTGCTCAATACAGCAATACTGATGTCACACGTGACAGTGACGAGCTATAACACGGGGATGCAGGGGTACACCCATTTGTGGTCCCACATGTAAATACTCTATAAATGAAAGAAAACAAGCAATCTAATAAAATATATCGGAACTGATAAAAAACTTGTATTCCACATTAAGATAATAACATTAAACATTGACATTTCTTCTGCATGGCTCTTACCTCCTTTAGGTACATTCTATTATTTCCAAGTAGTGACAAACAAAAGTGAACATTTCTCCAAAGGTCACATTTATCATGGTTTCTATTTTCTCATTTGATCCAGTGTATTAGATTCTTGTTATTTTTTTTTACTGTCCAGTAAAGTAAATCATTCCTTCTCTGGATAGAAACTAAATGTTATTTATAGAGTTGAGAGAATATTTCACAGCAAACAGCTTATCCAGTCAATTCAGATTTTCCTTCTGTCCATTATTTGTTTATGATCAGTTTGCTTTTTGTTGTCTCAAACTAGGGATAGTAGTTCAGCCTAGATCAATGGAAGATTTAGCCTGTCATGTGCAAAGTCATTGTACTTCATCAAATTACAGCAAATGAAATATTGTCAGTTGAATTTGATGTATATTCTTCTGACCATTAGCAGAAAACCTTTCAAACAGCACATCAGCACTACATTCTGGGTAGCATGGTAAAGTTTGCCTTTCACCTTGATTAAGACTAACATGCCTCCCAGGGCCACCCTGCAAAGGGAAATAGATAAAACTAAATTGTAGCACCCAGGACAGTATCAGACACAAACTTTTTCACTTAGAACCTGTTCTTTGAGGGTTCTGGTTATTATACCATGAATAGAATAAGACAGATTTATTTTAGAAAGGATAATTTACTCTTTCACTGAGGGCTTGGGGTATCTCTATACAGCTGTAAAGTAGTCCCTTTGCAGGCAGAATGCTACAGTGATGCCACAGGTTTCTAACCTCACCATAGGGTAGAGGACCATGAAACCATCTCATTGCAGACCAGCATGCTTGGGTGTCTGTGGGAAACAGCTTGGCAGAGGATGTGCAAAGAACCAGGGCTCAGTCCCTCTCCCTGCCCAGGGAAGTTCGGCCCTAGGGAATTATGCTGATGTGCTTTTTGTACATGACAAAAAGCATACTGGAAGGAGTCCAACAAAGGGCCATGAAGATGGTGGAAAGACTGGAGCATCAATCCTGTGAGGAAAGGCTGAGTGAGCTGGGACTGTTCAGCCCAGAGTTGGGGCTGGCTGAGGATCTTATAAATGTATAGAAACATCTGAAGTAAGGGTGCAAAGAGGATGGAGTTTCTGGGCTCTTTTCAGTGGTGCTTAGTGACAGGACCAAAGGCAATGAGCTCAAACTGAAACACAGGAGGCTTTTTCTGAACATCAGGAAACATGTTTTTTACAGAGCACAGGCACAGGTTGCCGAAGAAGTGGAGATATTCAAACACCATCTTGACATGGTCCTGGGCAACTGGTTCTAGATGGCTCTGACTGAGCAGGGCAGTTGGACCAGTTGACCTCTGGAAGTCCCTTCCAACCTCCACCATTCTGGGTTCCTGTGATTCTTCCACACACCTAAGGCCACAGGGATGACAGATTGCTACTCAGCGTAGTAGTGGCTGCAGATTTCAACAATGGGTTGTCCTTGCTTACCTCTTCATCTATGAAAGTGTTAAATAGACCAAGTTCCTAATTATGACCCTGTAATTCTTGACTTCTAGCTATTTATGGCTACCTTTCATCAACAAATTTGTTGATCTTAACTCAACTTTCAAGTCAAGACAATTTGCTTCTCTGTTCATTTTTGAGATCCTGTCATAGGGCAATACAATTCAGAACTCAGCTGCACTCTTTATGTTCACTATTTCTTACAAAATTATTTGGTTTAATGATATGATCTGATTTTTATAAAACACCTTACACTTTTTGTAACTTGAAGACCCACATTCCAATTTGAATTGCAGCAAAAAAAAAATGTAGGTGAAAAAGTCCTGTCCTACTGAAATAAATGGTAAAATTTCCACTGACACCAGAAGCACTCAGATTTTCTTACTTGCTTAAGGTAGAATCGTGTCCAAGTGACAAAACTCAAGTCAAAGACAGAAATAAGATGTATGCATGCATCAAAAATATCTGCTGCAGTTTTTCTCCTTCATATTCAGAAAATTACAATACTTCTCAGGTCTGCCACAGAGCACAGCTGTTGAACATGCCTAATATAGGAGAATTGTTCCCATAGAGGTAAGGAAGCCCATGGGAGCAGAATTACTTTCAATATCATATGCTTTTTAGGAAATAGTTTGGTACTATTCTTCTAGTACAGTACAATTTGTTAGCCTTTATGGCATGCAGTAAATTAATAAGACCTACACATTGATTTTTATTACTTTAGGTAGAAAGATCACAGCCTTCTCAATGTAACTGAGCAACTGTAAATTACTGTTAACAACTACATGAGAGAGAAGGAAGTGGAAAAGTCACCTCCACATTGATGATCGTTTCCTATTCTTCCTTTGTGGGTTTTGGGAAGGGAAGCTTTCAAATAAAATAAATAAATAAAATAAAGGGGAGATTAATGGGTTGGAAACCCTGTATCTTTGCCAGGGCTGCTGAGGACTTTGTAGCTCACCATCAAAGGAATTCCTCACAACTAGCAGGATTGTCAACCATTATGTTGTTAAAATACATTTTTCATGAATGCAAATGTATTTTGAAATCTTTTAAAAAGCAGGGTCATAAAAACAAGCTCCCACAGAGAACAGTTTTAAAATCAAGTTAATATATCTTGCTTCCACAGTCATATTCCATAAGAATACAAAGCTAACTGAGCGTTACAACTCCTGTATTCTAAAAACAACAATTTAGGCCAGTGTCAGTATGCTTCCCAGAGTAAGCATTTACAATATGCAGAATATGATCACAGACAGCATTTCACCAAACAGAAGATACATTTCAGTGTGGATCTCACTTTGGATGACATGGAGAGAATCCCCACAGAAGTCCGTGACTATGCTTGGGTACAAAATCAATATCAACAAGAAAAGCAGGTTCATGCTCTGACTACATCACTGGTTTAGGCACCTTAAAGACTTAGAGACTGATATTGATGCAGCTGTTTTGGAAGGAAAAGTGAGAGGACATTTGAAGCTAACTTAGTCCAAAAGGCAATTCAGGGAGCAGAAGCAAGGTATACAAAGTGGAAACAAGAGTGAATGTGGTAACATAAAATCCAAACTCCTTAACAACTTTAAAACTGACCATACAGCCTGTACTCACAACCCCCTGTGTGAGTATTAAGGGTTGCAAGGGTACAAGAGAAAAAAAGTGTGGTTCAGATGAAGGAGGAGAGCCAAGAGAAACAAAACATGCTCGTTAACAAGGAAAAAGAAAGGAAAACCACAGCAATGACTGAGGTGGAATCACATGCTGCCTTTAGGGATGAGAATGATGTGTCTCCCTGGATGGTGTTTTGGGACAAAGACACACATTTAGCTGTGAAGGAAGAAATGAGGAGACCACATGACAGAGTGGTTATGGGAGGAGGCAAATGAGAGATACTTTTTACAGACTGTGATCTAGAGACAACAAGCAAAGGAGAAATGTCAGAGAGGGAGAACTGAGAATCAGCAGCAAGATAATCAACAGAAAGGTCAGGTTAAGACAGAAAAGTCAGATTAATAACAGACTAAACTGAATACATTTCTTTGTCCATCTTGGAAGTGACATGAAGCAGTATGAGCAGATACAGACACGTAAGAAGTGGCTGAAGACAGGAAAAGGTTCCAAAAAGCTCAGAAAGATACAGATACTGCTGGACATGTGGGACAGCTGATGTGTGAAGCCATGTGGGTCCTTGAGCCCTCTGCTGCCCTGGTTGGACTCTGGTAGTTGATAGGAGTTGGGCTGCAAGGGAAGGAGGCAGCAGCTGTAGTGCTCAGGGGTCAGGCACAGCAAAAAAGAATGTCCCACCTTAGATCAGAACTTTGTCCCACCAGGTTCCCTTCTTTGCCCACAGCTATACTCAGCACCCAGGTGATCAGAAAAGCAAGCCACAATAGTACTTTGCAATGCATGTTAAATAGATGTGGTCTAAAGTGTCTAGAGACAAAATAATTTTCTGCCTGCTATTTATATCTGTAAGAATAAGATTTTATTATGGCTTGTTGGACAGCTACGTATTTTACTGAGCCCTGTAAAATAATTCCAAGAATTTGACACACTGGTTTCCAAGAAAAGAGCAAAGAATTCCAAAAGGTGTTTTACATGCTGTGAAATTGCAGGTTCTTTCCTTTGTTCTAAATTTACTAGTAATTAATTTCCTCTATCAATCCTATAGTTGAATCTTGGCACTATAAAACTGAAGGGCTGAACACAAACCTTCAAAGGCAGATGGCTGATGGGCAAATGCAGAGCACCCTGTAATGCAGATTTTACTTTTTGAAGAAATGTTTGGGTAATGTTCTTACCATAGCCTAAGTGAAAAACTAGCATCTGGCTGATGAAATAAATAAATGAAAACCAAGCAGGGATTTACAGGGAAGAGTTTCTAACTATGTTTAGCCTGTCCATGAAAATGATACGTATTTTCCTCAGTCCAGCCTTCCACCCTGTGTTTTTAGGCACAAAGACATTAATGTAAGCTTACTTTCCAAGCAAAAGGGGAGACAAAATGGAAATTATGTAAGCAGTGAAAAAACAAATTCATTACATTTTTCACTGTTACTAGGGTAAGGCAGAAAGACACAATTAACTTTCCTGTGTCTATCGCTGGTATTCTGTTTTAAAACACACACACCTACATTCTACCTTTATTTATATATCTGTCATCCCAAAGTTTAAAGAATCTAGTCTATCACTTTTAAGACCTTTCCAGCTGCAGCAGGTCTGCACTGAAACTGCTCACACTGTTTTCAGCAATACTTTGTGGGTTTTTCCATTCTTTATATTTTCGTCTCCCCATTAGAAAAAGTTGCAGTTTTGCTGCTTTTTCAATGCACAAGAAAAACAGACCATTGATTAGGCTGAAATCAGTTGAGAAGCAATGCACTTTAAAATGCAAAAGACACTGAAGTACTGTAGCTCTTCTCCACTCTAGGCTGAATTTCACCATCTGCTACGTTTGTGGCCGAGACTGACCTCTCTTTGTATTAGACAAAATTGAGGGGGGTCAGAAGAAGTTTAAACAGGGAAAAATGTAAGTGCCAAATTTGCAGGCTGCACACAAACCAGCAAGCATCCATGAGGCATTTATTTTTATTCAAAAGCGATGAGTATTTTACAACCTAGCAAAATCCTCTCCAGTGAACGCTTGTGGGATCCTTCTCCCGCAGACACAAGCGTCTGCTTCCCAGTTCTCTCCCACGTACACTCTTTATGCGGCCAAGAATGAAAGCCACCGACAAGCAGAGAGAAGTAAATCTTCTCCAAATTTCCAAGTATGAGCTATTTTTCTAATTCCCATACTCTGGCACTGAAGAGGCTCTGCAACATGCCAGACGTCCAGTCACCAGTTATCCATTAACATCTACGCAGAGGAAAGGCACTGTTTCCAAATCCGGATCCTGCCCCTTCTCACAAAGCAATTTTCTACTAAGATATCTAACTAAAAGGAACCCAGTAGCTTTCCTTCAAGTAAATAGCTCGTTAAGGCTGGAAGCAGGGTTTGTGTGCAAAGACTGTCCTATGCAAATCAGAACTGATGAGCACTTAACTAATCTGTTTACAGACCAGAGCTGCTGGGCAGGCCTCAGCGATTTTCTATCAAAGCAAAGAACCATTCTTTATGGGCATCTGGTTGTCCCTGAATTGGTAGTTTAAGCATATACCCTTGCTTCAAAGAAAGATCAAAGGATTTATTACTTCTAAATGAGTGCATTATTTCCACTCACTACTTTCTTGTTTGCAATGTGTTACTAACAGCACCATGGCAGGGTTACCTTCAGACTCAAATTTCTCATAGATTCTTGAACGTGATTTTAGATGTTATACGTTGCCTGTAATACACAGGCTGTTACATAGATGGACAAGGAAGTAAAATACTGGAAAACAGATTAGAATGTCCATTTGTGGAAAACGGATTAAAAAAAAAAGCCCAAAAAGCAAAGCATCTATATTTTAATACATGAAAATGGCTACTTTTAATTTTCACTGTAAATGTAAACGATGAGTCTTTCAAAACGACAGCCACAGGTCAGTGGACAGAGCCAGCTTTAGCTCCTCCTTGTATGAAAAGAAACACACATTGTTCCTGCTCTCAGAAAAAGCGGAGATACCACAGCCACGAAGTAGCACAACGACCAGTTAAATGAACAAATTCCTCTTACCCCGTAAATGCCTGCCGTCCCCATCCTTTTGGCTTACTGTTTATAGCTCCATTTACTTACTAAGTCTGGAAGAAACAAGGGAGACACATTCATTATGTGCTTTCTGGCACTACTGGGAGCACACGGAAAGCAAGTAAGACCTAACGTCTTATTTGCAGGCACACTGAAGGCCTACAGTAAGCTTGGGTACAGCCCTGGAAAAGGAATTTTTGGGAGGAAGTGCAGAAGTAGATTCCAGGCAGCCAGGGCCAAGGCAGACAAGCTGCCAAAACTAGAGCCACAAGCGGCCCCAGGGACAGTTTGGAGGGGCTGGTGTGATGTTTATTGCTCAGACAGCAGAGCTGGGTGGTGCAGTGTGGGACAGGAAATGCATTCTGCTGGCTGTGACTTTAGTGGTGGTATCTAAAGACGTCTGTGGACTTGGTGTCGCCTTCTTTATCATGGTGCTTGAGGGAGCAGACTGTGGCTCCCTTATCTGTTTTACAAGGAATCACTTTCCACTGACAGACCTAGTAGGTCACACAGCACAAGATGCCTACTTCTCTTTTATTGAACATAGACTGTATTTGCATCCACATAAGCTCACAACGTTATCTATCCAGGGGCAAGCAAAGGAAAAAAGTCATAGCAGTAGGAGGTGGGGACAGGATCCAGTGGCTTTCCTGTGAGAGTAATATGTTGGCATCAGGTCCTGTGACCTACTGATCTCCATTCGCTCAGCAGTGTTTTTCTCTCCTTCTCCTGACAGGGATCAGAAATTGGCTATTTTTGAGCATAAAAGGCAAATGTATCTTTAACACAACGAAATTCAGGAAAACAGTAACTGACTCACACTGCAGGCTCTTAGTGCCATGCAATATATAGGTTCAAACAAGGTAGAGCTTGTATGAAAACCATCTATGTAGAATTGGAGAGGAATTGAAGCGCATCTTAAATCCATGTGTCTGAAGCTCTGGCTTCAATCAGTAGTAAATGAACAAAGTTAGTCTTTTTTGTAGACTGTGGACTGACAGCTGTCTGACACAATTACACACCACCAAGGGGACTTGTTCTAGGCATCATACAAGCAGAGGAAGAAAGAACAGGGCACAGACTGCCAAGATGATGCTGTAAAACAGGTCACGGCTACGACATCCAATCCATTAGCCTACTAAATATTGGTCACTGAAAGCTTCCAGGCTCTATAGCCACGGAATAAGATGTCTGGAAAGCAAAAATAGCCCACTATTGCTAGCCACAAACTAGACAGTTTAGGTTCTGTAAACAGACTGTCTAAACAGCACTGCTGCCCCAGTATTTACCCAGCTTCCCAGAAAAGGTTCTGGGACTAGAGAGCTGCAGATATGCAAACAGGCAAACTTACAGCTGGCTAAGGTGTGCCTGCAGCCACTGATTACAGCCCAGTTAACACTCTTAAACCATTTGGAAGAAAGCATTCAGAGCAAAGTGAGCAGCTCAGAGATTTTAAGAAGCATCTTTTAAGTTATCTCCCACATCACTTGCTTCCCTACAGCTGTTGGTGCCATAAATTGCCTGCATAAGTCCAAGATAGTTTTGCCATGCCTCCCAAACTAGAAGACAGACAGAAGCAACACTTGGTTCTAGACAACTAAAGCTTACATCTGACCACATATGAAGGCTATTACTTTTGTTTTACTTGTCTGGTTCCTCCTTTGACTTTCAACAGGACAAAATACAATTAATGTATTAACTAAAAATACAGTAAGGACAGAAATGTTTTGTAACAATATTTGCATTTCTTCCCAGAGTAGCTGCATTTCAGGTATATGCAAACTTATCTTTTTATCAATTGTATTTCAGTTGTTTTTGTCCAGTTCTCCAAGACATTTTGAAATCAGCGAACTTTATAAAACATATGTTAGCATATTTATTATCTCTAGATAATAGCATTTACTTTAAGAAACAGAACACTGTCATCACTAACGGAGGCTCAGTAAAACTAAATGAAGAAACAACCTGAGTTATTGCTGACCTCAAATGAAAAACCAGACCTCATCTCAGGGTCAAGGTCAAAAGGAAGAGTTGGATGTAAATATAGAAAGAGCCAGAGAGCTTTTAATTACACAGTAGTTAGTATGAGACATTTAGTACTTTAGAAAGGTTTATCCACCTGCTTCAATTTACCCCAAGTGCTTACAATCCATGATGAATGCCAAAACAAAACAGAACAAAAAAAAAAAATCACTGCCATATGGATGCCTAGTTCCATGTCATACATCTGTTGAACACGCCAACCACAAAAATATTCATTCTCTGTCCACATAAGAAGCCTCTGTAACTGTTACCATTATTCTTGTTGGGGGAAAAAAAAAAAAAAAGGTGTAACCATGCCAGTAGGCAGGACTGATTTCAACAAATCACGTATAGAAAGCAACAAATCTTACAAATACCAGCAGCCTTTAAAAAACACACATCCATTATACTCTTGCACAGAATGGCAAAGACATCCTTGCTATTGAAAGCTTGAGCTTTTCAAAAGCAGTTTATTCTAATTTGTAGACATTGAACTAAACTTCTCCTATTACTGAAATACAATTTTTCAATTTTGCAAGGCTCACAGTAAGAGTTCTAAGAACCTGATACTGAAGTCAATAAAAAGGCTTTCCCTCTGCAAGTTCCCTAAACTCAGCAAACCTTAAGTTTAAAATACTGCAGAGAACCCTAACTCCATATCGTGTCAGTGCACCAAGAAAAAACAACAGAGGTTTCTAAATTGCATCCAAGTTTCCACAACTTATTAGCCAGCCGTATAAAACCAGACTATTTTCTTGAGGAAAAATAGCTGAATTACATCTATTTTTATATGAAGGAGGAGAAGACAATGAAGTAAAGACAAATGAAAAGCAACAGGTGTCACTCATGATCTAGTTAGTACCTTCAGAGTTGTGCCTGGATGGACTTGGTCTTACAAATCAAGCTGGTAAACTAAAAGCATAGAAAGGCAACTATTGCACAAATAGAGTAGCCCTTGTATGATGGTAAGCCTTACTCCAGGGGTGGCCCCAGTCTTTCTGTTCCATAAACCACTTAAAATCTTCTTGTGGCAAAGAGCTGTAAGATTTAAACAGCTAAAAAGACTGGTAGCTCCGTTCTTAAGCAGGCAGGGACAGGAGCTGTTCTGTCCCCTTCAGCATCTCTCATCCACTGTGGGACAAGGCTGTGATGGAGACCGGCAATAATCAACTTCAGCAGCTCATTCTGGCTTCTTCCTTTCGCAGCCACCACCCCAACCTCTCATAAACCTGATGCCACTAATGTGGCACAATCCCTGCCAGAGGGATGTGCTTGAGCTCCTCCAGAGCTGCACTGTGGCTACATCTGCACCGGAATCACATGTGCATTCAACACACACTGTGAAATCTTGGCTGTACTTTACTTAAAGGCAAAATTCCCAATGATTAAAGCAGAGCCAGAATATCACGTATAATACTTTTACTTGGTCAGAATACCTCCTCTTCCTCCTGAGGCTTGTAAGAGCCATAAATAAAGTTAAAGCAATATAGTACTCAGCAGTTTTAATAGAACGCCTCCTCTGTTAAACGACCACCAAAAATAGTTGCTGAAGACAAGTTATATTGAAACAGAAATGAGAGAAGGCTGCTTAGATTTTGTTTTTAAAACCATCACTACTTTTATTGGTTGTCAATGCTTTCCTGTTAGTCAATAAATACGTTTGATATAAGTGAGTTTCCAAAGTAAGCATGATGGGAGGGCTAGTTTAACATTCAAACTAATTTAAAAAGAAGTTACCTCAAGTTTCCCTTTGGGAAATTTACAAAATACGCAGTTAATTTGTTGCACCTAATTTGTGTGTATATACTGGGAGGTAATTAGTGTAGAAATTCAACCAATTTTACAATCTTTCTGTTCAACTCAACAAATTACAGTTTTCAACACCTGTTTCTGGCAGCGACAATAGTTTTAGTACTTGCTTAATTTCCATAGATGAGAAGCATACTCCAAGGAAAAAATACATTCTATACATATGCTCATGCAGAATAGCCACAGCTAGCATGAATACCCTCACCATTATATATGTATTCAGTCACACGATATTCCCCTGCAGAATTAGGGGAAAAAAATAAATAAGTGTATTTTAATATAAACTGTATTAGTGGGTTCAGGTATTGGACATCAATAAAGGTTTCTAGGCACTTTCCACAATAAATTTATTTTAAAAGTTGCTTCTAACTTTATCAAGCTAACTGGTTGTTCTAAAACTTTACATGCTGGCTGTCTGCCCTGAAGCTTTTTGTTTTGTTTTGGTTTGTTGTTGTCTTGTTTTGTTTTTAATTTCTGCCAAAATCCTCCTCCAAGAAGTAGACCACAGAACATTCTGTTGGTTTGCCAAAATAGCATTCTGGCAGGCTTTCCTCCAACTTGCTTTGGAGTAGGAATTTAAAATTTGATCAGAGGTTGTGGGGGAGGAGAAATGAACCCCAGGAAGCCTAAGCTAAAAGCCTTTGGGAGAAACAAAAATAACAATGAAGTTTCTACATGCTTAACAGAGACTTGGTGATTTCAGAAGGTAAATGATTCAGAGTGTGTCTCACTGAGCATATTGTCTTCCCTCATGTCTCCCAACATTTATGTGTGCATATAATGTCTTCAGAAAACAAATGAATATGCTTCCTGCAAGCTCAGGGTTACAGGTAAGCACACAGGGTAACTAGTAAATGCAGTGTTATCAGCAAACACATTCATAGCAAGTGCTACTACAAGCTGCGGTGGAAGGAAACACCTCTCTGCAGTCCTGCTGAGCCAGCCAGATCTCCAAGTTAAAGACAGAGGAGACAAACTTAACCAGGACTCTCCTACAATTTCTTACCTCATCCATTATAAAGCTTCCAAATAAATGAGGATCCTACTGCTCTCAAATGCACTATAAGACTAGATCTGTCCTTTGTATTATGTGAGGCAGGAAAGAGTCCTGTTGGAAAAAAAACATTAGAGCACGCAGTCTTGGTATCAAAGGTCAAAACACACATCTACAACTATGGTTCCATGTTTCTGCATTTTCCAGAACTTGAGTGGTTGACTTTACAATTTTAATAGTTTTTCCTGCAGATAGTTTTGTACCTAATTTCTGAAGGAATGCAACCCTGAATAAACAGTATTTTTATCAAAAGAGAGACAATTTTTTAAAAGTCAGATTGCTCCCAGTAGTCATACACTCATATATAACGTTAATGAGCCCCAAATCCCTGAACAACCTAGAATGTCAAACAGCTTTCAAAGAAAAGTGAAAGAAGAACAGATCAACCAGTAATGTTTAATGACTTTTGTATGATGTTACTAATGTGTTAAAATATAATGTCCAAGTTCTCAGAAAATTATTCACAGACTTGAGCTAATTCAAGTACACAATTTTGTTACCCAAATCTGCATATCTAAAAGGATCCATCACACAACCAAAACAGGAATGTAAATGCGTAATTGACCATTAAGCCTAGATCCTGCAAGTAAGTCTGATGTGAGTAGTTCTAGCAAAACCAACACGAGTATTCACATTCATAAAGCAAAGTGTGTACCTGTACTTTTGTGAGACCAAGGAGATGGTGAATGGTTAAAAGGTAATACATATGCAAATATATTATCATCTGCACTTCACAACAGGATCTTGAAAAGATTGGGTTTGCAAGATCATCTGTAGGAAACCAAGCAAATTAAAAAATAAGACCACTTAGTAGAAGTTTTTGGTTAATTGCATGCGTACAAGAGTGCATCGAAACAAAAAGCAAATAATCACACAGAAAGTATTTAGCAGTATAGTTCTTTATTTCTTTTCAAAATAATGGGATTTGTTTAGATTTAAAATACTTCAGTAATTACCTAAAACAAATGTACACTTTGTTAGAACTTCTGGTAAGTGCTGTTTTTGAGGTCTGAAAATGTGTGACAGAATACAAGAAAATATAAAATAGGGTTAGCAAAATACAATAATGGAGCTTTACAAGAGGGACACACATTCTATGTTATTTTAACTAAGTCTGTCAGGTAAATATGCTGTAACAGCTCTCCCCTTAGAAATGCGTGCCTATAAACTTAATCTGAAATCTGAATCCCAGGAAAAATTCACTTCTGATCAACTCAGGGCTATCAGGTCCATCTCAAACTGTGTTTCTTCATTGAACAAATCTTCCCTTTCTCCATAAAGTATTATTTTTAAATTTTAATAGATCACTATATATCATAATAAGACTATATAACATTCTCTTACTATTCAAGATTCATATAGTTCATAGCCATAATGTAAGTTATTTTATATGTAGTTAAGTGTTTCATAAAAAAAATATTTATTTATTGCATCTAGTGAAAAAACCCACACTTTGATGTTTCAAAAAAAATTAAAAAAAAAAACAAACCCAAAAAAACCAAAAGAAAAGAAATCTCTGTCTGGCTATCTGCCAAACAATCCCTTCCTCTGGCTTGCTTTTGCAAGAACTGTGAAAAAACATTTGTTTTCGTTGTGTTCTAGACGACCAAAGCTGACAACTTTGTATGGGATCAGGATGCACAGTATTGATTAAACCCACATACTTCTCAAATGAGCTATAAGGATAAAAAAATGTGGTTTGTTATTGTGTCCACTTCCAAAGGACAGCTCACAAGCTTTCCTCCTCACGTAAAAACTGGAACACAGCTGAGAAGTCTTTCAGGGCATAGCCTTTTGCACACATCATCCTGTAGATCTGATGTGCCTGGGATCCCAAAGGAACTGGTGTCTTTGTGTTGGTGGCAGAAATCTGGGCCAAGCCAAGGTCCTGTGGGGAGGGAGGAGGGAAGAGGGCAGAGAGAAAGAGTGGAAGGGAATAAAAAGAGAAAAAGTCAGGGGAGAAACAAGTAGTATATAAATAGACATGTACGTATTATAGGTTGTTTGGCTTCCATCGTGAAGAGAATCCTACTGCCAACAAATACAATACTCCAGCCTTAAAACTGCAGACCTGGAAGAAGGAAGTCTTGTTTAGTTTTTAATTTTTACAACAGTAACTCTATGTTATTCAACAGAAAACCCACAAACTTTCTGAGGCAGGCAATCTCCTTCAGGATAGGAGGAATTTTAAGGTTCTAGATCACTATATAACTTGGTAGCAAGACTCAGACTCTTTTTCCTTACTTTGTTATGTCATCTCCAAAAAAGAAAATTTCCCTGGCTATTCACTTAAGCATTTCACATAGGTTCCAATAGCATCATTTTCTTGTTTGGGCAAGAGGACATCTTTCTTTCTAAAAAGAGGTTAAAAATCAAACAGGAGAGATCTGAGTAACAACAAAATTGAAGACACTTAGCATACATACATTTGCTATAATGTGACCAGTTAAAAGCAAAATGAGAGGCATAGGACACTTTGTGAATATAAATGGTTTGCAGCCTAACTGGAAGGATGGTTATATTAAAGAATTCCTTAGGGAACTGTCCTGGGTCTGCTACAAGTCAAAGTCTTCTTTAATGACTGAAGGTAAAGGGATACAGAAAATAATTCTACTGCATTTTTAAACAGTAAATTTGGGGCACAAAAAGGAGGGGAATTTGCAAAAAGGATGGATTTGAAACCTATCCTCTGAAAGTCCTCGCTCAACTACAGCTATAACCTGAAATAAATAGTATAGAGCTCAAAGGCAAGTACCAGGTACTATGACTTGCCATAGTTTGCTAGAAATAGTCAGCTGCACACATGCTGGGCAGAAATGACAAACTAGGCTGGAGGATGTCTTGAATTCTAAGCTGAATCAGACATGAAACCAAGCAAAGAAGGAAGAGCTAACGAGGGGCTGGGTATATAAACAGATCTCTTGTCTAAGTACAAAAGTAATGCTGGCATTCAAGGTTGATTTTATAAGGTCTTGCTAACGAAATCTATTTTGCTGTTCGCATTTCAAGAAAGTAGCAAAAGAACCTCTCAAGTGTTACTAGGAAGAGCCCGGATTTGCTGTTCATCCAGGACTATGGTGGTTTATAGAATTTTCTGGGTTTAGCTTTTTTTTTTTTTTTTAATAATAAATCTTTAATACAGAGGAACTGAGAGACTGCAGTACTGCTGAGAGCACCTTTGGCTTCTCAGGGTTGACTTACAAGACAGGTCTTTACTTTCTGCGTGTCTGGATTTGAATTAGCACTAGGAAATTCAAGATCTTACTCTACTCTCTAAATGTCACTTTGATCTGTAAATCAGCTCTATAAAGGTCATTCTGATACAAATCAGAATTATAGTTACTCTTCCTATTACCCTCGAATGATTTCAAGATCTAGGAAAATGTGAAAAACATACATATCAGATGTCACAGGATTCAAAATATTCTTTATCTGCACCAGGGCAGATCATTCCTTCTTGTTTAGCAGTTCTGCTGAACAACTGATGACCTGACAAATCTAGGAAGAGTTACTTTAACCTCAATTACAATAAGATATTCCATGACATATTCCTAGCCCCTTCTAAACCCTCTTTGTGAAACCTGTTGCCCTATTATCTGTTCTATTCAACAAAGCTTAAATCATAAGAGTAGAATGGCAAAATCATCGAACTCCAAACTAGTGAAGGTACTTGTTTTCAGTAGTGGTGATGGTGATCTAGTCTCTCTGAAGGGGAATCCCTGAAAACTCTGAACAGACTGCTAGCACAAATACAATTTCATAAAGCAGACCTGTATGGTTTAATAATGAAACTCTGGCTTCAACACAGCTGAAACATCAGACAACATCTGAATGATTAAATGGACAAGGAATCCTGACTCCAAGTGCAGGAAGGTTATTTTGTTTTTTGTTTTTTTTTTTTTAAATTCCATTTTGTAAATTAGAGCTTTGAAGGCAGGGGTGGGGGTGGGGAAGTAAGGAATTAAGTCAAGTTTATCTTTAGCTTTAGTTTGTGAAGTATTTTGCACCTTTTCTCTTCAGTTTGGAGATACCTTGAGTGAAATAGCACAAAACAGCTTGGAAAGAAATTTGCCCTTTGCTGACCTTTTTGGAAAAGTAAAATCAGAGAATGGTTTATAGTTCCACTCATACTCTTTGGAACTGACATCTCCCAGATGTCTCACTGTACCAGCTGTGCTGTGAACGCGAGACAGAACTTCTGGCCTGCAATGGCTCAGACACAGACAGTGAAGTGAACTAGATTTTTAAAATGCAAAATCATTAGAGTAGGTTCCACATTAAATTGACTAAATTCTATGCTTCAATATCAGATTTCAAGACTGAAGAGCTTTTCAGAGGTGTCTGACAAGCTTTTCTACCCCAAACACTTCAAATAAGGATCCTCTGGCTTTGTCTGACAAAAATTGTCTGTCATTGCTGACAAAATATTTTTAAGAAAGCCTTTGACTTGTACCATATCTTGAAATTTAGTAACAGTGTTTAGTGACTGTTACTGAGTCACTATTAGATATTTTCATTGTGGAGTATTTTCTTCTCAACCTCAAGGTTGTACCTCTCTCTTTCTCCTTTGAATATAGCTTTTATTTTTTGTTAAGTGGCAAAAGCATGCTCTGTATTTCCCAGAAAAAAAGTCAGTTCACAAACTGCATGATACCTCACAAACCAGGATGAAATGGATAGTATCAAAAATATTTCCAAAACTAAGGAGCAGTTTTTTAAAAGAGGCCACCACTACACAAATAATACCCTGAACATGATCAGTTCTCTTCACTACTTACTTATTCAAGTAATCTTCCATCTATATAGAATAATACAGCATTATTCAAGAGGCATGAGAGAAATTGAGTGTCTTTCCTTCTTACTAAGGATTCCAGCCTCAAGAAGGCACTCCAGGACTGGCAGGAAAGTCATAGTCAGAACAGGTGAACAACAATTACAAACCTCTGTGAGGAACTCTCCTCTTAGTTATCACTTATGCTTTATAACCAAAAAGCTGGCAGTTTCTACTGGCGAAAGCCGGGCTGCTATCCCTCCAATGAAAGGACAATCTTTCAAGACATCTTTCAGAGGAGAGGAAGGTCCCTCTTAGAAGTAGATCAAAATTAAAAAAAACCCAAAGAAATTTAGAAGGGAGAGAAGGAAATATGTGCCCCCATCACATTTATACTATGAGGTTATTCTGGACAAGTGTAAGTAAGAGTTACGAATCATGAGAACAGTGACTGCAATGTGAAACAGGGTACAACAAGCAGAACATATTCTGAAAAGAGCGCACAAGATGGGAACGAGCTCTGAGGCAGGGCAAAGATCAGGTTGGTTATCTCTAATCAATAGCCCTGTCAAACTCCAAACAATAACCTAATGCATTTCATAAATCAATAATTTAACTAACACTTTATTGTCCCCTACGCCCAATGACATGAACATGATGTAAAAACTGCTTATTTCCAATATTTTAACACATCCCTCAAAGGAACAAAAGCTCCCGGTTGTTGGTCCACAAATGTAAAATGTAGCAGGTCAACCACTGAGGGTTTTTGAGCCATGCAGCATTAGCAAAATTTATTGGTGCTACCACATGCACAACACTCCGACCCACTCTGGACAGAATGTGGTTAATTACACGGAATGTGCAAATACACCAGTTGGCATAAATCAACTGCAAAACAAGAACAACAGTATCAGTAGGCAGGTACTACATACAGGAACTCCACCACTGCGGAAATTTGCATGGCAATATCTGAATTGATCACTGAGAATGTTGTTTTGTTTTTAAGTGCTTGATTTCCACTGTATATGGAAGAGCTGAAAATGCCCAGAATGCCCCTAACCAGCTAGGAGCACTCATAAACTGTCATGCCTAAAACCTGTCCTCTATGAACTCAAATGTCTTCCATGGGACAGCATCCACATGAATCTAATATTCTGTGTAAAATTATTTCCTGCACTTACATGTTTACATGAGGGATATCTTTCAGGGCTGGTTTTATCATTTACCTTAGGCAATCATGTTAAATGCAGAAGGAGTTCAAGAGTCAGAGCTCCATAGCTTCTTCCTCCAACTGTGTGTCCTCATCAGTGGGATGCAGAGCTCTGACCTCCTTACCTACTTTCCTCTATCCTCTAAGGGCTTTGTTTTCCTGACCACAGGGTGACTTGGGACAGTGCTCTTCTTAGAATAGCCAAGTGCATGGCAGTAAGTGCACTCTGCAGGGATGGGATAGCTGTAGGTTACAATTTCTTCCTGCTGAGAAGGACCCAAACCCCAGATCTCCCACTTTGTGGAAAAGTAATTTAGATTGTTACATTATTACTCATAAGAATCACTACTTCTGCCACCAATAAAGACAATTCAGAAGAGCTCACAGCATGATACAGATATCTGCAGAAAATCAGTCTGCAGGGGTGTCTGCTTTCTGCATTCCAAATAGCCTTAGGCAGAAAGACAAGACCATAAGCAGTTGGTTTAACAAGGAAGGGGATGCTAGAGGGCGTGCCCAGTAGCATCGATTAATGCATCTGGAATAGATAGGGCCAAAAATCTTATATGCTTATGCCACTACTCACACCTAATTAGGTCATCTGAATTTCCTCAAATTGCTCTCTATCAAGAGAAAAATGTAGGCTCCTAACTTCTACAGCAGTCATGCAAGAGCCACCTAAATGGCTTGCTGAATGCTTGCCATACACAAAAATCCATCAGGACTCCTGGATTAAGGCAGAACTCAAAAAGACAGTGCATGTAATCTCTGAGTATCTCAGCAGTTACAGTGGCTAGGAAGGAGGCTAAGGAAAAACCTACACAACTCATTAATTCAGAACTACAGTAAGAGGTTGGGTTCCCCTCTGATCATGCACACGTATTTCCTTGTAATAATAAATTTTCACTCAGAAGAACATTTGCTAGAAGTCCAGAGAGAAGCAACTGTACATACTTTACATGCAAGTGTTATGTACCTTAGCCATAAGTGTTGTTCCAAAGCCACCTTGATAATTGTTAGCAGATGGTACTCCTTCCATCACTCCAGGAACAGGGTTGTATGTGTCGCTTGACCAACAGCGACCTGAGCTCATATTTAGGATTTTGGCCAGCAGTTTTGGGTCAAGGCCTAATCTGTCAAAGGTCAAGGAAGAGAAGTGTTAATGTCAAAATGCACAAGACATGGGTGACTTGTTTTATATCTTAGGACCCTACCATCATTTCTCTCCCTTTATTATAAGTCATGAAAAATGACAGAGTATTGATATTGGGGGTAGGGATGCTGCATCTTAAATTAAAGAGCATCAATCCACCATTTAAGCAGTAGGTTTCCAGAGCTTTCTTCCTTTTGCACTAAGCAAATCCCCTTCACCTACCAATTTTGAAAGTGCAAGTGAAATAAAGGTCCTCTGAGAACAGTAGTTCCCTTGTATTTCAACTACTGAAAGGCATTCTCTGTTCTGCTACCTATTAGGTCACATACTTGTTCTTCATATCAAAATTATATTCTCTAAAGTTGAACAAAGCAAAAAAATTACAAGCAAGTGTGGCAGCATGGAAGTACTTGTGTGATGTGTTTACGCCTGAATGCTAGTGCATTTCTGATGTAAGCAAGATAATGCAAATGATCCTGCTCTAATAATGTGAAGAAAATGCTACACTTCTCAAAAAATATTACTTTTATATACATCTGTACATTCTTTGCTTTGCTATTATTAAATCTTCATTATATACTTCTTCTGAGGCACGTCTGCCTCTCACTGTGACATATGTTCTCTATTTGCAAACATGTATTATAGTTCTGGGTCAACTGTTGATAAGGTTACTGATCCTGATGAAACAAAGCTTGTCCAAGTAGAAACGTCATTTGTTCTACTACAGAGCTGATGGCATAAACTGCTGATCAATGTAGACCCTGAAAGATCTTTAGGATTATAGGAAATTAACCCTCTTATGAATTCACATTTATGCTGATATTAAGTTGCAAGTGTAATTTTGCCTAACAGCATTTATAAAACAACGATGACCAGCAATAGACCTGGCCCTGTACAAATATTCAGGTATACTCATGACAAAACAAAGCAAGGGAATTACCTCCAGAACAGTCCAAGATGATAAAAGGAGATTTAAAAAAGGATCTATCACAACCTTCTATAAAGGTTTTTTACAGAAGTTAACACTCTTTACATTAGCTCTTACACCACAGACTTTTTGCAGATCTCCATAGATGTGGTGATCCTAGCACTGCTTCCAGGTACTGTAGGTTTCAAGTTGTAGATGAGAAAAGATCATTACTGATGGAATAGATGCTAAAATTTACGTTTATTTATTCCAGTAAACATTTTGGATTTGAAAAACTACATTTAAGACAGTTGGCCCTACCACAGTTCCTGTTCCCAAGACAGCACGTCTCCTGCAGTTCTGCCCCCCTAATGCAAAGCAAGATCACTTTCTGTACTGCAAAGGTAGGTTTTTAGCATTACTGCTTTGCACTCTTCTTTATGTATTGCTGCAGTAGCCCATGGAATTCAGTGGAAAGTCTCCTGCTGGCTTGAATGGGATTAAGCTTTATTCTCTCCCCCATTTTTTTCCAGTTCCCTGACTGAACTGAATGCATTCAGTGGCCATTTATTAAAAAATAAAAATGTATCTTCCAGCACCAGTATTGTTTCACACTATTTGAATTGTACTTTTATCTTGCCTAGTGTATCACATTCTTCATTAAAAGCCACTCTGAATAACTGCTTTAATTGCTGTCATCCAAAAAACCCACACTGGGAACGGGCAATGCCCGCGTGCTCAAATACACGGGGGTTGTTTTTTTGGCCAAAACACATCTTTTGGCTTGTTTGTTTCCTTATCGTCGTTACATTCAGGCCAGTATTTTTAGCACTGCAGTGCCTGTTTGTGCTATATCTAGCTGCACGCAGAGGCCCTTAATTACAACTGAGAGTATACCCCAAGACAGAGAGCTTATTATTTCGAAATGCATATAACCCTCTCACAGAATGCTCTTTTCACAGTGTTACAGCTACCTCTCTGTGAAAGTATAGTTTTAAAAGATATGTGTGCATTACACAGATATGTAAATTATTGTCTTCACTAGATCTGGTGTATTTTTGCTCTGGGAAAAGAAAAAGGAAGATAGTGTCAGTTTAAATCCCCACTTCTTCAAAATTCATTGCTCTTAAACACCATGCAGATTCTCTTCAGGAGACCTAAACCTGTTTTTTTTTTTCTCCTATGCAGCAAGTGTATCATTAATAAGAGCAAGTTAGAAGTGCTTTGCATTTCATCTTTCTGAAGATTCATCCACTGGTGCATATATAACTGACAGTTAAAATTAGACATATATTAAAATCAGTTACTGAAGAAGTCCTCTGTCTTCCACTGTGCCCAAAGCTTGTAATGGTCTGAAACCAGCTACAATATACAGTAATTGTCATTCAGTGAGAGTCTATCCTAGGAAGTCATGCTTCAGTGGAGAAGACTGAGTTTCCATTTGAAATCAACAAATTAATCCAAGACAGGTATCTGAAAGGGCAAGTTTAATAGGAAGCAGCTACTGGGCTCTCAACCATGATAAAATGTTATTGCTGTTTCCCTGTAAATTGGCTGGGAACATATGATACTCTCTGCATAAGAGCTCCATTGCTGTTCAAGAGATATACTGCTCAAGCTATCAAAATGATGACAGTCTGCCAGTCCCCATAACAACTTGCCATTGGACGTGGCAAGAGCTTGTGCATGCACGTGTGAATTTACAATTACCAAAATGTTCTTCTCCCTTATAAGCAGAAAAGAAGCCCATGTATTAACTGTACTTATAATAGAGCAAAAACAATTGCTTCCCTCAAATCAATGCTTCTTCAATAACATTCCTAATGAACTGAACAGCAGAAACTCAGCAATAGACACACAAACAACAACAACAAAAAAACAGTTAAGTGGTTTTGGCTGCTGCTCAAAACTGAAGTTTTTGCTGAGCTTTGATAAAACCACTTACTGAAATTATCATACACTCCTCCAGTACTTCAGAACAGACATAAAAATGAAATGGCATCTCACAAAAAAGGTATGGTCTCATTTCAAGGTGTAATAACCGAACTGTTGAGAGTTTACCATCTCGAGGTACTGCGGATAAACACCACATGAAGTTGCAAACGTTCAAGCAGAACCTTAGGGCCTGTCTACCACAGCTAAAAACGGCTTTGCCATTGGTGTTTTAAACAAGGTGCTTTCAAAGAGAACCTTCACGAGACTTAGCTATAACCTCATGCTGAAGATGGTAGAGCCACAGTGCTGTTGGAGGAATTGTTTTTCAAGGCACTGTTTCTAAACTTTGCAGTAGGGATGTGCCCAGGGCTAATCATCCCTCAGCCTGCAGCATATGCTCCTCTGTACCCCCTTGGCTCCCCTTTCTGCTCACATCTACCACCTACAGTCCCAGGGTACTCACAGAAACCAGACCTAGAGACTGAAAGTACATTTAGACAGCATCAGAGGGCAAAGTTCTTTTACCTTCTTTTCAATTTATGTATCTGAAAAAGCAAGCAGGCAGAAACCCATATACAGTAAAATTGCTTAGGAAAGAGCTTTAATTTGCAGCTTCTGGGATAAATATGGATGCCACTGCAGTTGCTCCTCATAGAGATAACTTTCTCTGCCGTTGGAAGCACAAAAGTGATTTTGTAGTGAGGTTATTGCCATAATCTCATAAGAGCCTTATTGCTCTTCTGGTTCCTTATATCTTAACAGTATTAAGCAACCTTACTGGTGTCTTGTGTCACCACAGAACCCTTCCCTGAACCTGTGCAGGCAGTTTCTCAAGGGACCGCAAGCTGCCTGACAGGCAGCAACTTCCAAATGACCTAAACATAAACCAAGTATCAGCATTATTTAACTTCTGAGCTTTATTTTGCTAGTATTAGACATGGTTTCACTGAAACTCAGGGCTAGGTAAAAGAAAGTTACTGGCACTGGGATGACCATCAAAAAGAAAAATAGTGTCCATCTGTGGATGGTATCACATAATGTTTTTATTTCTTGTTTTTGAAGTTTACATGCACTCTGTGTGTTGGTTTGATAAAGTCACTACAGTATTTTGCAAGATGCACATTGTCCACTCAAAATTTTTCTACTGACAAGTTGCAGTACTATGCTAGAAGAAAAACAAATACAAATGTCACTGTGAATTAATTTCCAGAGTGTCTTCTACACCTTCTAACTTTTAGTAGCTACATTTGTAAAGCATCAGGAAATTAACAGAAAAAAAACCCCACATAACAAAACAAGCATTTCAGTGGTAAGAATTTAGGATGGATATTTTTATTTTAATTAGTTACACAATCTAAACTAAATCACTTCCAGTGAAAAAAGACATCTTCTTTAGTAAATGAAGATGATTAGTAAATAAAGATGTTAGTGAAAGTAGAAAATCAAGTGGAATATAAATGCAGAAATTATATGTCAATATTGCATATTTTTCTAGGAGTTTATTGGGGAATTTTTGTTCATTAATGTCAGTTTTCCTTCCTCATCACATTCTATTTACTACTTATGTTGAAGTTTTGAAAATTCTTGATTTCAGATATAAAATAAATAAAATAATAGCAGATGTAATTAAAAAATCTGTAATGAATAAACCAGTAACTGCTTCAAAAAATGAAAATTTAGGTTGCATGTTTAAGAACACATGAAAGAAGAAGTGTTTTATTAACAGAGTTAATTTCACACCTATTTGAAGACTTAAGCTCAGGGTATATATTAGTTTCTGGAAGGTGATATAATATGACTTGCTAGTTACATCTAGTTCAGGCAGCAATGTTTTGAGTAATTAATTATCCAAAGTCCCTAAAACTCAAGATTTAAATGATGTAGCAGATATACACAATACATGACATGAAGATATTTTGTATTCCATCTAAACGTTAAGAACGTGTTTAAGCTTCACAATCCTTATCATGAATTGTTTAGATATCCAATGTCCTTTACCATTATTAGGTCAGACTCAGACTTTCTTCACAGATATGAATCAATCTAACAAATCAAGATCAGCTTCCTACTGTCTCCAGACTAGGCAGCGACACTATCTTTCACATTGTAGACTTGAAAAGAAATAATCTAATTAATTTATTAATATAGAAAAACTTCTAATAATGAGAATTACAACTGTTAACTTGTACATTAGAAATTTGTACACACCAAAAGTGGAAAGCTCTTGCTCTTGTTATAAGCAGAAGTCATCTTCTCCAAGATTTAAATCATAGCAGATTAAAATCAATGCAAGGGTTCCAAATTACTTCATAAGGCTGTAAACTACTGCCTCATGTCTTAAACCTCATGCAATTTCAGACTAGGTGAGATTCTGCTCTTCATATAATTCAGGTTACAATCAGCAGGGGTTTTTTTATACAGCAAGTCAGTTCCTTCTTGATTACCATGATTGTAGGGTAGGAAGGTTTGTATGTTGCCACCTTCACACCGGATTTTTGCTTATAGATGCTGAATACAAGTTCAGCCCAAATTTAAACTGGAAAGGGAAAAAATGAGGAACGAAAATGCTAAACACCTTCAAGCTATAGTGACTGCAGATGTCAACTCATTCTGCTTACATGCCCAGAATATCTGTCTTCCAAACCTCTTGATTTTATTTTATCTTCAATTTTAACTCTAATCATTCCTACAAATGTAGATAAAAATATAATGAAAAATCAGTTGCCTACGTTTTATTAAGTTAACCATGACTTAAAACAGAACCTGATGAAAGCTTTACACTACACTGGATTACAATAGTTGTAAACAATGCTACTGGTTTTATTATAGCTTGATGCAGACATGCTTCAGTATCTTACAGACTCTCAATTTTAAAATGTAAATGGTACAGGATATTGATAAACCAATTAGCACTGATGCAAAGCAAATTCCTCTTTTATCTCAATTACAACATGACAACTTAATAGGTCAAGATAGTCTAACATCTGAGACAAGGGCAATTCAATAAAACAACTGTATCTTGATATGGTAATTAAGAGGAAATGTGAATCCATTACATTGCCTTGTGTATGTGCGCATATGTATGTGTTCTTTCTTTATTTATTTAAGCAGTTGATGCCCTCTTGCTGTTTTTATAGTGTATCAAATCCAAATGAACACATGGTCCAAAGCCCAGTTGATAAGTATCTACAATATCTGTAGTTTTAGCAGGCTAGTTTTAAGGATGCAACTGTGCAGATAAATAATTCACAAAGAGCCCTTGAAAGATACACAATTGCAAGATAATCTCTTCAAACATAGGACTTCTGTGGCTGTAAGTCTCCAAATGATTTAGATTTGGCTAAAAGAACTGACAAAAGGTTCAAATACTGTGATACTGAACTGGTACTTGCATGCGCTCTAATGGAAAACAAAAGAAAATCTCAAAGACCACAGCAAAATAAATAGGTTATTATTAGAATTGGAAAGGAAAAATAATGTTGTTTGAATATTCTGCCACTTACAAGTCAGATGTATCATTTGCTAGAAAAGAAATAGTACTCTCAGCATTGACATAAATGTAGCACACTCCAGTTTAAAAAAAAAAAATAGGAATTTGGGAAATTAGGACAAACTGCAGTGGAAAAGTTGAACGGAAATGTAGATGTTCTTTTTTATGCTTAGATCTTAATTTGATATACACACTGTACTAAAAGTTTTACTTTACAATATATTTTGGAATAATTTAACAAAGTGAAAAAAGCCAACAAGTGCCATATGGAAGTAAAATAGTCTGAAGATACTGCACATGAGTTAAGAACACAAACAAAAAGTTACCCCTGTATTACCTCTGCATGTTTCTAATGCATGACAAACATTACTGTGCACTGCACTATAGCAGAACAAACAAACTCTTAACTTCAGATGCAGAATGCAACAACCTACACAACCAATATTCCTGTTTCGAAAAGGCCTACTTTAATCAAATAATCCCTTTAGCATGTTAATGGCCTTATGAGAGTAATTCTGGCAAAAGTTTGTCTATGCCTTCTAATCATCATTGTCTCAAGTGAAAGTCAACCATAAACCACAAAAATTATTAACACAAAAAAATGCTTTAATCAGATTCAAAAATGACACAAACCTGATTCCCAGGTTCATAGCCTCAGCAGTTCCAATCATGCTGATGGCCAAGAGCATGTTGTTGCAGATCTTTGCAGCCTGAAAATAAGTCAAACCGTCGATTAATTTCTGTATTTTCATAGATTTAACATGTAGGGATCTTCTTTAACTAGGCCTGGGACAGCATGATCAAATATGTTCTGACAACTCTCTTCTAAATTTAACATCAGTAAGCACAGATCTACAATAGTATTAAGTCAATGAAAGCTGCCTTATGGTTCCTTCAGAGATTAGGAAATATTTTTTTTTCTTAGCACAGTACCTCAGTTAGTATACAAGACATGTAGGGGCTCTGTGTCCTCCAGAACATCCAGTAAACCCAAATTTAGAAGAAACGAAATCTGTGTCCTCTAAGAAGTATAATCTCAACAAGCCAATGTGAAGAAGTGCGAGATCAGATGTTTTGGTGCTAAGCTATACAATATGCTGGAGAATAGTTCCATGAAGTTATTTTATAAACACATGGCTTAACTAAAGTAAACAAGCAAACAAATATGAAGATATATTACGATGCATTTAGATCTGGAATAAAAGAGTAGGTATCATGAAAGAGAAACAAAGCAACAAAAATGAAAGAATGAAATAACTATTAACACCTCAGGAGCATTACCTGCCCAGTTCCAACCTCTCCACAGTAGACCACATTAGAACCCATGCATGTCAGCAATTCTTTGGCAGCATCAAATTCTTGTTCCACTCCACCAACCATGAAAGTAAGGTTTCCAGCTCGAGCAGCTCCAACACCTGAATCAAGACAACATTGGACTTAAAATCGCTATTTAAAGGAAAAAGAAGTAGTTTATCATACTAGTAAGGGTCTGATGTAAAATTTAGGTGTTTAATACTTCACTTATGATGAACCTCTCAAAGTCTATGTAAAAGAAAGCCTATAGTCCCAGTACTTACATAGTTCTTAATTCTCAAACATTTGATGAAGATAAAGCCACCTTATATTTCAGGCATACTGGCAGCTAAACAACGCACAAGACTTACAGAAAACTGGCAATGTCACTCTTGGTAGTTTCATATGAAGAAGCAATCAACCCTTCCTGCAACTTTGCACCCCACAAAATTCACTGTATCTGAATTACTAAAGAAAATTTCTGTTTTGTCAAACTACTCTTCACATGTGACTGTTGACAAACTATGGTTCAAAGTGAACTTTGAACTTTATCAGCTTTTCCAATCCTAGGCCAATTTTTGTCAATGTTTCCCAATTTTCACGTATTTGAACAGCTAAAAACACAGGCCTATGAAACTAAGCCTTCTGAATTTCTGCAGTTTATTATGATTCTAATCTGAAGGAAATCTACCTAATATGAGAAATTGAGTTAGTTTCCTACACATATACGAAGATGTAAAGAACTATGCTAAAAACAATGTAAAAATGATTCAAACACACAAACACAAATACACTATTCCCAACTTTATTCCTATAGTTTTGTCTTGTCTTTACCACAGGTCAGCAAGCACACACCATAGTTCTTTGATTATATAGTTTCTAAGCACCAAACCAGTAAATTTTTCATCTGGTATTTATCACCTCCATAAAATATTCTATTCCTTAAAGGAAGCCTAATTCTAATATGAATTACTCATACATCCTTAATCTCCTCATCCCCATGTGTAGAACTGCTAGGAAGATTAGGCCCAAACTGATGAACACATGAGTTTCTCACTATTTTTCACTTCAGCAAGAAGCATAGCCACTACAAATTTTCTGTGATATGCAACAAACTTTGTCCTGTTAGGGTGTACAGCTGTAGATAACAACTTACTTTCAAATTAAATGTGCTCAGCTAGGTAATGTGTTCTTACAAACAGAATGTCCAAGGGAAACAGTTTGCTCTTCCTCCAGACCATTTTTTTCCTACAGTAAGTCAGGCTGTTTTCCAGCTATGATTCACAATTCTTTGCCACCAATTAGCTATGAAAATTAACATTAGTAAATGTTTATATTGAAATAGTTTCCAGAGTGTAACTGGAGCTGCCTTCACTAAGCTAGATGTTGTGTAGTGACAAATGAAAATGTACGCTTAAAAAGCTTATCAGCTGAAGACAGAGCTTTTTTAAATAACAAACAAAAATTGCAATCTAACCTCAAATAGCAAAAAATTTACTCTGTTAGAAATACATCCCGCTTAAACAGGACATTTCTGTTTTCCTTGTTCCCTGTTAACAAAGTATGCAGTAGAAAACAATAGAAAGAGAAAAAAATAAGGCCACAACTAAGCTACAATGGCAACCAAGTTTGTGCAAAAAAAAAAAAAAAAAAAAAGTGGGCAACCATAGCAGGCTAAACAGAGCTTCCTTCAAAGCCTTAAGCACATACAAATGCTGTACCACAGCTAAATAATCAAGAATTGGACTTCCTTTCTGACATTAAGGTCAGTTACAATGCAGCTCCTCACACTGACAAATTAGAAGAATTTTTGCTTGCTTTCCAATAATAATTTCAATTGATGCCCTATCTCTGTGCAACTCCTCTGTGTGACTATGTATACAAATGCCCCTTTCAGTATCCGTCAAGCTTTTGTTTCCCCCACCCTGCCTTACAACATGCACCATCTTTTGAAGTCACTGAAGAATTTCAGAAAAATTTGACAGATCAAGGTCTCAAAACCAGTAAATACGTACCAATTATATGGAAATAGGCAACAGAGTAGAGGAAAGAAGGTCCCACAGATGAAGTAGCTGCTCAATCTATATTACAACCTAGAATCACAGGATTGCTGGGCTTTGAAGGGACCTCAACATCTTTGCTTGAACAGGGTCAGCTGCAGTAGGTTGCCCAGGACTGCATTCAGTTGGCTTTTGAATATCTCCAAGGATGGAAACTCCACAGCCTCTCTATGCAACCTCTTCCATCATTTGACTCCCCTCACAGTAAAAAAGTGTTTTGTCTTTCAGATGAAATTTCCTGTGTTTTAATTTGTGCCCATTGCCTCCTGTCCTGTCACTGGGCACTGAGAAGAGTCTAGCTCCCTCTTCTTTATTCCCTCCCATCAGGTTTTAATGCATATTGATAAGATCCTGCCCCCGAGCCTTCTCTTTGTGCTGAACTGCCTCAGGTCTTTCAGACTCTTCTCATATGAAAGATACTCCAGTCCCTTCATCATCTTCATGGCCCTTACTGGACTCAATCCAGTAAATCTGCATCTTTTTTGTACTGGTGAGTACAGAACTAGAGTATCCAGAAGAAGTCAGACCCACAGCTTTTAACAAAAGAAAAAACAGTCTATATATAAACCACTGTTGAGGTACTGAAATATCTACAGTGGTAAAGATCTCCCTGCTCAGGTTGAGAGACACCCTATTTGCAGTCAATCCTTAATCTGACTTGAACAACTCCTCCCCGGGCAACTCACAGGCATTGAGCTAAGAAGAAAGCCCAGCTTTAGCGCTACCACAGACAGGGCATTGTCATCTGTTGGTTACCAGTTTACTATGTACATGACCGCAAAGATTGCTACATTAATAAACACAATGATTTTCATTCCATTCCTCTAGCTATTTTTATTCAAACCACATAATGGCCTTTACCACTAATCCTGTGATCTGACCTGCAGCAAATTAAGTAGACAATTTAAGTCAAAGCTTACAAACAAAATCCAGTACTATCCATCATAGGTCAATAGCCTTGTATCTAGATTACAGACTGCTAAATAGCTTCAGAGAGTCATTTATTAGAGCAAAATTAATGCTGACAATAGTTTTCAGCTGGTTAATCTTCTGACAGCTGCACTCTCTCACTTGTTCAAACACTTACATTTCAAGTAGAAAAAATAAATTAGTTAAGTAGAAAAAAAAGAGCAATTTGTTGTATAATGCGGAAGGCCTGGAAAATTCTCATTTTAAAAACAAAAACCTGTTTACTCCATGGTAAATCTTATCATCTAGCATCCTTGCCAACTATCAGCTATTTTATCAGCTATTTTATCAGAATTAAATAAGCAACGCAGCAAATCTATAACACTGGTAATTAAAAAAAAAAAAATTGGCAGGGACTCTAGGAGTACAAGAACTGTAACTTCAGCTAAAAATAGAAATCAAAAATCATTAGACAAGAATGCACAGCTTTCTTTCATAATCACAGATTTCATACCAACACCACAAGCCAGTAAAGTACTATTAGCTTCTAACACTAAAGAGAGTAATGGAGAAAGCAGAGAAGCTAATGTAATTTTAAAAAAGCTAATGATTATTTTTCATCTTTTGATTTTTTTTTTTAAAGATCTCTTACCACCTAAGATAGTGGCTTTACATACCACTGCTGATTAGGGTCAAAAGTCCTTCAGAATATATTTGTTTTTCTCTAAAATACAAAAAGCCTCTTCTCATCCTCAGGGAATGATTTTCTGAGAAACTGTATTTATGATTAGCATGCGTAAGATTTCCTCCACAGCCCATGGCTGCAGTCCTACATTTGGCTTCTCTAAGGATGATAACCCCCCATACCTGTGTGCAGAATCCTTTAAGGAGGTCACACCAGCTGATCCCACAGAGTAGCTCAACTCAAGTCAGTAGGTCATAATACCATCAGAGTGTTTCCCTGACATATAAACTGATAGGAACAGGTTTGCAGATAGATATGATAAGAGATACAGCTAGTTAGGGGGCATGCAAAAAAGTGAATCTGGGAAAAAACCATGGTGAGAATTTACAGAGTAGCACTGCAGTATGGCATACTTGCTTGGTGATGGGTTTCCCACTTAGGTGCAAGAAGGTTTTGAACTAAGACATGAGAAATGTATTTCTTTATTGGAAGAACTACATAAAGAACCACACTACAAAGCATCCTATTGCATTTAGCTGAGTTACTTGTGGGGCAAGGATTAGCTGAATCCATATGCTTCTCACTTGAATTGCCAATGGATTACTCGGTGAACCTGAGGCAGAGTGGTGCAAAATTTTAGATGAAAATGTAAATGGAGGCTTAGGAGCCCTCATATGACAACAGCAACTGGCCACAGCTATCCTGGGTCAGTCTGGACAAGACCTCAAGTTTTAGCTTCCAGGCTAGGCATCCTAGTTCAGTAGCTGCCCTGCCCTCCTATACTCACTTTTCTGTGCTTATTACAATAGTATTTAATGTGTTGGAAGAACTCTTGGTATTTGCCACTTATGTTTCCTGTTTCAGAAAAAAAAGAAAGGGGTCTGACCTCTCTATAGCTAACCATTAAAGCAGCTTGGTTTCAGGTCATTCACTTATTATTAATACAATTTGCTAGAAAAAAAAAATGTTAATTTGAAGATGTTACATGAAAGCATCTGCTTTTGGTTTCAGTTTTATTACATTTCCATGAGAAAAGCAGAGTGTGGCTCAGTTAAAAAGAAGTGATATTATAAGGCTACACATTACAGCACCGTCACAGCGGTGATGCCGAACACAGTTACACTGCTGAAAACACAGAGCATCCAAGCCTATCCCTCTGCCAAAATATGTAAATCACTGTTGTAATGCACATGAAGATTGGAAAAAAAAAAAAAAAAAAAGGTTGCTGACAAAGTTGCTGACTGAAACAATGTGAATATAGCTGCTTCAGAGACTTGACAGGATGAGTTGGAGGTGGGGGCTATAACATAAAGAAGCTTAGGCAAAAAAAATCTGTTTTACCATTTTTCTATTCAATGTGTAGTCTATGGAGCAATTTTAACAACTAATTCTGTGACCTAAACTGCAGAAGTAAAGAAGAAAACAAGAAAGACCCGCACGCTCTCTCCTGTTTTACAATGTTGGACACTCAAGTGTAAGAGTTGAGGCTTCGCTTGCTATCCCTTGGGAAGTGCAAGAGAACGCTGGTTCTTTAATTGTGTTATTTTTGAAAAAAAACAGGTTAAGTGACTGCAGTTGCCTCAAAACCAGCAGTTTCTTGTCATATTTACTCTTTTCCAGGTAAGTTGAACTTGAGAGCTTGCATCTGTGTACCTCGTGTATGTGTGTTCATTTTTAAGACTAAGCAGTTCTTTTTAAGAACCTGCCACCTCATATGAAATACTTTGTCTTCTGCCACTCAGAAAAAGTTGAACTCAGATACACAAGGAAAGATTAACTGAAAAGCTTACCGTTGTTTTGATACATATATAGAACTAAAACCAATTAAAAGGCACGTACAGGCAAAACCAGCTACAAAACCTTACTGGAAATAAAAGCAGCATATTTCAAATCTTATTAAGAATTTAAAATAACCACAAGGAGTATAGTTATTTTACATAACATAAATAGGGTATCATTTCTTTTCTCCTTGCTTCATAGACAGCGTCTGACATCCTCAACCTATTTCCAGGAAACAAGTGACTGGAACAGTCTCAGAAAAACCCCCGCAACACAGCATCACTCAAAGGCTTGTGTTCCTCCCTATTGCAAAAATCAGTATCAGAGCTGGACCTACAAAGCTATTCTGCTGCTGTATAACTAAAACACAGTAAATCACGTAATTTGCTCAAAAGAACTTAAATGTTTTAACCAGTCTGCCATCAGCAGAGATAAAGAAGAGGGCCGATGGGACTGGGCTGCAATGTGAGCCGTCTTTAAAATGCAATTGTTCTAATCATTTTCTACAGATGCAGCCTCACAAGGGGCTGCTGTCACAGGGACCATTTACGACTTGTTATGGTGTCTCTATTGTTTACCAGCGACATTCGCTAAAAAGGCGACAGCTGGGATGGAAAGCTGCTCCTCAACGAACAATATAATCCCGTGAAAGTAATCAACAAATTTAAGGGTGTTAATTAACTTTACACTTTATCATGTTCAATTAGTTGTCCTTTCTCGAAAAGATTGCCGTGCACAATCGGTTTAGAGCGTGCCATGTTTGATTTGTAAGTGATCACTGTTTCTGTTTCAAAGTCCATGTCAGATGTTCTCTTGGGTTTTGGTGACACAGATGAATGGCTCCGCACATGTTAGGGGGTGATCTGGTTTAACATAAACCAGCATAACATATCCCCTTGTTAACATATCACTGGCCTTTCCAGAGCAAGAACAGAAACGCTCGTGCACGTGGACGCACACATACATGCACTAAACCTCTGCGGCAGCACCATAGACAACGAGTCAAAGTTGCGTTTTTGCTGAAATGCAAAGACACAAATAAATGGGCAATTTTTCATCATTATATCTCAAAGCAAGTCTTGTCTTTTAGGGGCACGCTTGGGATCATTTCTTCCCAGCAAGATCCCTAGTTCTGCCGCATTATGCACTATGCGCGAGCACCTTCGTGCATTTTACATAATGCACGCTGCCTTTTCTCATGGCAGCTGAGCGAATGCTGGGTAGATGTGCTACCTTCTTGTGTACGTATAAAATTCTGTGGTGGCTTTTAAATACCTGTACTGCATTTATAACGGCAGAGATTCTAGAAGAAAGTTGAATTAATCTGTTGTTAAAATTTGCCATTTTCCCCTTAACACACTGTTCCTGATTCCTAATCAGACAAGGCGAAGCTCATGATGAAGCGACAACATACTTAGAAGTTCACCTTAATGAAAGTCATTGCTGTTTCTCTCTTCTGACAAATAGAGCTTTGCATCACCGTACCTCATAAACTAGTGATGTTTGAATAGAAATGGAAATGGAGATTCAAGTCAGGGCTGTGAAGATTTATACAATGAGCTCTCAATATTATTCCAGACAAAAGCACACTTAAGGAAGAAGAAGCATCTCTTTTACAGCATAAACCAATTATACAATTTGTTAGATTGTGACTGTACAGGGAAAAAAGCCTAGTGGAGTTTTATTCTGCAGCAACAGGCAGATTAAATACACATTATTATCATTATTTATGCAGTTACTTTGTACATAAAAACAAATTGCAAAAACATCCACCCATAAACCAAACCAAAATAAAAATGCAAAGAAAACCCAATGGAAAAGTTGTTAACTCTAAAAGCTAATAATGGACTAGGTTAAATATTTAAGAGGAAATTATAGACTATATCAGAAATAGCTGAAACCACAAAACAAAGCAGGAGAAAACATTAGTTTTCTGCTAGGAAGAAGATCTGCAGGGAGAAGGGAAGCGGTCGATAGATCCTTAAATTGGACGCAATAGCTGTTCTTCTATCCCAAGTTGGCAGCTGCTACATTTGCAGACCTGGTTCATTATTTACCCATAATGACCATCAAGCTCCAGTCAAAGTCAGATCACAACAACTGTCAGCAGCTCTTTTAATTAGCCTTGTTTGAATTCAGATAAATATCACAATGGCTCAGCTTCTGCTGAAAAAGCAACAGAAGATTGCAAGGAATAAGCTGCTCTGACTTCATAACAAACAGCACTGTGAAAAAGTCTGGAGAATGATAGTTTTTTTTTTTTTCAATTGAGGAAGGGATAGTGATCAGTACATTATTATTTTTCCCTCACGAGATATTCATATCGCGACCTACAATTCCTGTTTCTGGGCAAATTTGCGCATCTCAAATGCCAAGACAAAGTGTTACTCCACAATCTAAAAGGTAAACTTCAAGAGGTGGTTTACAGGTACTAATTAAATCTCTAAACTCTGAAATGGTACATTTTGAAAAATTGAATCAGAATTAAGGAATGCACATATTAACAGGATTATCCTCTCTCCTAATTTATCTCCTTCTGTTTGTTTATCCTCAGGGAACATAATCTTCTGTTGCATCAAGCCACTCTCATTCTCCCTGTGTCAGCAGCAGAATAATAATTCCCTCCTCCTCCTTCACCCCCCTCCAGAAGCACAGGCAAGAATGAAGACGAGTGGATCAGACTGTGTGCATCAGCATTAATGCTCCATGCAGCTATTTCCCTAGCAGTAGCAGAGACTGAAAGAAAGATGCAAGAGAGGTGTGCAATATGCTACCTGTTCTGGGCAGCTCAGCATGAGAGGGAGTAATTAAACAGATTTTGCCTCCTAAATAATATGAAGGTAAGAAGATGCAGCCAGAGTCTGCTTTAGTAGTCTTTCTTTAGCACTTCCCTTGCTGTCACAGTTGGGTCCCTGTTTTTCTAGGTGCTGTCCGAAGACAAAAGACACCAAACTCTCCAGTCCCACATGCCAATCTGAGAAGTGTTGCTGTACATGCAAGGATCCTTGGGAGCCTCAAGGAGAACATACTTAGGGATTTACATAAATCATGAGAATACATGTATATAAACAATAGTTAAATACATGTGTTACAGTACCAGAGGATATCCTTTTTGGGCACAAAAAAATTACGTAAATATCACAAGGAACTGAAGGTCAAAAGCAGTGTAGAGGGAAGGATAAAAATCTGTTTCAAAAAAATAGGCAAAATGGAAATGAGAAGCTTCATGTTTTTAAAGGAAGTCTTGAGTGGAATTGTATAGGGATTAGTACTTGAACTTGGCCACGGCTGCCAGAAGAAAAATCTTCAGTCTGATTTAGATGTATTATAGAAGGATGCCAAAACACAGAAAAGAATATGCCCTCTGAATAAATCATGCAAAAAAATGAGTAGAAGCTGCTGTTAAGGCAGTTTAATATGAGGGGAGTGCACCAGGAAAATTTTATGAGACTGTATTAAGTAGCAACTGATGCCTCCAAAAGGACTAGCCAAAGAAAATAAGTTGCAAAAGGCAAATACACACAGAAGATAACTTTAACTTTTTCAGCAGCAGTACAAGCTGAACAGCCCGATGAGATCATTCCGTCTGCTGCTTTTTTTAAAAAGCACTACATTTAGTTCTAGTCATTGTACTGTCAAAGAGAAATACTAAAGTACCTGAAAATTTACCAAGTAAAAAGGTTAACAGCATTACAATATGAAAGGAAATAAAGTATGATCGATTAAATTATTTGCTTATTTTTAATATCCAAAATACTGTATCAGAAACATTTAAAATCGGTAGTTCATGCAACTCATCTTTCCTATTCTCTTCTTTTAATTCATACTCCACCCTAAAAGTTCTAAACAACATAAAAAGACCTTAGGTATTCTTTCTTGAGTACCAGATTCAGCTACTCCTTTAACCATCCGTAATATTTACATATATGGTCTAAATCTCATTTTGGGCTGCAGACCTATACAGAAATATTAAAACTTAGCAACAACTGCAAGTATCTACAGTCATGGACAGCAAAATTAACTGCATAGACCTTAGCACAGTTCAAAACAAATATTTAATTTTTTTATCTGAACATTCGCAAGAAGGCTGGACAGCCAGTGAAGAACAGGAGGCAGTATATTCCATATATCCAAGATACCAAAGTTTCAAAGAAGACAAGGACAGTCCAAATGTGAAGCCCATGGCATTAAGCTGTCTGGTTAAGCATTGCTAGGTTCTCAGTAAGCACAGTATTAAATACAAAATAAATAACAAAAACAAGAGAAACAAATAAAACAACCCATCACCATCATGCCCAGTGCTACTGCTTGGATTTCCAGTCTTTTAGGGGAGGTTTAAAAATGAGCATGAACATGCACACAGCCTCTCAACAGTGTGGGCCAGTTAACCCTTCACACAACTAAAATTCAACACACAGGCTCTAGCACAATTCCTGTCTTGCCTGGATGAGGCTTCAAGTCCTAGAAATAAAAGTTCCTCTCAATCACATAGTTCAAAAAAAAGAATATTTTTGTCTGGCATAGAAAGGTGACAGAGCTGCATATTTAACACCCACTGAGGTCATCACAACCTCATTTACTTCAGAAGCTTCTGCTCTATGCAGAAGATCAGCAACCAGAAAATGAACTTTTATGAGACTACAGGAGAAAAAGCTCCAAGGGATGAACATTCATTATGTCCCCTTAGAAAAAAGAGAAGGTAAAATCAGAAGAGCTATTCTATCTGCTCTA
This sequence comes from Todiramphus chloris collaris, assembly GCA_025345505.1. Classification (NCBI taxonomy): domain Eukaryota; kingdom Metazoa; phylum Chordata; class Aves; order Coraciiformes; family Alcedinidae; genus Todiramphus; species Todiramphus chloris. The sequence continues at coordinate 4,625,923 of JANVCC010000019.1, forward strand.
AAAAGAATACATAGACAATACCAAAATGAACAACATAAAAACCCCACAAGCTTAATGTCTGTGTGGGACAGCAAAATCCACAAATAGAACCAACAGTCCACCTTGGCATCACAGCTTTCCATCACACCTGTTTTGACTGAGCAACATACACACAAATTCATGACCAACAAAAACAGTTGTGTGGCCAACCTTGCTGAGCTTTGTAACTACAAAAAGCAGGTAGCCATACATCACCACATTTGTAGATCTTGAAAGTTGGACTTCAGTGTCTCGATCTGGAAAGTTTGAAATACTCACGCTTTCTACGTTAATTCCACAGCAAAATGCAAGTAGGTTTACACAGCGCTGTGGAATAGATATGTAATAGCTGAAACCCTTTTGTTATAACAGAAAACCAAGAACCTTTGAAGGAAAAATAAATCAGGATTTTTTAATATTATTGCTTACATATTTCTCCAGTATTAGTACAACTGTAATATATTATTCACCCTCTTATAAAAAAAAAACACTTGAAACACTTTAGTCTGTTGTGATTTTCTTTACCATGTTACCTTCATATAGGCCCCCAAAAAGCAACGAAACACTGCAGCATGGTTTGGTTTTTTAATGAATAATGAAGGCATTAAGCATATTGTTTAAAAAAAAAAAAAGTAAAATCACACTGAGGTATGCATTTAAACTGCACTGCTCAACAGGCGTGGGTTCAAATGTTAATGAAACCTTAATAAAAGGTTTTAACCTTAATAAAAGGTTTGCTTCTTAGACAGCCAGCTGCAGAAGCCTAAAGTCATGCAGGTAAATTTCTGTTCATGCATTCCTTAGCTTCCTCCTCTTATATAAAGCAATAAAAACATTGTAAACAGAAAAAATAAACCAAAAAGCATTAAAATGGAGTGGAACAACATAGCACACCTATTTGTAAGCATTTGTAGTTTATCTAAAAGTCAAAGATGTAGCAGTGCCATATGCCAAACCCAAACATTGGGGGCATATTTACATTCACAACATTTCAAAAGTATCTAGCATTTAAAAGCAGGAATCTGACAAAATTTTAAACTAAGATAGCATCATATAGCCAGAAAGCAGTGTCAGGCAGGTAATTTAAAAAAAATCCATCTCCATTATTTTCTGCTGGAGAGTTGCCCAGCCGTGAGTTTAAATTTTTTCTGTTTTGGATGCAGTCTATGAGAGGACCAACTGATACAGCTTCACCAACTGAAATCAAAAGAAATTCTTTAAAAATATGGATGAAGACTTGAACAGTTTTGAACGAACTTTTGAACCTTGTCCCTTAAAGTGTCATCAGTGGTATGAGAGCAAGATTTTTTTGGGTTTTTTTTATAATCTGACCCACCGTCAGAGTGCATTGCTTCAGACATGTCTGTCCTTTCCGCAAGCGCTTCGGCATTGAACCTTGCCTTTGGGTACAGTAAACAGCCCACACAGTCTGTCTTTTAGCTTCTCCCTTCAAATGGCTGTTTATTCTTAAGCATGCCTAGCACTATATACATAAAGTAACAAAGCATTTTCTGCTGCCTGATTTCAGGATATTCGCAGTAAATTCTTGAATTATTTGTGCTTTTATTCGGCACTGAAAAAGCAAAGCAGTAAATAATGAAAGATGACAACTGCTAGAAAAACAGCCTAAATTGGAAAGATGCAGAGCTGCCATTTACAGAATCCCTTCATTATAAGGCCTTTCCCAGTTCTCTTTCCTGTTTAGGGATCCTCTGCGCATTATTCTGTTATTACTTCTCGGCAAAAGAGATAGTACATCTTTCAGAGAACTACATTTAGCATTGCCCTTCAGCCTAAAATGCAATGTACTTTTCAGCGTTCTCAAAAGGATTTGATGCCACTTATCGAATGAGTTCAAACCCTTGCAATTTAATTCAAAGATGAACTAATTCTAAGTTTAGTATGGATATATTTTTAAAAAGAGATACTATTTTTATGATTATTTTTATTGTTTCAGGATGAGAAAATATGCAATCATATGGTTTAAATTTACAAATATTTTTGTGCTCCAAATGCTGCTTTCATGAAACAAAATGCATTTTCACTCTTAAGTGTAATGAATAGCAACCTAAGGAGACCCACTATAAAATAATTAGTGTACCTCTTTTCTCCCCACTAACTGTAACTATTACAACATTACAACTTAAGGAATTTTGCTCAAAACCAGATTAACCTCTTTTATTTATGTAAAGGTATCTAAAGTCAATACCTGCTCCAGTCTTCCTTTTAAAAAAAAAGGCAAAGAAAAAGAGTTCATTTTGCCTATGAACAGAATCAAGAGGGTAACAAAGTTAATTATTTCTCATAATCAGTAATTATGATTAGATAAGAGAGTCTTTGGTAATGAACTGCTCTAATGATGGAGGACCTCCATCCTAAGAAATATTATAGTACATTAACATAACTGTGTATGCAAAGTACATAGAACCGCTGCCACAGTTAACTTGTCATTGAATGATTAAATAGGAATTCATAATTAGAAAAATCCACAGTGTAATTTATTGGCCTTCCTGACAGTTCTGGTTCATTAGAAGTTGATTACCAAACAGTGACCTCTAGTGGTCTACAGTTTTTTCACGTTATCTTGGCAGTTTTAGCTGCTATTTAATCCAAAAAAAAGAAAAGAAAAGAGCCACAAAAAAAAAAAAGAAAAGGGAAATTTGGGGAATTTAAAATTTTCAACTTAAAAATTTTTTTTTTTTTATTTTACTCTCCTAAAGTATAAAGGGTTCTAACTGCCTCAGAAAAATGTTTCCTTTTCTGGAACCATTTATATAAAAGTCTAAAAATGTACATGTGAAAAAACCAACAACTCAGTTTTAAATTTAATACTGAGGTTAACATGGTTCTCATGCTAATTAATATTTATATACTGGTTAAACATAATGTCTTCTAGAAAAATATATATCTTTAAAAAAATCACTTCTCTAGTGTCAGTAACAAAGACCTCGAGGAGCTTATACTTCAAATAAGCCTCCATATCTTAGAGCCTCTAAGTGTTGTCTTTGAACAACAGTCATTTTTGCACTAAAACAAACTATACTGGCTCAGATGGAGGGGGAAGAGGACAGGGAGGGAGAAAACTTCCCAATTCGCTGCTCCAGGCAGGAGAAAAAAGCCCAACATTCATATTATCTGATAAACACATGCCTTGCCATACTCTTCACTCAAATTTCATTTTTAAAGAATTCAACTTAAGTAAGATTTGCATTTAACTGCAAAATCTTTTAAGCATTAGAGAATGGAATTTCCCCTCATTCAACACAATTAATCCACTGTTAAGCTATTTAGACAGTCTTCTATTTTAAAATTTTCCATTATGATAGATAGGCTTTTTCTTGCACTAGGACAGTGGCTTTTTTTTGTTTTGTTTTTTTAAGCACAAATGTTTTTACAGGAAGTAGCACATCTGAAACTAATACAGAAGCCCCCGAAACACAGTATTAAGTAAAAATACACACTCAATAAGGACGCACAAGTTAGATTTCGGTTGTTTTCATTTTGCATCTCGTTCTTTTTCAAACACATAACATTTCAGAAATGATGCAAGCGTCTTTTTCTTCACTTTTGTCTATCATGGAAAGGAATATACAAGTTATGTATGCCCCTTCATCTGAGAGAAGTTAGAAAATAAACCTCATAGTCCTGTTTCATACATAAACAAGTTTTTCAGAGAGAACTACTCCAGTCTCCCAAATGGGGTCAAGTCCATCATCCTTGCATGCTGGAAACAGAGAGTTGGACAGCTATAGGATAGAGATCTCCCCCCCACCCCGTATTTGTGTGTGCGTGTGTGTATGTGTGCGTGCAGACGCGTGCACACACGCACACAGGACTCTCTCTAGCTGTTTGTGGCGATGATTTAATATAGTGACTGGATAATGAGCTGTGCTCCCCGCAGCAAGTGAATCACCATTTAATGCTATTATCAACAGTTCATGACCCACCGGCATGAAATGTCAGCCTGATTAATCTGAACACTACTGACCTCAGACAGGAAAAGCTACCTTATTGTCAGAATTTAATATATAATAAAACCTTACACAGAATATAAATAACTGATCAAGCAAAGCCATTAACAAAAAATCTACTTTAATTTGCTCTACTGTTTCTTTTAAACTTATTAAGGCACAATATTTTTTTTTTCCTCATAAATACTTTCGCCTAGTCAAGCAGGAAGCAATCCATTAGGACCTATTATTTTGATATACAGTGAAACATTTCAAAATGGCTGTCCAAATACAAACCCCAGGTTGATACAAATAAGGAAAAAAAAATTAGAATATTCTAGTGTAGAACTTGCCACTGCCAATTTCTATCAGGAAATGATCAGAAATTGTTCTTGCTTTTGTAAGGTCATTGAGACAATAAAAACACTGATCTGTAAATTGAAAACAGTTTGTACGAGTGATGCTGCATAGGGAGCTCATAGAAGAAAGCAACCTTAGCTTAGTAAGACCAATACACTTCAAGAAGACTGCAAGCATGTGCCAGTTATATTCATGAATATAAGGGGAAAAGCCCCACATTTTATTACATTTTCAGTGACAACTTTTCCTTTTGTAATGCAGTACCATGATACAATCCCACTCAACACAATTTTTACATATGTATCTATTCTCCATGGAGAATAAACGATGAAAACAAGAAAAAATCCGCCTTTTACCAGTCACAATGAGGTTAGTACAATTTTGCTCAATCTTCTCCACATCTCTTTTTAATTTAAACTGGCTAGGAGTCTTACAAAAAAAAAAAGCAGAACTTTTAAGCCAGCGTTTCAGGATTCTGTACATCACAATATATAAATAACTCAGACTGAAGCTGGTAGGACTACATGGTATTTATCTGTCAAACTACATTAACTGACACAAGCATAGTAACTACTGTGGTTTATTGTTAAAACACAGTACTGCCAAATTAGTGAAAACTGTTGCAATTACTTTCAAAAAGAAAACTTCAATGGTTTCACCCTCCCCATTGTGTCGTTGTCACCTGGTACTCAAAGGGTAAAGGGATTTTCAGGACAAAGGACGGGGAAAAAAATGAGTGAGACCCCCAAAACTGCCCACATGAATGGAATGACTGTGGGTGAGACAAGAATGATTACTTCAAGGATAGACTTAGAACCACTGGCAGCCAAGGAAAGAAGATGTTGAGCTGACTAAAACTTTGTGTTTGAACTCCCATCTCAGAGCTCTGCTGGAAATGTAAAGGAGTAAAGGAATTCTGGACACTTACACAGGAAAGTAACTCATGTTGCCAGGACAGACATATGTTTAAGATTTACTTTTCTAGTAAGAAACCAAACAGTTCCTGCACGCCAGTTGATAATAAGTATTGGCTTGTTTTGCAAAGTGTGTCCTGTGTAGATGCACATACTGGTAGCTACAGTGTTCCTGGGTGGGTAGCAGTACCTGACAGCAGTTTAAAACCTCTTTCGCACTCCTCCTCTGAACTTGGAGAGGGAAAGAGGTGTTTGCCATACAGTAGCAGAGCCATGATGTGCTCATTCTTGGAAACATCAGACCTAGTAAGAAGGTTAACATGGAGAGGCTGTACTTAGGTCTCCATCTAGCACAAACTACACTTTGTTAGGCTGTCCCAAATCCTTTCTGTTAGCCATAACTGATGGCCACCTTCCCAATCACGGTGCTCTCTTACTCTAATGACAATTAGCTCACCTACAAGTCTTGCAGTTAGATTGAATCTTTGACTCTTACAAAGCTATGTAACCTTCTTCTGCTATCCGAAGTTGCTTTGCCTCACTGCCCACTCATTCTATAGGAGCCCTTTTAAAGTCTCAGTTTGCCGTAGTAATTCCTGTTCTGTTCGAGTAAACCCCATTTCACCACTTCTGCCTCCTGGAGACGAAGAGGAATGAAGGAGTGGGGACTCGTTCTTCCCATTCGCAAACAACTCCTTGACACAATCAAAGCCTAGCAATTGAGCAGTCCACTCAGACTAAGATAACAACCCTCCATGTCCTGACTTTGTGGGGTAGATGCTACAAGTCATATCAAATGGCAGATTCTGCATAGAAACAGGGTGTCAAAGATACAACATGTATTATGCAGCAGTTTAACCAGAATTCCCATGTTGGACAGATTCCCAAACCATCTTAGAAATATCTTGAAGGTGGTGGTGGTGGGGCTTACCAGAACAGTGGCAACATGGAAGACAGCATTGATGAAATTAGAGAAAAAAGGGATCTTCCATTCTTGCCTAATGGCAGGCAGATGACAATGAAATAAACAAAATTTTCCAAATCCTGTGTAGTTCAGTCTATTTTATTTACTTGCTGTGCTATTTTGTTTGGCTTCTATTCTTCCTTATCATGTAAGAGGGATATATAAGAGATCAAACCAACCAAAATATGATAGAAAGATGTTATTTGCAACTCAAGCATTGTAAATAATCTCAGTAAAGCAGAGGTGCATGTAGTAATCAAGGAAAGATCTAACTAGGGTTTGCAAGGTGTACAGGCAAGGATGGTGGACAGAACTGCATCCCATCTAGAAGTATAGTTGAAAGGAAGGACTAAAAATTAAGTAGAGAATCTACATGATTCATGCACTGGAAGGAAAGAAACAGGGTAAAAGATTTTCTCATCTTGTTCCACATTTATTTTCGACTTTCAAAATTTTTGAATAAGAAAAATCAGATTGAATCAGAAATGCACTGAATCACATGCACCAAAGAGATGTAATTATTATTAATACTGAAAACAGAATTCGGAGAGTAGCCCAAACCTTCCCATATTTGAATATTCTCTAGTATGTTTTGGCAGGCATGTAATTGGTTCAATAGATTTGGATGAGCTGGTTTTGCCTCCTAACTCACAAAAAGATAATGAGGAAGCAAGAACCTGGACTAAACAATGTAATTTGGCACATTTTCTCCTTGGTTTATAACTATCTATTAAATGCCTAAAATAATTCTGAAATGTTATCAAAAGAGAAAACGGTAGCTAGAGTAATTTTTTAAAGTATGGTTTTAAAAGCTCTTAAATGAAAAGAAAAATTTCACTTTCCTTCATAGGGAGATAACATTACAGTTTCATATTAACTTTTTAAGTACACAGGAATGTAGATGAAGAAAGAACAGCACTTGCTTATAAACACAGAAAATAAGTGTTTTAGGAGGTTAGCCTGCAATCTTTCCATGTTTACTCTGGTCTTATAATATGTAATTGGGAAGCATTCTTTTCTTATGCCCCCAAATGTAGCCCAATGAGAAATCTGAGCTTTCATTTATAAAGGATAAGGAAACTGGGAAGGACAAGTGAACTATAGCAATTTATTTCAAAATACAGACTTAACTCCAATAAACACTCTCTAGAAGCAAAGTTTTGTGTCTCTTGTTTTAGATTAACAGGGAGGATCATGTACACAAAGTATGGCTCTGTCTCCTGCTGTATCCTTTATTCATCAACATACTACAGTTCAGAAGGGACTTTAGTAAGGAAAATACAGAAATATGATCATGTCAGTACTTAATATAAACTTTTTTGGCTATGTATCCACAGTCTCAGCAGGACATCAGTCTGTGCTCTCTGTACTGAAAAACCTCAAAAAAGAAGCTTTGATGACACCTGCATCTCCCTTTTCCTGGATAATGGGGGAAAGAAGGAAAATAGGAGAGAGCTATTTATTGAGAAGCTTACAAAGCATATTTCACTCTATATGGTTTTAAATAAATAACTGCTCCAAATTTTACTTCAATATTCAGAATCACATCAAAAATTAAATGCCTGAACCAGATACTGAGCAACTGGCATAAAAGTAAAGCATCCACACCAGAAACCACAAAAATTGGCACAGACTATACACAGACAGTAATCAGATCTGTCTAACACATCTTAACATTATGATTTTATCAGGGAAGGTAATCATACCTGCTGCAACATTTGAAATACCAGCCCCTTAAACTCTTTTGGCTAAACATATAAGGTGTACTTTGGCATTTCAACAATTCATTTTGCTGTGCGTAGAGTACAGTTTGTCAGACTACATTCCTTGTCTCTGCAGCCTCTGTATATTTGTATCAAGCGCAACTCACTTTCTTTGTGCAAAATATACACACACACACAAAAAAACCAAAAAAACAGGAAAGGAAAGGGAACAGAATGACCTACAGGAAGCAAAGACACACCACTTGCTTTTAAAAAGACTATTTTCCATTTTGTCCTTTCCATTTGTGTTTTCTTAGCATTTCTTGCTAAGAACCCCTCCTATCCCTCCAAGTTGTGAAGTTTTTGGTCTTATTTTAACTGTCTAATCTAACTCTTCTTGAGATAAAAGGGAACTCATACATCCTGCAAAAGAACAAGATGAATTAAACAGATAAATTGCAATAGGATATCATACAGCTGATTCCAGACAGTTTCAAAGGCACACCAGCCTGTTAAATCCAGGATGAAGCAGTTCAGGCAGGGAATTTGAGACAGCTTGCAGAGAAATGGGATAGGGATCCAGCATTAAATTACTGTGCTGGAGCATACCCAAAGACTGGATGAATGGGATGGTTCGTGAGGCTGTTTCACACTGCTCTCACCAATATAGAGTCCTCTCTGCAGAAAGGATTTTGCTGCTACCTGAGCTCAGTTGGGTACAACATCCTCCTTCATCAAAAAGAGATCCCAGCTTGACTAAAGCCAGGGTGCATAAGTCCAGGCAGGGAATCCCTGCTCACCTGCAGAGATAAAAACCATTAAATTAAGACAAGAAGTCTTATAGGGGTCCCCCTGCTACCTTCAAGTTACAAATTGGGTAGGAAACCGCCTACAGCCAGGTTTCCCTGACTTGAGTGGTATCAGACTATGGCCACAGTAGAATTAGGCATGACTGTTAAAGATACCCAAGCTTTCAGAATGGAAGGCAAGCACTAGATAATGTTTGTAATAAGTCATAATTATATGTGACAGGACTAATCAAGTGAGGAAGGCAGAAAACCTGGAGGCAGAATCAACCAGTCAGGTTTACAAAGGTTGAACAGTATTTGCTAGAAAAAGAGAACACAGTAAGAAGGAATGGACTTATGTGTAACTTTCACATAGAATTTTTCAGAAAAAAGGTAAAACTTAGGGCTACTGATTTGGCAGAAGTCTTATGGATGACTACCCCTACCAGGAACAATCCAGACACTGATGCTTGAAGAACAGTGGAAAACAGGTCTCACCTCCAGCCTTCCCAAAAGAAAGTAAATGAATAAACTAAGAAGATTCTCAAGAAATTAGGATGGCTAGGGATACTACATCCAATAAAAAACCCCTGTTCTTAGGTCCCTCAGTTTGTTGGGGTTTGCATACACCAAAAAAGGGACTGTGAAAATCAATAGCCTGCATGTTAGACAACAGACACCCACCTGTCTCATGTCACCTTGTAAACAGGGAAAAATAACATCAACAAGGCAGAAACAATAAGCGGACGAGAGTATATAACTCCTGTTAGTGCTTTTATTGCTGTTTTGGAAGTGGAATGTTGTGTATTATCAAGTCCTGGTGAACGGACACTTTCCCAAGTTTGAGAGGGGGAACAGGGTTTAAATCCAACAGCTTAATGCTTACTGTCTGGGGCTCAGGAATGCTAGGACCAAGCAACTTGGAAGAAGAGAGGGACAGACCTAATTTTTTACATCACTTGTTGGAGGATGACAGAGGAAGAGATTTCTAGTATTATGCATATTCTTTTCCTACCTATATAGAATATTTGTGCACACTACCCAAGTAAAATAGTTGTTGTCTCAACTGTTACTAACACTTTCCTTTATAGAGTATTTCCATAAACTGCTCCATTTAAGTGAATGTGGTAAATCTAGAATACAGCAATATCCCCATGGAAGGTATACAGAGATAAAAAGCTGTAGCATTTAGTCTCAAAAAAAGTGTAAGCGCATAAAAATGCATTCCTGTCACTGACTGGCCATGCTTGGTTAGATACGGAGATATTGCTATTGAAATTAAACATGTAGAAACTAACACCAAGTGATAGATTTCTAAACAATATGCTGGAGAACAGGTTAGTCCTGTCCTTGTTAAAGGATGGAAAAGATTTCAGAAGGTTCACTCTCAGCGGTAAAGCAGAAGCTATTTAACAGAAGCAGGTTTCTGAAGCATCTTAACAACTCTCACTGGTGACTTGTTACATCCTACCACTAGTCCCTGCAGGTTCTGTACCCTGACAGGCAGAATGAAAAGATTCTCTAACGGGGCCACTGGCTGTCAGAAGCCACCAGCTGGCCTGCCAGGGCTTTGCAATTGCAGAGGCCAGCTGACAGTCTGGGTGTTGCTGACCATGCTGAGAAACGTGCCACCCAGCTGCTGTGTGGTCACGTCCATCTGGAGATCTCCAGCCAGACAAATCTCTGGGCCTGTCAGATCTCTTCAGCAGGCCTTGTTATGCAAATTCAATTACTCAAGTGTGCCCTGTTACTGCTGGCTAACTGCTCCTAGAACCAATCTCACACTGACAGTCAGCTCACATTTTTACCCACCAAAAGTACCTCATTTATTCTTCCTCGACTATTCCCTTGTATCATTAAGGCAGAACAGACAGAGTCCATAGTACTGTAACCTCTCTGCAGTGGGTTACTATTCCTTGCAAAGAGCCTAGAGAGAAATTAATTTAAAAACATACAGCATCTAATCAAACATGAGTTAAAGCCACACCATCTGCATAATTTACCACTAGAAACAGGAATTGTAACATTCCGGCAGAATTCTAGCTCATGTGATGATTATTTTAAAAAGCAAACAAATATAGAAAAAATAGAATATTCAGGAAAGCAGTGAATTGTGTTTGAGGGATTTGCTGTAATGCAGGGGTACAGGTAATGAAAAGTGAGATTTCTGATTTTATCGCACATAGGGAGTTTAGATTTGTTCAACTAGCAGGACCGTTGCAGCAATGACCACATACTTTTTTCACGTATTTATTTACTGAATCTAATTTAGATATAGTTTGAGCTATTAGTAGTTTTCCCCGAGGCAGAGATAGGGAAAATTTTACTGACAGAATTCATCATGTAAACGCAACAATGTATAACAGAACAGTATGGTGAAGATTTAGAGAGGAAGAGTTAAATATTGTATGGTAAACTTGCTCGATATATGGATAAAAGGTTCTGCTGAAAACATTACTGTACAATTGCATGCCTTCATTTTGAAAAGCTATTCAAGACCTGACATAGGAAACATTAGCAAATAAAACACTGTTAGCTAGAACAAACTAGTATAAGTATCTATATCTAGCTTGTAAGCCAAATTTAAGATACTTGTATTTCTCAAACTGCCACCAAGCAAAAGAAATACTGTTACTGAACAAGAATACTGGAGAAGTTTTCTAAAGCAAAGAATGCAGCTGTATTGAGTACAAGGCTACAGCATGGTTACTTAGCTAGATCAACATGCTGCATGTTTTAAAACCAATTCAGGTGTCAGGACAGACGATAACAAATCAAGCAAAGTCTCTCTAACCTAGTTCTCTATCCCTTCACAGCAAGGAAGTTGCCTTTCTAAGTGTTGATTTGGCTTTTCAACTCCTTTCAACAGTGAGTGTCAGTAAAGAGAAAAGGACTGGGGAGGAGATTTACTTCAAAAACTTATTTACCCTCAAAAGCCTGGGGAAAAATATTAAGATGCAATTGTAAGACTGTGAGTTGAGTAATGCCTAGAAACCTGAGCTGCTGTGAAGGAAGATAGGAGGAAAAATGGCACAGCACACCGTGCTGGCAGAGTACTTGGCATGAGTGAGGGGGATGGGAAAAAAGATGTATTTGAAAGGCATTACTTGAAAGGGGAAGACATGTGATGCAGACAGAGATCAGAAATCAGGAAAATGATTTCAGGAATACATTTACAGCAAACTGAAAAAAAAATAAGACTTTAGGTGAAAGACAAAGGATGATGAGAATTGAAGGAGAAGTTAAAATATGCAATTTGCCAAGGGCTAAGATAACTGGGCCATGGCCCCTAGTCATACCGACAGTATGGCAAGATTCTCAAGCAAATCTAAGTGAAATATCTGCAATATTTAGAAAACACCAGGTTTCTTGAAAAAAGGGAAATGGAAGTCAAATATCATAGTCATGGGGAGGGACATGGCTGACTAAAACTGTACAACAGCAAAACCTTCCTAAGACTGTAAAATGATAGAAGGGAGATGCAAAGTAGTTTTTGCAAAACCGAGCACATGATAAAGAAAGTAAGACAGATCTGCAAGTATACTAGAAAATAGATGTCTGAATTCAGAACAAATCTGTTACAGATGGAAAAAGTGATTTTGAAAAAGCTTCATGTTTATTCTCCAAATTGTATAAGGGTATCCAAACTCAATTAAGCAAGGCAACTTAAGAAAAAACTTTAACAGCCCTGAAGAGTCCTAACAAATGGTGCAAACAACCTCAAAGAAGTCAGAAAGATTACCGTTCCCAAAGAAAATTATTTTTTGTTGATTTGTGCGGGGGTAGATGGGAAAAGAGCAAAAGAAAAGTATAATGGAAATGAACACTATTGGCACATCTGGTTTTGATTTAGAAGCATTGCTTTTGAAGGAGCTTTAACAGCTTCAATCCTAATGAAGCCAAAGATATTCTTGTGAAAATCAACTGAGGGATGTGCATGGAACTCACATCTTACAGAAGTGGCATGAAAATGCATTTTCTAAAAAAATAGGAACTAGGAAAGTCTGAGAGAATACCAAATTTAAAATGAGTTTCATTTTACTTTCTATCCACAAAACCCACATCTATTCAGAGATAAATCAGCACTCTGGGAAAGTTCTGTTTCATTGAAGTAACCCTGAATAACACCTTCCAGACAAAACAATATGGATAGGTCTGATGACTCCACCCTCAAGCTATTGATGTCTAACAAAACCAAGTCAAGTTTGCTACACAACTCCTGTAACAATAACACAAATATTGTTGTCAGATTCAGGCTATTCTTCCCTATATTTATGTGACATTAACTTCCATTTATATAGGTGTACCTTGATTTGTCATAAATAAATAATTATAGGATAAAGAAGCAATACTAAGCCACGTTCCATTGGCAAAGAGGACATGGACAGGTAATCAATGAGATAGGTTATTTCAGTAAAATGGAGAAAATCTAATGCCAGCTAACTTGATCACCTGAGAAGTACCCTCAAGATGATGGGATTCCACTACTTCGTATTATCCAGTACTGATCCACTCCAACTACATCAATGAGTCATTTCACTTTCTGTATGCCTGAGTAGCAGAACTGAGAGCCAAGCTCCTAACAGTTCATTTTCTTGCTAAGAAAAAGGGCATAACTATTTCCTACCAAGAGGATGAATGCAAATAGGCAAACATCCTTTTCTTGACTCTTTTATCCCAGTCTCCTCTTCCCTACCAGAAGAAAAGATGCACTGCACAGGTATTTCTAGACCAAGCTCCAAAAATATTAAAGGAATCCAAAAGTCTGTTTGTGCAATTCTCACAGCAAGATTTATTCCTGCATTATCGAGGATTCTGCAGTGATGTTTCACATGATGTTCTGCACATGTTTCATGACTAATAGGAAAAATCAGCTTTAAAGTACACATGCTTCAAGGTTCTCAGTAAAATTGGTTGAACAGCTGTCCTGGTTTGAGTGAAAACAGGACTAATTCTGTTCAGTAATTTTACTTTTCAGCTCACTTCTAATTAACTGCACTTTCTGAAGTTAGCAGCCTGTTCTCACAGACAGTGTCTGCTTCTAGCAGTGATAACACCTTATGTTTAGAGTTACTACCAAGGATTGGTGTGCAGACCAAGGCCACTGCTGGGTCTTGTGTACCACACTGGGGGTGCAGAAAGTGAAAGGCTGCACCTGCAGGGAGGAGCGGACAGGACGGGTGACTCTAAAATGACCAGTGAGGGATTCCATCCCAAATATGCCATATTTGGTCTAGAGCTGAGGGACTCGAAAGGTCTCTGGGCTCTTCTCTCCCCTCTTGGACTGCTTTGCCAGCTTTTGCTTGGCTTGGCTTGGGTCCTCTTTTGTTTCCTTCCTTGGAGCACCCAAGGAGGACTCTGTCCGTTCTGCCTTCGATCCGATCTGCGTGTTCCTGAACCCGGTACCAGAATCCAGCTCCTGAACACAGCTCCCGTCTGCTGTGGGGCCCAGTCTGGGACTGCCCCAGTGCCTGCTCCACAGCATCAGTGGTGACGGTGATGGAATTACCATCAGGGGGGTTGGGTTCGATACTGGTTTTGTATATATTTGTATATATTCCACTTTTATTATTATTATTTTCATTAAAGCTGTTCTAGTTTCCTCTTCTAATCGCTAAGTCTCTCTCCCTTATTCCCTTTCTCTTCCCCTCTGGGGAGGGAGGGGGGTTAACAGAGAGCGGCTGTTATAGGTCTAAGGGGCTGCCCTGACCCTAAACCGTGACAACAGTTTAGTCTCCCCTCTACATGTATTAAAAAATTCAGTTAAAAAGTCAGGGGTTCTTCTATTTTTAAATCAGAAAGGCTGAAATCCTACATGAGAATAACATGAAATTTATTTATTCTTAATCTCTGTAATTTCCTAGGTGCCTGATGCAGTGAAGTATGAAAATGTATATGACTCCTAGATTTTTGTTTAGTCATGTCTAATGAAGATGTCAGTGTTCTTGGGAGATGTAGGTACTGATTTAATCCTTTAATTTAATCCTAACAATCTTCTGCCCTAAACGTTATCTTATGTCAGTGCATTAATTTCACAGATTAATACTGCACTGCAATAGGAAAAAAATGAGTGTTATTTTTTAGTTTGTTGCCTTAGAATTTGGTTGAATGCCCCTTTGTGATTATACCTTGAGAAAAGCCAAACATGGATGGGCTATTTATTCAGTATACACTGTGCCAGTGTGTACCTCCACTGCTACCTACTTTTGTAGATTTACTTTTAAAAAGGAAACGATTATTATTACTCTCATCATCATTTTCCTTGTTTCAAATTCCATTTCACCAGTATCAAAGTCTCCCCATTTTAACTTCATCTTTGTGAAAGCAGTACAACCAGTATATGTTAGCCGTAAAGCTGTGTGGCACATCACTCATTTCTATACTTGATTTATATTTTGGTATCTTTTTTTTTTCAGTCCTGCTTCTCATACACTCTAACATTTATTTGTTTTGTGTGCTGAAGCATATTAAGCAGAAGCTTTCACTAATTAGTGTGTAAGTATACACAGTGAGTGGCTTAAAAAAAGGAAAATGTCTTAAATGCATTCAGCTAATTCAAAATCGGTCAGCAACAAGGAGTTAATCAAGTGTTACTCTCCTTAGTGACTACCACTTTATATTTATCAAGACTGAACTGTATTTGACTCCATGCTGCTTGATCATGTATCTTAATTTGTTGCCTTACAATTTAATTGAATGTACTTTGTAATCATATCCCCCCAAAAAGCCAATGTATCTTGCATCTTTTCCACTCTCAAGTGACCAAAATAATTCTGAGGAACTTCTAAAATCTATAAATTTTTTTTTTTTCTTTTTTTTCCCAGATAACCAGTTCACAGAGATGAAATTGTGGGCCTGGGAGATTCCCAGAATGACAGCATGTAGTGAAAGGTGCAGAACAGAACGGAAGAATAAGATAGCTGTAGTTTTCCTGTTCTGAAAGCAGAGACAGATCTCAGAGAGATTAGAGAAGTAGATCTCATTAGATCAGAATAGATTCACTGCCACTGATTAAAGGACATTTTAAATGGTTACAAAGAACAACCTTTATGTCTAGCAAGAGCTTCCATTCATCTGGGAAAAAAAAACCTGAGTGAAAACATTTGGTCCTCTCCTTTTTTAACAATTCACTTTGGCTACCCAGCCTATCGCATCCAGTCACACACTGATGGCAGATGGGGTTTTTCCTGGGCTCACTGGTATACTGTTGAGACACAAGAGATCCTTTGCACTGAAGGTGGCTTCTGCATGGTGCTGGGATCCCTTCAACAGCAACTGCTGGGTATCTTCTGTACTTCTCCTACATTCCCAGGAACCACCATGCTTCTTCTCAGAGCCTGTTCTCATAAAGGAATTAAGAGTAAACTCTATGTATACACAAATATTAAGAACAGGCAACAAATGGGCCAGATTATAAGAGAATATAAGCCTGGGCCTGAATGCAATTCCTTCAACATTTAATTTGATGCAAAAATCTAGGTCACCTGTTTTAATAAAATTTTATCCTTTTCTATCAAAATACAAAGCAAAGGAAGGAGATAATGAAGTAGGAACATGTATGTTCCTTGCCTCAGCTCCTTATGAGCAAAGTGCTGAATGTTTTCTGTAAAAAAACATTCCTTTATGTACGTGAGATTAATAATGGAGTCTGTAAGGTCATTCTTCAGCAATTTTCAAATTCTCTGAAAACTGAAGTGGTCAAGTCAGAAATATAATCAAGGCAGAAACAGAAGGATGGCTATGACAAGTGTTCACCTTGTAAAGATACTATGACAAGTAATTTATTCCAAAGCAGATGGGAGCCGCTATTTCCATACAGCAAGCTTCCATCCAACTTACACTAAAGAACACAAATGCAGATCTGCAAGATTTTAAAGTATGTGATCCAAGCAAAAGAATAAACACTTCCCAACATTTCAAAGAACTTGCCAAAAGAGGAACTGTAGACTTGAGACTTTGGAAAGAAAAAAATAATAATTGCAGACATAGGCAAGGACACAGACTAACCGAAGCACCTGCAAAGAGGTGGCAATGGACAAAAATTACTTGAACAGTGCAATTAAGAAAACAAACCCCAATTTTACAATGGCTCCTCCCAAAGGATATTCAAAACTCTAATATATGAAAGAATCACGAGTTGCTCCCTCTATCATTAGATGAACATCCAGGGAAATTTTTTTTTTTTTACACCATCTTTCCCGTAATATGTAATGTTTATATTTACCTTCCATTCCACCTACCTAAAAAGAACATTTAAAAAGACTAAAACATAGCAGTACAAAAACCTTTACTACAGCTGTATCTCTGAAAATTGTTAAGTGGATGCAGACTGTATTACAATAATGAATGTTTAATAAAAATGCAGTCTACTGATGCAGATCTGCCTGATGAAATTCTGAACTTATTTTTGTCTCAAACTTTTATTTGTTTATTTTTGACAGGACAATCATGCACCACTACTGCAGCTTTATTACTTTGTAAAAGGAAGTCTGGGCAAGAAATACACTAGTTCACTCTGTACAGAGACTTTTGATTTCTTTCAGCTCTGCCTTTTGATTTTACATTTATATATTATTGTCTGGGTAATAAAAACTCCATAATCATACTGAATTATTTTCCAGTTTTTAATCTTGTGACAGTGTCACTAGACTTCTGCTTTGAGCATATCTTAAGTACAATATACACTTTCTGTCACACAAACAAGCCAACAACAAAACAGATTCACAAACAATGAATAATCAGAGCAACATAAAGTTCTGCTCCTTTTTACTGCTAACTCGGGTATTTATGTTGTACAACATAATCTGACACATAAGAACAACTTCAGACACTACCAATAACGCAATCCACCCAAAACCCATTTAGTTTCCTTCTGAAAAGAATTATCTTGAGAATATTGTAATTCTGAACAAGAACTAAACCACGGAAGAACAGACAATACAGGGACACGGGGAGCACTCTTGGGAACAAGTATGATTATTATCTTGATGAAAAAAGGACACATGATAAGTCACCCAGTTATGAGGCCAATCTTCTCAATTTCAGCCATGTACTCCAGAACAACTCCTTCAAACAGAGTCTCTGAGGTCTTACATGAAAAAATGTATATGCTAACTAAACCTAAGAAATTTTGATTTAGCATTTATTTTTTTTTGTTTAAGCAAAACTTACAAGTGACACTTTCTTCTGCAAGGTTGCTTTGGACAAACAGGCTGTTATCTCATATTTGCCTTTCAACTATTTAATGGGGAGCGGTAAGTAGGAAGATTTAAATGAAGCCACTATCAGTATACTTCCCAGTCATGACAAGCCATTATCTTCTTTATGGCAAAGGAAACAGTTTCTTCACTGCTCCCAGCATCTGTTATTGGACTTTGATGAACTGCAGAAAAGAAGTTATGAGTCACAAAACCTATGAGTGAGGAAACAATAATGGAAAAAAAATCTGCAGTATCAGGAAGAAAAGAAGATGGCAAACCACAGAGATTGAGGCATACTTGCAAATAGGAGACTGGGAGGAGGGAAATGCAGTCACAATGAGACCCAGAAGACCCAAGTCACAAACAGGAGACCCAAGGAGACCAAGGAGAGAGATTTATGCTGTATGAAGTTTTCTTGCATGGGAGAAGCACTTTCCTACATAACACATCACTGAAGGAAGTTAAGATGCTGCCCTATGTCCAGCTGGTCAAGGCAAGGTAGAGTGGGCCAACAGAGGGCTATCGTTAAAGAAGTCAAGAGACACATACAATTAGACAATCAAAGCGATAGCTATACCACAGATAAGATAACCCAGTAAGGAAAAAAAAAAACCAACCAAAAAAAAGATGGTGGGTCAGAGAATTTAAACTTGTGGAATGAATTTTTTCTATCTTGACTTTAGCAAGGCATTTGACATCGTTTACCACAGTGTTCTGTTAGAGAAACTGACTGCTTTTGGCTTGGATGGGCATATGCTTTCCTGGGTGAAAAACTGGTTAGAAGGATGAGTCCAAAGAGTTGTGGTCAATGGAGTTAAATCCAGTTGTCTGCCAGTCATGAGAGGTGTCCCCCAGGGTTCAGTACTGGGGCGACTCCTGTTTAACATCTTCATCAATGATCTGGATAAGGGGATAGAGTGCATCCTTGGTAAAATTGCAGATGACACCAAGCTAGGTGGAAGTGTCGATCTGCTTGAGGGTAGGGAAGCTCTGCAAAGGGATCTAGATAGGCTGCATCGCTGGGCCATGGCCAATTTTATGAGCTTCAATAAGGCCAAATGCCAGGTCCTGCACTTGGGCCACAACAACCCCCAGCAGCGCTACAGGCTTGGGGAGGAGTGGCTGGAGAGCTGTCAGGCAGAGAATCATAGAATCATAGAATTGCCATGGTTGGAAGGGACCTTAAAGATCATCTAGTTCCAACCCCCCTGCCAATGGCAGGGACACCTCCCACTAGAGCAGGTTGCTCAGAGCCCCATCCAGCCTGGGCTTAAAAACTTCCAAGGATGGGGCTTCCACCACCTCTCTGGGCAACCTGTTCCAGTGTCTCGCCACCCTTGTGGTGAAGAAATTCTTCCTAATGTCTAATCTGAATCAAACTATCTCTAGTTTTAATCCATTCCCTCTAGTCCTATCACTGCCCAACAGCATAAAAAGTCCCTCCCCAGCTTTCTTGTAGACCCCCTTCAGATACTGGAATGCTACAATAAGGTCTCCCCAGAGCCTTCTCTTCTCCAGACTGAACAATCTCAACTCTCTCAGTCTGTTCCCACAGGAGAGGTGCTCCAGCCCTCTGATCATCCTCGTGGGCCTTCTCTGGACACGTTCCAGCACATCCATATCCCTCCTGTAATAGGGGCTCCAGAACTGGACGCAGTACTCCAGGTGGGGTCTCACGAGAGAGGAGTAGAGGGGGAGAATCACCTCCCTCAACCTACTAGCCACGCTTCTCTTGATGCAGCCCAGGATGCGTTTGGCTTTCTGGGCTGCAAGAGCACACTGTTGGCTCATGTTGAGCTTCTCATCCACCAGCACTCCCAGGTCCTTTTCTTCAGGGCTGCTCTCAAGCCAGTCACTTCCCAGCCTATATTGGTGCTTGGGATTGCTCCGACCCAGATGGAGGACCTTGCATTTGGCCTTGTTGAACTTCATGAGGTTGGCATGGGCCCACCTCTCCAGCCTGTCAAGGTCCCTCTGGATGGATCCCTTCCCTCCAGCGTGTCAGCCGCCCCACACAGCTTGGTGTCATCGGCAAACTGGCTGAGGGTGCACTCAATGCCACTGTCCATGTCGCTGACGAAGATGTTAAACACGACTGGTCCCAGTACTGATCCTTGAGGGACTCCATTTGTCACTGGTGGAGGTCACACCTCGAATTCGAGGCCGCACCTCAAATACTGTGTCCAGTTTTGGGCCCCTCTCTACAAGAAGCACGTTGAGGTGCAGGAGAGGGTACAGAGGCAGGCTACAAATCTAGTAAAGGGTTTGGAGCATGTGTCTTATGAGGAAAGGCTGAAGGATCTGGGGCTGTTTAGCCTTGAGAAAAGAAGGCTGAGGGGAGACCTTATTGCCCTGTACAGCTACCTGAAGGGAAGTTGTAGAGAGGAGGGATTTGGTCTGTTCTCCCTGGTGACAAGTGACAGAACAAGAGGAAATGGCCTGAAGTTGAACCAGGGGAGGTTCAGCCTGGATATTAGGAAGCATTTCTTTACAGAAAGGGTTGTCAGGCAGTGGAACGGCCTGCCCAGGGAGGTGGCGGAGTCACCATCCCTGGAGGTGTTTAAGAAGAGATTAGTTGTTGTGCTTAGGGACATGCTATAGTGGTTTTTGATAGGGCTAGGAGTAAGGTTGGACTTGATGATCTTGAAGGTCTCTTCCAGATGAAACTGTTCTATGATTCTATGACAGACAGGAACTTTTTAATCACAGTTTTCAGTCATTCTAGATAAAGAAAGATTCATTCTGGCCCCTTGAATGGCTTCTTTGTAATTTGCTTTGTCACATATTACAAGCAGTTTTTCTGTTCTGTCTGCTTCCACTCTGCTGTGGAGTACAGCCTGTGGCATCAGTTTCCCAGCAAAATGAAATCCTACAGCAGACTTATCTTAGCTTCAAAGCAGGAAGTACTGTATTAAATTTCTTGCTGCTTAATACACTCCCTTTCAAGGTTCTGCTGACCATACAGACTGTGGGTCATAAGTCTGGGAGAGCAGTACCATGCAACAAACCATGTGCCAGCGTCCTGCAATTCTCCCCAAACCTCTACTGCAAGAGGCCCACCATAACTGTGGTTTGATACTACCCCTTTCACTAGAGCAGCCACGTCCTCCCTTTTGTCCTGACACTCTGTCATCCTGTTTAGAGCCTTTGCTCTAGCTCTAACAGCTGATGGATGTATTGAAAAGAATAGCAGCTATGGGCAGCCCCCCCAGAGCCACACTGGATACTCAAATAATTGCAAGTTCAAGAGGATAATAATCATTAGAATAAATGTTCTCCTGCACTCCTAGCGAGGACCGAGAGGGAAAAGGAAATGGACATTTTATTAATTACTTATTTCCCTTCCTTCTCAAGAGCAACATTCCAAATCTACTCTCATACTGAATCAATTTCTCTCATGTTTAATGAGTCCAGGTTGACAGTACTGGTCTTGGTGGTAAGGTAGAGCCACTGCAAGAAATGCAACTCACAGAAGCATTTCTACAAACATCTCCCCAGCCACCAGAGGAGAAAGTCGATTAATTCTGATAAAGTCACTTCAGCTCTTACAGTAAAATTGTATGAGTTACATAAAGAAGGGTGCTTGTGCTCTAGGTACTCTGGAAATGCTGCTAAATCTCAGGTACCAGAACTGGAGGCTATGTCAGGGGGAATGAATTGAAATATTCCTTCAGATTCACTACCCAAGCAGTACTTCTGCAGAGAGTTACCCCTAACGAAAAATTTTCTTTACTAGAAACCTCTATTAATCTCCAAATCTATGCATAGCACTGACTGTATAAAGCAGAAGAGGCATATAGTCTCCTTCCTACAAATCTACTGGGGAGATTGTTTCCCATGAGAACAAGCTGTACTGATGTCATCAAACTAGACATCAACTCTGTTCATCTCAAGGTATGAAATATCATCTCTATGATCTGCACTTTAGCTCTGGAGGTTGGAGAGGGCCCATGAGTTTAATCCTTATCTTCTGCTACTCTTTGGCCTTTTCAGTGAATAAAAAAGCACTAACCATTTATATAAGATGTTAAATGTCAATTTCTAAAGCTCTCAGTCAAATGGTATTTATGATCTGCAGGAAAGACAATGAAACAGCATAGGCTGAAGCACGAGGAATATGTGAAGGGAAGCTTGGAGCTACATTTTTTTTAGATTTATTCTTCACAACCACCCACCCGTCTCAAAGTTATAAGGAGGCAAACCAGAATCAGTGCTCAAATGAAAAACAGGTGACTGAAAATAAATGCCACTAGCAACAAATATTTATAGTCATCAAAGTATGGAAATGATCTGAATAACCTGTACTCCATGGCATGAGTGCAGTAGATGAGACAAGTAAAGTAGAGTATCAGAGGTATCAAATCCTGCCAAATCTCTGGCAGCAGAACATATACACACAATGTGTGGCTAGCCAGAAGTCTGCTGGTCTACTGGGCTTTGGATACACTGTAATAGCAGATTGCAGACATTGCAGATGTGTGCATCAGGCCAGAATTTCCATGTCACAGAAATGAGGTGGTTGCAAAGAAAGAACAAGGTTTAGCAGAGCCACAGAAAAAATCTTGACCACACAGGACAAATGCAGAAACTCTTACCAACATCCAAATACATTTAAAAATTAAGTAGTAGCATAAGACACTGTGAGCAAACACGACCACTCCTCTCTCAGTAGCACCCCATTGCATTAGTCCTTCAGTGACCTAAGCTGATTTCACAATCTTTATCATTATTTCTAGACATGTTCCTAATTGTGGATCTAGCTATCCAAGAGACATTCCCTTCTGTTGATAAATATAGCCTCCAACAAATACCATCTACTATATCCATCTACTAACAGTAGATGTATGTATGCAAGTTATGAAACTGTATGGCAGTCACTTCAAGATCATGGATTTCGATCCTGCAGAAAGAAAACTAAAGACCAGAATATGAAGTCACTCAATGCATTCCAAGCTAATATAGATTGTATGTTTTTTTCCCCACATAGAAATAAAAATAATCCCTTAGAAACTAAGAGAGCTTCAAATGAGTGAAAAGATTTATTGTATTTTCTGTTTTAAAAATAAAGCAGAATTATCTTGGTTATTATGACAATGGACAGAGGAGCTCTGTAACACTGAAATTTAGGGATAAGGATTTATGGTTTGTTTAGTGTTCATAGGCAGGAAAGGACTTGACTATCTGACCTGTAGAAAAATACACTGGTACTGCTGGCAAGATTGATAACACACACTTGTGTGCTGCAGACAGTGCTTCTGCTATGCATTTTTCAAAATAGGTTCTTATAATCTTTTAAGTCTAGTTCAGTCAGAAATTAACAGAAAATAATTTCTGAGACCCTATTGTAAGTGCTCCCACATAGCATTTTAAAAAAAAATATTATTTTTATCTAACTTTCATCAATTACTCATATGCCAGTTCATGAGAAAAAGTTATTCCTTTATTCATCCATTTCTAAAATACCATAAGGTCAAAGATTCAGTATCAGTTACTTGCATTTTGGCAGGCCTCCAGGACAGTGTCTTTCCTTTATCTGTCCACTTAATATCTTCTAACAGCAAAAAGGGTCTTCAACAGCAGTTATTTTGAATTTCCTCATGATACTGTCAGGATCACAAGGATGCTTCTTTTAAATATAGTGTATAATTAGGTGAAAAGCATTACAGACTAACACAATTTGATCTTATTACACTTGTTGCCAGACAGCAAAAATCACAAATGCAGCAAACTAGATTTCTAGGGAGAGATAAGAGAGCGTATTTCTTAATATCCTCATGTTAAGAGGGTTACTGAAGTATCCCTCAACGTATGTAAAAACGTGCTCACAGTGCCATAAATTCAGTATGTGGGAAGTGTTGGTACTAATTACTGGTATAGAACCTTGACATCAGACACTGCAAAAACTAAGCATCAACTAGACTAGCTCTTTGACAGCAAAGAGATAATTATTAGGCTTCCACTCTTAAGGAATTCCCAGGACTTATTAATGCTAGCACAAAAAAAGCCCCGATTGGAGGATAGAAGCTTTTTTCATGGTGATAAAAAGACCCTGCTCTACAAAAAAGATTACATATGACAAACAATAGAAGACCCGCTTAACAACTACTTTGTCATGGGGTCGCTACAGATGTCCTAATCATATAATCATTTCTCAGTTTTCACAGAAATACCCAAGGAGATGATTGACTAAATATGTCAACATATCACCAGGTTCTTGAAGGCTGCAGAGTTAGAAAAAGAACTCTATATTGCCTATGTACTTTCCTTTGGCCTTGTCATTTTCTATCCAGCCAAAGACAAGCCACCAAATTTGTGGCTAATCCATGCAGTGAAAACCACATGCTCAAAGAAACTGTAGGATCATATATCAACTTGTCTGAATTCTGGATCCCAAACACAACTTCACATGCAAAGCCTATTTTCAAAACTGCTTAGGTAATAAGAATCTTCAGTCCTGCTACATGTGTCTTTGGATCAGTATCACAGTTTAGTATTTTAAAATCAATTCTGAGACTCTCAAAACTATGTTTAAAATTCTAGCAGTATGTCTAAGGTATAGTGTCCCTGAAACAAGACACATAATTTTCAGATCTGTCACACATCAAAAATATCAGAACTAACAAGAAAAGTATACCTAGAAAGAGTTTTCATTCTTCCATTTGCTTCTTTTCCTTAGCATTTTGGAATGTAATTCTGGCATCTGTATCTGATCTCTGCATACTGGCTACAAAACCTGTTCGCTGGGAAGGGAGTTTGACACTGAACCTGGTTAACCAGACAAGGGTGGTGGAATCTCCACTCTTGAAGGTTTTCAAGATTTCTCAGAAAAAGGTACAGCCTCAACCAATCTTGGAAACAGTCTTGCTTCAAGGGAGACGCTGGACTAGATGACCTCCAGAAGTCCCTATAAATCATGACTTCTCTAAAAATGAGACACCAGGACAGTACACTAATATTCATTTGCAATGAGTGATAAAAAACATCCTACTTAAACAGAAAGGTTTTCAGAACAGCCCTGACATGCAGAAGTAGTCTGGAATGTGCTAACCAATATTGTTTTCTAGATTTTCTAGTTTTGCCATACTTAGGTTGGTTGTGCCCATGACAAAACCTTGAAGAAATCATATTCTTCATGCAAGAGGTCTATAGTTTTTCTATTAGCCAAAGCAAGTTTAACATTACCAAAGCTATTCCTTTATGATATAATATACTTATTCAGACTCTTCCCACAAAAACAAGATGTAAAAGCTTCCCATTCTTCATCTGGAGAGAGACGTAAA
The DNA here is from genome assembly GCA_025345505.1 of Todiramphus chloris collaris. Lineage (NCBI taxonomy): Eukaryota > Metazoa > Chordata > Aves > Coraciiformes > Alcedinidae > Todiramphus > Todiramphus chloris. Next base: position 4,651,100 of record JANVCC010000019.1, read on the forward strand.
CCCCTGGCACTTTGAGTTAATCAGTATAAAATTTTCCAAGCCAGCATTTATATGCATTCAGTCCTCTCTTCCCTGTGATCCCCTTCCTAGTTCTAGTTAGTAACTCTGGATCTGTCTTACCTATGTGGATGACACATACACTTTCTTGGGCAGTCCACTGTCCAGCAGTGTTATACTCTCCCTCCAGTACTCCTTACAGCTTTTTCAACTTAGATATTTTTCTTCAGAGCCCACCTGTCTAGGGGAATTGCATGCTTCAGAGACTACATGAAGAAAACCACAGGTGAAGCAAAGCATCATCTTCAGCATGCTGATCTCAATTCTAGAAAAAAATCCCCCCCCCCCCCCCCCAATACCTCAAGCACTCCCAGCTCCCCAGGAAATTTTAGGAGCGAATTTTATGCTAAGCTATGACTTCTGTGATAGTCTTAATTCTCCTCATCTTTTGACTCCCTGACTTTAGAGAATGTTCTTCCTCCAAAACAGTCTCTAACATCTTACATTTCTGTCCATTTTTACAGGGAAGCACACACTTTTCCATCCTCACTTTCTTTCACCATACACATCCATGCCCTCGGTCATTCAAATATGCCTGTCAGTAGAAGAAAACAACATTGTTCAGTAGTTCATTGTCATTCAGTATCTTCAGCTCTCAACTGCTGCCTTCTAGTTGCTTCCCACGCACACCCTGGATTAAGTATTGATTACTCCTACTGTTTGATACTCTTACTGTTGATTACTCTTACTGTTACTTTATTGATCTTCAAAGGATACAAGTTATTTTCATAATAAAGGATAAAAGAGTGCCATTCGAAAGCAAAATCAAGTTAACATGAACACAGACAGCCACATTCTACGGTCAGGTGAGTCAGCCTTGAAAAGCATATGGAAGATTGTAAAATATTAAATAATAAAATCTAATTCTATGACAACATGTAGTTTCAGATAATGTAACAGATACAATTTATACTATGTTGGTTATTTTTTCTTCAATACCATCAAAATGATAACAAGTTTCCCATAGTTGAGCAATATGGATAAAAACTTTTTTTTTTCACTGTGAATGAATTGATTTTTATCTAAAATGTTATAAAAACTGACACTATTAAATAAAGCAAAGGGTTGATACTATGTTTAGAACACAACCACACCCATTCAACGCACTGTGTGGAACTGACAAAGAATATGTTTGGCAAAAAACAGTAACAAGCATTTTTTCTGCTGTCTAATCATATTAATCTGAGTTTGCTATATTACTATGCATTATATATATAAATGTTATTTATATATAACTAATTTCAGTTATCTCAGTCTTGTGAGACATTGCAGTGTTGCAACTTTTAACCATTACATGATTTTACACAGATATAAAATGTGAGATCACAACATAATGATTTTACTGTCAAACTGAAAATCTATCAATTCCCTTTTCGATAAAATTTTTATAGCAGCAAGAAAAATTATTTCACTAGATAATCATTAATACAACAGAAATAATTCAGCAAGAAGGTAAGGTGTACTGTACTACAATTACTGTCATTTTATGGCTTCAGTACGTATTTGTGTGAAAGGCTGAATGCACTAAACACATCAGAGAATATCTTATTACCCAATAACACACACAGTCAGCTAACTCATTGGCATTGTAAAATGGTTATTTCAGGTTCTTGTTGTTGCAAGGAAATTTTACACTTTCTATTGTTCATTTTATTGGATCATTTCTGATATGTAATGTAGAGGACTGTAAGATAAGAGAAAAGAACACGGATATAAACACACACAGAGAGGCTACTTAACATGTCCTATCTAGTAGCACCTAAGAAGGCCATAGACAAGAACTTTAAACAGTTTATGTACACTATTACTTGCTTGAAACATTATTTCTGTAGTCATTAAAATAGGAAAATTAGGAACAAATAATGAGGTACTTAAAATCTCGAGGTTGAATACTTTCAGCTTACTGTTTGTCATCTTATTTAACAGATATTTTATTTCTAAGAAAACAAAACAAAAAAAAATCCAAAAGTATTCGTATCAGCCACACTGCTTACAAACCAGCAAAGGATAGAAATGCATGCTTTTTCCAGGATGCATATTACTCCTCCATGAGAGGTAACCCCTCACCTGTTGCTCTCATGAGTTTGGTTTTTTTTTCCCTTTAGTTTTTTTTCAACAGAGTAATAATCTGAAACAGACAACCAAACACATACATAAAAGATGTCCCCTGGCACCTTCTCTTTCCCCTTTCTCGTCAAACGAAGTGGGCCACAGGAAGACCATAAAAGAATTAAAATGTCATATTCTGGTTGCTCTTGAATAGTTTTTACTCCAATCACTGTTTCCCTCACTGTTTAACACTGCAATTACTTGTGTCACAAACACTCCAGCCTACACCCCGCAGAATAGCTTTACTTATTAGAATTACTCAGTGTCCTGGGACAGAGTTCTGCAATCTCACCAGACTCCATCCGGGCAGGCACAGCCCTGAGCAAAGGTACAGGAAAGTATAACTATGGGAGAAAGACTTTTGAAATGAGTAACAGGACTGACCTTTGAAAAGTTACTGCACTTCTTGAAGACACTATTCCTAACTGTTCTCAGTCCTGCTCCATTACCCAACACAGGCCCGCTGTGAACTCTGCTTCTAAAGCAGATTCTGCAGATTTCAGTTCTGAAACTTGCTGGCGATTCTAAGGTTTTTACATTATAATCTTTTTGCTTACCTATTTTATAACTAATTTATAAAATTATAATTCACAGAAAATGGTGAAAACAATGGTCCTTGGCATCTACTTTAAAATCTTGAGGGTATTTTCTACCAAAGTAGCTTTAATTTCTTCCTGTATGTTTACTTCCAAGCAGGTATGAGCTGGAGTATAAACCAGAGTTTAGAAGTTTCATACGTTATCATTAATGTCATATCTTTATTTTGCCCCTAACTGGCATTTTGTTTAAAAAAAAAAAAAATAAAATAAAATACTGTATTTTGTTTTATTTTAGTAGTGGGATTCCAGTACATCTGCTACAAATCTGAAAGTCTTTGGGAATATGCAGACGTTTTTCTTCCCAGTTAAGATAAGGCTTTTCTGTCCTTTTTGAAATTACATGTAGTGGTAAACCAAAACATTAGTAGAAACACCAACTGCAAAAAATCATATGCATCATCACTTCCTTTATATAACTGTAGATGTATCTTAAAACCCCTGACTTTTGCAAATAAAGTAGCCAAACATTTTTCAAATTTTCTAAAGGCCACATGCTGCATATTTAACCATTTCCATTTTTACTGACTCAAGACCAAAACATTTACAGACAGAAGGACAAAAAAAAATTAGAAGTGTCTATGTAGGAAATAAGTCTTGTAAAGTTTAATGCAGTAAGTACACAAATACTATAAAATCCAGCCACTCTAAAATGACTGTAGCTGTAACTGATTATAGCAATTAAACATTCCCATTATATACTTATATTGCATTTTCTACTTTAAAAACTATGTTTCTCAAACTACTTGATATGGTCAAAGCAACACACAACATTGCCACAGTTTTGACACACGATGTTTACACACTTTTATTACTCATGTCAAATGAAAAGTCAAAGAGAATTCTGTTTTCTGAATTCATTAAAAGACATTTTTACTTTGGTCTTGTCCTTTCTTCCCCCACACCCCAATTTTTATCTAGCTAGCTTAAGCAATGCATTGTATCTTAAATGGATACGATTTTTCTAATTTTTTTCCTTTATCCCGATGTTCTTGTTTTTCACCTCTGTGTTGTGAATCCCGTAGCTGCTCTCAGCAGCAGTGGTGTCCCACTGAACTCAACTGGTAGACAAGGTATCACAACTCTGTTCTGGTTAACCAGGTCTATAAGCAAACACCACTTCAACTTACAGAGATTCTTTCCTCAGCAACCATTATTTTTAATGAGGCCAGTTTACTTTTGGAATCTTGGCAGAAAACAGTCATTTACTCTAGTCCTAAAGCAATGACTGCAAACTGGGCAAACATAAAGATTACATGCAATGTAAAATCTGCATGTGCATATCATTACACAAAAAACCCATGACGTGCTGGGAAAGAGGCCTGTCAAGCTATCATGTTTGTTAATGAAAAGAACAGTTTTATTCCAAACCAGTCTACTGTATCAGATTTGATAGAACAAGTGTTAACTAAACGTTGTGCTTAAAAGCTTTGATGAGAAAATCTAACACGTTAAACTAAGAAACAGTTCAAGGACAGCAGGAGGCAATTCCAGAACACAGGCGCAATCTATAAAGGCAAACTACCACAGCTTTTTGATGTTAAGTAAGCAGCAATATCAGTGTACAACAAAGCTTAGAGGCAGACTGTTGTATCAAGTTTAAAAGTATAATATCCAGGGTCAAAAGCCTCAATTACCTATTCTACTACTTTTCTTAGTGAAGAAATCAATGTTCAAGTATGATTTGCTGAAAGCACAACCCAAATTATCACATGGGATTATACTTACTCCCTTAGCATCTGAATTTTTATTATTTCGGTTATGCCGTGTCTCAGATACTCAGACCACAACAAAACATGTATGTTTGGACTTCAACTAGGTGGGAGGTCAGAGACACTTACTTTGAAAACATATACATATCTTAAAATAGGTTATGCCCATTAAATGGCCTAAGAAAAAGGGCAATAGCACAAGAGGAGCGGCACTTAGTAAAACTGCAGATAAATTACTGCAGTAGCACATTAAAATTCATGCATTTTAGGAGAAAGCATAAATGTGCACATTCAAAAAGTAAAAAACTGACAGGGAAAAATCCTCCCATTATGCAAATTAGAGATTTACTGTGTTTTTGACTGTGTTATTGTGTTAAATTTGTCGAACAAGCTACATGACACATTATAATCTATTTAATAATTTAGTTAATTGTTGAAAACTGATTTTCTAAGTATTTTTCAAGGGTATGTGCCTCTGTTGTACATTTAAAAAGAGGTATGGAAGGTATGATTAAATGGTAATTGGTAATGGAAGAAAGAGATCTTTTTAAGGCAAAAGAGGAAAAAACCCCAACTTCATCATTTTTTCATCTTTATTTAGAATATAGCAAGATATCTTTGCACTTGATGCAGAAACCCACATGGAATTCTTCTGTGCCTGTCCACTCCACAGCTTTTAAGAGATTATTATTACCTTTACTGTGGATGAATTGAAACTTATTCATTAAGTTAAAAAGGAACATAATTCTATTGCTATCACCTTACCAAAACCAAAAATATTTTGCCTATACCTGACATGGCAATTTTTACACTTTACACCTTTGTAAAAATAATCTAAAATTAAATAACTGTGGATTTTAGGAACATTAATCATCATTATCAGATATCCTAAATGAAGTCCTTAAAGTTAGAGAAAATTAATAGGGTGGAGAGGAGAAATGTCTCCTATACAGATCTTTATAAATTATCAATTGCCTGTTTTGAGCAGGCTGGGCTGCAATGCCACCTGGTGGCTTAGAAAAAATAACAGGATTCTGTTTAAACAGTGCTTAATGGCTTGGAAAATATGCAATATTCTATAAAAATACCTAACATGGCAATAATATTTAAGTTAATCATTTGTATTTCTTAGCTAGTAACTCTTTTTTTTTCATTTTGTTGCTCCCAGTGTGGAGTATTTTAAGTTTTAAAGTTCACATGTCCAGATCTAACTTCATCTGGAATTTTACAATTGTTTCCAATTGTGAGTTGAACTTGCTGATGAGTATATTATACTGTAAATAGCTGAACACATACACACGGAGTCGAATTCACACAATTAATGCCAAAAGTTGAATTTTTCCCCATTTGAGGAAAAATCAAATACAGCAGAAGTCCAAAAGGAGGGTTACCAAAATGCTTTGTAAAATTACACTGTATAATTAATTCCATAGTATGAACGTTTTTATGGTGTGTGTTGGTGACCTTTTATTACCATCAAGTTCACAATGCTGGTGGGCTGCCTTTTAATCCCTCTGCAGACAAAGGCCCTAAATAAACACAGATCCCTTCCTGGGAAAAAGTCCTCTCTGGTTAAATGGTAAGGAAATGAGTAAATCATTAGTAATCTTTAAAGCCTAAGCTATAAACTCAAGTTACCTTAAGTTAAAATGAAAGTGTCCTGCAAGAGTTTCAAAGTTCTGTCACAGATAGAAATCTCCAGCTCTTGACTCCAGACTAGGCGCCAGCTGATAAACAAACAATTTAAGTCAAGAGCTGGAGAATTCCCAGCTTTTTCATTTAATGGCTTTGGCCAAGAGTATTTATTGCCTCCAGTTTTATTCTCACTTAGCTCTAAGAGGAAATTTAAACTCATCATTATCTTAAAGCCCCATATGGGCCATGGTCAGCTCACCTGATAGAGCCCCTTTTACTCTGCCTAAGTTCTACTCCCCACTAGAAGTGATGTAATAGTGTAAACTAATTAAATGCAGTTTTAGGCTGACTTTTTAATAGGCTAAATAAATTTTGTTCAATATGGTTTATATTCCCACTTGGGGCAGTAATGATTCCAAAAAGTTTAACTTTATAGTTTCCAGTCTAAACTAATGGTAGTTTACTCCATAAAGGACAATTGAAACAAACAAACAGTCTTCAGAACAAGAGCATCCAACTGTTAAAAGCAACTGCGTTGAAAATTCTTTGCCATAAACTGATTCATTGGCACCAAAAAGTACACAAAATTGCGAGAGGGCTGACTGCTTAACAATTCCAATAATTCAAACAAAATATTTCAGGAATGCAAGGACATACATGTCATTAAAGTTTGGTGTTTAGTACTTGTTCTGGTTTTAGAATGAAAATACGCAAAGCTACGGAGCTGGAAATTAAATAACTAAGAATTTATGGTTAAGCAAAGGCACTGAATGTGGTGAGCAAGTCCAGCATGGAAATATTTTACCCTAACTTAACATGAAGATAGCATCATCCTGTGCCCCAGGTGCCACTTTCCTCCTTCTGTTCTCAAAGTATATACAAGGAGGAGGTTAGAGTTCTTTAATACAGATTCTAATGCTTATTTCACCTCAGAGATTTTTAAATCCATCATGATTTAGATTCAGCACTTGCCACCTCAACCCAGGCATCTGTCCTCATAAAACATATCTGTCCTGCATATGATTAGTTTAGAATCTTTTCACTTAAGAAATAAATTTCATTAATGTCAGAGATGGAGAGCTGTGCTTAGCAAAAAGTCTGACTACCATTCCTAAAGGGTTAATAGAACTCAAGGTTGAAACCAGGAGGTTGTATTCGCCTCCCACCCAGCCCCCCTCCCCACAAAATACTTTCCTAACCTGACTTGGCTGAAAAAGCCAATTAATTGTTCCAGTGTCTGCCAAAACTTCTTATTCCTTTAAAAATGCGGATAGTGTTTGAGACAGCTGGCTATTCCAAACCCAGGTAACACCCCTGAATGTGGAAAGAATGAAGAACATGAATTATGAGCAGTATTTTAAATGGATTTGTAATGAAACAGACAGGTATCTTAAACCTACTGTATTTCCAGCATATGCTACTTAAAAAGAAAAACATGGTGTCTAAGTATCTCTGTTGCTCCACTGAGTATATGAAAGCAGTTTAATGCAAATTTCATTAAAATATGTTGATGTAGTTTTTTCTGTCTTTGTTAGGAACTGGTAGTACAGACAGTATATGTCATGTAAAATACACACACACATACTAAGGAACCACCAAATGACAGACAAGAAACCTTCTGAGACTAAGCCACTGCAGTCCCTACAGAAATTAGTATTTAGGTTGAGTTAAGGTCATTGCAAGGCAGAGAAAAGAAGCCCTTATGACCCTTGCAGGCCAAGTATCTGGCTTAGCATTGAGCAGAGAACTGCAGTTATTTACTTATGTATTTTTCTACATGAATAAGAGGTCTAAAATATATTACAGTAGTAGGGAAAGCAAAAAGAAAATACTCCATAAAACTAATTTCGCAATATCTCTGATCATTAAGAAGCTCATACTAAAAATTGCTGCTGACTGAGCTGTATATGAAGTCAATGTAAAGAGGAAGGAGAGAATTAAACATTCAAATATTAATGTTAATAACTAAAGCACTAATTCATATAAAGTTGTACAATTTTACTATACTGTAATAACATGTTATTCTCTTAAAATATCTTCTATTTTAAAAGGGGCAGCAGTTATTTGTATTTGTTGATAGCATTTCCACTATCATCAATTAAATACATCAGATTTATTGTATGCCTTTCCTGTAACTTCAGATTTAAGCCACAGATTTTATTTTTGGAAATTATCTCCCATTTGAGTTAACAGGAACATCTGCAGGTAATACACCTGTATGTAATATACTTGGTGTACTTCTGAAAACCCTTCTTCAGTGAACCACAGCTTAAGTGTGAGACAATACTGACAATTTCTAAATACAGGGAAATATTACAGAAATTTCCACAAATGTACAAAAATTAACACAAGAAAAGAAAATCAGGGTCTAGGTTTTCTTGGAGCATGTTTCCATCTTTCTGGTCATTTTTAGTTTGTTTGCTTTTGTTTCTTTTTTAAAGAAAAGAAAAATGTTGAATGCCTACGTGGAACACTTACAAATACGGCCTTCGTGCCTGCATCTCCAGCTTAATTTTTCCCCTCCCTAAGCTTAATTTCCATGCAGTTTATTTAAATACATAAAAACTACTGTCTCACTATAGTGAGTACTTATTCATAGTGACAAGTAAATTTCTTGGCTTTCATAGGAACTATCTGATTAGGATGTCAAAGTAATGAGAGGCTGCACAAATTAGCTCCAGAGTTCTATTCAAGTTGTATTGCCCTCTGAGAACACCTCCTCAGCATGGGAAGTTCAGATCCAGTTAAAGCAACAGACACAAGCGACCAAGAGCAGGCAGATACCTTCCTAGTGAGAGTTGTCAGTACAGGTACATATTCCAATAACACTTGGCAAAGTTGCAGACAAAGTTCAATGATTTCAGCAATCTACATGAGCATTAGGAACAGTTAAAACTCTACTCTAAAGCCACACACCAATAAACAGAACACTCCTTTGCAACTGCAATCTATGCCAGGTACTTACAGACAAGAACCTCTCAGCTAATAAACCTCCTCCAGTTCTTTTTTCCCCAAAAAATCCTGTACATGTTCTCATTGGAAATCCAGGGCAACAACTGGAATTTAGAAAATGTGTTTTATTTCTTCAGCCAGTGTAGAGGATACTCAAGTTATAGAATGCTACAGAATATGATAGATAAAGTGGTAGAGATTCAAGTATGCTCATTCCCAGCTGCGACCTTACAAGAAACAGCAATACACCTACTAGAGTGGAGGGAGAGGAAAAATGGACATTACTTCTGCTTCAGTTAAAGACTTAGGAAGTCATCACTGAAAGTGAGTCTGCCATTGTTGTTGTGCTGAAGTGCTGAAGAGACATAAATAGACTAGTAATGAAACATAACAACTTGCAAAACCTAAACACACAGTTCTGCTTCAAGGTCATTTTTACAGGAGATGCTGCTTTGAAAATAACTATAAAACATAGCCCAATACTTGGAGTATGAGTCACTGTGCTACGTCATATTTCAACAAGGTTTAAATAATGTATCAATAAGGTTAAATGATGACTGAAAAGAGAAAACAACAAATCCTTGAACTTTGGTGACACCAAATAATAAATCCTCTATGTTTAGTTCAGGATGAAAGATATTTCCAAATAATTAAACCAATTATCTTTTAGCGCATAAAAAGTCCAGCCAAATCATGTTCAGGATGTCAGCTTTACGTATGTAGCACCGTGAAACCTCTGAGTTTCAAAGATAATAACTCAGTAGTGTAAGACAGACAGATTACCCCACAGACACTTAACGGACACTGAGGACACACCTCCTTCAACTTGCACTAGATTCCCATTGAAATGGATGGACTTAAGTAGATGCTTAAGTGTTTTATGCTGAATTGGAGTTTTATAGATGTGCTCTGCTACTGTTTCCAGAGTTCAAAGCTGAAAATAGCAGGTTTTAACACATACTGGAGTTTTAGTCTTCAGTGCTTTTAAATGTTAATGTCATCAAACTAAAAATAAACTAATGAAATTTAAAGTGAGTTGTCTCTAAGAGTTGTCTTCAACATCTGGAAAGTTTTATCTATGAATTCATTAACATCTGGAATTAGGAAAAAATAAAGCAATGTTGAGAAGACTTTAAAATCCTTCAATGGGATCTACTGCCCTATGGTTCAATAAGCAGTTGGTATCTGCCACCATAATTAATTATACTCATGGCTCCCTTCTCCCTCTTGTTAATAAAACAGAAGACAAATTACAACAAAGCAGTTTCATTACTTGTTTGTCCAACCAGTAATCTGCATGAACTACCTGAAAAAAGAAGACCCTAAAATGACGTACACAAAAAGCTGCCAAACCATGACTTCTCCCCACTTTGTTTTCCATTGAGTAGCTTTTTCTTGTAAGTAATTCAATAGCAAAGGGAAAAAATAAATAAATCTACTGCACTTTACTGCTTCTTGTGCAATGTGATTAAAAACTGACTCAGAAACTTCCTTTCTATTTTCAGCTATATTATTTGGTCTAATAAAAGCTTCTACCTCTCTTTTCGCAATTTCCCTTCTTTGTATTCTTAAACCACATTGTAAAGGGACACTGGTACTCTGTTACTATGATTAGTACTGAAACATTATAGATAAGTATTACTCGTGGAGCGAGAATTTAATTAGCATAGTAATACAGTACTATTGCAAGAATATATGACTAAAAAAGAGTTGAAATTCCTCTGTGGTTCAGCATTTAGGAGCAAGGGAAAATGGCAACTCACACCACTTTTAGACCCTGTGGATTACTGCACCCAAGCAGTAATTTACACACATCCCACAAGAAATGGCAGAGCCATAGGAAATGCCACTCTTAACCACACAGGGTTACATTTGACTGACAGTTGCATTCGGCCTGTCTTTTTCCAATTAAGCACCATCTGTTTCCTCAGCTGGACTGGTTGGCTTGAGGCCTCTCAACAGAACATTCACTGTATGCTATTGCATCCACTCCCCAAAAAGCCTTTCACTGCCAGAAGCCAGGGGATACTTCCTCAAAGCGTGTCACTGGGTAGGGGAAGATGAAATGGGTGGGTGAGAGTGGATGTGTGGCACATGAGCATTGGGAGCGACCTGAAAAAGCATGGTTTTAGTAACTTGGACACATACGAGGAAGGGTTAAGTACCTACAAAATAAAATAAAAAGCACCATTTTTCTTTCATTATATAGTCTGACCAAAATGCTTCTGAAACCAAAATTAAATAGTGTGTTCCCTTCCACTGTCCAACATACACACTCTAAAATAAATAATGGCCAAATTGATCTAAATGAAATTCTGTAAAAGAATTTGTGCTTGGATGAAAATGGCACATTTGAGCCTCAAGCAAAAGTAAAACCGCCAAGTTATAAACCTCTCAAAGGGAAGGTTTATAATGGAAATGCCAACAGACTCTTAACTATAGTGGAGCTGTTAGGTGCCAACATATAAATAATTTTAGTTTTTGTGGTCACTTACGATAAATTAGATACAGTGCAAGTGGAAACAGTAGGGTTCTGATTCAGTAAACAGTAACGGCCAAGAGTGCATGTTTGGATTTTTAGACAAGTATAGCATAGATTTGATGCTGGCTCTGAAATGGAGTCTATAAGGGACGTTTGGACTTTTTAAAGTAGTAAGCAAGCCATATTCTGAATTCTTGAGGGCTTGTAAAATAACAACTCTTTAACAAGCTTTGCTGCCTACTGTTTCAATCTTTTCAGAATCCTTTAACCCAGTTACCATAAAATGCTCCATTCAAGATTGGTATAATTGTCTACTAAGGAAAACAACATAGTAAGTAAGTTCACATAGTTGCATTTAGTATTGTGAATTGCCAAGCATACTAATGCAGTGTGAAAAACGTGCCAGTGACCAAGCAGGCATGGATTAATCACCTTCTTTTTTATGATACATTTAGGTGAGCAGGAACGTCCGTTTGGCCCCTGGGAAGCATTTATTGCATTGTTTCACAGCAGTCAAGCCCCATGCTTTAGCACACTACGTTGAGGCTGTGAGGGGTGCTATCAGTGCTTTCTGCAGGAACTTCCATCTTGGACAGGGTGGGAGATCTCAGAGGCAGACAGGATTCAGGCTGAGGCTGCTGAGAGGATGCTCCATCTCAGGAAACTTTCCTGCTTGCCAAATTCACATCAACTTCTCATTTAGCACTTCCCCTACAGAACATTGCCAATGCCCCAGCATCACCCTTAACACCTCACTAATATAAATTCTAAGATGAGTATCTGCAGAAATAGGAAAGCTATACACAGTCCTAAGTTCCTATAAACAGAGCTCTATTACGACAATGTTTCACATGCTGATAACACTACTGAAAATTCCTTTCTCCAACTGTCCTGCAACTTTAAAAAGAGAGAGGAAAACTCTATTCTTCCAGCATATTCTATGTAAAATGCCTTATTCAAGACAAAAGACATTTAGCTGCTCCCAAATACTGCTTTTACCCTACTAGCAATCGTAACAATTCTGAGAAATAGTTTAATCAGAAAAACGCTGGACATCTGAAATCAACCAAGTTTGAAAGAGCTATGTATAGCCTTATACCTGTACAGGTTATCTATAAATTACTTTTATATTGATTTCTAAAAAGTAATGATTTTAAGCAAAACCAAGAAATCTAACACAAACGAAACACTAGTACACTCTTCAGTCAGAGATAAAAGTCACTGTAACTTTCTCCGTACTCCCACTGGCAAATATACTAAGAGACACGAGCCACACATTCCCACCATACATTCTCAGAAAGCAAAGGAAGCACAGATTGAAAGCAAATTGTCAGCAAAAATGTGTTGCTTCTGACTGAATATGGTTAAACTGTATAGTTACTGAATACCTGGGATCTTACGCAGTTTGCAGCAACTGATATCAAATAAAGCAAATGGATAATAATTACATGTCAGGTTAGTATTGTTACCAATGACCTAAACTACACATTAAAAAATCTTATTAGTTTACCAACAGTTAAACAACATAAAGGGATACTATCAAATCATGATGTGGATTTATTTTAAAGACATAAATGTTTTAATAAAGTGTTGCACAGTGTTTCACACTTCCCCCTCCTCCCCTCTCCATTTTACTGAAAACAAATTTAACATTCTTCCACAAACCAAAATAATTTAAGTACAACTGCTTACAGAACCAGGAACAGAAACTGAAGGGTCAGCATTAGGGTGACATTTTCCTGTGTTACTCTGTTCCTGTCAAGCTATCTTTTAACTCTTAGGAACGGATAGAGGTTAAAGCTGTCTAATGTCTAGGAAATTCCATATACTGTGTCCCAGTAAAACTACAGGAATCAAAACAATAAGTAAGTTTTAAGGGTTAAAGTTGTAGGTCAAATACAGTGCAGTAAGTAATTCTGTTTTCACTTCAGGTCCTAGACTGTGCTTGGCATGAAGAGAACTGTTGTAAAAAACTCTTTCTTCAACTCTGGAACTGCATGATAGTCCTCTGTCCTCTGCATTCCAAGAGATTGAAGAGGTGAGCCAACAGGACTAAATACTGTTGGACAAACTGAAAGGTGAATGTTTACATAATTTGTATGCTCACATCTGGATAGTAAATGCTTACCAACAGTAAAAGACAATACTGTTTCCCTTATGCTTTGATTTAGTCATATAAATCATGGATTTTCAAAATGCAGTTGGAAGAAGAATAATTAGGAAATCTTGACATTTCTATGTGCTCTCTGTGGATTAATCAGGAGCAGTCCTGTCAAGGGCAGAAGCTCAAGCTATAGACTTGTCTCACAGTGGGCAACACTACAGTAAGCACCATAAACATGGAGTAATTTTCAGGTATTTCTTTAAAGCGCAGAGGGAGTACTTCTGATAGAACATTCTCCCCTTTTTTATTGCCACGACTTAAGAGACTTGTCAAAACATAAAGATGCCCTCTACTACACAAGAACTTTCTGCAACAAACCAGTGACTTGGAATGGCTCCAGATAATCAGGTAATATTGTAAATCCCCTCCTGGTCCAACTCATCACTGTGACATTAAAAAGGAAACACAAATAACCCAGAATATTAGCATCACCCAGATGGGGGTCAACAGAAGATCAGTTTTTATTTCTACTGATCCTGGTTTCAGCCACTTAGGGGATCAACAAACAATTTACTTTCAAAGGCTGGCACTACAAGATAACGACAGTTGCTCCTGCCTACAAAGCTTCCCCCATCTGGGTTGTTTTAGGGTTTTTTTTACTTCTTTAAAATTGTTTAAATGTTTCATGGTCTGACAAAGGAGTCTTCTTCAACAGAGAGTAGTCTTCATGTATGTGTCCTAAGACTTTGGTTCAGGAACTTAAGATGCTAATGTTTCTTCTCATGTGTCTAGTGTAAGATTTCCAGATCTCCCTTGCTGAATTAGAGAAAGATAAAACATGTAATTCTCAGTCTTCAGTGGCCGAATCCATTTAAGTAAGTCAGGTTTCTCTGGCCTTTTTTGTTGTTGGTTTTTTTTTTAAACAACACACATTACACCCACAGACTGAAATGGTCTGCTTAAGGCAACAGTGAATTGCAAGTACAACTGGTTTTTGTTAACATTCAGAATAAGTTACATTTTCTCCAGTGGCACCTCCAATGCTTGTAGCCTGTGGGGGCTGTCCCCACACTGTAGGCTGCTGTGCAGGCACGGTGTCCTCACAGTTCTACTCTCTGCTGTGTCTTCCAGTTTGTACTTCCTGGTCTGGTGTGTGTGGTGCTGGGCTCAGTGCCAACATGTGTGCCATCCACTTTTTGCATAGTATGGAATTAGGGCTCAGGAATCAGGGGATTATTAAGGTCTGGTGCTCATCATCCCCACTGTCCCAAGAACAGGAGAAATGCTAGGTTTTTTGACTAAACGAAAAATACACACTTTGAACAAGAGGCTTCATTTAAAGAACAACAAGAGAGAAAAAGATGCCTATGAACCCTGAAAACCAAAACAACCTTTGTAGAAAGCTTCAAAATCATCTCTGCATTTCAGAAATATTTCCAAATACCACCTGCAACTCCTTAACTTTAAAAGTTCTTTAGAAGAAGCAATCAAAATTAAAAAAATGAAATTAAGTTTTATTCCCTAGGTCTTATGACAGGCTGAAATTTGAAAATCTTTCTTACTCTGTGTATTGCAGAACACTTGACAGGATGAGCCTAATACTAGCATTAAAGTGACCACAAACAGAGCAGCTATTAGGAATGTGGTAACAGCTCACGTACAGCTGTGGATATTAGAATCAGTTTTACTGAGAAAAGGAATGTTGGCTCTAATTCTGCAGTTATCCCTTACTTTTTTTTCAAAGAGTGCCACAGGGATTTTTAACTTCCATCTGGACAGTTTTCCTTTAACTGTTTTTGAACACCATGTGTGAGAACACAACAAAACTGTAGACATTAGAGATGGAAAAGACCTATTAGATCATCTAGCCATTCTCCTGCCAGTTAAAAATTTTTCCCCACAGAATAGTTCCTAGCACTTTGCCCAGTACAGTTTAAAGCATGTCGAGATACTTGGCTTCAACCGTCTCCTTTGGAAAATTATTCCACAGCATATGAAGAATGTTGTTAGGAAGTTTTTCCTGGTAGACACAGCATGCATTTTTCTTTCCTTAATAATTTCCAGCCTATTATTCCTGGTTATATCCCATTGGGCCAGCCTGAATAACTCATCTTTACACCTTCGAATAAATGGAGACAGATATGTTTTCCTACACATTGGTCACTGGTTGGCCAGACGACACACAATTTTATAGCCAAAATATACTTTAATAAAATCAGTCATTCCACCCTTCCAGTCATTGTAGGATAATTATCTACACCCCAGAGAACATTCTTAGATGATACTCCCAACAATCTGTTTATTCTTCTTTGCCTTCTGCTATCTTTTTTTGCATTCTCCATAAAATAAAAAGCATAACGAAGTCACAGAAGAAAAATACCCTCACAAAGTCAGCACATCAGTAAATGTACTATCTAACTCTTTTGCAACAGCAGCTGCTGCCAACATTGTGATTTCTGCACAAGGTTTTATAATTCCTGCCTCCCCAGTGTCAGAATACGAATTTGTCAACATGTTACATTTTCAAGATCTTCATTCCTTTTCATCTTCTCTCCAACAAAAGAAGTCTATAAAACTAGCTTTATTTTGACAAATGTTAAGTACTGTTAAATAGTTCAAAACTTAAGTTATTAGGAATTGGAAGCTTTTAAAGCATCTCAGGTTTCAAAGTATTTCTTTGTCCTCATTTCAGCCTCCTTAAATCATTTCACCCAGCTCTTTCCATTTTTGTTATCTGTTACTTCCTGCATTACTTCTACCTCATTTAAATTTCAGAATAACTCAGTAACATTTTTCATATTACCTTGAAAAGTAAGGTTCTACATCATAATTTCCACTACCATCCCTGGATCACAAACTTTTCAAAAAAATGAGTATGATTGGATACATTCAGCAAAAGTGTAAGCAGAGAAATGAAGAAACGTGTCAAGAAAGATTTGGCAAGACATGGAGTGACTGAGGAAGAGCAGAAAAAGATGTGAAGTGAAAACACTATGCTTGCTACCAGTAGCACAGAGACCATTGTGACCATTCTGAGTACATGTGTTCAGTCTTTAAAAATAAAGAATAAAAGCATAAATCCAGAAATAGCAAGGAAGAAAATATTGCAGTGCCTTTAGGTCTTCATCAACAAGAACACTTGCCATTGAAGGGGTTAAGTCAAATTTTTTCATTCTAAATTTATGAACCTGCTTCATCTTGACAGTGTTTCAAGGATCTTAATAGATGTTCCAATCACTGCATTAGCAGGCCAAAAAGCCAAAACCAAACAAAAACTCTGTACCATTGAATACAGAAAATTCTTTATTTCATGCTTTCTGTTTATTACAATAGTACATAATCTCTCAAATCAGAGATCTTGAATCAACCGACCAACTCTTCCACTCCCATGAAGTCATAAGATTGCATTTCTCTAAAAATGCACAAAGCTAACAAAACAAAGCAGATACAACCTAGGAAAGACAGTAAAAAAGTAGCTCTGTGGAGGCTCTCCAGTAAATGGAGGTTCATTAAACCAGGTTTATTCTGGCAAACATATTGATGATGGTATCTTGTAACAACAGAACTCACAAGCTAGGAGATGCAACATTTGAACCAGTTATTTATGTGGTGGTTCAGAAATACTATATATTTACTATTTTTGATTTATTCTGCCTTAAAACATCTTTCAAGTCATCTTCACAAGCACTAGTGTGCACAGACATAGCATTCTGCAAGGACGTCTCCTTTGCTTCCCTTGGAAAAGACACTGTACTAAATCTTCAATGTTCAAGTAAGAGAAACACATTCCTCAACTGCTCTGTTTTGCCTTTTTAATCTTGGTAAGTCTGATCATGCCACTGAAATACACTTACTTCTCCAGTTCTGAGAAAGTGTCCTTTTATTTTTTTTTTTGAAAGCTACAATCATGAAATATATTGCTCTTTGAAAGGAGAAAAAAGAAAACATCCCCACAGTATTTATAAACACTTTTTCTTTACTTCATGTTAAGTAGAGACCTGGTCATACAGGAAACAAGCCTGCAAGTCACCCTTCAGGGATTCACATTTTACTTTACATCAGCAGACAGCTGAAGCCTCAATTTGTCAGCGTTACTGCTAATATTCTTTTCTTCACTTAATGGTTAGCTGAAGCTTGCAGAAGTAGCACTGTAAGATGAAAGTTTGAACTGACAGCTAGAATAAAACTCCAACCTTTTTTAACCAGCTCCAAACCACAGCTCCTACCAAAAAAAAAAAAAAAGTTTTATTCTACTGTTTATTACCATTTTAGCATGACTACAGTTCTCTGGATGACAGCTCTTATTAACAATTAGCAGTCTGATTTTTTTATTGACCACTGTCTTGGCTAAAGTAGACAGTGAGGGGAAAGTTCTACCTAAGTTTCATTATCAGATCTAAAGAACCATACTTAAAAAAGAATTTAAAACAGTTCAACCATATCTCCAAAAATAGAAAAGCAAATCAAGCTTCCACAACTTTTTATTAAGTTCAAGCAGTATGTAATACAACATAATCTGAGCAGAAAAGGAGCTGGTATAATTTCAAGAGTCAGTGGAAGGGAAAAAAAGTTGAAAAGGTAGTATTTGAACACTAACAATGCATACAATGAAGAAAGCATCACACCAGAAATTAAAAAAAATATATTTCACTGACTGTAAACAATGCATATTTTGTATAATGAATTAAAAAGAGAGAAATACTACAGCAGCATCAGTGAAACCACTAGTAAAGTCTGCTCTGAATTGTAAGGTGAGAATCTGTATCATACTTGCAGTGAAATCAGTGGGAGAACAAACTGGATTCTTAAAGGCTAAATTTAGATCTCTTACTCAGCCAGTAGTGTCTTCAGCGCCCACAGGAGTCAGTTTTAAATATGCCTCTGTGATAATGTGTGCTTTAGAAACCTTTTATACCCACAAAGATGCAGAATCCAATTTACAGAAAAAAAGACAAAATTAATCCTCTAGATTAAAAACAAACCCAAAAACCAACAACAAAAAACCCATGTATTTTTCAGACATTTCCTCATTTCTTATATGCTCACAAAGAGCTTAAAAACCAGGGCTGCGCTGGGAATTGTGACACAACTTTCCCATGTGGACCTGCAAGAGATCCTAATCCCAAGGTAATGTGATTGCTATCTCTAGACAGCATTAGCAGTATAATCCACATGCAACTGCTGGGATCAGAAGTATCTTCCGAAGTCAGTCAATACAAAATAATACTACAGTAACTTGGTGCCTGAACTTCCACTTAACAGGTCCTCATGGTAAGCTACAAGTAAATTCTGTAGGCCAATCATATGAAGAAGACAGCACTACTACATTGGCACACAGACCCATCTGAAAAAGATCAACAGGAAGAACCTTTAATGGGTAAGACTGCACACCAAGCCACTAAAATCTGTCACTAATGCTAAGCCTTAACATACTTCATTTGCAATATCAGGACAGGATTAAAATCACCACTACTCCTCCGTAAGGTTTATAGACCCAGAAATTTTCAAAATACTATTTTGTTTGTGAAATAACTTGTTCACAGTGCAGATGAACATTAACAATCATCAGGCACCACCCAAACCACAAGTGGGATTGTCTGCCAGTAACAGCTAGTGAAGAGACAGATCCAAGGAGGACAGTTCAGGCGTGCTGTTTTCTCTTCCTGCTCACGAAGTCCCACACATGCCCTCCCTCAGACTCCTGCCAAGTCTATTGCATTGCACGGCAACAGAACAGCGCCTGCCAATTTCTAGAGAGCTCAGCATACTTCACCATTTAGCGTTCTGTCTGAAGGCCAACAATGCAGTCAGGACGTACAAAAATACCCCCAAAACTTAGTAAAATGGAAAGAACTAAACATAACAGTACAGCTTTTTCCAGCATAACTTCTTCACATTTGTAGCAACTGTCCACTTGGAACACGATTTGTACAGAGTGCTCCTTGGTGTCCCCAAACATACTATGTACTATGTATTTTTTTGCCACAGTCTTCACTGGCAACCTTTCTTCCCATGCCTCACAAGCCAATGAACAGCAAGGTGGGGACCTGGGGAGCAAAGTCTCTCCCACTGTAAGAGAAGATCAGTTTTGTGACCACCTGAGGAACCTGAACATACCTAAGTCTATGGGACCTGAGTCCTGAGGGAATAGGTTGATGTAGTTGCCAAGCCACTCTCTGTGACATTTCAAAAGTCCTGGCAGTTGGGTGAAGTCCCTGGTGACTGGAAAAAAGGAAATGCACCCATTTTCAAAAAGGTAAAAAGGAGGACCCTGGAAACTACCAACCAGTCAACCTCACCCCTGTGCCTGGGAACATCATGGAACAGATCCACCTAGAAGCTCTGATAAGGCACATGGAGGGCAGGGAGGTGATTTGAGACAGACAACATGGCTTCACCAAGGGCAAGTCCTGCCTGACCAACCTGATGGGCTTCTGATGATGGAGTGACTACATCAGTGGACAAGGGAAGAGCTATGGATGTCATCTATCTGGATTTCTATAAGTCCTTGCCTACAACATCCTTCTCTCTAAATTGGAGAGAAATGGATTCGATGGGTGGACTGTTTGGTGGATAAGGAAATGGTTGGATGGTGATATCCAGAAAGTAGTGGTGAATGGCTCAACATCTAGATGGAGACTGGTGACAACTGGTGTCCCTCAGGGGTCTGTACTGGGACCAATACTGTTTAATATCTTCATCAATGATGTAGACAGTGGGATCAAGTGCACCCTCAGAAGTCTGCAGGTGACACCAAGCTGAGTGGTGCAGCTGACACACCTGAGGGATGCCATCATGAGGGATGGGGACAGACTTGAGAAGTGGGCCTCATGAGGTTCAACAAGGCCAAGTGCAAGGTACTACACCAGGGTCAGGGCAACTCCCAGCATTAATACAGGCCGGGGAATGAAGGGACTGAGAGCAGCCCTGAGGAGAAGGCCTTTGTGGTACTGGTGGATGAAAATCTGGACATGAGCCTGCAATGTGTGCTTGCAGCCCAGAAGGTCAATCATACCCTTGACTGAATCAAAAGCATCACTGCCAGCAAGTCAAGAGGTGATTCTGCCTCCCTGCTCCTCTCTGGTGAGACCCTATCTGGAGTACTGTGTCCAACTCTGGAGTCCTCAGCAGAAGAAGGACATGGACCTTTTGGAGTGGGTGCAGAGGAAGGCCACAAAAAAAAGATCGGAGGGCTGGAACATCTCTCCTATAAAGAAAGGCTGAGAGTTGGGCTTGTTCAGCCTGAAGAAGAGAAGTCTACAGGGAGACCTTATTGCAGCATATCAGTACTTAAAGGGGGCCTATAAGAAAGGTGGGGACACTCTTTTCATCAGGGCCTGTTGCAAAAGGACACAGAGTAATGGTTTTAAACTAAAAGAGGGCAGATTCAGACTAGACATAAGGAAGAAATTTTTTGCTTTGAGCACGGTGAAACACTGGCCCACATTGCCCACAGAAGTGGTAGATACCCCATCCCTGGAAACATTCAAGGCCGGGTTGGACAGGGCTATGAGCAACCTGATGTAGTTGAAGATATCCTTGCAGGGGCATTGCACTAGATGACCTTTAAAAATTCCTTCCAACTCAAACCATTCTATGATTCTATGGTTCCACTAGAAAGCTCTCAATTTTTCCCCCTTCCTTCAGAATATCACTGAATCTGTAACTGACACTAAACACAAAATAATTTGTATTAAGACAAAGCACTAACACCAAAAAAGCCAACTGTATTCAGACTATGTATGTTATAATTTTTACCCACTCTTGGCATTACCATTTTCTCAAGGAACAAAACCTCCAGAATACCTAGGGTTATTTTGGAATCAATCTTTCTCTCTTTGTTTGTACTTAAAGCATAGTCATCCTCCAAGCAAAAACTTAAGGGCAAAACCGAACTACAGACATTTCTAAAAGGTGAATAATTCCCTACACAAATATTTAGGGGAAAAGGATTGAAGATAACCACATAGAGGATGTCAGAATTGCTCATTTTATAAGTAGGACGCCATGCTGCATTTAGAAAAGGATCAGAGAGCTATCTATAATCCACACACAACATTCTTTTTTTCTGTGTTTTTTATTCTCAGGCTGACAATTTATATAACTATAAACCAAGGACCAATATTTTGGCTCGGAAGCAAGAACCTTGTCTTTCCCATTATGTTCTTTAGTATCACCACCCTGGGTTTTCCTACTTTCTCTTCCCACTAGATTTTGGACGAAAACCTTGGCTTCTAGTGTGCAGTCAAATCCTGCCTTAGATTTCAGTGGAAAATTAAAAAGACGGTTAGCTTTTGCTCCTATTCCACACCCATCTTCATGATCTGAAATTCAGGCTATACTCTTTCTAGCTTGTGCATCTTACCTTTTACAAATTCTGTAAGACCAAATTCTCTCCTACTCTTTAAATTTTTATTCTCTTTCAGGCATAACGATGTGAATTACCTCATTAAAGATAAGAAAATAAAGAATTTTCATGAAGCCATTTACATTAATTTTTAGAGTGGATTGAAAAGACCCAAGATTTTCTCACTCAAAATGGGTTTTCCTAATCTTCTAATTGTAGGAGTTTTGGACAAGATTTCCATGATAGTAACAATCAGATATGGTTTTGTTTTCAAAACATTATTTTTTGTGCTTCTGCTCTCCTCTGTTCACAAAAAGAAAGACTTCCCTGATCTTACAAAAGCATCTTCCCATTTCTTTCAAGAGATGAAATACTCAGAGATCAGCTATCAACTTCAAGAACAGACAAATATCCACATTCTTCAACTGCTATAAAACCAGAGGCAAGCTTCATTTTTTCTTGACAATGAAATCCATTATCGCCCCCCCCCCCCCCCTTTTTTTTTACTTAATGAAAAAGCAGAACTGCTTAATGGTAACCAAATAATCTTTGTCTAACAGAAGGAAACTGATGGAGACTGAAGAGATGTGAATACTTGTATAAAAATACAAGGACCACTGTACCATATCATGTGAAAGCTCAGTTTCTCCAGGTCTAGCACAAAAGCATATTCCTAAACTCTAAAAATATTCCTAACAGAACATACATTTCTTTAATCTAATGGAACAAACAAACAAACAAAAAAGAATATTGTACATATAGCAAAGATAAGCAGCTTGTACCAACAAGGTGCAAACTGGGGGCTGAGATTGCAAACAAAGAGACAGTAAGTCCAATATGAGTTAAACTGTTAATGAAGACTTACCTCCAGAAACTGGAGCATCCATGAAAACAGCTCCCATTTTTTCAACTGCTTTGGCTAATTCTTTTGAAACTGCAGGGTCTATAGTACTGGAATCTATTAGCAGTGAGCCTTTCTTCACTTTCCTAAAATAAATATTAATTACTATTATTATTTGTTGCACAAGACATCTGCAACTATTACCATAGCACAGGCTTTCCACAGCATGATAAATGTACAGACACTTTTTGGTACACTAATAAACACAAAGTTTCTTTTGAGCAAGATCTGTTTGGTATATATACTACTGAGTATGTATACCACACAGTTTTGAATGACTTGAAAAACAATAAAACCAGAACACAAAAAAGGATGTTCTTCCTAAACACTATTACAAAAAAAATATACAAAAAGGGTGCACTAGGCAAACCTTACTCAGCAGTTTATCATATACAGATCATCTAAGATACATTCTAAGCAACTGAACTAAATGTTGATTCAGCAAAAATTTCATATATACAAAATTTCATATATAATAATACAATTTTCTTTTAATGTATATAAATGTCTTAAGCTAATATCAGAATAGCCTGATTGCATTCTTTTAATCATTGCTACAATTCATTCTACATAAAGATCATAACTAATACCACATAACTAATACCACAAAAGTCTACTGCAGATTTAAAGTGAAGCATGGAAAAAAATGTTTCATTTTCCTACTGATAACTAGTAAATTTAGGCAGAAGAACCGTATCCCAAACTGTAGAACACAAAAAGTTGTATGTGTGTTTAAAAAAACTGCAATTAAATATTTTTAATGTCTTCAACAACAATATTACATTTTTATCCCTCTTTCCATTCAATTGCACTATGATTTCATGTCCATTGGGCCAGCAAACATCATACACAGAGCTTGTGTTTTTTCACAGAAGGGGTGAACTGCTACAAGCACTTTGTACACATGTGAAGAAAAACCAATGAGGCAGATACAGGACTCCATCATTTCCCCTTATGCTCAGAACAAGGAGCAGTGGCACAGGCTCCTTGGTAACCCATCAGGATCACTGAATTAATGCTTAAACACTCTAGAGCATCCATGTTTTATTCAGTAAAGCTTAAAAAGCTTCAAAGAATGATAAAGTCAAACCAGTCACCAAGGACCAGGTCACTCAGAGCAACAATTAACCATTATGGTCAAATTACACTCCCTTCTCTTGAATAAGGACTCTAATAAACTGCAGCAGCACTTGACTGCTTCCCACATCCTCTGTTCCCCACAGTATTTTACATATCTATGTACTTTAAAGATTAACTGGCTGTATTAATATCACTAAGTACTGCCAATAGGTCTTCCTGGATAGAATTCTCCCACAGCTGTTTGCCCAGCTTTGTGGACTGATCCAATTACCCTTCTTCTCTGAAGGGTCTAAGCTACAGATACTTAGATCTGCTCAGTCCTGCTTTGTGAGGAATTAAACTACAGACAGTAAGGGAAGGAAGGAACTATTATTTCCTGCATTGCAAGAAGATTAGAAATCCCTCTACTCTATTTCGTTTTCTTATCACTGCACCTTCATATTGCCTACAATCAGTACCTAAAAACAACAGCATCAATTTGACACAATCTACTGTACTTTTCTCTTCTGTATGTTTCTTCCTTTACATTATTAACCTGGGTAGCAGTAAGATCCTAAATGATCCTCAGAGGTATTGAGTAGTCTTAGTTACTTTGACAGGAGCAGTGCAACACATGGGCAATAAATACTGTTTATTTAGTTTGACAAGTCCAAAAACTCTGAGTATTAGAATTCTGCAAACTATGGATTTTAGGCTCAGTGGAAATCCCTCTGCAAAAGTTAAAAAAAATACTATTTCACATTAAAAAAACAACCTTTAGATATTTTCTGATGTAATGAACACACAATAAGAATAGAAACCAATAAAGCCTTCTCAGCTATTCTATATTAATGCAATGTGATACCATGAGACAGAATGGCACCTCTTCAGAACATTTCATTTATAGGATTTCAAATTAAAGAAAAAAGGATTTGAGCAAATAATTGGTCACAACAAATATTCTAGTTATACTAGCCTAGTACATTACATTATGATAAAAGAAGCATGCAATTTATAAAGCAGATAATAGTCAAATTGCCTCAGATTCACCAAAATTATTATTCTACTAAATAAAATCAAGACATTAACCAAAAGTCATTTGAAAGCAAGCACGGTTTAAGAGAACTCATGTAATTAGAGATAACATTAACGACAAAACAGAGAACATCAAATTCAGTACTCTGAAGACATAGCAAGAGATACAGCAACAGCAATCATTTGACAATGTAATACAGCTTTGAGTATGAGTGAGAATTCTCCAAACTACAAAAAAATTCTTACTTTAGAATTCCATTTGCTCCTGTGTAAACTTCTTTCGCGTTGGGACTAGAAGGCAGCATGGTAATAATTCTGTCTGCTCTTTCTGCTACATCTGCTGGGGAATCTGTTACCTTTGAAAGCAAAAAAATATTAAAATTATGTAAGCTTATGCTTCCTGAAAAAGAGATGTCAGACACATTTGCTGAGTTTGCTTTTTGTATTTGCAGGTCACAATTAAGCTAGGTAAAAAATGAGAACACATGAAAAACTGCCCTCCTAATGGATATGTTAATTAATGGGATCCAGTATCAGAAAAATTATAAAAATGTGAAAAGGATGTCCTGTCACTGAAGAACATCTGTCAATGGGGATGCTTGCATCCCATCGACCCGTTAATGAATCTTCAATTCACTATAAAACATGTATCTATACAAAATACCTCTCTACAATTTTTCTAAGGAGGTACAACATGAAGAATCACAAAAATCTCACTGTTTTTCTTTTCTTACATACAGCACTGGAAGAGAGAAAGACTGAGGGGAAATAAAAAAATAAAATTACCTAATGCACCTCTGAGCCTAACCTTAAAAAAATAGGAAGAAATAACTGATGTTTCTCACAATACCGTGGTTGACATTTTTAAAAGAGAAAATTATCAGCTCAAGCATCCTTCACCAAAAAGATCTGAACAAGTCTCAAAATAAATTGTTAGGTACTGGTTGTTAAATAAACATACCTAACTTTAAAGGTATATTTCCTTCCACAGCTCATTTTCAGAGGCAAGCAGTAGGATATTTAAGATACATACACAACAAGTGAAATACTGACATCTTAAGTAGAGAATTTTAACTAAAAGGCATTTGTCACAAAGATTTTTGTCCAATATTATCTTTAAATAATTAATTTATTTCAAAAATACATTGATAATTCATTCATAGATCAGGGAAATGAGCAACAGCAACAAAAAAATTACAGCTTATTCTTTTATCTTCAGCCCATGAGGGTCAACTCTGATTTCACTCATTCAGGTAGTTTTCCTGGAAGGAATTAGGTTCCAAGCAGAAAGCGAGATGAACAGAAAGTAGATTTTGTTTGTGAACAGGGCTTGTAGTATTTATTTGCCACTTACTGTTGCTGAAAGATGAGTAGCAGCCTTAATATTAAAACGATCTATTCTGCCAGATATATTATATGCCTTAGGTCTTTAAACTTTTAGGAATGTCTTAAGCAAAATTTTATATGCACTTCTTACTCAGTGTGAATAAATTGGAATTTCCATATCACATGGCTTTAGGGTTAAAGAAATTGCAGTTTGACAGGTATCTGAAAATTTTGTTTCTTTCCATAATGTAGACAAATCAACAAACTGAAGACCTCATTTCACCATTCCTTATCTATTTATAGCTACAAGATTTACTATCATTTTTGTTAGTTTTGATACTAAAGGCCCTAATTTAAATATATTCTCTTTTTATATACAATGTGTTTAAAACATTTCAGCATCAAAGAAAGCATGTTATATATACATTTGTAATAAATGCTGAATAACATCTTGAAGGACTTCTAGGATACAGCATGAGAAACTTGTTAATTTCTATATGACTGATAAGAAAAAGAAGGGGAGACAGTATATATTCACTGACCACAGCTCTGCAAAAAAAAAAAAAAAAAGTAAAGAAACTGGTGCAGATGGGACTTAGAAACATGCAGGTTTTGTTTTGAAAGAATAAATTAATACTACACAAAACATCTGGTGTGCTGCACAGTTATAAATGGAAACATACCCTAGTCTAAAGAACAAAGGTTAGGAGGAGGAATAAATGAGGCAATTATAAGCGGAAAAGCTTCTATATCTGATTAGTTAATTTTATGACTTGCTCCCTGGAGATGGGAGAATCTAGCTCTTTATATAGGAGTATGACACCTTTGTCTTTACTTCTGAGTATCTCTGGTTCAGTTCAGTCCCAATGTGTATTATTAGAGGAGGAGAGAGGAAGTGTGTAATTGGAACCTGAATGTATACACATCTTCTTATTTGAAACTATCCTCTCCAGTATTCTCAGAGGTTTGCAAGTTATCAGCTGAAGACTCTGTGGCCCATTTTCACCTTTCAACCAGAAGCTGAAAAGCATACTATATTGGGCACACAACTTAAAAGCTGTATTCACCTCACATTTCCACTTAGCTATGGAGATAGGGTACAGCTGTTTTTTCGTTGCGGATTAAAACAATTCTTAAGCAACACAGATATATAACTATACGACATAGTACCGTAGTCATCTATGCAGAAATTAATTTATTCCATCCATGTCTTTCAAAATACTAACATGCTGTTTACATGAAGAAAATGTGATTAAAAATGTACACAGACTGGGACAGTCCTTCCACAACCACCAAAAGGATTATCATTTTGCTACCTTGAAGTAAAAAGCAAAAAAAGTGGCAATTAGAGTAGGAATTGTCATTCTTGGCATTTTGGTACTGTTGACAAATATGATTAATAACCCCAGAGGAAAACTACCTACGTGCTTCAACCAGCAATATACAAAACTTTTTTTATTTTATTTGGGACTGCCTGTCTCAGAAATAAAGTTGAATTATTTGAAAGCTGTTAAGAAAGATTAAGCATTTGAAATCTTTATGAATATGTATGCAACTTTAAAAAACATATCAAATAATGATTGCTGATTAGTAACATAGACCATTCTGGATAAAGAGTAGCAGCCCACCAGTTTTCATACGTGTTCTGATACTTGCCAGTTCAAGCAAACTTTTGCAGTATGCAACTGGCTAGGGAAGACTTTTCTTCATACTGGTCATTTTTATGCCCTTCAATCCATGCATCTGCTTCTATTTGTTCCAAAATGCTTCCCTATTTTTATTTTATGATAAGTCATTTAATAATTCTCCTTGCCTGAAATGCCATTCTTACTGAATAAACTGATGAAAGCTCTATTTTATGCTGCTTTATGTATCAAATGACTTTAGCAAGACTCTCAAACTTCCAAATCTGAGATAAGATTCAAAGATACGTAAACTGAAACTGTGTCACATACGCGCTCTGCTGTGTGAGAAAGAATGTTATAACTATGAGGAAGGGAAAAAACAGCAGAGTGCAGAGGCAGCCTACTTGTTCACAGCAGCATTCAGTATTCTCCCTTGTTTGTAGCCTTGCAACTTTTTGCAGGTTTCACCCCGAGTGGTTCCATATGCTCCTGCTCAGTTTTCCCCTTACTATTCACCATCAGCAGGCAGGTGGCTGCCTGCTGACACAGACCACCTCCCAGTTCTTTACTTTGGAGGCTAAAGAAAGTGGAATCACAGAATATGTAGACTTATGATCAAACATCCCTCATCCTCCATATACCTTGATAGTAGCTCTGACTTTAAACAAGGGGCAATTGACATTTACTATCTCTTGGGGGGCATCTTTCACCTCTGTAATACTCCTGATGGTTTTACCCTATGAGCCAGAACAAAGAGAAAGCAGCCCTTGGAGCCCAATGTTCCTTCTATAGTGGTTTCTACAAGCCCCCCTGGACCCGCAAGTTTCCAAGTCCTGAAAAAAATGTTGGAGTAGGATTTACACCTATAGATCAAGAAGAGGAAGTTATGTTCATGTATTTTCTTTAAGTGTGTTTTATTTGTATTTAAGCCTACCCATGTATTCTCCAAGTGATTTAGGATTTTAAAACATACTTTTGGCTTTATTTTTAAAAACATTACGGTTCACCTTCAGTATCACACATTAATTCTTGCAGTGGATGCCAAAGATTCTATTACTACAGCAATAAGCTATCCAAATGGGGAGCCACAGCAAAAAGATCTCACTGCAGAACATGGATTAAAATACAACCAGTTGCTCGAAACAGACTTCCTTTCCATTTGCCCAGCCTCTCACTTCAGATAGGTCTGGTTCTTGCCTAAGGGTCCCAGCTGCTTTAACAAAATAAAAGCAGTAGGTAGGAAAAGAAGCTGAGAAGCTTATTTTCCCACTTAGGGCCAAGATTCTGTAATTATTCAAGGGGAGCTGCAATTAATTATCAACAGGTATACTTTATCATTTTATCTTTTGTGAATCTTGGTGTTAACTCATTATTTAAAACAGCTGTAATTATTTCCAACATTTCTGACTTTGAAGGCATGCAGTCAGGCCCTCTACCTAGATCTACCCACAATTGCCTTGCCACTGCTGGAAAATTCCCTCCTATCCTCTACCCTGTCACATCAGAGTATTCTTTTTGCATTAGTTTCTCCTTACTTGAGTTCATTCTTTTGTTTCAGTGTTTTCTGGCCCTGTCCATCCACTCACGTCTATCTAAACTGCTGTAGCTTTGAAGTATGTCAAAAACACATTTCAGACACTTAGAAATGACCTGACCACCTGAGAGACTGAACCAGTTTCTGGGTGTACTAACAGGTCAAGAAAAGCAACAGCACTGACTGGAGAAAGGCCAAACTTTTGCAGGGTATATGGCAGGAAGGTAAACCTCCTCATGTGATCAATTTCCTTCACATTTTTCCTTTTCATTCCTTCCTCTTCTCTCACCATAACCTTCCTCACCTCCCAGAGAATAAGCACTTAAATAATTAGATTTTTTCTCCTTCTCCTGAGGACTGCACCTTGAAGCAGCAGGAAAGCTCATATGTCCCTATAAGCCTTACAGCTATGCCAGCAGGATTTTTTAACTAGGGTCATTTAACCTGAAAAGGTCAAAGTAGGAATCAGATGAAAAGCAGCCTACTGGCCATCTAAATCTGGGGGAGGAGGAAGTAGGAGAAAGAAGGAGGTGAAAGAACAGACCATCAACCTACTGATAAAAAGGGGAAAAAAACCCCAAATATCTAGAGAAGTCCAACAAAGTAGCAATTGCGGATAACAGCATGAAAATTACTTAGGGTAGAATCATGTCTTTGCTCTGTTTCTGACTGTGATCTTAACTGAGAAAAGAAACAGATTATTTAATTGCATTGCATGCAAGAACTATTCAACACATGGAGTTATTGTTGGAATAAAGAAAGTTTATTACTATACCTGAGCACCCAAGTCTTGAAATTCTTTGCAGGCTTCAGGGAACACATCATATGCAATAACTGGATATCCATGTTTTACCAGGTTTTTTGCCATTGGATTTCCCATGTTACCCAGCCCAATGAATCCAACTGGAGTTTTGGAAGCCATTGCCCTAGAACACACTAATTTCAAAACAATAAATATCAATATATTTGTATTTTAGAGTAATGTGTAACAATGATGTAACAAAAGCTAGCGTGTAATCGGTTTTCATTGACTTAAACATCTTTATGCTTAAAAACGGTGGAAGTGTGAATCCTATTCGACATAACTTAAACCACAAATTATAGGTCATGTTGGGCCACAAATGAATTTTCCACAGATTCATTATTTTAATCAGGAAAATGTGAGTGTTTCAAAAAGTATATTAATAATCAAACTTCAGCAACATTCCTGAAAGCTAAGGTCTGAGAAGAGCTCAAACACAGACTTAAAATATGCAGGCTTGTCTGCATTTTGTTATGCATCTACATTCTAAATTGGATATGCAAAATCAAATTTTACATATATTTTACAGTCTCCTTATTTACAATGTTGGCTGCAGCCTTGGGATGTAGCGCCTGTTCTCTAGAAATGGACCAAGGCTGCCACTTTATTTCACACAGCTCCCCACAGATAATAACTGGACTCTCCTGACCCCGCACTCAGATACCAGCCACTAACCTGAAGGTCAAAGTCTCCACAATAAATCATGGCAAATCCTTTGAGCCATCTAATCACAGTTTAAAAGCAAATACTGAAAACTAGAACAAACTATAGTATAATTAGAAAAGTATGAAGTCTTTATGGGAATGACCCCTGTATTCTATTTGCTACCAAGACAGAACTATAAAGCATAACCTGCAACCTGTGGAAAACACTGCAGTTTCAGTTACTTTTTACAAGTAATGGGTATCAAATGCTGGACAGTAAGTAGCACCGCAGGCATCAATCTACTGCAATCACTGTCTCATCACTCTGCACTCCTAATCCAAGGGCAGCACAGTTTGGCAGTGGTGAGATTTCTTTGCCAATTACATAAAATAATTTCTCCTTTACGACAAAGGCAAAAGTTACGCAGAATAAACACTGAGGCATGTGGAAACTAAGTGGCCACAAACAAGGCTAACTCACTACAGAACTCCTGTAACTCTGCAGTGCACATACCAAAAATGTGCCTAAGCTGGATCGAGACTCTAAGAGGTCTCAATACTTAGCAAAGAATCCTCTCTAGGCCAATAACACTTGATTAATCATTTTAAAGTCTTTCTGACTTTAAGCTCCTTCTTAGCCAGCAATGGTCATGCTCTTTCATCTGCAGCACTATTTTGGAAGTGCCACATTCAATAAATCAGGTTTGTTGAGAGAACTTTGGTCTGAGACAGTTTCCACAGATGCCTGCAGCGATGACATAGCTAGAGAAGTAGCACAATTTAATAAAAAACAAAACAAACCAAAACTGCAGTGGGAAAATGTTTAGTGCAAACTGAGATAAGTCAGGGAAAGAGCACATTGCTTTTTAAAGAAGTGCTACGTGTCAAACACAGGGAACAAATGAACAAAACTAAAACATTATCATCAGCCACAGTAATCATCCTGGAGTCTTTTTTTCTCATAGTTTCTATGAGTCAGACTTCCCCAGTACATCGCTTACACTAATCTAAAGTTGCTCCTTTTGTTAGCCCAAAGCTTCCAATTTCCTGAAGAGGTTCAAGTCCTGGTTTTCGGCATCTTTCTTTCTCTATTCCTTAATATAAGTGGATCTTATTTACCAGGACTTCAGTAAAGCTTTCAAAACCTCCTTCACTAGTATCCCAGTAGTCAAATGGGGAAAGTACATACTGGACTGGACTGCAAGACTGCCTGATGGAAGAAATACTGCCTGGACTGTTGGGCTTAAACAGTAACCAGTGGTTCGAAGACTAGCAACAGCCAGATATGCATGATGTTCCTCATGGGTCAGTACTGGGGCTGCTGCTGTTTAAAAATTTCATCAGTGACTGTGATGATAGGACATAAGCAAGTGTGTGACATCAGCAAGATAACGTTTGACACCAAACTGGGGTGATGGCTGAAAAACTGCAGAGAAGAGCTACCATTCAGAAAGACTGGAGAAATGGGCCTCAAGAAGCTCAGTAAAGACAATGTCCTGTACTTGGAGCAGAAGTTGTCATTGCAGGCTGAGGACTGGATAGACAGGTTACAGCTCTGCAGAATCTGTGGATTCCCATAGACAACAAGATGAACATGAGTCAGCAGTGCACCCCTGCAGCACAAGGTTAACGACATACCATGCTACATTAGCAAGAACATACCCAACAAGTCAAAGAAATTAAGTGATTCCATTCTACACAGCACAGTATCCAAGAGGTATGGTCAAACTGCACACAGCCCAGCAGACAAGAAAGACGACTGGGGGACTGGACAATATGGCATATGAGTAGAGACTAAGGGAATTGTCTTTGTTTAGCTTGGGGAATCAAAGGCTAATTGCAGTCTTCTACTACCTATTCAGTGGGAGGGAAGAAGAATTAGAGAACAAATGAAGCCAGGCTCTTCACAGAGGTGCACAATAGTGGGACACAGGGCAATGGCCAAAAGTTGCAGGGAGATTCCAGTTGGAAATAAGAAAAGCATCCCTGATGAGGAGAATGAGATTCTGCACTGGAACAGGCTGCACAGAGAAGTGTTGAATTTGCATATCCAGAGCTAACTTGGAACACTGTGAACAACCTGTTCTAGCTTTAAAGTTAGCCTTGCTTCCAAATCTGTGTTCTTTGTTTCTGTGAATTCCAAGTAGACTCATCAGAAGTGTAAATTTGGCTACCATGTCTGGGCTCACACTTGTAGACTCTTCACTTCTATCCCAATCTCTTCTTTTCCCACACCATCTTACGGACCATCATCTCAAACTAAATATCAAAAAAACTCTTAATCATATCCAGAAAACTTTCTTGACACCTTTTTTTCTGTAGCAGTGCTGACACCAGCAGCGATGCCTGCCACTCACAGACTAGAACACCCATCCATGATCTGCTTAAATCTCATTGATTCCTCCTTCATCATACCTGAGGTCTCAGCTACTTCAGAAGCTGGCCACTTGCCCCAACTTAACAGACATAATCTTGCCTCGATCTTCATGGAAATACTGGGAATTGAGGACATTTTTCATGTGCTACTTTCTGTCATTCCTATGCATCCTGCCTTACTTTTCTCTACCATGTCACATAAGACTGCTTTGCTTTGACATGTTTTCGTGGCTATCATCATGTCTTACTATTAAGACATCAACTGGTAATTGGACTGCAATGACAGGCCTGTTGACAACAAGCATTTCTATTACTTCTCTAAGACAGCTTTTCCCAATATAAATATCCATGAAACTAACTTGTTCTTCTACTATAAGGCCTTCCTTAACAATCCTCATTTTGCAGTAAGCCCAGAAGGCACAGCAACAGTTAGGCTGGAATACGAGGCAACATGCTGATTGGTATTATTAGTTTCGTGTCGCTGTATTCTATTATTTTCCTTTTTTGTCTCTCTCTGAATTTTCTTCTCTTCATGAATAAGGAAGCATTTTCTGTCCTGTGCTAACCAGGACATGTTCAAATTCACAGGAACTGGGAGCTGTTAGAGAAGTAGTCCAGTTCCAGACTCAGTTTCTGATTTCTTAGTTTGGTTTAACTTCTCACAGCCCAGTGTTAAATTAACCACTTTAAAAGTACAGAATTTGATTAACAGCTTTAAAAAGCCTCCAGGACCCCATGTACTCAAATACAGGAAAACTGCTTCAAAGCACTGATAAAGTTAGCTCACAGACACATCTAATAGTGTTATAATAGATTATAATTAAATTTGAATCAATTGCATTTAGAATAATGGCATATTTTCTAATGACTACTTAAGACAGTGGGGGTTTGCCAAACAGAGGATATTTAAGATGGTAAGATTTTTCATTTCTTTGTATTAGATGCTCTCACAGAAAGTGATGTCCAGCATGAATATATAGGCACTGTTTACCATTTGACAAATATCACAGGCTCAGTTTGGACATAACTGTATAATTCAAACATCTAAGGATTGATATTCTGCAAACCCTCTCCCCCCCGTATGCTTAACTAATCCCATCAATTGTATAAGCATTTGCAGAAACTGTCCCTGTGGTATTGAGTCCATTTTACCATAAAATCTACTGTAACCTGCTGCAATCACATGGCTGGAAAAATGCCCAGTCCACATTCAACTCCTAAGAGAGGGCAGAACATCAGAAGTAGGAGCAATAGAAGCTACTTTTAAAATAAGCACTGATACCATGTGCAACTAATTCTCCTTCACTGGAAATGGAACCAACAACATAGGTTAATCTACAGATCAAGTAATTGTGAGCAAAACCAGTTACAGCTACTCAAAGAATCTGGGCTTTCCCCAGGAGACTCTTCATTATTCTCTTGAGGGAACATGTGTTTGCAGAGCCTCCATTAATGAGGAGGATCAGTGACGCTCTTGACATATTGGGGGCTTACAGACAATAAGAAAAAAGATGTTTTGCTTTGAAAAGTCAGCCTACAATAAAAACACTAGACCTAACAATTTCACAAGAATTTCCCCTTAAAAATCAATTAATTTAAAAAAATCAGCAAAAGTTTATGAGTCTCTGAATACCTTTTCTTGAAAAAAGTATATCCATTAAGATGGTAAATTCAGAAATGCACAGATTGTAATCCTGTCCTTAGAATACATAGCCTGTCAGTGTCCTAAAACTTGTCTTTTCAAGATTCTATGTAAAGACACTGAAAGCAATTTTTTTTTTTTAATCCTGAACAGTGACAGTTACAAGTTTAGATAATGTTAGATGTTTACATTTCATTTTATACTATTTCCTAAAGTAATGACTCTTAAAGTTCTAAGAAAGAGTTTCAGCTCCAGTGGTGCCTTGAATTCACTGCAAATACTGGACTGCACAGACACTGTAATATGCATCCCACAGGACATCTCTCTGTATTCAGACAAAAATGAACTAATAGCTGGATAGGGCCACAGACGGTAGAGCTGGAACACATCCAGTACACTTGTACTCCAAGGGAAAGCACCGTCTAGCTGGCCAAGAACACAACTGAGAAACCAGTAACTCTCAGAATGTAATCTCAACTTGTTTTTTGGATTTATAGAACTATTTTGAACCATGTTTACCAAAATGTCTAGTTCCTGGGATGGAACCTTCACAGTCAAATGAAATCAATAAATCTGGCAGAAGGGATAACAGCCCACATATTCCTCTCCTGTAAGAATTTCCTAACCAGAATGGTTGCAAGTCATAGTAATATTCTTGATCTCTCTGGATCAGTCTTGAGCTCTTTTCCAAACCAGTAAGTGAGATTCAACAGGAGCATGGGAAGATGCCCAGAGGAAGCTCAACTACCGAAGTTGCTGGCTTTGCTCAGGGCTTTATGAGAAAGTACAGTTGCATATGAAGTAATTTGGCAAGGAGAGGGAAACATGATGACAGTTCAATATGAGCCACTAAGTGAAGGATTTTAACACTGATTTAGCATCTTAAGTTCTGGTACAAGTACAACAGAAGACACCATCCCTCTTCCTCCTGCTCTGAAGGAAAGGATCAGAGAGACCATTTGTGTTTTCTGCAGACTTCTCTAAGGAAACTCATAAAACCTACACTGAACTAGATCCTGGAGAGAACTAGATCGAGAAACATAGAAGTTAGAGAGGTCAGCTGCACATGGGCAGAATCAGGTCCTTCTGCCCCTAGAAGCTTTGACAATGGAATTTAAATTGCCACAGGGTCACAGGCTTTTAAAGGCTATGCAACGATTTTGAGAATTGCACTCTGCCAAAATCATACTTTAAGAAGATTACAAGACTCTAAATTTGTCCAGCTTTACATTGAAAACATCCCACTTGCTTTTCCTTGCCCCTGTAAAGGTCTGCTGATGAAAAACAGACATGCTAGATTGTAACAGTCGGAGTCTTCTTACCTCTTATTTCTTATCTGTAGCTATACCTCATTAAATGTTTGTTAATACATTAAAGCCAAAACCATGTAATAAGTACTTTTCATCTAAAAAGAATATCAAGTATATAGTTAATCCCTTAATTAAGTAATGTGCTGGAGTTCTGAGCAGCAGGTCCTTCTGTCATAATCCTTGCTTAGTAATTAATGCCTCTCCACACCAGATCACGGAATCATTCAATAGTTCAAACACAGCTCCTGAATCAACAAAAGTACAATTTAACTATTAACTGAGTGGGTCCCTATTTCATTCTCTAGCAGGGTACTGTCTCCTTTGATGAACAGCTCTGTCAGCTAATGAATCTTCATCCACAAGAAAATTTTCCTTTCTCAGCCATGATACCTCATTAACTTTCCTTCAGACCCACAGGTAAGTCCCCAGGAAGGATTTCTCCACATCCATCAAAAAGGTGTTTTTAAGTAAGGTCACATGCACCCTCTCCATGAAGCACCTTTGCCAGCAACTGCCAGCTGCAGATCCCAAGACTACATGGTCTCTACCTGGCCTGCTGACAGACAAACATACATACCCAAAACGCTCCTCTAAAATCTGCCCTCAGCTAATTTCTACTAGATGATTTAATATCCTCTGGTATAAACATACAGGAGAAACAGTCCATCAGCGGTCTGTGCCAGATGCAAAGAGCAACTTATGGAGTAACATAGGAGCATTCAGTAAATGAATGCAGACAGCCTGCTCGCTCACCAAACTGTGGTGTTGGACAGCTCTCAGAGCTGCCCGAGTTTTTCACTAGGACATCATTTCCCTCAGAATGACAGTTGGCAAAATCACTACTCAAAAGACAACTTTTGATAACTTTCAGACTACTCAAAACTAAAGAAAAGGATGATAAACCTAATAAATGCATTAGAGATGGGGAAACCCGGACATATAACTAAGCAGAACAGCTTAGCAGTTAAGAAGGCTTAATGCTCAGACCTTCATCCCATAAACACTTCTCAGATTCAACAGGACTTTCAGCACAGTCACTACTAAGTCAGAGTTCAAATGCTGTGAGTGAAATTCTGTTCCATGGAAGTTTCTTGGGAGAGTCACAACTTCTCCTTAGACTTAGTCACAGTTTCTTGCTCAGGTCTACAGGCAAAGACAAATTCTAATTTTCAACTTTAAGGGCCAATGAAGTGTTTAGGGTTGCTTTCCACATCTGTGCTCAGCACTGAGGTACAAAATCCCTTCCGTCTTGTCCACATTAAACAGCGGACTTCAAAGCTCTTACAGAAATATCTGACAGTGACCATATGCAGAAAGTTCAAAAAACATTGAAAGGTACTGCTTTCAACTGTGGTATCACAAAAGGTACAAAATACATAAACAGGCCTCCTGTATATCACTCTACTAGCATGTGACCAATATGCTTGCTGCACCTGAGCCCAACACCAGAGCAATTACTTAGCACAACACCATTAGCTGCAGCTAATCATGCATTAGTGGAAAAGAGGCAGTCCAGCAAAAATAATTTTGAAATTAGCTTTCAGCGTTAAGTGTCAAACGAAACTGATCAGTTTAAATGAAGTTTAGAGGGGAATTACAAATTTTTAAAAGTTAGTTATTTAAAAGCAACTAAGTAATTCCGGAAATGCTTTGTTAAGTTTGAAGGTTTTAGAACTATATACCTTTTAAAATAATACATTTCTTCCACTTTGCAACTTGAAAAATCTTCACCGATGTGTTGGGAGCCTAACTATACAGTGACATATGTGAGCAACAGACGGCTACTGAATGATACTGAAAAGACTACTGAAAGTGTATCTTCAATTATCTACTTCGGCAGTTAAACTACTTGGAAACCAGCATGATTATCAGAACTCTGAAAAGGGAAAAGGTGCAGGCCCAGTTCTGCAAATACATTCTTCCTTCACTTGCACCGACAGGACATTTGAAGGTGTTTGCTCCTTCCACTGCCCGTGAATCAACCATCGGTGCGAGCGAGTGTGTGCGCAGCTGGAGCTGGAGGAAGCACAGCTGGATTTACCTTCAGTTTAAGGAAAATAATCAGAGACAATGACTGAGAGAGTCGAACAGCCCAAATGTAGGTAACAGGTACTGCTGACATGTCACTGGTGCCACAGGAAACACTCGAGGGCTCTGATAATTTCCAGGCATGCTATTTTAAGCAAGTGAGTGTACACATTTCTTGAGCGAAGCCGTTCCGAAGCTCCGGTAAGGCCGCCCCCGAGTAACGCGGCAGCGGGAGCCGCTTCGCGGGAGCGCGACGTGCCAGCGACGATCCCCCAAAGCTCCCCCGGGGGATCCCTCGCCGGGAGCGCGGCACGGCGAGGCGAGTGCGGGGCCCGCCAGGCGCGGAGACGGCCGCTGCACCGGGCCTGTCGGGCGCGGAGGGCCCGCGGCCGCCAAGGGCAGCGCGGCAACTGCGCTCCCCGGCCGAGCCCCTGGGAAGGCCGGGCCTTTCCCTGCCCAACGCCGACTGCTCGGTGGTCAGAGCGGAGCCGCTCGGGACGACGGAGGGGGACGGGGACGGGGACACGGGTCCTTACCCATCGCCGCGCGGGCGGCACGCACCCGCCTGTGCCAGCGCCACCAGCCCGCAGGTCCCCCGAGCACCACAGCCGCGGCCATGCTGCGCCCCACGCCGAGTGACCTCCGGGCAGCCGCCACCCGCCCCGGCACCTCCCCGCCCGCCGCTGCCGCCCGCCACCGCCACCGTGCCGTGAGCGGCGGCTGCCGCAGCCAACCACAGGCGCCCCTTCGCGGAGCCCAGCCAATGGGAATGCAGAACCTCCTCCCCGCGGCCCGCCGTCCCGTGACAGATGGGGTCGGCCCCGCGCCCCGCGTCCGGAGCGCGGAGCGGGGCGGGGCGGGGGCCGGGCAGGCGCTAGGGCATCTTATTGGGGCAGCGGAGCTGGCGGCGGGCAGCTCTATCCCGCTGCTGCGGCGCTCTCGGGGGAGGTGTTTCCTTCCAGCCCTCCTTTTGCCTGCGCCTGCCCGCTGCGGCCTCCCCTTCCTGCGTCGCTGCCGGGAGGCACGCCCGGCTGAGGGGAGGGGGAACGGCAGGGCCGGGTGTTTGGGGGAGGCCGTTCGTGGTGCCAGCGCTGGGGACGCGCGCTGCCGGCCGCCTGAGGGTTGAGGAACCCGCAGCATGGCGGGAACGAGCCCCCGGGCGAGGGAAGCGGCCGCCTTGCGCTGTTTCCGCTTAGTCAGATGGCAGGTAAGCGCTGCAGCTCCTGACTGGATTCGTCGTTGTGCTGGTTCGACGCTGGCGGGCCGACAGGTGCCCACCAAAGCCGCTCATCGCTCCCCTCCTCAGCTGGACAGGGGAAAGAAAATATAACGAAAGGCTCCTGCGTCGAGGTAAGGACAGTGAGAGCGCTCAGCAAGTGCCTTCACGGGTCACACTCGACTTTGGGACAAAAATAATTTATTACCAATCAAATCGAAGTAAGGTAATGCAAAATAAAAGCTAAGTCATAGTTAAACTAGTATTTGCCTTCTCAGAGCAACACTTGGCTCCAGTCTTGTAACTGCCATGTTCATCTCTCTTCAACAAAACAGTTAATTTCTTCTCCTGACAGAAAAATTTGCTTTCGTTTGTTGTGGAGGAATGCTGTGTACTCCCTCAGTCATTAGGTTACTCTTGTTAGGTCAGAGCTTTCTTTGTAGCTGTTATATAGTATCATTTACAGACTTGTGGGAGAACATCATCAGGAATAGATCTCGGGTCTCACAGAGTCAGCTAGTTACTCAGTTACCTGTTAGCACAGCAAGAACAGGTCCAATATATCAGCTTGGCTCTTCCATTACTGCCGTAATGGGTTGGTTTGGGTTTTTTTTTTATATTTGCCCTTATAAAGGAACGGATGATACACAGTTAAATTAGCCCAGCACAACATAGGCAATTTTGTGGGCAGGGAAGGCAGCTGCAGTTACTATATTAGCTTTACTCTGGCATGTGTGAGTGCTGCCACTCCACCCAGTTGTAGCTTTCTCTCATTGCCTCAGCTGAGCACTGAGACAGTGTATGACATCAGAAGAAAAAAAGATCCCTGCAACTAAGGCAAAAGAAATAGACACACAAAACCAGAAAATCTTTAATTTGCTAGCACTTTGCAAAATGTCTGAGGCCCCAGAGACTCCTATATACCAATATTTTCATAAGTTCACTTGTCTCTTCCAGTGTGCCATTTGAAGATTGCCAAGTGAATGAAGCTACTGGATGATGTTTACTTTTGTCCTTGGTGGTGAAGAGATTGACAACCATCTTGAGCACAAACTTTGTTGGGGTGATAAACAGGTGTGATTCCTCATCAAGGCAGCTATGCTGGCAGAAATTTGTACCAAGGTATAGTCCAAATAATGTGTCTGTAAGTTATTAAAACCTGAATTTTACATGTAATCAAACAGAACTTTGACAGCATGGGTTTTTTTGCCTTCCAGTCTGATTCTTCACCGCCTTACAGTGGAGAATCTTTGACCCTTTTCCTATTGGCTGCAGACTCCTATCAAGTCTGAAGGAAGTTAGAGAAATTAAGTTTTTGAGGATAGATGGATGAAGTGGGATGCACCCACAAGTGCTGAGGGGGCTGGCTGATGTTATTGCTCTACCACTCTCCATCATTTTTGAAAGATCATGGAGAATGGGAGAAGTTTCTGAGGACTGGAGGAAAGCCAGTGTCACTCCAGCCTTCAAAAAGGGCAAGAAGGAAGACCCTGGTAATTACAGACCAGTCAGCCTCACCCCCATCCCTGGAAGGGCAATGGAGCATCTCATTCTAGAGATTGTCTCTAAGCACAGGGAAGAAAAGAAGGTTATCAAGTGTAGCCAGCATGGATTTACTAAAGGGAAGTCATGTCTGACTAACCTGATAGCCTTCTACAATGGTGTGACTCAATGGGTAGATGTAGGGAGATCAGTGGATGTTGTCTACCTTGACTTCAGTAAGGCTTTTGACACTGTCTCCCATAACATCCTTGTGGGAAAGCTCAGGAAGTGTGTGTTAGAAAAGCAGACAGTGAGATGAGTTGGGAATTGGCTAAACAATAGTGTTCAGAGTCGTGATCAGTGGCACAGAATCCAGCTGACGACCTGTAAGTAGTGGTCCCCAGGGGTCAGTACTGGGTCCAATCTTATTCAACATCTTCATTAACAACCTGGATGAAGGGATAGAGTGTACCCTCAGCAAGTTCGCTGATGATACTAAACTGGGAGGAATGGCTGATAAACCGGAAGTCTGTGCTGTCATTCAGTGAGATCTGGATGGACTGAAGAGCTGGGCAAAAGCAAACCTAATGAAGTTCAACAAGGTAAGTGCAGAGTCCTACACCTAGGGATGAACACCACCATGCACCAGTACAGGTTAGGGGTTGACCTGATGGAAAACAGCTCCATGGAGAAGGACCTTGGCGTCCTGGTGGACAAGAAGTTCTCCATGGAACAGCAATGTGCCCTTGTGGCCAGGAAGGCCAATGGTACCCTGGGGTGCATAAAGAAAAGTCTGGCCAGCAGGTCGAATGAGGTTCTCCATCCCCTCTACTCTTCCCTGGTGAGGCCACATGTGGAGTATTATGTCTATTTTTGTGCTCCACAGTTCAAGAGGGACAGGGAAATACTAGAGTCCAGTGGAGAGCTCCAAAGATGATGAAGGAAAGCCTGAGAGACCTGGGGCTGTTTAGTCTGGACAAAACTGAGAATGTTTACAAATATCTGAAGGTGGGTGTCAAGTAATCTTTTACTTAAATTAAAACCCAAGATAAAAATGTTCTGGTTTTTGTTTGGTTTTGTTTTTTTTTTTTTTTTCCTAGAACAAAGCATCAGTACCTCCTTGCTCACACCTCCTAACATAGTGTTTCATAAATATTTGTATGTGCTGATTTCTGAAATTTTGAACTAGTTAAAATGCAAATAAACAATTATTTGTATTGCTTGGTTCCTTGTTTCTACAAAGTATTATTTTTTCCTTGTGTTATAAATGGGGATACATATCTCATTTGAGTGTATACAACCTCCACTTCTTAAAGTAAAATGCTTTTATGCGAGTAAAGTCTAAAATTGTCTATAAAAATAAATCCATTAGATATTTTAACATACCTTGAAGTGCCAAAGAAGCTTTCCAGAAATCAGTGATTACACTGCAAACATGCCACAAAGGCCAACTGTTAACAAGTGTGCCTGTGCCAATGGTAGGAAGATTGCCAATATTTAGTTAGCTTTAAAGTTTTGTTCTATCAATGGTGTATTGTATCTTAAAAGCAGTAATGCCAACCTTGTGATTTAAGCATGAAATGGGACCTCAAAATATTGGACTGATTACGACAAGAAGGAACTGTTTTCTGAAGGAAAACTTGCTAGCTTATTTGTTGCTTTATAGGTGGAGTTCTGTTTGTACAACACATCAAAAAAAAAACCAGTACAAAAGTTGTATGTGAGGAAAACAAGTAGTAAAAAATCCCTGGTCTGTATCTGTTTTCATCAGTACATCTTATAGTGCCTTTTAAAAAGAATATAGATGTCATTATAAGAACTGATCTTTTAGCTGCCAAACCCATTTAAGTCATTGTTGCTCCCCAGACTTCAGTATACCTGGAGCTCCCTCCAGTCAGTCCAGTCAATTCATCTGCTTTTTGAGAGCTTTCTGTATTGCACTTGTGAAATGAGCAAGGTTTAAAAAAATCCCTGCTGCTTTTGTCCCAGCTGCTTAACCCCATCCTTCCATTACAATTTATGTCCCTCTCAAGTATGCTGATGTAACTGTAGTTCATCCACATTCTTTCTCTCATCTGTTCTACAGTCTGCCCCAACAAACGCTTGCACTGACACACTGGTTCTCACTCTGGAGGGACTGAATTGGCCAAGCTGGAATGAATGAGTGGGACAGAAAGCTCTTAAATCAGCTCCTAAACTCCTGGGTGTCGGTAATGTAAACCCAAATTCTCAGTCATGGGAAGGCTAATGAGGTTTCCAGTGTCATACGCTCAACATATCAGTGATAGAAAAGGGAAGGAAAATGCAACTTTCTTGACTCTTATATAACTATGTCATACAGTCCTGTCTTTGCTGTCATAGACTCATAGAATCAATTTTCTATTCAGGAAAGCTGCATTTCTGAGAAGTCTGCAGCACCCGATGCGGTGAGAACAAAGTTGGTAAGGCACTTTGTTTTCGCTTGTGGCCAGCCATGGTGTGCAGGTCTCCACTGTGGCCAAGGCCTCTAGCAGTATCAAGTTAGCCAGCTGCGACAAGCTCAGAGGAGTAAAAGCCAGGGCAGCTGACACAAGCTGGTCAACAGAGTATTCCATACTGTAAGTGTCACGCTCACTATAAATTAGAACATTTACTGGGGGCAGTCTCTGATGGCTGCCATCCCTGGAGGGTGTCATCCGTCATTCTGCTCCAAGGCCTGCTCTCCTGTTTGCTGTGACTGTCGGTGCTTTTGCTGGAGCTGGGATGCTCGCAGTGCTT
Source organism: Todiramphus chloris collaris (assembly GCA_025345505.1). Lineage (NCBI taxonomy): Eukaryota > Metazoa > Chordata > Aves > Coraciiformes > Alcedinidae > Todiramphus > Todiramphus chloris. The sequence goes on from JANVCC010000019.1 coordinate 4,694,831, forward strand.
GACATCCAGCATGCCCTGGGGGGAGTGTGCAGCTCACAAGCGCTACATGGGCAGAATATAACTTTGTATGCTTTCTATTAGTATTAGGGGGGGTTATTTTTATTTTATTTTATTAAATAAAATCTATTCCATTTCCACCCATGGATCTCATCTCCTTTTCCCGATTCCCCTTTCCAGCATGCAGGGGAGTGTCACTGGGTGGTAGAACAACTGGCTATATGAAGACATACACCCATTTCCATTACTTCCACGTTCATTAAGCCACATTGCCTTGCTGTTATTAACGCACAGTTACCGTATCATCTTGCTTTGTAGACTGCTTCTGGCACATTTCTGCAGGATCTGAGAAATGTGTAGGGAAACATACAGTACCTTTATAGGGCATGGTCCTGTATCCCAGGAGATACAAGATCATCAAAAACTCGTGTATATTTACTTACATCATACCCAGTGAAGGCCTAGTAACCTTGTAAATCTAGACCTTTGTGTTTAAGTGGCTGAGATTTATTTTCTTACCCTGCCAGAAGTATGGATAGACCTGGGGTGTGCTCCATAACATTTGTGACTGTAACATGGATGTTAAAACACGAGAACTGGTCAGAGCACTTGTAATACAGAAAGCAGCTGCTACTGATGTACTACAGTATATCAGTAGGTACGTAGTTTTCTACCTGATGCTCTTGTGTGCCCACCAAGTTCCAGGATGTGCAAAGAAACATAAACAAACATGTAAATAAATAGAAAATAATGTAAAGAAGGCTACTCTTTTCATTCTTAGTGCTGAAAATGTGGCCATCTTAGTTTGCTTTAAAGGTCTCATATAAAAGACAAAGAACTAAAAAAACCCCAAACAACAAACATAGAACATTTGTGGTATTTTTTGTCAACTTGCATTTTCTTAGATTTAAAGATTTTTTTTTCCCCTCTAATAAGGAACCCCTGAAAGCAAAAGAATTTATATGTCCTATGTTAAATTATGCTAAAGGTGTCTGGATTCACTTTCAGAACCTGTCCCTGCCTTTAACTCTGTTGATCTGGGATTATTACATTTGACCAGGTTTTGGTGTTTTTTTTAAATTTTCCATTACTTTTGGGAGATTTCCATTTCAGGACATGGAGTTTTATATAAGTCTTGGTTGTAGCTAAGTACTACTTTCACTGAATTTAGTGAGAGTTACAGGCATCTGACGCCGGTAAAATGGGACCCTTGTTGCAGAGTGATATTTAAAATCATCATGGACATGATAGTGTAGGCAAAAGAAACTACAGTGGATGCAACAGTACATTTGAGACTTGAATCAAAATGAATTGACAGCCAAGCCTGGAGTGTTTAATCCCTACTTCTAACCTTTCATCTTACATTTGTTATGTTTACTTCTCCACATTGGAGGGCTTTCACAGAGTCTGTAAAATGCAATAAAACCACAATAGAGCTGCATAGGAATCCCTGAGCTGCAAATAGTTGGAGCTGGGAGAGCATTCCAGAGAAATATTCCTGCGTATTTCCTCCCTGACTGGTCACTGCTGGAGACAGACTACTGGGCTAGACCTTGAGTCCAACATAATACAACATTCTTCACACTTGAAAATATTTGAGTTGAGATTCTCAGGGCAGCATTCAGTGTGCACTTTGCTAGATAGATAACTTAACTGGAATGTATAAGCAGCAATGCAAGTGGTTATTTTTGTCTACAGAAAAAAAAATCCTTGTGTAATCTGAACTGATTTGTTTCTTGATGAATCATATGATATATTCTGCAGCAGTATGTAATTTAGCATCAACCATAATGTGAATGTGTGTGATATTCAAAATATTGCATATACTGAAGGGGAATGAAATTGCAGGCTTCTGTGGGAATGTAGTGCCCTGGGGGAACACAGAAACTGTGTTTTGGTATGAGGACTTACTCTCTGTTTTGTGAGAAGCATTTGTACTGTAGTTTTGAAAGTCTTTGTATCTCACTGGTACACGAGGAGAATGTTAGAATGGGCAGGTTACCTCAGGGTACCAGGGCACTAGGCATTTGTACTGATACTGAGTTCAGTTAAGCACTAGAGGTTTTGCCCTCATTTTAGCTCTGATAAATCCCTTTAGGATGTTCAGGCTAGACTGTGTTGACTGAGTTTCTTAGAAGATCTGAAAAGATTCAAGAACTTATTTCCTAGAGGAATTAAATCACCCCCTTCAAGTTTTCAAAATCCCACCCAAGTAGAATGCAATAAGAGATGCTTTATCTGACTGAATTTCATGGAAAATGCTGTGGATTTTCCAAAGTCCTTGAAGAGATTTCATCCAAAGAACCAGTCCTTTTAATCACAGCATGTTGCTACATGGAATGTGTTGCACTTCTGGTTATGAGCATCTTGAGTCACTACTATCATTTACAAAGACGTAGGATATTGTATATGGGCAGCTACATATAGGTTGTACCATGAACAATATAGAGCTGTTCCATTTGGAGAACTGACACAAAAAAATTTAAGGTGTAAGGACAGTTACCTGTATAGCATCCCATAGCAATTTGAGATTGGTTTCATTTTTCTGTTTTAACTGGAAAATACGTTTATTTTCTTGGATTTAGAGCCTGTCAATACTTTTGTACAATAGCTTATTTTTACATGCTTATTTCACATGACATAGAAGTGTAAGGAGGAGAATGACTTTGTTTCAGATTTAGAGGGAACACCTTTTGTAAAAGCAGCTGAAGAAAGAAACAAATTCCAAAAGAAGTATTATGGCATATGATAAATATTTGGTATCAGTCATGGTCATTCTATTTTTACACCTACCTGTAATGCACTATGTATAGAACACAGTAATTGGTGTGGGAATTGCACAAAACAGTCACTCAGTGCCCTTCTGACAGTTACGGGGTAGTGAGATAGGAAAAGAAAATTAACATGGTAGGGCAACAGGGAAAAGCAATGTGGAAAGGCTACATGGTAGGTTGATCTCAAACTTAAGGAGTCCAAGTAAGGATGAAGTAATTGTTACACAGGAAAAGATGCATGCATGTAAAGCACAGAAAAAAGAGTTACTTTTCCAACCAACATAGGTATATCAGTCTAAAAGCTTCAACCTCACATTAATAAAATCCTGAACTAAGCTCCTTATGATACTGAAAGAGGAATCCTGTCACTAACTCAATCTTTGGGTTTTCCTACATTGAAGTGTAAAAAGCACATCACTTCAGAAACTTTGCTTTTTTTGGTGGCATGCTCCTGAGCAAAGTCTTGGCTTTGCCAAAATGGGAGGTGATCTTGCTCCTATTGACATTCCTAAGAAACTGTTCCTGATTTTAGAGGAAGCAACACAAGGTCCCTGGAGGAACAAGGTGTGTTAGGGGTTATTGCTCATGACTCGCTTGCCAGAAGAATTAGTACCCAGGAGCATCGTCTACTGCAGATCAAGAGAGCAATTAATTAATATTCAATAAACAGACACTGTTATTTAAGTAAAATAATTCCACATAAAAGAACCATATTTTATTTTCTATACTTGCTTGTAAAATTTTGACTCAATTTCACATGTTCCATGTGTGCAGTTAATTTAATTCCTCTGGAATCTTAGCTATATCAAGGATATAGGAAACATCAACTTCAGGTGCAAAAGGACAGAGAAGACCGTTAAAAGAGCAGTGCACAAATCAATATGGATCAGAATACGTCCTCTATTCCACACAAAGACAAACCTACAGCCATTATTGTGGCCCTGTATTGCCTGCATTGATAAGAGTGTCCATTGAAGGATTTTTGCAAGGAATTTGTAATAAAGAGATTTTGAATGTATACCAGCATGAGGCAATGAGTTGCAGAATCTTTATTTTAACAAATCTCCATTCTGCCCTATTGAAAATTTAAGATGGATACACTTTATTTAACTTTTAAGAGTTCTAAATACAAGCCACAGTTTAGTTTAAGTCTAGCACTACAATTTCACCATGTAGCATACATACCTATGGAAGAGCTTGCGTATTATTATTTTTGTTTTAAATCTCTGTTATATATGAATGCACTACTGCAGACTATTTTTATAGGTTGATTTTAAGTACCAACACTTTAAATAAAGTAATAGTCACCTGCAGTGAAAAATTGCAGAAGAAACTGTCAGATGCAATACTTTTTAGAAGAAGCATGCTGCTTGTTGATAAAAAATGACCCATGTTTCATCTGTGCTAACTGTGATATGAATTCTAGTGGAGCAGAGTTGCTAAGGTATTGGTCATCAAAACAGCAGGATCATTTGGTAGGTCAGCGTTACATTACCACAACTCTACCAAAATTAGGCACCCCCCCCCCACACACACACAAAAAAAAGAAAAACAAACAGGAGGAGGGGTGGATGGGATGGACAGAACAACAGGACAGAGGACAGATGCAGGAATTTGCTTTCCTAAAATAAGAAAAGGCTAACCCTATGTTAATGTACAGCTTACTGAAGAACAGGAAGTTGATTTTTGTTGTCTGAGCTGGGAGATAAATTAAGAGTTTATATTACACAGAGAGATGGTGTTTACACTAAAAGTAAGCAGTTAAATCTAATTAAAGAATAAATTTAGGCATCTTCCCTAAAAGCACACAATACTAAACTAAAACGTGTCTACGATTTTAAGCCTAATGCAACAAGTACTAATCATTAATACCACTAGTAATAATAAAAATAGCAATACCACCACTAATAACAAATGGACACCTTGAATATAACTAAATATAATTGAAATGTAAATCTGTTCTGTTGTGCCCACCTTTTGATATCTGACAAAATCTAGGAAAAGATACACAATAAAAAAATGAATGACAAGCTTCCAAAATCCAGAGTTGTTTGTTTAGAAAAAACAGTTTTCTTAGTATTTTATGTAGGCATACTCATGTATACAAACTGATGCTTTAATTTACAAATAAAATGAAAAAAAATATTTTCCACGACTGAGTTGTTTCAAATAAAAATATTTTTGGAATGTTTTTTTTTTTTCCCCCTGTTACACATTATCTTCACAGAACATGAAATCAAACTTTGGTTTGTTACTATGAATAATGAACATAAATGTATCATTATCACTGGAGAAATATAATCCTATTATCATTTTATTAGATAAGCAGTGACAATGTTGTGTTTGTAATAGCCTCTAGAGATACAATAAATCTAGCAGGAGAATGTTAGCCTGGTCCAAGACAGATTAAATGTAGAGAACTGGAATATAGTTCCCAGTAAACAAACACTTTAAGGTCAGGAGGTCGTACTTGCTCAGCTGTTCTTTGTAAGCCCTATTGGAAATAACTTTCATACCAGCACTGAGTATATTTCATGCTACTTAATAATACTCAGGGCCAAGTACAGTTGTGATAGAAATTATTTCTAAGTGAAATATGGAGTGTAAAATGATCAAAAATCAATGTGTACATGGCAAATCAGGATGAAGTTAGACATCCAATGGGTGCAATTTGTAAGATCTGCTGTTTTGTGGGGGAAATTTCATCCCACTTGGAAGCATGTGCAAATTCCCATTGACAAATGAGCTGATTTGGCTCAAGCAACCCTGTGATTAATACAACAAAAACGAAGGCTAACTATACTTGAATTCAGAAGACTACTAGGAAGAATATTTAGCCAATGAAATTTCCCTTGGTGGCTGACTAACTGCAGCAGAATGAGGACTGCAAGTCAATAAAGGTCTGGGGAGGAGAGAGAAAGCTACAGATTGAATTTGTTTTTGGCATTGCTTCTAAAAATGCCTGGATTCTGGAAATGCTAAAACAAACAAACAAACAAATACATTTCAATGGGAAGTTTATTATGGCTAAAGTTCGCAAAACCTTTTAAGATAAATTGGTGCCTAACACCCAATTTTAAGGAAATGCTGCACTACCTGGAGGCAATATTAGTAACAGGTAGTGTTGACAAATCCAGCCAGGTCTCAGGGATAGCATTTTAGCAGGCAGTTTCATAAAGCTTTAAAAAGTCTCCTTCAGCACAAACATGGTATATTCCAAATATGCAGATACACAGACCAAATTCTGCCCACTGACATATCCCAACAAAGATAACTGACATTCACATTGTAAAAGCAGCTTTTAACTATGGTGTTTGTGTACAAAACACTTAGTACAGAGCCAACCGACCCTTTGACATATAGTGAACTAAAGCTGTATGTCATGGCTGCAACATTACAGGGTTTTTAAAAGAGTGAGGGTTGTTACCCTTATTAATAATGTAGATTATATTTTTATTGAAAGATTCCAGTTTCAAACCACAACAACACGCAAACACACTTTGGACAGTATTGGTAACTTTGCTACTTTATAATGTAAAATATTTATTAGCAAAAGGGAGAGACATTTATTAAATATGTTTCTTTTTGTAGAAACTTATAGAAATGTAAGCACTGCAGTATTCTGCCTTTTAAAAATATTCCTTATACAAGGAGATTAATTTGTGAAATAAAAAAGGTATGGAAATAAAAAAAAAAATTATAGGATATGTGTGGTAAAAATAAAGTTTGCATTTCTAAGTGGTGCTGATCAAATAAAACCAGAAACACTCCATGACTTTCTGTATGTAAATTTGCACAGAAAATCCAGCATACTCTTCTCTGTACAATGTTAATAGACAAATTAGAATAACAATAATCAGGAGGATGAATTAAGAGACAAATTTAAATTTTAGGACTATGCTTCCTAGTACATAATGTATGCAACAGTATGGTTATTGTTTTTTCATAGAATTTAAGAATTCATCATGTAGGAGTTACAGAACTCAAGCAATAGAAGGGTGAGAACCTAGCCTCAAGTTCTGTTCACTGAGAAGTTTTCTGTACAAATAATAACACAAGAGGTTTAGACTCCTCTCCAAGCTGAATCTGGAGCTATGGCGAAAAGCAGCATGAGTTGCTTTCTGCCCAAAGTCCCAGGCAAGGCATAACCTCTCACAAGCTCATTGCATACCCTTCTCCTCTGTGCCAAATCAAGCGGAAGGAAGCATGAATTTCTGCATCAGTCAGGTGGAGCCAGTCTTGGCAGGGAGTTGCAAGGCAGCACCAAGCTCCCTGGTTTGAGTACATGGAATCATAGAATCGTTTTGGTTGGAAAAGACCTTTAAGATCATCAAGTCTGACCATAAACCCATCACTGCCAGGTCACCACTAAACATGATGCAACAGATGTAGCTGCTCAGGGAGCCAACAAGCAAGAAAAGCCAGTAAAATGGAGGAAACACAAGAACTGCCAGAGCCAGGATAGGGGAGCAGGAGACAGCATTAGTATGACGACTCAGTCATCCTTAGATGCTCTGAGAAAAATATATACCATTATGAGAAAATAGGAAAGCTGCCAAGCTTCTTGCAGATGCTTCTGTGCTCTGTCAGCCGTGGCAGACAGTACCGGATGGGAACTCAGAAGGGGATACAAGAAGCACACTGTAGGTAGCTGTGGAAAGTGTCTTCCTACTTTTAATCCCTCAGGGTTAAGTATTGTGCCCTGAGGTTCAAGAACTTTGAAATCTCATTGCTTGTTTGTTCCCTACCACATGCAGTTTTCCAGTCTTTCAAAACAAAATATTGGTCATTTGGGAGCGTTATATTACTTTCAGATAGCAAAGATAAAAATCTGGGAGAAAGAGTAAATCTACCAAAGCACACCAAACAAAGGTATTTACCTGTTCTATATCTGCTAAGATTTAGGTGACACCTACTTAGTGGTCATTTACATGCAGCCCTGTGCATGCCACTAAGAGGCATGCTAGAAGGAAAAAAAACCCCTTGCAAACATCATAAATAAGAAATGAAACACTCCCCCAGACCTGGGTCTCCAGTGCACATATGTTAATTACACACCAGAGAGTAAAGCCTCAGTATGTGCAAGCATTTAATTCATTATTTGCATTTATTAAAAACATTCCTTTTCACTTTAACAATACAGTAACCCAACAGTGAAATAACAGCAATTCAAATGCGGTCATTTACAGACATGCTGTTTCTTGTACCCATTGTACAGTGCAGGGCTGCCAAGTCTCACACCTCAGGAGTAAGCTCTTGCTCTCTCCTCTCTCTGTCACACACATACACACATACACCCCCCATTTACGTGTCTGCTCTCACCTATACTCTTTTGGGAAAACCCACAAATTTCACCAATCTCACTCATACAGATTTAAAAATCCTGGCAGCTTTTGAATAGTTTTTCTTCATCAGCTGCAATTAAGTGTTGGAAAATAAATCCAAAATACACAGAGAGAGACTTTCTCCTTAATAGGAAATGTTAGCAACAGTATGTGATTTCTAATATGTTCCAAAGTTTTGCCAATCCATCTTACTGGAAGGCAAAGTCTGCATGCCCCGTGATTAGATTTCCTTAAACGCTGGGCAATTCAGTGTTGTCAGCCATAATATAAAACATTATTTATACCTATTTAACCATTTTAAGAATATGGTTAATAGCTTTCTGTAACACGATCTTAAAGAAGTTGATTAAGTGTGCTTTACAACGTGACCAGAAAGAGCTTCCGATCAGTGACATCGATATATACATATTTTACATCTCACATGGCCCATACTTTTAAAAGTTGGGAGTGCTGAAGTAGGAGTCAAACCAAAATGAAATCAAATCATTAGAACCAAAGCGTTTCCTTACCACACTTCATCAATATCATCATGTCACGCCAATACATTGAATATCCACAACATAAAGTACCTTTCTCTGGCAATAAAAACTAGAAATATATAATTTATTTCTGTCACTCACACCAAGCAAAGATGGGCCTCAAGGGAGGAATTCAGGGCTGGATCCAAAACTCATCATGGCTTTGGTTTAGGCTGTAACACAGAAAGTAAACAGAAAAAAATGTTAGGCTCTGGATCTGAATAAAAAGTTCAAATATACCCAAGGTTAAACAGATGTGACAGAGGCCCGTTTCTAATTTCAAGGCTATAAATTGCTAAAGTAGCTGAGAGTTTAAAAAGATAGTGTAGTTACAAAAATAGTAAATGTTTTCCAAACATGGTCGACTCTGTTCCCTGAGAGTCCATACTTGTCCCACACTTCCTCTAGCAATTCCAGTTAGCTGCTTACAGTTTTTATTCCTTGTTCGTCTCATGACTGAAGAGGGACTAGTTTCTCCCTCAAAGAAAGTCTCAGTATTAATTATGAAGCAGAGGGATTTTTATGTCCCAGACTGAATTTCAAACTTCTTTTGAATCTATTAATGTTCAAATCCAGTTACTGCATTCACATACATTTTTGTGTTAGTTAATATTTCTATCAAAACCACAATCTTAACTTGCCATTGTTTATTTTTCCTCATATTTATGCACTTAAGAAACTGAGACACTAAGAAAAGGGTTCTGCCAGCTTTTTACTTCCAAATAAATACCCTGGTGAAATGTTTCTCAAGAACAAAATGAGACATATTATTGGGAAATTACACCTCTAGACACAGAAGGAGAGAGAATTGATTTCTTTTCAGACTTAAGAAGAGAAGGCCACAGGGAGACCCTATAGCTATCTACAACCTGCTAAGCAGATGGTCTAGAAATTATGGAATTAAACTCTTTTCAGAGATGCACAGTGAAATGAAAAAGAAGCAAGAGATAAATTGGAGTATTGGAAATTCCAATTTGATATAAAGAAGTTTTTTTACAACGAGTGTTGTTAACCCCTGGAAGAGGTCCTCTAAGTGATGGTGAAATGTTTAGCCTTGGAGACATTCAAAGCATAGGTGGGAAAAACCCTGAGCAACATGCTCTTTGACCTGCCCTGGAAGTCCCTTCCAACCTACACCATTCTGGATCTATGACATACATAGGGAGAAATGCACCAGAAAGATACTTGACATGATTCACCATTTTTTCCTTGAAAAAAACCTAATATTGGCCAAACACAGATTCTACATGCTTACAGTACATTTCTGGTATACATGAAAGATACACCATTTGTTGCAAAATACAGGCTTGAATAAAAACAGTTTCCTGATACTGAAATAAGTGGGGTTAGAAAGGTGGAAATCAAGTCAGAGGAGCTGGGATTATTGCCATCATACCGGTCATAAGCTTTTCTAATTGAATTAGTGTGTTAGTGTTAGAGAGTCTCACAAGACTAGAGTTTCACTAGAAATGCTGATACCAGACTTGTTTTTTATTTTCCAATTTTAACTATTTGTGAGAGAATGTAGACCAAGATAGAAAAATAGTGGGCTTTTTTTTTTTTTTTTTTTTTTTTTTTTTCCTACTGAAAAGCAAGTTTTTCAAATGATTTCTATCACACGGGTGAATTTCAGGAGATAGTATCTCATGGTCCCTAGAAAAAGTCTAGAAAATTCAGACTGACTAAGGCACTCAGTCATTAATTCTCAGACTAAGTGCAAGTTTCAACAGTTCCAATCACATTTTTCTTGATTCAAATCTTTGTTTGTTCCAGTACAGGCATATTGATTGTTGATCCTGGGATCACAGTACACAATTGGTCCCTTTGGGTAAAGACTTTCATTTCTTGAAGGGGTAATAACAAAATGAGAAAAGGCTCTGCACCTTCTATACATTCTAGAGGGCTAAAATTGGCATCTAAAACTAGGATACAAATACATACTTATTAAATCATACACTTATTTCAGTAAGAAATGTTCTTAATTTGAATAATAGAAGAAAAAACCCCAGTCTATTATAACCACTACATATATGTGGTTAAGATATAGACTGTAAAAATAGTGGGGTTTTTTCACCTGAAAATTGTGGCTATAAGTACAAGAAAAGACAAGATTATGCTGGATTTATTTGTCCGAATATTTATACTGTACATGTGACAACCAGCATATGTAGTTTGTTTTGCCTCTAATATATGCATTTTGCAATTAAAAAAAAAACCTTAATACTGACTTATGACTAATCCATAACTAACTCTTTTGACTGAATGGACATTTATGAACTGAGCACGGAAATACCTCATGCTTCCTAAGAAACTCAGAATTTGGTATAATAATTATTTTTTAAAATAAGGAAACAGGTTTTTTTCCCAGGCATTCACTGTAAAAACTTTGCTAGCTACCAAAGAACGTCTTTATTTCAAACTTCCCGTCATATTCCCATAAACCAGCACTTTAACTGAGTTAAATGAAAGCAAAACTATTTGTCTCACCAATATTGATACTCCCCAGCTAGTGACTGTAAATCCCCAGTCCCAGCCCACATGAGAACAGTGTCTTGTGACTCTTACGACAGCCCTTTATCAGGTAATACAGTACAAAGAGCAGTAAGGAGAAGAAATGGAGGACAGAGATAAGAAGAAATAGCTCTCCCCAGCTCCTTAGGAATATTTATTGGTTATTTTGATTAATGTACTAGCTTTATTTTCCACTACAAATATTGATCTAGCCTGAAAGGCGAGTGCTACACATATACTTCTTCTGTCTTCTAAGATGCATGGAATTTATTGCTTTCCAGGGACAACGGAATATATGGATGATATAAGAGATTATTAATTTAGTATACAAATCAAAGGATTACTTATAAACCTGTGATACACCTGAGGACCTGATTGCAGAAACAAGAAGCACAAAACAGAAGCAAGGACAATGAATAACCTTAATTACTCTAAAAAGACAGTTTCTATGTTCCAGCTTAGTCAGCTAGGACTGGCCAGGAAAAAGCTGGTGAACTTGTCAAAAATCCAAGTAAATAATTCTAATAATTAATTCTATAATTAATATTAATTCCAATAATATTAGTCTCCTCACACAACCTTTTTGTTGAGAATACAGATGAAAACATGTAAGAAAAGAGGTAAAGGTGATCTGTGATAGAAACCAACATTGGGCATACAAAAAGTCCTACATACCAATGATGGCTACTCATCCCTGTTACTCTGGTAAGTGATCTATGACTTGCCTTTGGGTGAAGAGTCCGTGTATTTATGAGGTAATGAACTTTCAAGGAGTTCTGCCAATGTATGCAAACAGGAAACCTGTGTGTAAGCATTTACAGTCACTCTTACCTCACTCTGCCAGCTTGCGAAAACCTGCTAAGGCTGGGACGTTAATGGTGCTGAGTTACAAGGTCCCAAGTTCACTTGTGTTTTGGACGTGGGAAGGAGGAAAAGATGATTAAATAGGGTAAGCATTATAGAGCTATAATAGCGAACACGTATAGAGCAAACTCTGTAAAGGGGCAGCGCTTCAGAGAGGTAAGAGCTGCAGGGCTCTACACACACTGCAAACACGGCCGCGACCGGGCCCTCTCACCCCGCTGAAGGCTTGTGCCTGTTGGAGGCCGCGACGGCCTGAGAGGCCTGACACGGGGCGGGTCTGGGCGGACCCCCACCGCCTGCGACGGCTCCGGCTCCGGCTCGGGGTCTGGCTCCAGCTGGTTCCCGGCCGGCGACCCGCCCCCGCTGGCGCAGGACCGGCGCTGGAAGTGACGCGCGTAGCAGGCGGGGCTGCGAGGCGCTGATGGCGGAGGCCCCATGTTGATGTCCCCGGCGCCCTCCCCGTCTGTCTAGGTAAGGGGCCCTGCTGGGCTTGGCGTGGGGTGACGGGGAGGTCTGACGCCTTCTTTGCTGTCAGCCTTCGGCAGCCACGGGGGCGGCCGGGGCCATTAGGCCGCGGGCCTCGGTGCTGCGCCACGGGAGGCCATCCGCTCCCCCTCCCGCCCCCCTCGCCCTCCCCTGAGCTGTCTTGGGCCGGTCGGAGTCGGGAGAGAGGGAACGGCAGCCGTTTCGGGGCGCGTCGAGCTCGGGCGCCCGTGCCGTGGGAGGCGGCGGGGCTCCCCTTCTCCGCCGCGGCGAGTGCATTGCCGAGGCCCGGAGCAGCGGCGATCCGCGGCGGGCAGGTGAGGCCGCGCCGGCCGCTGACGGGGTAGCGAGGTGGGGAGGGGGCGGGAGGCGGCGTGGCGCAGGCCAGCCCCGCGGGGCAGGGGAAGGCGAGGCACGGGAGGGCCGCGGGTGTCAGGTGCGCCCCGTCCCGCAGGGACCGCAGCTGGAGGACTCTGGGAGAAGCTTTTTGGGGCGGTGCGGCTCGGCTCGTCCTGCTTTTGTTTTTCCTGCCTGACGAGCTTTCCCTCTCTTCCTGCCCTCTGCGGTGTGTAAAAACCAAACGCGTCGTTCAGTGTTCCAGTCATGTCAGCAATGAAGGCTACGTGTAGCTTTTCTGCCTTCTCCTCCCCCTCTCCTATTTCCCAACCGGTAGCTGTGAGCTAAGTAAGCAAGCACCCAGCATCCCCTACACTACCCTTGGACTGTAAGTAGATCTCAGCTTCACCTAAGCTCCGGGGCTTTTCCTGCTGGAGGACAGTAATCCCATATGATTCTGCTGGTCTGTCTGAGTTCAGATTTGTGAATATTTCTGCTCTGGGCTGGGAAACCAGCCACTGTTTACCGGTTTCACAAAGGCTGGTACTCAGCTGCGGTAGCTGTCAACCAGTGTGCAGCAATGAATGTTTGGGGGGAGTTTTGGTGGATTTTCTGGTGCAGTTTTGTGTGGGTTTTTTTCTTGCCTTTTTTTTTTTTTAAATGTTAGTTTAGAATACACTGCTCAGTTTCTAAAATAGACATAACAAAAAAAAAGTTAATGCATTGTTTATAATTTTTGTACTTATGGTTATTGAAAATGGAAACCAGTCTGTTTAATGTCAGTATTACTTGGCTTCAGGTACTACTAAATTACTTTAAGTGAATGAATTTGTTTCACTCAAAAAAAATTAAGGCTATTCTATTTCTTCTAAAACTGTAGAAGCTGCTGCTTCATACCATTTATAGTTCAGAGTGGGTTTGAGAGATGTCTTAAATGTAATCCTCTGTTTTGAGAGGTGTGGGAGTTTTCAGGGGTTTACTATGCTGTAAAATTTTCTGCAGTCTTCTGGATTCTGAAGCTGAGTAATACATAGGATTTACGTATACCTTGTTGCTCAAAAGCAGACTTTTGGTCCTTACTCAATTTCTTCCTTATGTAAATTCTTGTTTTAATCTTCACAAGTGTGGCATTTTATCTTGTTACTTGTGTTATTTGGGGTACAAAACTGCTTTTTATTTGACATCCGATACATCGAAATAATGTCATGGCTGCCCATATGTGGTTCATCTGTTAACACTAACTAAGGCAGTAATAAGCTTAAAACACTGTGAGCTCAAACCTAAAATAATCTCTGCTTACCTTTTCCTTGTTTTTAATGAGGAAAGCCTGGTTATTTTAGAGTGTATTTTATTTCAGAAAACATTAGCCCTTTACTAATTTTTTAATTGTCAAAAAAACATTTTACAAGACTATAGGAAATACAGAGACAGATTTTAATCTTTGAAATTCTTGAGATTTGCAGTGGCCCATTGCTTTTTGGGATTTGTTTCCACATGTATCTTCAATGAAAGTAATATATTATGTCATACTCTTGGCAGTTACCTCACACAAGGTGTGAATTTGCTTGATCAGTGTCAAATTACTTTTAGTAGCAATTGCAAGGATAAGATGGCTCATCTTTCTAGAAATATGATAGATATATAAGGCCCCAATTCTAATATCAGATATTTCATGAAACCTGTGATTGTATGTTGAAACCAAACACTTGAAACTTCACAGTTGCCCATCTTACATTTTTGTCAGATATTGCTGAATCTGAGGAAGGGATGTTTGTGTACTGCTTGTGAAGCCTCTTGCATTGCTGTGATTTTTAGCACTGTGTATCCTGAATGAGATGAATTGAAAGCGTGATTAAAAGCTTTTGCAATCCAAGCGATTAGTGTTAATCCATCCAGCTGCATGCATACCTAAATGTTCTGCTATCAGTGAAGCCCACTGTTTATGGTAGTGAAGCTAAACGTGCAGGGCTGGGAGCATATGTATTACACTGAGAACAGTCAAAGGTGCCCATGAACTGCTAAACAGAGGCAAGAGAGCTCTTTTGAGGAAGAAGAAAAAAGATAAGCAACCAACTCACCCCCTCATCTTTATCTAAACTTTCTTGGGCTTTATTTTTTTTAAATGCTTTAAAATGGAACTTTGTTACTTTTACTGAGAGGAGAATAAAAACTTTGTATATAAAAACACTGAGCAGTACAGATTCTGAGAAAATTTTAGGGGGAAGCTATGGAGCTTTGTTTCTCTGTCCTGCTTTGTTTTCACTTTTATTTCCCACTTTCTCCCACTGTACCCGAGATAAAATACTGGGGGCATTCAGCTAAGCAATGCTTTCTCTCCATCTTGATGTCATTGCTGAAATGACTGCCCCTTTGTTCTGAGAGGTGATTGTTTTGGAGTGATGTTGAGGCAATGCACTTTGGTGGACTTAGTCTGTAGCTATCTGTTTTAAGAACAGAGAAACTGGTTATTAGTTTTTTCTGTCCTGTATATTTCAAATAGATTAGTTTTTGTAACTTAACTTGTTTTTCCACTATATTGAAGTAGCAACTTCTACAATTTTGTTACAGATCAATCATGTCATCCTTTCAAGAAGTTCCGTCCTCGGCTAACACTTTGCAGACTTCCAATTTTGCACATGTGATTTTTCAAAATGTGGCAAAAAGTTATCTTCCAAACACGCATCTTGAATGTCACTACACTCTGACCCAGTTTATCCACCCCCATCAGAAAGACTGGGTTGGTATTTTCAAGGTAAGTAAACTTGGTTCTATTGCTGTTTCTCAAATATTTTCTGTCTTCTCTCTTAGCAGTTTTAAAAAAAAAAAAATAAATCCAACTACAGTAATAAAAACTCTCATAAACTTAACTCTCTCATCACTTAAGTGATGTATTGGTTCCAGCTCTTAGAGAGTGGCTTTTGTAACAAAGATCAAACTGGAGATCAAAATTAGAGGAATGAGTACACTTTAAGTCTGCTGGAGTAAAGGGATGGATGGTGTGATGTGGTGGTGTTGTGCAAAATTAAATGGAAGTGATTTGAGAAGAGATATGTAGGCACAGAGTGTCACTGTGAACAGTATGAGCCAGAGTTAGTGTGAGTTGTGTGTGAAAAGATAAAAAAACTAAGCGGGAGATACCCCTGCCGATGTTCCTGAGTCATCCAGATTGTTTGGAATTATTTTTGAAGTTCAATCTATTTCCCAATCCCATAAATGAAACATTAATTCTTACATCTGCTTCTATTTAAGACTTTGATCTATATTTCTTTGTAAGTCTAGGTACTGGTAGATGATGCTTAAATTTCTTACGTGAATGGTTAATAGAAGTTTTTCACGTGGGTTTTAAAGAAATTGTGTTTTGTCAGTGGGGAGGGGAGAGAGGTAACAGATTGTCTTGGTACTGGAGCATCTTTCTGTAGAACTGTCTGTTGTTAAAGAATCTAAATGGTTAACTTCATTATAATTTGCAGGTCACCAATGGATTGTTAGTCTTTATTAAAGATAAGTCACTCTTCTGCAGAATAGAAAGAACGTCCTCTATAGCAAAGCAGAAGAATTTTTAATGCTGTATTCAATGACCCTCTGGATGAAAGGATGGAGTATACCCTTAGTGAGTTTGCAGGTGACACCAAGCTGGGTGGAAGTGTTGATCTGCTTGAAGTTAGGGGAGCTCTACAGAGTGATCTAGACAGACTAGATAGACGGACCAAGGGCAATTGTATGAGTTTCAAAAAGGCCAGATGCTGGGGTCTGTGCTTTGGCCACAACAATCCCTGGCAGTGCTATGGGCTTGGGGAGGAGTGGCTGGAAAGCTGCTCAGCAGATAGGGACCTGGGGGTGTTGGTTGGATTGGTAGCTGGCCAAACATGAGCTGGCAGCGTGCCCAGGTGTCCAAGAAGGCCAACGGCATCCAAGCCTGTATCAGGAATAGTGTGGCCAGTGGGACCAGGGAAGTGGTTTTACCCCTGCACTTGGCACTGGTGAGGCTGCATCTCAACTACTGCATTCAGTTTTGGGCCCCTCACGAGAAGAAGAACACTATGTACTAGAGTGTGTCTAAAGGGCGACAAAGTTGGTGAAGGGTCTAGAGCACAAGTCTGATGAGGAGTGTCTGAGAGAACTGTGGTTGTTTATCTTGGAGAAAAGGAGGCTCAAGGGAGACCGTATCGTTCTCTACAACTACCTGAAAGGATGCTGCAGAGAGGTGGGTGTTGGTCTGTTCAAGTAACAAGTGCTAGAATAAGAGAAGTGGCCTCAGGTTGTGCCAACAGAAGTTTAGACTGGATATTAGGAAGAATTTCTTTACTGAAAGGGTTATTAGGTATTGGAATGGCTTGCCCAGGGAAGTGGTTAGGTGCCCATCCCTGGAGGTATTTAAGAGTTGTGTAGATGTAGTGTTGAGGGATATGGTTTAGTTGAGGCCTTGTCAATGTTAGGTTAATGATTAGACTCTATGATCTTAAAGGTCTTTTCCAATCTAGGAGACTCTGAGATGATTCTGTGACTAGACAGGGAATAAAATGTTAAAGGGAGGCATTAATGTACAAACAGGCACATTTCCCTAGTGGGAAGTTTTAAAAAATACATGTACATATATCTTGATTGTTTGCAGCGTTTTGACAAATATTGTAACTGAGCATACTTTAACGTTTAGTTAATGGCATTAATGAAGCTTAAAAAATGTTTATCAAAACTTTAAAGAGGGTATTGTTCATATTACACATAAGCTTTTTGAAGTTACTTAAATTTAACTTAAGAAGTGTAGTGTTTTTGCTGACTTGAGAGAGGCAATCAGACAGAACCCTAAAAATACTAATTGGGGGGGGGGGGGGGGGGAAGCGTGAGACATGTTTCCAGTGACTGCACAAAATGCTGTGTACAGTGTACAGATATCTTTCATTTCGTCTTGACTGTGATGATAGGTTTCTTAAAACTATTGAGGTAAGACTTTTCATTCTGCTTCAGCAGTAGCAGGTAATACGGCTTTGGCTGTCATTTGAGGAACGTGTTGAGCTGGCATAAGGTAGTACTACTGCGGAAAGAAACATTTCCACATTTACACAGAGAGGCTTAATTCTTGTACTTTCTCTCTTTTGTGTCAAATAAGCTCTTCTGTGATGAATGAAACCAGGGAATTGAGGTTAAGACCAGCAGTTTGGGACTGGATTTTTTTTTTAAATGGAATTCCTCAACTGTGTTTGTAGTTCCCTTAATTCTCATCAACACAAGGGAAGGAAGCATTGTGAGATGGGGAAAGGGATGAAGTTTGTTTTTGGTGACTATGTCATCTTGTAGTGACTAAGTGTTATGAATATAGTGTCTTAGCGTAATTATGGCAGAGTGAGTTAAATAGAGCCAGCTGTCCAGCTGTATCTGTCTACAAATACGTATGTGCATATGTGAATGAGTAATGTTTACAGTAAAATAAATTGTGAAAATGTAGCTGTCTTGGGCTAGATAATAGAAGTTGTACAATACTGTGATTTGAGTTATTAAAATTAAATTAATGACTTCTAGAGAACTGATTGTTCCTGGACAATCAGCATACCACTTGGAGGTGGTTTGAAAACTGATGAAACAGATGGAGGTTTGATCATTTGCCTTTCTAAAACATAAGAAGGATGTGGGGGATGTGACACATGTTTAGTAAAGTGATTTTCGGCACAAAATCTTGACTAATCATGAGAACAATAATTCAGTAATTAATGGCCTTCTGTATTGGCCTGGTATGCAAGGAAAGTGACACTTTGTAAGAAAACTCAAAGCATTGCATTGCTCAGAAAACAAATCTGTTTAAGCTGGTGCCATTTAGCCTTCAGCTGGCATTGCATGGAAAGTTACTAGTGTTGTAATAGTGAATTCTGGACAGAGGGAGAAGACACCTAGTCTAAGAATAAACAAAAAGCCCCCAGGCAAAACCCCCTAGTGGTAATTTCAGATAATATAGGAAATCAGTAGAGAGTAAGATTTCTCCCCCCTGCTCTGTGAACACTGTGTTGGTTTTTGTTTGCATGTTGACTCTTGTTCCTTTTAGGGGACAGTGGCTTCAGCTGTATTCTGTCCTGTTTGCTCATGCTGTTAGCTAAGAAATGTTTTATTGAACTGAACAAAATCTATAAGCACCTAGGTTTTCATTTAGGTTGCAAGTCCAAGTACATTTCTTCAGCAGCAGTGATGTTTGAAGTAGATACTGGGTACTATTATTTTGTTTGTTTTGCTAATCTGTCTGTTTGTGCAGCTGCACAGAGAAATGGAGGAGGGAAGTGATCTGCTAGGAAAATACAGCCTTTTCTACCCCAGCATTTACTACCGTATTTCATAACTGGTTTGGTTCTTCAGCCCATTCGCTGTGTGATGCAGTGGGCAGCTGTGCTGGCATCACAGTGATGGAAATGAGTAGACTAGGAAGGTGTGTGGGAGAAGGGCGACACCTACTTTATTAGCATGGGTGCTTAATGGGGAATGATAATTGACGCTTCTTTTTCAAAATCTTTTTAGAGTGCTGATCTGAAGAGCAGCTTTTAATGGTTTGGTTTGGTTTGTCAGTCTGTTTCCTTTTTAAGTGGAAATGGAGTTACTATTTCCAAAACATGATTTCTTATACTCAGTCTTAATTTGTAACTTGTGAGTTTTTAAATGTTTCCCTAGTATGCAGCACATGTCCAACAGACTCTGTTACTTCATGTACATTTGCTTTTGTGATTATTGTAGTTGCCATGAGTGTTGTGCAGCTTATGTAAAAAAGTAAGCTTGTGGGCCTCATTGACAGAGCTTTAAACTGGACTTGAAGGGGGATGGGAGTAACATCAGGCCTGCCTGTGATGAGCTGTGGGATGACACAGCACGTTTAGAGGGACAGGGTGCTAGGGAGGGCCCTTAGTCTGTTGATCAGAAGCATACTGTGGGCACTGGAGCACACTTGAAGTCTTACAGAGGTGAGGAGCCAAGAGGGAAACATTGATGAAATGCCTCAGAGGAATTAAGGAGAGTCCCTCTAAGAAGATGACACTGCTGACAGCCCAGCTGAAATGAATCTACACCAATGTACACAGCATAGAAAACGAACAGGAGGAGCTGGAAGCCATTGTGCTTTTAAAAATCTATGACTGGGTTGCTGTTACTGAAATTTGGTGGGATGAATCCCATGACTGGCCTGCAGATGTTGATGGCTACAGGCTGCTCCAAAGGGTCAGGCGAGGAAGGAGGGGTGGAGGTGTGACATGAGTGAAACTTTTTTGCTTCAGTCTTCACTGGCAACCTCTCTTCCCACACCTCCTGAGTCAGTGGACTGCAAGATGGGGACTTGGTGAGCAAAGTCTCTCCCACTGTAAGAGAAGATCAGTTTTGTGACCACCTGAGGAACCTGAACATACATAAGTCTATGGGACCTAAGTCCTGAGGGAATAGGTTGATGTAGTTGCCAAGCCACTCTCTGTGACATTTCAAAAGTCCTGGCAGTTGGGTGAAATCCCTGGTGACTGGAAAAAAGGAATTGCACCCACTTTCAAAAAGGTAAAAAGGAGGACCCTGGAAACTATCAACCAGTCAACCTCATCCCTGTGCCTGGGAAGATCATGGAACAGATTCTCCTAGAAGCTCTGATAAGGCACATGGAGGACAGGGAGGTGATTCTGCCCCTCTACTCCTATCTGGTGAGACCCCACCTCGAGTACTGTATCCAGCTCTGGAGTCCTCAGCACAGGAAAGACATGGACCTGTTGGAACAGGTGCAAAGGAAGGCCAAAAAGATGATCGGAGGGCTGGAACATCTCTCCTGTAATGAAAGTCTGAGAGTTGGGGTTGTTCAGCCTGAAGAAGTCTCTGGGGAGATCATATTGTGGCTTTTCAGTACTTAAAGGGGGCCTGTAAGAAAGATGGGGACAATCTTTTTATCAGGGCCTGTTGTGATAGGACAATGGCTAATGATTTTAGACTAAAGGAGGATAGATTTAGACTAGATATAAGGAAGAAATTGTTTACAATGAGGGTGATGAAACACTGATCCAGGTTGCCCAGAGATGTGGGAGATGCCTGAGCCCTGGAAACAGGTTGGGTGGGACTCTGAGCAACCGATCTTGTTGAAGTTGTCCCTGTTCACTGCAGAGGACTTGGACTAGATGTCCTTTAAGGGTTCCTTCCAACCCAAAACATTCTTTCATTCTATGTTAGAAATTGAATCTTTGGTAGGAGCCATAAATTGTAAGAGTTTCTTTCTGTGTGTCTTGTTGTATTATTTATTTCCTTATGTATTTATTAAAGGGCTTCATTTTGCTCTTCATTATGTCAGTCTTTCCCATGTGGTATGCATTCTTTTTCACTTGCTAGACTTAATGCTTCTTAGGTCCACACCCCTCCCACTCCCACCAGGAACGTTTCCATTTTTCTGTGGCTGCAGAGTATTTTAATACAGGCTTTTGTTTTTACAATGAAAAGATAATGGTTTCAATGGAAGGCACCACAGCAGGTTCCTTTATATTCGCAAGGGAAGATAAAGTGCTGCCTCCCTGCTCTTCATTAGAGGCATCTAAAAAGGTCTTTTTGGGAGACCTCTAGGACAGGTCTAGAACTTCAGGCCTGAAGATGGGGATTCATGGCATGCAGTGTTACGACAAAGAGCTAAATAAATCAGCAAGCAAATAACAATACTTCCAAAACTTAACAAATTCTACCAACTTCTCTGCATGTGCTGTGGGTGACCTGTTTTATTTGTCATTCCTAGTGTCATTTAAGTTGCTAAATATTGAACTGTTGTAATGCTGAGTGTAAGGCACTTCGTTGTGGAAGTGGTAGGTTTAAAACTGTTCTCAAGAAAGTAATTTTCTGTTGTTTAGAAAAATACAAACCCAATGTTCATAAACTAAAAGGGTAATGTTACATATAGGAGAGTTATTTCAGATATACTATTTTTCTTACAAAGTAGGTGTATCTAAAGGCATACAATACTTCTGAGATTGGACCTTTGGCAAAAACATGGATAGGTGGGAAGTACAGTAATGAGCATGGAGTTTCTTGTCACAGCAGAAGTTCTGAATATGCAGTGGTTTTGTTTATTTATTTATTTAAAATTATACTAATCTGTCTTTTTCTTCCTTGTCCTCTACTGAAGGCTTAAAGCAAATTTTTGTCTCAGTCTTCAAATCTATTGTCTTTCATTCTGCTATTTCTTTGTTTTAGTGACATTCTGGAGGGTCATCTGTAATCATGTGCTGAAAGATCTGTTTATGATCTTGCTTGATACCAGTAATAAAGAAAAGGCAGTTTTACAGACAAGTACTGGTCTAGTACTTGACATAGACATCTTGAGCATTATTCCCTCTTCACACGCTTTATGGGAACTAGAGTTTGAGATCAACTTTCCCTCTGGTGAGGGTTTCTGTGCAGAAGAACCTGATGGTTCCTGGTGTGGAGTCAAAGGAGAGAAGACTTATCATTCTTCATTGATTTAATGTGAGATCTGTAATACCAGGATGATCCAAGACCAATATCCCCTCTTTATACTTATCCACTTATGTCCAATTAATATCTGGAAATGCATTTAGAGTAATCCTAATCTAAACCTTTGAAATGAGGAAAAATAATTATGTCCACTGCATCTGTTTGCAAAAATGGTATGTGTGGTAGGTAGTGTTAATCTCTGGATGGGGAAGTCTACATCTTGTGACTTGTATTTCACCATTAAGTGAAATAATCATATGGCCATGTGATATTTTTTGCATTATTAATGCGTAATGTCCAGACTTGCAGAAACATTTGAAAACCTGCTTGACTTTTAGGAAGTGGTGCTTGCCTCTCTAGGGCATATGTGTGCAAGTAGGACTGGCAGGTATTCAGTATATAAGAGAGGCAGGTTTACTGTACATCTCAAAGGCACAAGGAAAGAATGTTCTGCGTATAATAAAGAAACTGCTTCCAGAGAATAGCATTTCAGATGTGGATGTTTGTGTAGTATATTGTAATAGTACCCGGGTTTCTGAAGATTGAATTTTGCTGAGGCCAGCATGCTGGAAAGACCTGCAATATCAGCAGGTAATCTTACATATGTGAAGCTAGTGGCTTTTGTCTTCCTGTGTCATTAATTAACCATTCCATTCAAACTTTTCTGTTCCTCGGTTCTAGTTGGTGTATTTTTCTAAATAATCTACATTGCCATTCTTCTAGGTGATGATTTAAGTTACAGACATACTTTGGTCTCTTCAGAGAAGAAAAGGAAGTATTTTATTTCTTAATTTTTGAATGTCCACAATTTAATGGTGATCTGATATGTTGGTACCTTAACATATGCCTATACTGTATAACCAGTATTGGGAAAATTAGTAACTTACTTGAGCACAAGGAAGTGTCTGCTTTCTTTGAGAGAGTACTCAGTATTTAGGAGGTCACACCTGAACTACTGTTTGTGCATCAGTGTGGTACCTGTGTTTACATCCATCTTAAGTTTCTGTCTTTTCAATGTACGGATTTATATCAAACCTCAGAATTAACTTGTCTGTGGTCAGAAACTTCTGTAACAGAATTTAACAGTGAATTTGAGGGGCACCTGATAAAACATAGCCACCAAGCTATTTCTTAAGACAATATAGGTATGTTTTTGTATAGTATTCTGGGTTCTTTTGTTTCCTTTGGACTGCAATTGACAGAAAACTTTCATGAATTGTTTCAGTTTCCTGCTTTTGTTGTAGACTGACTTTTTTTTTTTTTTTGAAGATATCAATTACTTCCATATGTACAGATCACATTATGAAGTGTAGCACAACAGTTAGATGTGTTACTGACCACATGCGTATAGAAGTTCTGGCATGGAATTATCACTGCACAGCAGGGCATGTTAGAAACAGGAATGTATAGTGGACAGTGTGTCCTGGTGGTAAAATAGCCAGGAGTAGAGTTACTAGAATTCAGAACGTTTTGTGAATTGATATATCCATGAATTAGAACGATTCTGTTGGTTTCTGATTTACCTTCTTTGGAAAGCCATATTGTAAAAAAATGAGAAAATATTTTTCTTATGTCTATGGCAACGTTGTTCATTGTTTCTGTACTAGCTGAAGAGAAGGATAGTCAGGGTTTAAGTGATGTTACCTTTGACAAGAAATTATGACATTTAATTCTGAGTGTCACTAATTTTCTAAAAATATTTGCTGTGGTAGGTTTCAGTAGTCAGAGACAGAATTGGCATAACTAAATAGTAGCTGGTAACAATTTTGAGGTAAAAGAATGTATTATTTTATAGTTATTCTGAAATGTGATAGTAAACAAGTATTTTACTTAAATCTCACCCACCCTTTAAAAATACATTTTCATGCTTATCTCTTAAAGTAAACAGTAACTTTGTTACTCTTTGATCTGTCAGTATTTCCTTGGACAGTCATTTACATATGTAACAAATTTTCTTTTAAAGAGTTCATGTTGTTTCTGTATTTATTTTGATTTATACCTAATGAGAGAGAAAGTTGATCCTATGGTGTAGGCACTCTGTCAATGTCATTTTGACATATTCCTCTGGACTATGAGTAGAAATACGATGAATGGGGGATGATGATAGGTTAGGATCCTCTTACTACCTTGATATTGCAACAACTGAAAACATATGGTATTTAAAAGATTGCCTTCATGTGTTTGTAACATTCAGCAGAGATGGACTTTTTCAGGTCTGGGCATGAGAGAACATTTTTAGATTACAGCCTGTCAGTACAGGCTCTCTCTCTACAGTCTAGAGTACCTTGCACCATCTTCTGCCCCAGAATGTTTCAGCTTTAGAGCTTCTGCTGTCTAACAAATTTTTATCTTGGTGTGAGTAGCAAGGTCATGTCTGAAGTCTTAAATGGCTTGGACTGAGGTAAGTCAAAGTTGCATGTTATAAGGTGATCAGACATACTAAGAAAAGCAAGGTTGTAACTTTGACTTGTTTACTTCCTTTGAAATCTCAATGCCTTTATGTTACTAAAGTGTACTTAATACTATAAGCATTTTTTCTCATGTCCAGGTTCCGAAATTTTTTGTACAGTTTGATGCTTTCATAATTGGCATCTAGATATCATTAATTGATGGTGATGCATGCATTCAAAAGTATATTGTGTCAGCAGCATGCCAGAGTTAAGTGAGCTATCAGTAATTTTGACCAGTATGAGCTTCACTGCCCCAAGATGTTTTAATTTTTCCATCTGTTAATTGGCTTAGAAGAGCTTATACAAGGCACCTGTAGCTGCCTGTTGTAGACCATTATAGGCTACTGATGTGACTTACTAGAAATGTTACTTGAATTTTGGGTTACAGTACAAACCATGCTTGCTGTAGAGAAATCATTCCCTAGGATACTGGGCCCAATTTCATTTTGCTCAGACACCTATGTTTTCTGTGGCTTGAGTCAAAATAACTGCATCTTACCATGTGAAATGTGTAGAGGCTGCTGATTTACTGTTGTCAGTAATAATTATACTGTATAATGTATGTCCAGAGCCTTATCTACTGTCTATAATTTTGCTTCCTTCAGAGGTACTTTGTCGTTTTGTAGTATTTAGGGTACTCTGCCAAACTAAACTATGTAATTTACCTTCTGAACTACAAAAAGGACATAATTTTTACTCTAAAGAGTTTTGTGGTTTGAAGGGTTGTGTGGCTTTTTTTTTTTTTCTTTTCCTCCCTTAAATTGGGTCATACTAGGTATTTACAATATAGGCTCATTGTTTATGCTGAAGTTGGTTCAGCTAAACAAGTGTTTGCTGCTTTGGTCTGCTGATGTTAGTCTATGTGTCTAGATAGGTAAGACACTCTTAATGCATCAGAATGAACACTGTTATTCTTCCAGTTGTGTAACAGCTTTCTGAGGGAAGAAATTGCCACGTGAGCTTCCCTTTCAGTGAAGTTTCTTGAAATCACTCTCTCAAGTTTGAGTTGATGAACTTTACCAGTTTTCTTCTAGCTATTCTGTGGTAATGTACTGTGGGTGAAATGTAAATATGTGGAAGTGAGTTGCACCGTGTGACATTTCAGTAAGAAAGAGGCTTATATGTGTGAGGCAATACAGAAGAAAAAACTGTCAAAGGCTACCTGCCTGTTTATTAGGAGAAGGAAAACCTGTCTGCCATGGGTATTGAGGACAGTTGAGTTGTTTCTGCTTGCCCAGCCAAATTACAAAGATACTTGGTGTTTTAATCTTTACCAGGCTTCAGCATTTCCACTGTGACTAGGGAGTTGGTTTATGTAATCAGTAGTTTATGATGTCCTAAATTGAAGAAAGCCTCTTCGCTCAAAAGTGGAAAAATAGGAATATAGGGAATTGTTTACTTTGTAATCAATGTATTAAATTAATGTATTACAACTTTCAATTTTATGGAGGGAGAATTAAATAAAATGAGGTTTGTTTGAATAACACATAGTTTGTGCACAGTAACAATCTGGATATGACATTTTTGTAAGAGACATGGTGTTTAGTCATTTTTTTAATTTGAAAACATGGCTTGAGAAAGTGAAAATAGGATTGGGTTTCTGGATTATTAATCTGTTGATTAACACCTGGAAAGCAAGAGTGTTGGAATTTCTGCACAGCTTTCCAATTTAAAAACTTCTGAGTGGAATTTGTGACAATTAAATGTAGAGAAATGGAGAAGAGAGAAGATTGTGTTGAATACCAGGTTAGCAGAGATGCAATTTCTGATTCTGATTATAACACAGATTTTGTTTGTTTGTTTTGCTGTTAAGACTTAGATGATGCAGCTTCCCTAATGTGCTTTTTTGTCTAAGAAATAAGGATGCTAATTTTTAATTTTTTTTTTTACTTCTTAAGTGAGCAGTATTTTTTTCAGATTTTTCAATGAATTCCTTAAAGTAACTGTATCAGTACAGTCAGTCAGTGCATCAGATGATGAACTTGAGATCTGAGTTCACAAGTCTTCTGCGTAGTTTGACAGGTCATTCTCCTTTTTGTTCCTCTGAACTTCAGAAGGTTTTGTGCTGGAGTTCTTGTGCAATTTGTAATGTTTGTGTGCTTGAATGTGGGTATTGTACTGTCTGCCATTACCCTGCCAAGTTTTTAAATTAGACTAGTAAACTAGGCCTCTTGTACTTCTGGCTTGCACAAAGTTTCACAGTATGTCCCATTGAAATTTCTTATTTATTAAAGATTTCTGATAGTAAGAAAATACTAGTATGCATTTGTTTCAGCCTTAGCACTTTGATTGGAACTTGATTTTATGTTAGTAGTTGACAATACTTTTTATTTGATATGGGTTTTTTTGTTGTGTGGTTTGTTTTTTTTCTTTTTTAATTGGCATATGAAGTTATTTTCATTAAAGGAATTCCAACTGAGCTTTTGTACAACAAAGTCTGTAGCTGTTTTGATCCAGATACTGTTTCACTTGAGTAGTTTTCATTTTGAAAGTTTTACTCCATATTTTAAGTCCTTTTTTTTTTTTAATTCAAATGCACTTCTGCTTCACAGTGTCAATTAAAAAGGGAAAAGCATAATATAAAAGTATTTGTAACATGGCTCTTCATAGGGCGTTTTAGTTAGCTTTCTAATTAGTGCTGTTGTTGTAGTTGTTTTCAGTTGGTGGTTGTGGTTTGGTGGTGGGTTGTGGTTTTATTGTGGTGTTCCCCCCCCCCGCCTTGGTTTCACATTTTCATACATCAGAATATACTCTCATTGCGAAATAGGTCTCTAACTTCACATGAGGCCTAAACAGGAATTAAGTGTTTAATACTGTTTATCCCATGCTAAATGTAGTTAACACCTACCTGTTGAGTCATCTGATTTCTTGAATCCTGCACTATTACCAGGATGATGCACAAAGCACAAATGAGAAAAGCTTCAGCTTGCCCTTTTTCAGTATGTCCCAAGCAGAATTGTATGGGCCAGTTGCTGTAATGGTCTTTTTAACTAAAAAAAAACCCCACCACAACAAAGAAAGAACAAAAGAGGCAACAGAAACACCTTACATGGATGTTTGCCTTAAATACTACTTTTTCTTCTGTCCATGTAAGGTCTTCACAACCAGTGGGTTCTTGTGGAGGATCTGGACTCTTCTTCCTCTCTGCAAACTAACCTAGAAGATAGTCTGTATTAATTGCAACAAGTTTTATTGCTTTGATCAGGAGTCAGACAAACAGTCTATCTCTCCTGATTAGTTTGATTAAAATGAAAATATTTTTTCCAAGCTAATATGCCTCAGGTTTATGAGTTGACTGTTGACAAGTATTCCCATCTTCCTTGTTGTCATTTTCACTTTTTGTTGATTTCCTCTTTAGCTTTTGCCACAAGTTCTCTTTTATCTCAATTTCTATTTCCTTTCCTTAAGCAACCTTAACATTTCTTTATATAGTTTTAACCCTATTTTTAGGCAATTATTTTTCCTTCTGAGCTGAAAGAAACATCTTTGTCAAAGGTCACATTTAGATAATTGCTGAGCCATCCAATGTTTATAGTCTTGTATCTGTGATGGTATCACCTGTTGCAATAAAGAAGGTTGTTAATGTGTCAGAATATTTTGTATTTCTGAAATACTTCGGAAATGTACTTCATATTAGGGGTATTGAAGATAATATTGTTGAAAGATTTGAAGAGCTGAAGTACGTTTGATTAAAACTTGTTGATTTTGTTTTTCAAAGATATAGATCCTAGACCTAAAGCATCCTTTACTTATTTATTTTATTTATTTTATTTTCAAAATATTATTACTCTGGTTTTGCTCCATGTTTCTGTTATCTAAGAAATAATCCTATCAAGTTTAATGATAATCCCTAACTAGGACAGACCATTGAATAATGTTACTAAGTTAACTTACTTTGCTGCAGAATATACAAACTTCCACTTTTAAAATATATTCAACTGTGAGGAAGTAGATTAGTTCATATTTCCTTCTCTGCATTGTATGTACAACCTGTAGCAGGGAAGACCCTCATCTTCTGCAGCCTGCATCTGCTGATAACTTATGTATGCCCCGTTAAGAAATAAATGGGTTATCAGCATCATAAGAGTGTAAGATGGGGAACTTTGGTGTGGGAAGCAGATGATGGGTGATAGGAACTAGGGGGAATTGCTGGAGAAGATACGTGCAGGGTAATCATCCCAGGCCATTGCCCACTAGCTCTTGGTGTGTCACAGGTCTGTCTTTACCAGTAACCCACAGACAAGTTGTGGTTGAAAATACAGCACCTGCTGAGAAAGACACCAGGAAAGATTATTCCAGTCGTTACTGGTTTTGTATCAATATGACTGAAGATGTAAATGACCTTAAAAAGACTCCTGATGTAGAATACTGTTACAGGTAAAATACTCATAAAAATTACTTTTTATTTCAGAATAGGTTATTAAATTTAAAAATCAACATGTGATATTAAAAAAAAAAGAAAAAAGTGCTACAATCCCAGGGACAAATTACATCTGCAGTTGAGTTGATCTCCTAGAGGGACCATTTTTATGTTTATATTCATCAAATTTTTGTTCCATCTCTCCACGTTTTCTAAAGTGTTGATTATCAGAAGGAAGTATGTTATTTTACTTGGGGAGAATAGCATCAGGATCAGTGTGTGTGTATGTGTGTGGTGTTTTCTTGGCTTGTGGGTCTTTTCTTTTTGTGGGTTTCTTTTTTGTTTTTAAACAGAAATGAAAACTAGGCGAGAATGAAGACATCAGTTCTATACAGTATTTGTTCTGGACATAATATCAGTTTTTCTTCTGAAATGAAAAAGAACAAGCTGGGGAGTTTTTTCACTCACTGAGAACTACATTTAAAAAAAGCTATCTGCTTTCTTTCATTGACATCTTTAAATGCTCCATGATAGGAACTATTGTAGAAATCTTCAAAATTTTGGCTGAGAACAGGCTTAAGATGTAGGAAGTGATTCCTATCTGGTGAATGCATTGAGTCTGCACTGCTTCTCTTTACTGATTGTTGACTGAAAGAAGTGACTGTAGTTAGCAAAACCAGATTAGATTTTAATTTTGCTGTTGTTCTTCCTTGTTTTTGAAGAATATAAAAAAGGCACGGTCAACACAGACTGATTGTTTTTTCTCCAAGTTTTAGCTTTTTCCATGCTTTTTAATTCAAAGTGAAGAAGTGTCATGGACATCTATGAAATAATCTATGCATTTTTTTTAAAAGCAATGCTAATTATTAATTTTCATATATGAAATGTATATATAATATATAATTGCTATAGAATATATATATAATTGCTATAGAATTACTTTCAGTTCTGCAGTTCTCTGCCTATCTAAACATTTGTTTTCTTTGTTAGTTGAATTTTTTTAAAAAAGCTGACAACTCCTTAAAAGAATTGATTCTTAATGCTTTTAAAATACACTATTGCAGTGTGTCCTTTATGACGGAGGATTTGGTATGAACTTCAAGTTTAGCAGTCTTGTTTATTGAAGTAATAGAAATTATGATTTGTAACTTTTTCTTTTTTTTTTGGTGAGTGTTATTTTTTTTAATTCCTCTTGAAATGCTGTCTTGGTAAAACTGGTAAGCAATTTGTCCCCTTTCCTCTTCTTAACTCTTCCAAGACAGCGTGCCCATTTACTGATAAATCATAGTACACCTAGTTTTTGACAAGATATTTGGGTGGGGTTTTTTTGTGTGGGTTTTTTATTTGTTTTCCTTCCAGTCAGTGCAATAGACCAGATATATTTCCTCTTCCTCTTTACTGTTATGCTGCTATTCATATGCATTGCTTTACAGTAGTTGCTTTGGGTTTCAGGTTTAGATGCATGTATTTCAAGCTCATTGGAATAAGTTTCTTCAGAGGGTAGTATTTCGTACTGTACAGGACTGCACTCTTAAAAAAAGTCTGAAAGCAGATTTTAAGTTAATGGGAAGGAAGACTGTACCAACTTAGCTGAGCTATGTTTTTGTGTAAATGCTGGTTTTGTTTGGTTTTTTTCCTTGAAGTCACAGTGGGTATGTATGAGAGAATTAGCAATCCAGTGAAATGCTTGTCTTTAGTATTGCAGAAGTTGTCCAAAAGGTGATAGTTTTGCCCTGTCAAATTGGCCTTTTCAGCAGGAGAGCTATTTTTTTTCTTTCCTCCTTTTTGTTTTCTGATGAACCTGTTCTATTGTGGACAAAAAGTAGTCAGCATTGGCAGAACTTACACTATGAAAATTTCACTGTAAACTTCAGAATTAATCTTTTGCATTTTTAATATGTGTATCTTCATAGAAAAAAAATGTACGAATAGTCATTTAATGTATGGTGAAAACTGTCTGGTGTTTTAATTTATATAGACCTTTTTATAGCCTTAGACCTATTTATTGCCTTAAGTAACAAGCTTAATAAAATTCATGCTAAATCTTTGACATGCTTGTTAAAATATTCCTGATTTGTTAGCATTGTTAAGTATCTTTTTATTACACGTTGAAGCAGGAATACGCATATCACAGTATGTTGTAAAGGCTGGACTGTGAAATCTTAACTGTGTATAACAAATTCTTCTGCTTTAATATATTCTCTTTTTTTCTGTTGTGGTTTTATTTTATTCTAGGTTGGTTGGAGTACTGCAAGAGATTATTACACATTTCTTTGGTCACCTATGCCAGAAAATTATGTGGAAGGATCAACTGTTAACTGTGTACTGACATTTCAAGGTGAATATAAAGCAATATCTGCCTGTCTTTTCCAGCCTACACAGCTTTTTAAATACTTACCTGTTCATTGCAATGCTGAGGATTTTATAAGTTCTAGACTTTCACAAACATAAATTGTAGGAGAATTTTTCACACTTCATTGTGTGAAATTCTGTCTTATTTTAGATGTCAAGGAAGCTGGAAGGGGAAGTAAGTGACAGTATGTTTTTACATAGTAATGGACCGTATGACTGATAGAAAGAGAGGTTCTGCTGGAAACTATTAAAATACAGAAAATTACTTTGTTTAATCATCAGCAGGGTCTTTTAATCTTGGCATCTTTTGACACATGTCTACATTGGTTTTAGTCTCTGGATTTTAAATACCATTCTTAGTGTAAAGTGATTCTTGTCAATGAATAATGTGGATGATGGTTTGGTGAAGGTTCAGAGTAGTCAGGAAGTTGCAGAGGACCTTTTGACAGTGAGGAATTGATGAAAATGACTGAAGTTTTTAAGAAAAGTGTAAAGGACAAAACAGAAAATGTTACACCACTGTACAAATCTATACTATAACTGCATTCTCAATGCTGTGTGGAGATCAGAACCTCTCTCTCCCTTTTGCAGTCTCAAAAAACTCTTGAATAAATGAACAAAGCACAACGAGGAAGACCAAAATTAAGAAATGGCTTCTGTCTAAAGGTGTGGAGTTACAAAGATGAGAGCCACACTCCTCTCATTGAATACAAAAAGGGACAATGACCATGGATTGTGGCCTGGGGGGTTTACATCTGACATTAGGAGCAACTTTTATACCAAGAGGGAGTAGTGCAGCACTTGAACAGGTATTCTTCTCTGGAAGGATGGGAATTTCACACAGTTGCTTAGAGACAGTCATGGTAGTCTCAGACTGGCGCTGACAGCAGTCTCTTGAGCGGGAAGTTGGACTAGGTGACCTTCAGAATTTCCTTTTGCCAGGTTTTTCAGCCTGGGAAAGGGAAATAGTGTGAAGTGACTGATGTCTGTACAATCAGCTACTCACAGCAGGATTGTGAACAATATCCATTGTTCATATTTAAGGAAGTAAGAGCCATTGATGTAAGCTACCAAGTGACAGCTTCAAAATGAGGTAAAGGTATTTAACAGTCAGTATGCAGAACATCTTGCCACAAGACTTTACAAGTGCCAAAAATCTACACACATTCAAAGTTGCATGTAAAAAGAGCACCTCCGTTAAGCTTGTTTATGCTTTTCTGCTTACTAACTGAATTTTATATACCATCTTACATTATATATGGCATCTTAAAGTCCTGAGGTGACTACTCTGTTAGCTTGTTGTCTTCTTAAAGCTGCAAATAGTGATAGCTTGGATGAATTCACTATTCTTTCTCTTACACAGAGTCATTCTGATGATGAAATACACATGATCTGACTATTTTATAACCTTGAAATCTGTGAAAAGTAGGTGTTTTCTGTAGGAACTGGAAGGAAGTAGTTTCTTTTACAGTTCCCAAAATTCACTGAATGAATGACATAGAGCTGAACTGAAACGAAGAGTAACCTGTAAATTTAGGACTCTGTGGCATTATCAGTCCTTTGTACTTAGAAGTTTTACCACGCGTGAAGAGACCAGATAACTGTCCATCTATTACATTCCATGCTGGCAGTCCTCCACTTTTATAGTGCTGCCAGATTTAATGTCCACTCAGACAGTCTCACAGTTGTGTTTGGCAAGATATTTAAGTGCTGCTGAGATGAGATCAGTAGAGCTTACGGGAGCTTAATTAACTGAGATAAAGTGTGCTGCACAACATTTACTATTTCGATATTGTTTTGGGGTTTTTTATGATCAAGTCTGTGTGCTGGAAGAAAATAATCATGAATCTGTTCTCTCCAGTACATGTTAGATATAGAAAAAAGACTTGAAGTTGTTCTAAAATCAGTTTGAACCAATATTAAAACTTGCTGGAGCTGCAAAGTAGATTGTTCTGAATGTGCTTCTGCTTAGTATTACCTTATTCAAATATTGAATTGGATAAACTGAACTGCAGTGCTATATAGAAAAGTGTAGTCAGGTTCAAAAGCACAGAATCCTGAGGTTTCGAGAATAAGAGATTATTCCTTGAGCTGCAGTTAATAAAGTATAAATCTAATGGAAATATGAAGTGCTTGAAACAACTGCTGTCCGTATAGCACATGTCGTGTTTTACCGTTTGCAGGAGTAGTAGCTAAGAATACTGGGAAAAGGCTTCCAGGTGTCTGGATGGTGAATAGAAATGAATGATGAAAGTTAGAAGGGAGCAGATTGAATTGTGGTGAAATATGAATAGGAATGGGTGACATGACTGGCTGGATTGAATGCCGGGTGGGGATTTATTATGCTTGTATACTCAGGCTGCCTAGGGTATCTGCTAATTAACTGTTCTGAATAAAGCCGGTTGGTTTTCTTGGTGTTACACTGGGTAAGGTGTGATTGCTTGCATTTCCTAATAAAAGTAAAAAATCTCATTAATTCTGGAAATTGTTTAACATCTACAAATGTTACCATATGAATCCAAGTCAATTAAGAAGCCTGATGTTGAAGCTTTAGTGAGTAATGGTCTGTTAGGCTAACAGAACATCACACAAAGTCTTCTAAAATTTGCTAGTAGCATAGAGTATTCCATAGGTACAAGAAGTGTAATGAATTCTTGCCTTGCAAGGTCTAGAAGCAGTTCGTTTTTTTTTTTTCCTCCCAGTTTAAAAAAATAAGGTCTTTCTTAAACTTCCCCCCCCAGCCCCTCCATACTTGGAGCTTGTTAACGTTGTGTCATTTGTTCAGAGTATTCTGTTGCTTTGGCACTTAAAATGGCAAAAGTGAACTGTTGCTACTCCACAAAGAAGAGTGTAAAAAAAAAAAAAAAAAATCTGTTAAAGTTGCAGATGTCTTGTCATGGCATGTTATTTTGTCTTTGTCTGTTATTTTTGGTCATATAGGTGTTTCAAAGACTAAATATTTGCTGTTTTTTGTTCTGTGATCGTACAACAGTTAACATACTAATGTGGTCCTGATCCAGCTTCAGGGCATCTCATTGCTAGTGATTCTTCTATCCGTTTCAAAAACATATAAACAGTAGTTTCTACCTAATGTATGTAAAGTGATGTGTACATATAGCATCTATTAACTGATACTGTTTTGGTATTTGTCTTTAAAAGCTAGGAGAAGTTATTGGTAGATGAAAGCTACTAAATAGGATGACTTTCCTTTGTGATGATTTTCTTTTGCCTTACTGAGGTAATAAGCATGAAATTCACAAGTTGAACATGATCTGATAATCTGTTTCCAGATGGAGATTGCATGTTTGTGTAAATGCTTCTTCAAATATGAATTTATTTTGATAGGGTATTATCTACCAAATGATGACGGCGAATTTTACCAGTTCTGTTATGTGACTCATAAAGGAGAAATCCGTGGAGCAAGCACACCTTTCCAGTTTCGTACCTCTTCACCTGTTGAAGAACTGCTCACTATGGAAGATGAAGGAAACTCTGATATGTTAGTGGTGACCACAAAAGCTGGACTTCTTGAGGTTTGATTAAATAGTTCTTAAAATGCTACCTTCTTACTTATGATTTTTTATATACTTGCATACATACATGAACACAATCTAGTATTGAAGAACAAACCAGGAGCAAAAAATCTACATATATGTGTGTAATGTATATATTTCTGGCTTGTTCTCCTGTATTTGACTGGAGTTAGAATATTTGCAGGTTAAATGAATCAAGGTTTAAGCTGGTTACAGGTAGGGTATAGCACTAAGCATAGACTGGAAAACTGTAAGAGAGTAGATAGTTGCCCGTGTCTCA
Organism: Todiramphus chloris collaris; assembly: GCA_025345505.1. NCBI lineage: Eukaryota > Metazoa > Chordata > Aves > Coraciiformes > Alcedinidae > Todiramphus > Todiramphus chloris. The sequence goes on from JANVCC010000019.1 coordinate 4,730,069, forward strand.
CACCTGTACTCTCCAGCTAAGTGGAAGGTAAAAGGTACCTTTTGTGAACTAATAGCAAATGCCCAAGTATGTTAGAATAGCTCTTGTTTTATTTAAAGCTGTGTTCTGTGTGTCATGTTCTTTGCTACATGGATAGGGTTAGTGTTGTTTGCTTACATTCAGAGTCAAGATGGTTCCGCTTGCTTGTTGGTGCTTTGTAGACTGAAAACTACTTTTAAACAAAAACTGAACCCCAAGCCAAACCACTTTGATTTTGAGATGCATACTGGAAAGCTGCTTAGTACAGTTTCCTTGCCTTGACATCAAATATTTATCCTTTTGTCAGTTGCCTCTAGGCACATACATGCATGTATTTGATTTATAGTTTTTAAAATTGAGGGATAAGAGACTTAGTGCAGAAATAAATCTAAGGTATTTTTGCTTGTCAGGTATGTACCTACAGTACTAAAATGAAAGGATTTTTCTAACTTTTTTGATTATTTTGGTTCATGTGGTTTGATTATTTTGGTTCATGATCATTTTGGTTCACCTTACTTTTGGCTATGTGTGTATTCGTATCTTTTTTGGTGAAATTCTTCAAACATTGCTTTAGAGTGTATGTGTGTTTGTGTGTCCAAACTCAGCAGACATTTTTTCACCATGCTGTCATCATCATAATTAGCTCCTCCATAGTTGCTGTCACTTTGGAAAAGTAAAGGCACCTCAGTTGAGGGGAAAACTTGAGTATAATTCACAACAGTGCAAAGTGTGCTGTCTAATGGTAATGTAGTGCTGTTCAGTTACAGCAGTGAAACTTCAGAAATTTGGGAATAAGGGGAAAACTGTAAAATAACCTAGCCAGACAACATACATTTTGCGCTTCTGCTCAAACACTGAACTAATTTGTCATCCACATAGGAATGAAGGGGAGAAAAATTACCAAAAGAGAATTTTTTTTGTTTTTACAGTTTAAAATTGAAAAAATAATAAAAGAAAAAGAAGAGCTATTAAAAGTAACTTCTGTTCTGGAAAAGGAAACAGCACAACTCAGAGATCAAGTCGAAAGACTGGAAAAAGAACTTAACCATGAAAAGCAGAGATGTGACCAACTGCAAACAGAGCAAAAGGTTAGTTGTTTAACTGATTAAAGCTGACTCATAATGTTTGTAATCCTCCTTTTTCAAGAACCAGTTAAACTGTGTGAAAATCAGCTATCAAAACCCCTTAGTAGTTAGGTAGACATTTACACTAGAATAGGTCAGTTCCTATTAACCTCCTGCCACTATTCCTTTTATGTCGTAAAACGGTTAAAATATTTCAGGCTTTTGGTACCAGGCTTGGTAAGATAATCGATGACAACTGTTACCAGATGTTCTGCATTTAGCTGTGGAATTCATAGTGGGAAGTAGTTGATAGGTTAAAGTTTGCTTAAATTCACTTAAAAGAGAGGAAAGGTTTTAAAAACCCCTCCCTTTCAGGAGTAACTACATAGAACACAGGCTATTGAAAATTGTAAAAAGAAATTGGTATTAAAAGCAAAGATTAAGACCTAACAGAGAATACTATACCAGGGCATACAAAGAGTAAAAAGTACCTAGTCACTTCTCTAAAAGGCTTCACAAAGGTCTGAAGATTTTCAAAGGGAAAAGAAACACAAACCTAAAAATCAATTTACATTAGCTCATAGTGAAAATATAAATCTAGCATAAAACAGTGCAAGCTTAATTTGAAATTCTGCATAGGCTAAGTAGGAAATCTAATATTATAAAAAAGGCACAAAAAAAATCTATTTTTAAGCTGCTGCTTTTAAAGAACAACTTTTAAGAGAAGATTAAAAACATGTGGGAGGGAGGTGGTGACATGGACAAATTTGAAGTAATGAAGCCTATATAATTTAGCTGTGGACAGCAGTTAATAGGCTATTTCTAAGTACTAGTATGTATATGTCAACAGTTCTGCATGATACACCTTTGATAGGAATTTGTTGAGGGAATTTGTAGAAACTTTGTGGTTTACTTTTCAACAATCATAGTGAAGTGGACTAGAATGTTGTGTAAGGAAAAAAGAAAGGGTAAGATCTTGCTTAGAAAAAAAAATTCCTATAAAGGAATGATTTACGTGGGATAACTAGCTTAAATCACTGAGATGAGAATTAAATACTTAAAAGCATACATTTAATGGGTTTACAGAATCATAAGTTTGGTGGCTAAATCTGAATGAGCTACAAAGATGTTTTGTTGTCACTTAAGGCTCTCATTTAAGAAAATGAAAGTAAACTGTCAGTTCTAATCCATGTTAGCTTTAGAATGTCTTTTTAGAACAATTTCTCAAGTGGGATTTTGATGGCTGGTCAGCAAGGATTCAATTCGATTGTATAGGAACAAAAATGTCTTGATACTTTCCTATATTTTACCGTGAATTTCTGTAATAAAAAATAGTTTTGCCTTTATGATACCAGAACTTAGCAATTAGAATTTAATTTCAGGAATGTTTATGTTGTTTGGGTTGTTTCTTGGTTGTGTGTTTTTATTTGGTGTGTTGTCTGTTTTGTTTTTTTTTTTTTCTTTTGGTGTGGGTTTGTTTTGGGGTGTTTTTTTTCTTTGCCCTTTTATTTTGTTGAAATGATGATGCAGTGTGAAGAACTTCTCAGCTGTATTTAGGTGAGATGTAAGTAGACATCTGATCTGAGGCTGGTGTAGCTCTTCACGTGTCTAGTATAATATAGAAGCTTTCTAAGTCATGCAGTTATTTTTTTGTCTTCAGACACTGTCTGATTTTACATCTTTTATGTTCTTATTTTCCATTTTCCACTTTGAAAAAAAATAATCTGCTCAGTGAAAAAAATCTTTTTTGTTTATATACATAAGCAGAATACAAATTGAGTGTTACTCTTGAAAATTAAAGGAACATTACAAAATCAGGTGTAATAAGTTAACTTTTTCATCAGAAAGTTTAATAAACAGTACCTGATTTGTGGCTTTCCAGTCTCAAAGATGACTTCCCTTCTTGCTTTTCTTTCCTCCCCACTCCAGTGTATGAAATACAGCAGTAGGCTGTGTTATAAGGCTTTATATGATTTATCTTTGCTGGGAGAACATACAGTGTGATAATGGATTGATTTAAAGATTTCTGAGCAGCAGTTATGCAACACTCAGTTGGATTACAGTATCTAGGCTTTATTTTCGTTGTGATTTAAGAAAAAATAAAATAAAAAAAATCAACCTGAATTAAAACAAAACCAAAAAACCAAAACACAGAAGAAACACATTAAAAAACCCAAACAATAAACAAACCAAACCAGAAAAACCCAAACAAAAATTCCAGACCCCAACAACACCCCCCACTCCCCCCCCCCCCCCCCCCAAAAAAAAAAGACCACACCACCAAATTAAACTCTCTAAAGCTACTTTCCCAGAGCCTTCTCACATAATCTAGTCAGCTTCATGTGGCGTGAGTAGTTGTCTCTGGCAGTGTAACCTAAACAATGCATTAATGTGGATGCTTTTTTATCTAAGACTACAAGAGAGAACCTTGGAATGCTAAATAATCAAAATATATTTGTATTTTATGTAACAGCAGAATCTTCACCTCTGCTTTAGTATGAGCTGGGTTGTTTTGGCTTGGCTTGTTTGATATATTTTATTTTAAAAATATATGTATTTATTTAAAAACAAATTTAAAAAAGGGCTGTATTCAGGGACAGGAAAGCAGTAATCCTCTGCAGCATTTCTTCTAGGAGTTAAACCATTCGTACATTTCCACACCTCAGAGGACATTGTTAGCTTTTACAGAGTGAAGATTTAACTTAATCTGGTACTACTCTGTATGAGAATTCAGAGTAAATGAGAAATTATTGGAAATGCTACAGAAATGTTACATTTGTTTCTTACAACCTTCTGTTCATGTTTCAGAGTTAATTTGTTTCTACTAGGTTGATGTTCCTTGATAGTGTTTTTTTATTTAGAATCCTGCTGTAGCTTGTAAAACACTGTTAAGGTATTGATATAATTACTTTTTATTTTACTTAAGATGACACATGATACATGGTCAGCAGAACTTTTCCAGCTTGCTTTCAACATTTCAACTTTTCCTTTTGGTTTCCTGGAGATAACTTGTTGATTGGTATATACTCGAGTATGTTGAGTCACATTAGTAAGCTGCTTTTACCTGAATATATTTTCCTTTCGGAAAAATTGAAGAACATTGAATCAAAAACTTTGGTTTTATCTATAAAATAAGGGTGCAAATATTTCTGCTCTCTATCTTCTACATTATGAATATAAAATTACACACCCACGTAAATATAAAGAACTCGGGCTTTTTGGTCTTTGTGTTCACAGTTTTGCACGTACTTGAACTGTGTGTAAGCTCTTTGGCGAGACTACACTTGTCTGCTGTGTTAAGATTTAATATTGCTGTGCTGCAGAAGAGAAACAAGCAGTCATTACTGTGTCGGTCTCATTAGTTGCGCTTCTGACACTGCGCCCGTTCCATTTTGGCAGCGCAGGTTTTGGAGGTGCTGTGGAGAGCAGAGCTTCCCCGGGCTGCTTTTGCGGTCGGTTGTCTCCCTCTAGTGGGAAGAGAGCACTGCCGGGTAGATTGCTCTGATGTTAGTGGCACAGATCTTACTCCTGTCGCAGTACTTTCTGTAAATGTTTAACTGCAGTCAGAAGGAACAGATTTGCAGATTACCTACTCATTCTTGGATCCTGTGAACACCTGAGTAATATTTCTGTTCATGACCTTGGTATAAATTGAGGCAGAAGTGAATTTACCAACTGGATGAACCTGTTCTTTAATGCTTTTCGAAAGTTTAGCTCACCATTTAACTTTTTAAAAGAGGTCTAATTCATCTCTCTGATGGGGAGTTTTAATAGGGCATCCACCTAAGTCCCCATTCTACTGACATGTTCTACCTTCACAGCAGCTTCATTCATTGAAGAGTTTTATTCAGGTATTGGGGATTCATTTACATTGGCTTTTGATGTCACTTTATAAGGAGAGTTTCTCTGGTTAGATAATGACAAAATGCTGTTGTATGGTGTGGTATGACAGCAGTGCATGCGTAAAAGGCAATTGAGTGGTTTTTTAAATGCCTCTTCATATCAAGCTATGTTGATATTGTTTATATATGCTGCACATGTGAAAATCTGATGGTCAGGGAGATGTGGTGTTAAAAACAAAACCACCCCAAAAGCAAAAATCCAAACAACAACCAAAAGCCTACCACAAAACCCCCCAAACTCCACATAAATGATGATTTAATGATACAAATTAAACACTCGGAAATGTTCAGGTTGGCACCAGTGATTATAGCACCCAAGGGTGCTATTAACATCCTATGAAGAGAAACCTCTCTTTTGTTGTTTTAGTGACTGTTCTATATATGAATATCTCTTAAACTGGTCAATTGAAAATTATTTCAGTGGGTGATTGAACAGATTCATTTGAGATATTCTGCACTTCAGATTTTGTATTCATAGGAACGAGTCTTTGCAAAAGCAATGGCTCATAGTGCAATTCTGAGACATTTTATGAAATTAACATTCTGAAATGTAAATACATGCTCCAAAATTGTAATTTTTGTAAATACTTCACCTGCCTCCTGCAAAAACTTGCAAGGCTGTAGTCTGCGTGACAGTAATTGTGTGACTGTTGTTACTTGGTTAAACTTTTACAAAGTGAAGCCTTGGTTTTGTGGAGTTTTAATCTGTTTAACAATGTTAGTTGAGGAGACTAACAGAATTAAATTACTACCACTCTGATTTCTTAAGTTTTTGCAGCAGAGACTTCAGTGTTTTTAGAGCTGTATTTCTATTGCCAGTTGTAGTCACAAAGATAAAAGCTTAACAGCACTGAGTTTACTTGGAATTGGTTTACTCCTTTACTTTATTGAATGCTTGAATTTTACTTTACAAAGAAAAATTACAACTTGATGTTTCCTTTTAGAACAGTCAGGGCCTGTGTTATGAGCACACTCAGATTTTACAGTGGCTGCAATGATACTATGTTGTGCTCATCATTTCTCCTCAGAGGTCCTTTAAACAGAGTATGATGTCAGCCAGCTGTTTTAATGATTCTGTTGTAGCTTCTATCATGTCAATGGGCTCAACAAAAAGGCTCTTGCAGATAATTTATTTAGGGGATGTAGTTCCCTAAATTCTCTACAGGGTATGAAGCATAATGGCTCCCCTGACACTAAATTGCATCCAGATAACTCGGCCCAAGTGAAAGGTGCTGCTCTGTTCTGTTTTCTTTTTTGTGTGGGTTTTTTTTTGTGTGTGTGTTTTTTGGTTTTTTTTTGTGGTTTTTTTTATAAATTGCATTGTATTTGGTGAATTGAGCTCTGGTTTGAGTTGTACAGATCATTTGTAACCTTTAATTTTTCTTCTTCATTGCAATGTATGCATTCTGTAAAAAGTAAAATAAAAATTGCAGATATTGGCCATTAACAAAAGATGAATGCTCTAGGTTTTTAAAAAGTAGTCCAGGAGTTTCACATGTTATGAAAAGGGAAGATGAAGCATAAAAACTGATCCTGGAAGATGTCACAGGTGGAAATAGTCAGGCGTGGTATTTTTCACATATTTTATTCAGCCTTTTGGATTTCTCTGTGCCTTAAGCATGCTTAAAACAATGTGTGGTGGATGTTGATTCCCAGGAAGGGCCGGCTGTACGCCTTTGCTTCCGTTAACTGGACTGTACTCTGAAATGTTTTACTGTTGTTACAAAAATGCATTAGGAGTGAAAAATAAGTAGGGAAAGCATGTTGTTCTTCATTGTTGACCATACAGATTTTTGCCATAGTTTCCTGTTATAAAAATGAGAATTTTAAACCTTTATGGCTACACCATTTTCAAATGAAATATTATCAGTCTTTTTGCAGCAGAAGTTTAATAAATATTTTTAAATGTGTTTTGAGGAAGAGCACAGGCATGATCTTTGTATATCATTTAGATGGAGCTTATGATAGCTTTATGAGATTTCAGCCTATGCATTTTCAATTAGCTTACACAAACCTGAAGCAACTGATCTGTAATTTAGCACTTTTTGATGCAAAAGCTCTGTTCTTTTGGCAGCTGTTGTAATGTAGTGTAAACAAATCATGTTATGTAAACAAATCATGGCAATTCTTTGCAGGAGGAGGACAGTGTTTCATGTGATTACAATAAAATTATTTTTAAAAGAATCAGTTTAAAATATTTTGACAAATAGCATTAAAGATTTTGGTGTCCCTGTCTTTCTTCTCATTCCCTATCTGAAGGTACATCAAAATTTTCAAGTGGGACTTTGATTCTGAGGAAGATAAATGTACTTGGCAATTACAGTAAATTTTGTTTCATTTCACTAGTGAGATTCCTAGTGGTTACATGAGTTTTTGGTTTAGTAGCTTTTTGTTTTGCAGCCACGAAGCTGACTTAAGTAATTTTTGGCTGCTTATTCTGGCCCTTGTGCAGTTTTCATTCCCTTCCACCTACAAGGCTGTTGAAACTCTAGGGAGAGGGGGTGAGAGGAGTTGCATTTGTAACTGAATTAAAAGTACAATCCAGAGTAAAAACAATTTTAAAATTATTGGGCGGCTTTTAACTACTTCATTAAAATGGTTCATACTCTTTTGCTGTGCTTTTCTTTCTGTTAAGAAGGTGTACGAAAATGTATAATATTTGCTGATGTAAGAGATAAAGTACATTAGAGTTACAGAAAGTAATTATCTTTTTTTAATAGAGGCTGTACTTGTAGTTGGTGTCTGTTATATTCTTCTGCTTTAGATTCCTTCTAAAACACAGTTGACTTTTACATGTAAAATAGTCTAAGAATGCTCAATTTAGATTTCACAGACTCTGAAAGTGCTGTAACCAGAGTGTATGGGACTAGGATTGCAGCGTCTCAACTGAGTCGCTAAGAATTCTGTAAAATAACAAGTCACCTCTAAAAATTAGACCTTTTTTTCTTTCAAAACTGTAGGCTTACTTGTATCTAAACAAGTTTATTAGGTGAGAATCTGTTAAATATGGAACTTTTACATTTTAATACCATGTCCCTTTAGAATAACTAGCAAAGCAGCATCAATTGTAATGCTGTTTGTGGAGTGAATTTTTTTTCAGGCTATTAATTCCTTTTAATATATGTTACCTTTGGCAGTCTGTTTGAACTGTTTGTACTGTTTGTATATATAATGTATCAGATTAAATTCTTTTGAAGGCACTTGGGTTACAGCTGTTACAGTTATGCCAAAGTGGTGTTTAGAGAAAACACAGATAGGCATTGAAATAGACTTTTTACTATACTAGACTTTCAAAACTGGAGCAAATAATTAGTCTCCACTGCTCTAAGGAAGGACAAGCAGTTATAATGTGTGGTGTTGCTGCTGGTTATATAGCAAATTGTACTTGAATACTGACTTTAATTAAAATGCCTTGCCTTCATTACACCAAGTACGTACACTTTTGATTGCAGGAAACAGATAGCTCTTGAAAAATAAAGACCTTATCATGGGTCATCTTCTCCAACATTGTTTTCAAAAATATGGTACATTCATAGTCGCTTGAAATTCTTTATTAACGCATAAAGTCATTTAGAGTTTACGTAGTTATAATGCATTAGTCCTTTTTTTATGTAGCATATGTAACAAAAATAGAAATCTACTTTATGTGCTGATATAGTGTTTGGAAGTGATTGAGTCATCAGTTATATTTGTCACCCCTCACAATTCAACACCCCCAACCCTCACCACCCCTCAAAAATCATAATGCCCAAACTTTTGTTTAGTTGCTTGTAAAAATGGCTTAACTACACTTGTAATAGTGTATTTTGACAATTAATGAGTAAAAACAGTCCTCATTATATTTTATTGTACTTAAAACATTGTTAGGTTATTAGCAGGGGTTCTCTGTAAACTCTGTCTGATTCATTTCTCTTGATGTAACAGTACAGTCTTGTTGTTTCGGGGCATTAAGCTTTGTTTAAAATTGAATAGATGAACTAGTGCTTTACTCTTCCAAATGTGGGACAGAAAGGCAACTTGTACCTTAGTATCTGCACAAACAGGGTAAGTCATGCTGTAGTCAGGCATGTTGGTCAGTCTGTCTTGACCTTGTTTACAGTTCGATTCATGCCACTGTTATGGTTGATACTAAGCTGAGCTTTATTGGATTTTGATATCAGAAACAGTAGTATACTATCTTGGTATATGTATTCTATTTTAGTGTTATTAATTTATTTTCTCAAGAAAATAGTATTGTATTGAAAATAATATTTTTCTGCACTATTTGAGATGACCTGACTTGATAATGGGCACTTAGTTGTCCACTCTTTTGGAACGATATGGATATTAGTGTAATTAGATAATGAATGCAGTACTTAAAAGTGGCTTCCCCTCTTGCATCTGTCCGTTTTCTGACTAAGGAATCTGTTTTGAGTGTTATCATCCTGTCTCAGCTTTCAGCATCCAAGATATAAATCCCCCAGTTGTTCCATGAGCTTCTGAGAGCTTTGTGTGACCTTTCACATGTTCAAGCTAGGAGAATGTAGGGTAGTAATTAGCTTTTCATCAGGAGTTCTTCTCTCTCTCTTTTTTTTTTTTTTTTTCCCTCCCCTTTTCAAATTAGTATTTATTTATTTTCTCAACTCTTCCCCCCCCTCTTCTTTTATCTGAAGTTGTCTTTACTGTGGCTTGCTTGAGTGGTGTAACTGTCTGGTCAAATGCAAACTCTTCTTTTCAAGTAAAAGAAAGTACAAAAAAAAGGTAATTACTTCTATTTTCTAAGCTAGGCAGTTGATGTTTAGTTTGCAGAAAGGAGATAGGTAAAAGATATGAAATATACGTTTGTTTGTCCTATACTCTGAAGTCTTTGGGTAGTCTGTGTAACTGAGTGCTTCCTCCAAAACAAACTCCTCATTAACTCCTTAATACATTCACTGCACATAGTGAATTTAATATCTTTTTATATATTTAGTATGTATAATTATATAATTTTGTAAGATAATTTATAATATAATATATAATTTTATAATAGAATATATCATTTTAGTATGTATAATTATACTTGAAATAGGCGTGTCATATTTTAAAGAAGAGCAGAAATCTAATGACCATATTTTAGCATTAATTCAGAAGTGCGACATGCTGTTTGAAGATGCATGTTCTTAATAACATTTGTTTCTAATTTTTTTAAAAGAATAATATTCAAGCCGGGGAAGCTCTTAAAACTGAAATGGATGATTTGAAGAAGAAGCATGATGAGGCTGCTTCAAAAGTTCTCCAGCTTGAAGAAGATATCATGACTGTTACTCAAAAAGCCATTGCAAAAGAAACAGAGTTAGACAGGTATTTAGTGATTTTTGTTCCTTGCCTTCCTTATTTTACTATTTGTTTCCATAGGGGTGTTTTTTTTTTTCTTAAACTATCAATTGTTAATGCATCAATTTTCCATATTAATATTTCTGTGGTATTAATTTGTCAATGTTTTAGTCTGAAGGACAAACTGAAGAAAGTGATGCTTGAGAAAGAGCAACTTGAATGTGTGTTAAAGACAGAAAAGGATGAAAAAGAGCTTTATAAGGTAACTTTATTCCTTGTACCTGTATACACTGAAATGAAGTGGTTTGAAATAAAGGTGGTAATGTTTTATGGAGAAGTCTGATAAATTGAATTTGTTAAAGAAAAAGGAAATGGTAACTTCTGTGAAAAGATTTTATGATGGTTATAGATGTTCTCATATAAAAAAGAATGAGGAAAATAGCACCTGAATTAATTCCATGATATAAAATAGGTGTCCAAGAAGCAGTGTGGGTGACCAATTTGTTAAAATGCAGTCATAATAACAAAAAATAACAGATACTAGTGAGGAAGTTGTCTAGTTATACAGTGTATCACCCAATAACTGATTTTGTTTTTTTAACACACCTATTAAAAGGTAGATTACTTTTTACTCTTCCAAGTTCTCTCTCTGAACTGTTTTTTAGATCCCTATTCTTGAGTCTTGTGCATAACTCTAAGAAGCTTTACTAGGATCTACAGTGCATTGATTTGATGTGGACAGAAATCAGGGCCTTACCTTTTAGCTGTAGAGTGGAGCTGTTGTTAGATGATCAAGCTGAAAGAATTCCAGCCAGAAATTCTGTACTGGAGGGCAGTGATATTATCAGATGTTTATTTTTATTTTTTACCTGTTCTAATCTGTCTCAGAGATGAGTTAAAATTTAGTGAACCCTTAAATGAACAGGTGAACAATAGTTTTCATAACGTGGAAGAAGAGTTTGACATTTTTTAGCATCATTACAGATACACTTGAAGAATACAGAAATAGAAAACACCAAACTAGTAAAAGAAATCCAGACGTTTAAGAATTTGGATGCAAACAAAGAAAACATGATATCGTATTATAAAGAGGAGGTTGGCAGATTACAGCTATTTGTAGCTGAGAAAGAAAATATGAAGAAAGCTCTTTTGCTCTCCTCATCAAACAAGGTAAGCATTACTAATATAATTAGACTGGCTTAAAATAAGCAGATTTAAGGTTGTACATGTTTAGCAAGAGAAAGGAAGAAGTTGAAGAAATCACCAGGCTGACAGGCAAAAGGATGAATGTGTTCTCAGTAGATGCAGACAATGAGAAAAAGAGTGAATTCATTGTCGTTCCTCCCCTCCCCCCCCCACATTCTGAGCTTGTTGAGGTCTCTCACATGATGAACTGTGAGATGAACAATGTGTGAAAAAGTAATTTGTGAGTTTGTTAAAAGTGCATCAGTAGAAGTGATGCACCTGAGTTGCTACTCACTTCATGAAAAAGGAAGGAGATTGAGGAAAAAAGGAAAGGTAACATAGCTCTGTTGAGACTGCAGAGTGTGATGGAGGAGAAAAGAGGACACGTCGAAAGATGAGCTGAAGGGCTTGTTAGGTGAATGTACTGTCAAGATACAATGATGTAAAACCTGAGAAAGGATAAGATCCCATATAAATGGGCTCAATGACTGAGAACTCATCAATAAATGCTGGTAGGACTTCTAAGGAAGAGGTGGCTTTCGCTACACAGTGTGGTATAGCAGGAGGGTGAAATTGCTGAAGAACTGCTATCTATGATGTCCATAGTGGGCTTACTTCAGATTAGTTATAATGTGATGCTATGGGTAGGTCTGTCAGGTTTGTGTGTCAAGGTTTTGGTAGCAGGTGGGCTACAGGGGTGGCTTCTGTGAGAAGCTGCCCTTATATCTGATAAAGCCAATGCCATCTGGCTCCAGGATGGACCTGCTGCTGGGAGACTACGCCCATCAGCTACAGTGGCAGTGCCTCTGTGATAACATACTTAAGGGGTGAAAAAAACCCCCCCTGTGTGAGAACAGTTGCAGACAGAGAGAGGGGAGAGAAACAACTCTGCAGACACAGAGGTCAGTGAAGGAGGAGGAGGTGGAGGTGCTCCACATACCAGATCAGAGATTTGCCTGCAGCCTGTGGTGAAGACCATGGTGAGGCAGTCTGTCCCCCTGCAGCCTATGGATAATGGTGGAGCAGATATCCACCTGCAGCCCATGGAGGGCTCCACACCAAATTGTGTGGCTTCCCAGAGGTGACTGTGATCCTGAGGGAAGCCTGCATTAGAGCAGGCTCCTGGCAAGCCCTGTGGAGAAAGAAGAGCCCACACTGGAGTGGGTTTGCTGGCAGGGCTTGTGACCCTGGGAGGGACACGCCCTGGAGCAGTCATGTTCCTGACAGACTGCAACATGTAGAAGGGACCCACGCTGCAGCAGTCCATGAAGAACTGTGGCCTGTGGGAAGGACTCGCATTGGAGGAGTTCATGAAGGACTATCTCCCTTGGGAGGGACCCCACACTGAAGCAAAGGAGTGTGAGGAGTCCTTTCCCCAAGGAACAAGGAGTGTCAGAGACAACATGTGGTAAATTGACTGCAACCTCCATTCCCTGTCCCCCTACCCCTAAGCAATCTGGATCTCAAAAGAACAGAAGTTGCCTTAATGTGAGTGAGGAATGTAAAATTTAAGTAGAAAGTAATTCTGAGACCAGAAATAGCAGTAGTACAAAAAGGACATGCTATCTTGTTTTAAGTTGCAGCTTATCTTGTTTTAGTCTTTTGACTGATCTACAGACTTCTTTTCTGAATGTGTTCAACTGCTACTGTATTTTAACTTTGAAGTAAAAACATATTGGAGTTGTGTTTGTGCCAGTACTGCAGCAACCAAACATTTATGTAATAATTATTAATCTTGAAGTGATGTTTCTGGTGGGATCATTAATGCTTTTCTTGCACTGTGAAACTGTGGATATTTACTAAAATGTGTAACTGATATATCATTTGCTGTAAAAACAGAAAAGGGACAGGACTTTAGGGCATATCCTAGTCCATCTATGTTCTTAGGTATTTACAAAATATATTGGTATTTCTCTGCACTTGCTATGCTAAGTGATTATTCAAAAATTAATAAATGATGGACCAGAGATACCTGGATTTATGTCTAGACTCAAGAATATGAGATGATTATGCCTTCAGGAAGCCCTAAGGCTGCAAGTCACTTTGAATTTTTATTTTATTTTGTGATCCTGGGTTCCTCTGAGGAATGAGAGACCAGTAGCACAGCTGGGACAGTTGACCCTTGGGCTGCCCTGTGGAGCTGCAGCAGTGATGAGAGTCTTACTGCTGCATGCTGCAGCTTGCTCTTCATTACTTTTTGTTCTCAGTTCTTTCTGAAAAGCTTGTTTTGCAAGATCTTGGGAAACAGAGCTGTGAGAAGAGCAGCCCAAAGCTGCTTTACAGTGTTTTACATCAACCAATTGTAGGCATTGCAAGACCTCTTATTCTGTTAACTGCAGTGTTTTACAGTGGGATGAACTTTGGTTTTGAGGCTTGATGGCCATTTGTGCCCAGTAAGAGTTCTGTGGTGATGTAGAACATCTGAAAAATTATTCTGGAAGACAGAGACTTCCTCCCCCCCCCCCCTTTCTTTTCTTTGTTTGGGTTTTTTTTTCTTTTGTTTTTGTTTTAATTTTTTTTTGTGTATATTTAAAACTAAAGCTGAAAATACAACAAAAATCCAGTACAGATAAAATAGCAATATTTAAATTTGCCTTTGTCATAGTGAAATGTGTTTGCACACCATTGTTAGCAAAGAAGGCAAGTGGGGTAAAAGGTACTTGTGTACTAACTTCTTCATTTAAAGGTTTTGCTAAAGCCACCAGGAGAACATAATTTTTTTTCAAACATTTCTAAACCCTATACCAATCTTTAAGCTTTGAATAAAAAAAATGGTGGATTCTCTTCCCTCTCTTTCCTAGGAGGATGCAAGTATTTTAAAAGAACAGCTTCGGAGAGCTGAAGATCAGATTCAGGCTAGCAAACAAGAAGCTGTCCTAATGTCAAAAGAGTTGAGCGACGCAGTTAATGTGCGAGATAAGACGATGGCAGATCTTCACAGTGCACGCCTGGAAAACGAAAAGTTGAAAAAGCAGCTTGGTGATGCTTTAGCTGAGATTAAAAAACTCACAGCTTTGAAAAATGAACAGGTAAATTGTCAGTATTTAGTACTGAAGTTTATCTGTATTGATAAAATCTGTCAGCGCTAGCTTTGCTCACGTTGGGGAATAAAATGTGTTTCTGGATGATTAGTAGAAATTATAATCAAATTATGTTTTGACACTGAAAATACTACCTTAAATCAAGTGCATGTTAGCTGATTTGGAAGGCTGGTAAGAAAGGAGCTTCTGCTACTACTTACAGTAATTCCCTTCCACCCCTGCATTATTTTCACAGAATAATACAGTATTTATCCTTATTATTTTGAATCCTTTCCCTGTCTTACTTCTTTTATTTGACCCACAGTAGCTTAAAAATTCATTCAGATAGGAAAATGGATTGTACAGTTTTGGTTTTTATTTTTACAATGTTCTTTTCTCATTGATGGATTCTGTCTTTATTCTTATGAATCCTTTCAGTATTTGTGGTCAAACTTAATTTGCTTTATTATTTATAAGCATAAAAACATTAATGTAACGGAATTCTCTTGATTTCATCTTGGATAAAAGTCTAGTGAGCTAGTTTAAGTTTCATCATTCTGCCTTAAGTGAACTTTGTACTGGATCTTCCGGGACTGCAATTGTATTGGATTAATTCACTATTAGGATTACTGCAATGACGTAGCAGCTTGAGAAAATATATTGAGCTGAACAGTAATTAAAGCAGTTCAGTGAATACAAAGTGCATAGTACAGACCCCAAAAGAAGTATTATATTTAAAATATTCAAGAATTATATGAGGTTTTTTAACCTTCAGTTATATACAGTGTCTTTAAAATGCATCCTGAAAGAGGAAGCAGATAATCGAATGACTTGAGTAACCAGAAAGTATCTGAATATGGCATGTATCTGGCTGGTTTGCTTAGCTGCAACACTGATGCAAGCACTCAGCTGAACCACTTCCAGCAGAAACGTGGTGGGTCTGGTGGAACACAGTAGTGGTCTGTCTGTTTTTGCCGCATGGCTCTATGTGTCTCTGAGAGCGGAACACCTTCCAGAAGTGCTCTAGTCCTTTGGTATATATTCAGACTTACAGTATACATTAATCAGCCCACTTCTATATTAAGTTCTCTTTACCTGCCTCCGGTATTGTGCTGGGCCTATTTACTCCCTCAGTGTATCCTGCTTGGAATAAAGTTTGGTGCAGATGCTGCCTCTCTGCCTCCCTTTGTGCTCTACTAATTTATTCCTTCCCTTCCCACAAAGAAAATAGGAACATCTTCTGCACTTACATAGAGCATTATGCTTTCTTTAATTGAAAAAAGGGTGTTTGGAAAATAGTGGCCTTTGAAAAAAAGGGAGAACAGTTTCTAAGGAGAATTTTTTTGTTTGTTTTAGGAAACTTCAAACACAGCAGAGCAAGAACTGCGCAGAGAAGTTGAAGATCTGAAGCTTCGTCTGCAAATGGCTGCTGACCATTACAAGGAAAAATTCAAAGAATGTCAAAAACTTCAAAAACAAGTAAACAAGTTTACAGAACAGGCGGTAAGCAGAATGGGAGAGATTGCACCTGCTATCTGTAACTTAGCAGCAACTATTTAATTTCCTTCTGCAAAACCCAGTGCTTTTAAAAAGGGTTAAACCACGCAGTAAGCAATGGCTCTTTAATTTTCCATTTTCTTCCATGTAGCTAAATTACTTCTATGATTTTGTTTAGATAGCTGTTGAAACCAAGCATGGAATTTATAGTAAATGATGTAGAATCATAGACTGGCAGGGTTTGGAAGGGACTTCTGGAGATTGATTCAAACCCCCCTGCCAATGCAGGAACACAGAGGGCATGCCACACAGGAACAGATCTGGGCAGGTCTTGAAAAGTCTGTAGAGAACGAGACTCCACGACCTCTCTGGGCTGTTCCAGGGCTCTGTCACTCTCGTGGTAAAGAAGTTTTTCCTCATGTTGAGGTGCAACTTCCTGTGTTTGACCTTGCTACCATTACCTCTCGTCCTATCGCAAGGTACAACTGAAAAGAGACTGGCCCCTTCTACTTGACACCCACCCTTCAGGTATTTGTAAACATTGATAAGATCTTCTTTCAGTCTTTTCCTTTCCAGGCTAAACAGCCCCAAGGCTCTCGGGCTTTCCTCATAAGAGAGATGTTCCAGTCCCTTCATCATCTTTGTAGCTCTCTGTTGGACTCTCTTTGGTATTTCCCCATCCAGCTTGAATGGACCCAGTACTCCAGATGTGGTCTCACTAGTGCAGAGTAGAGGGGGAGGAGAACCTCTCTCGACCTGCTGGCCAGACTTTTCTTTATGCACCCCAGGATACCATTGGCCTTCCTGGCCACAAGGGCACATTGCGGTTCCATGGATAACTTACTGTCCACCAGGACGCCAAGGTCCTTCTCCATGGGGCTGCTTTCCAGTGGGTCTACCCCTAACCTGTACCGGTACATGTTATTGTTCCTCCCCAGGTGTAGGACTCTACACTTACCTTGTTGAACTTCATTAGGTTTGCCTTTGGCCAGCTCTCCAGTCTGTCCAGATCTCAGTGGATGGCAGCACAGACTTCCGGTGTATCAGCTGCTCCACCCAGTTTTGTATCATCAGCGAACTTGCTGAGGGCACACTCTATCCCTTCATCCAAGTTGTTGGTGAAGATGTTGAATAAGACTGGACCCAGTACTGACCCCTGGGGAACACCACTACTTACAGGTCACCAGCTGGACTCTGTACCACTGATCACAACCCTCTGAGCTCTCTTGTTCAGACGTTTCTTAACTCATTCCACTGTCTACTTTTCTAACCCACACTTCCTGAGCTTACCTACGAGGATGTTATGGGAGACAGTGTCAAAAGTCTTGCTGAAGTCAAGGTAGACAACATCCACTGCTCTCCCTGCAGCTACCCATTGAGTCACCCCATTGTAGAAGGCTATCAGATTAGTCAGACATGACTTCCCTTTAGTAAATCCATGCTGGCTACACTTGATAACTTTCTTTTCTTCCATGTGCTGAGATACGATCTCTTGAATGAGATGCTCCATTGCCTTTCCGGGGATGGGGGTGAGGCTGACTGGTCTGTAATTACCAGGGTCTTCCTTCTTGCCCTTTCTGAAGACTGGAGTGACATTGTCTTTCCTCCAGCCCTCAGGGACCTCACCTGTTCCTCATGATCTTTCAAAAATGGTGGAGAGTGGTAGAGCAACAACATCAGCCAGTTCTCTCAGTACTCGTGGGTGCATCCAATCAAGGCCCTTGAATTTGTGTGTGTTCAGTTTACCCAAGTGATTTCTAACCCAATCCTCATTGACCAGTGGAAAGACTTCCTCTTTCCAGGGTCAGGGTTGCCTGAGGGCTGGTCTTAGCAGTGAAGACTGAAGTAAAGAAGGCATTCAGTAACTGCCTTCTCTGCATCCTCTGTCACTGGGTCTCCCACCTCATTAAGCAGTGGGCCCACATTTTCCCTAGTCTTCCTTTTACCATTGATATATTTGAAGAAGCCCTTCTTGTTCTTCTTTACGTCCTTTGCTAGAGTTCATTACAAGAGGGCCTTGGCCTTCCTTGTTGCATCCCTACAAACCCTGACAGCATTCCTATAATTCTCCCAAGAGACCAGTTCCTTCTTCCAATTGCTGTGGACTACATTCTTTCACTTGTGTTTTTTCAGTAGCTCTCTGCTCATCCATGCTGGTCTCCTGCCTCCTCTACTTGATATTTTTACTCCTGTCTTGAGTTTGGAGGAAGTAATTTTTGAATATCAAACAGCTCTCTTCGACCCCTTTACCTTCTAGGGTCTTAGCCCAAGGGATTTTTTCAAGTAGGTCTTTGAAGAGGACAAAGTTAGTCCTCTTGAAGTCCAGATTTGCAATCTTACTTTTTGCCTTGCTTCTTCCTTGTATTATAGTAGACTCCACCATGTTGTGATCATTACATCTATGGCTGCCCTCAACCTTCACATCCCTGACCAGACCTCCTTTGTTCATTAATATAAGGTCGAGCAGCACTCCCTTCCTTGTTGGCTCTTCCAACACCTGCATCAGGAAGTTAGCGATGCATTGCAAGAGCCTTCTGGACTGAGTGTGCCTTGCTGTGTGGCCTTTTGAACAAATATCAGGGTGGTTGAAGTCACCCATGATCACCAGGGCATGTGATCTTAACGCATGTGTGGTCTTGAAGTGTACATAAAAAGCCAACAGAGTTTGAATGAACCTATAAGCATAAAATTGTTCAAGGAAGAATTTTGAAACTGAAGCAGGGAAAAATCCACAGTTACTACCTCTATTCAGTACCACCACCACAAGGAAAAAAAAAAAAAAAATCTCAAACCCAAACATGGGGGAAAATAGAAAACTTGGAGGAGGATTACAGACTGAAGTGGGGAGAAAGTTTCCACAGTACAGTTATAGTTTATTCCATATGTATTTTGTGTTCTTATCGCTATTCTAAGCTTTGTTTCATAAATGAGTAAGGCTTTTGCAATGATAATGTCAGTCTTGTGCCACCTAATAACTGGACCTGTTAGTGAATTTCAAACAGACCTGAGAGTTATTTGCCAGAATTTTGTGAAAATTACTGATGGAGTTGGAGAGGACCTCAAAGAGGAAAAGGTGTATGAGCAATGGCAGGATGCACAAATGTGAATTCTTAAGAAAAAAAGACTTAAGTATTTCTGCTGTCCACGGAAGAAATGGGGGTAGTTACCTAGCTTTGATGCACAGAATTCTTCAAAAAGCTGTCTTCTCATCCAGAAGGTCAATGGTGAATGAGGTGTCACATCAGCACACCTGTGGCTTTTCCTTAAAAATCTTCCATGCCTTTGGCTGTGTTGTACATTGGATAACAAACACCAAATTTCACTACTTTGACACTAGAAGTCCAGCACTCAGTAATACGGACTCCATTTTCTAATGGAATATTAGATTTAAGTGCTGCTAACTCTAGAAAAAGAGATTTTTATTTTTTTTTCCTAATAATTTGCTTAGAAATTACTGTTCCTAGGGAAAAAGAACTTTCTGAAGTAAGATTATAAAAATCCTAGTCTGAGGCAATTTTGTCCTTAGTTAGAACTGAATGTGTTTGTGTGTTTATTGTTGCTTCCTGTTTTAATGAACAATTTTGTCTAGTCCATTTTTTAGGGGATATCATAGTGCAAGTTATACATTACTTTGTGCTTTTGTTTTCATTTAATTAAACACCAAAACAAAATTTCTTTTCATGAAGAAAATTGCAGGCAATCAGCAGAAACTGACAGAGGCATCTAACAGTGAGACAGCTACTGCCGTTGTTACAGACAAAAAGTTGCCTGCATCTCCAGGTATCAACAGCTTATATTTTGTCTATTTTTATCAGCTTGGAAGTCTTGTCTATGTGAAGTAGTCCTTAGTAGTATTTATAGTATAAAGTAGGTGGACTTGTTCTGTTTTAGTTAAAGCAATGATGAGAGGTGTGAAAATCCATTTGAAAATCCTGTGTCCTTATTCAAGTGGTAACATTGATAAACAACTCAGTGTAGCTTTTCAAAACGGTTCAGTTGATATTTGTTCATATCCGTAGGACTGAACTCTAATTTCTCCTTGATAGTTAACACAGAGCTGGTTTTGCCAAGCTAATAATTCCTTAAAAAAAAAAAAACCAACCCAAAAAACAACTTCCCTAAATTTGCAAGTTGTGTACAACAGCGTGGTACTTTTGCAGACACGTTATTAGTAACTGACTACTGTAAAATCAAATCCACTGAAAAGTTCTGATTATATGATGGCAAAGTCAAGTCAATAGAGTATTCTTATCATTTATAGGCAGTAGTGGTTTATCAGACAACAAGGGTATAATTTTCATGAACTATTACATTCTTACCAAACATCTTCTAATATATCAACATATTGTAAGGTTAAAACTAAGCCTGGATTATTATTTAAATTGAATTGATAAGTGCCACTAAATGCTGACTAATTTTGTGGGTGGTACTTTATAATTCACACAATCTTTCTGTCTATAGAGAATGTAGTCTGTATAGTCTAGGCTGTAGTTCCTGTCAGTTTCCTCCAGACTGAAGTAAATACAAGTTTGTATTTACAAAATTCCTAAAATAAATAAAATCCTAGCAAGCTCAGTTACAGTGTGTGGTGGGATGAAGTAAATTGTCGAGGTATTTCATGTTCTGGAAGAATAAAATGTCTAGCATGATAACCTAATGTATATATTATGTTTAGTTTCATGGGAGCTAAGGGGAGAGATGTCTGGGGTTTTTGTGGTCTGTGGGTTGTGTTTGTGGTTGTTCTGGTTTGTGTTTAGGGTTTTTTTTTGGTGGGGGTTTTTTTGTGGTTTTTTTTTTGTTGTTTGTTTTTGTCTGGTGTTTTTGGTTTTTTTACATTGATCTCTGCATTGTGTGTGCATATATTTATGTGCGTCTTCAGTATGTCAGAGAGCTGAACACAGACACGTATGGCTGCTGATCTTGCGTATCACTAGCCACATGATACTGACTGTCTCTGATTAACTGCTTGAATAGCATGGAGCACTCTGTTCTTCATGCACTGTCAGATTTGGCCTGTCATCTCTCTCAGACAAACTTTATTTACAGAACAAAAAAGTCAATATTCTTGTTTTTTCTTCAATGTTCACAGCTAGTCCCATTTCATCTGACATAGTTTCGGAATTCATGGTAAAGGAACAAGTACGTGAAATGAATAAAGAAATTGCTGAGAAAACTGAGAAGTATAAGAAATGCAAGCAAATGTTGGCAGTAAGTAAATGACTGCTTCAGAAAGCTGAACAGAAAGTAGCTATAGGTGCTAAGTCTTAAAACCACAAAGCCCACTCATCTGAGTTGCCTTGTTTGTTTGTGTGATACACTGTGATAATGGCAGAAATCTTAACATTAGAAAGCACATTTTTGGTAAGTCAGCTCTTGATTACCTGGGGTGTTTGAATGTCCAGACAAGGGCGTCTTAGGAAAGACTAAAAATGATGTAAAATGAATAAAAGTACTACTATTTCTGTGCACACCACCTTTTTTTTTTTTTTTTTTTTTTTTAAAGTGTATTTACTTTTATGAATGGAATGCATCATGTTGCTATAAGCCACGTGATGTCTGGAACAAGTGTAGCGGTATTTATTTGATAGGCTGTTCAAATGTAATTACTACACCTCCTTTTACAGTGTTTTGACATCTGATTGGGTGCTGCTTACTAGCTTGGGCTTAGTCATATATAAAAAGTCATTTACATGGCTCTTGGGACCGAAGTTGGCGCCCGTAGTGCTGTAGACACAATAGTAATGCCTTTCAAACATTAGTATCTGTCAGTCCTAAGTTGATTTTTATTCAGCCAGCTTGGATGTATGTATGATGATGGATTATTGCATCATTGTTGCTGGTGAAAAGTTGACTGTTGTAGAATTAAGAAATGCTTTCTGGGTGTTGTCTCCATCTTATTTCTCTTATTTATCTCAATGAGATGATGCTGTTGTAATGTGCTCTCCAGGATGTAACAACTGTCTCTAATTCTGCTTGTTATGCTGTCTGTGGAGAGCCTGCATTAGTTTCTGCTGGCTATTTCTTCCATAGTGATGCTTGAGGAAAGCTTTGCCTTTGACCTTCTGGATGAAAGTTATTTACATTGTAAAAGTTGTGCAAGGAAAGTATAATCATGATTGCAGTGTAGTATTAGCATACAAAGAAACTTGCAACTGTGAAGCTAAAGAGGAATATCAGCTTGTTGAAAATTCAGGCAAGAAAAAAAAAATGTGTACTGAACATCATTTATGCAGTGCTGGGTGGTTCTGTCCTCTTCAGTCTTGAGTCAGGCTTTATTTCTTAAGGGAGACATTTGTAAATGGTCTTGTTCTAAAATCATGGAGTTACACAGTGTCATTGTTGGGAGTGGGAGAGTAAAATCTTTTAAAATTGTAAATATTTCATGCTGTGGTATAAACTACTTTAGGAAGAGAAGATAAAATGCAGTGCTTATGCTGATGAACTTGCTAAACTGGAGCTGAAGTGGAAAGAACAAGTGAAAATCAATGAGAGTATAAAATTGCAGCTAGCAGCAATGGAGGATCAGTATAAAGTAAGTTACAGACTTTGTTTTGACAGTGGTATCCTATTCTTAACATAGTTGCTTATTTCTAGTAGTTCAGATAATGAAGAATTTTAATAGGGGAAAAAATACAAAATATATTTTTGCTGTAAATAGGAATTCTGTCCTGTGCTTGTAGAAACAACAGTCTCGTATTGCCTCTTTTAAAGTAAGACAGATCTGCTAAGTGTATTACCAAATGGCTATCAGTCTTTCAATATTGTGGATTTAGACAAACCTCTAAATGACATTAATCTTGTATTACAGGAAAAAAATGGGCTAGAGAGTTCTAATTTCCTGTTTCTTACTGTAACACAAATGGGGATATTGATTGACATGTTTGTCCGAAATCTTCATCTTGTGCTGCATTACCAGGTGGTAGGTTTCTCTCCGTTGACCTGAACTAGGAGAGAGAATTTTAGAACTGAAAAAAATTGATATGCAGCTGTGCAGAGCACTGAGCTTATGCTAGAAAAACAAGTGGATAGGCAGTCTCCAAAGTAACCACAATCCAAATAAAACAGCCCGTTGAAGAGAAAGGCATGGCAGGATCATGTTATGTCTCAGTTGCATCTCCTCCCGGAGCACCCAACAGAGACACAAGGCAGATATTTGTGAAGCTAATTAGTGTCTTTGAGGTAGTAGGTTTTGGTTCTCTCCCTTCTGTGGTGGGACGTTTATAAAAGCTGGATGAAAAAAATCATTGAAATGCCAACAGATTCTTTCAGAAGTAATGAGATGATGTTTGCAAACCTTCAATTGTTTCTGGTCAATGGTGCCCCTCCTGCCATTAGTATCACTGATACTACTCCTGATTTTTAGCCTAGGATTTTATCATTCCACAATGGCTTTCTGAAAACTGTCAGGAAAAAGCTGCTAATGTACTGCTGTTATCCAGTAGATAAACTTAGGAAGAATTGTTGGGTTTGCTTTGTAGTAGTAAATACTAGATGTTGCATGTGACTATAGTAGGTAAAATAATTTCCATCTGAAAGATGAACTTAATCACTGAACTTTGTTTACGCAGTATAACATGCATAGGAATAGTTTTTATTCACTAATACTGGAACCTTAAACTTTTTCTTCATATAGGTTCAGCTGGCAGAAAAAGAGAGACGAATAAAGGAACTGGTATCACAGTTGGAACTCTTTACCAGCGAGAAGGTATTGTCAGGATTCCTATTAAATTTTGTAAATTAATACTTGTGAGGTTCTTTGGTTTGAGGAATTGCAATTTATTTTGAAGGGAGAATTTGTTTACTTTCTAAATGCACATTTCCAGATTTGGAGTTTTGCTAAAATGGATTTGCATTTTAAAGTATAAGTTCAGGTAATATTACTAATATTTTTTTTCTTAAATAGACACCACGGTATCCCAACTTGCCAAAGCTGACTTAGCCTTTGAAAATAGTAATTTATTGTTCTGTAATAGTGTTCTAGAATATTTTCTGCATATAATTTAACAAAAATTTTATGGTGTCAAAAATTAGTTCTTTGTTCTTCTCCAGAATGGTATTCTATCCAGGATCTAAAATATTTTTTTATATATGCAGATGGGGGTTACTCTGTGTAAACTAATAATCTGAGATTGCAGCTAGCTATGCATTTCACAGAATTTAGGAATTTCTACCATTTTTTGTCCTATATTCCTTTCTCAGCAGCACCACTGTTTTTCTACATGTTTTCAGGGGACTTCCAGCCTCCTTCCTGCTTTACTTCTCTTACATCTTAGTGAAGGAGATTCAGCCCTGTTGTGTCTAGGGGCTGATTGCAGCTTAGTGCATATGCTGTATGGCCAAATAGAAAAGATTATTATGGAGCTCATGCTGCAGCCTTTTTATCCTCTGTGGTAACATCAGTTAACAAAACTTGCGGAAGTTTGATTTCCTTGAGGCAGACTCTGTCCCTAATACTTCAAGGAATTGCTGGCTGACAGACAGCACAATTAGTAAACCTTTTTCCCTTTGAAATCCTGACATAAGATATGTATGGTAGCTACCTAGCTTGACATTTTGGGGTTTTTTTCCATCACTGGTTAGGATTATTTTTGCTTTTCTCCAGTGTTGTCCTAGAAGTAGAGATGTATACGCTTCAGCAGTATAATCTCCAGGTTTTCCATGGTATGTGTGTGCGCACACAACCAAATCTTTCTGACGTCTGCAGTTCTCTTACCAACTGCTTGTAATAATAAGAGCAGCTTGACATGTGACAGTAGTGACTTTTGTAAACTACAGTTGGAAAAAATACCTTTATTGGACAAGAAAGATACACAAACAGTACTGAGTTTTAAGTTTGTGATGGAAAATGGACTGCTACTTTCAAGAGCTCACTGTCTAATCAAGTTCATTACCATTACTGTTAAACCAGACATTCTAAGATGCTAATGCTAATGTTCTAATGTTGGAAGTACCTCTAAGGTTTTAGTGGCAATTAATCAAAGGTAGGTTTTACTGAAAAGTGAAATAATGAAATGTCTCTGTTATATTCGGATAGTATTGCATGATATTGTGGAAAAGTTAGGATTGTTCAGATTATTTTAAAAATCCAGTATGAACAAATAGTTAATAACAGGAATTTGACTACTGATAAATTGAAATTGAACTAATTTTTTAATAGATTTCTCTCATGCTTTTCTAATTCAAAAGAAAGCAAAATAAAAGTTGTGTTTTAATGAATCTGGCTTAGCTGGAGGGAATAATTTTAAACACCACACATAAGAAGGAGAACAACTATAATAATAATGAATGGAGCTTATAAAAGCTTGGAATTTTGTCTAGCAAATTTATAGATATTTACATTACAAAGAAGAATCAAAGTGCCTTGCTAGACTGGAACCATGATTTAAAAGGTTGAGCACAGTATAGTAAACAGCTTTTCAATTTATACTCCATTATCAGTGTTTGTTTATAAATGTCACCAAACATAGCGTGCTAAAAATGTTCACTTGCTGTCTCTTCAAACATATAAAATTGCTTGGTTTCTATTTTATTTACATACTTGCATAGCCTTTGATTTTTATTAATTTATTTAATTTAAAAAGATTTATTTTATTTTTTAATCTCTACCTTAACTATCTAACTTCTGGCTCAGGCTATTTTACAGCACCTTTTACAGTCACTTTGATCTACACTCTGTTATAATCTTATGTGATGCTAAAATTAAAGTATTAATGCTACTACCTCTCATTCTAAACTGCTTCCATATTGCAGAAGACATTGATTTTAAAAAGGAAAATCTTAATTTCACTGAAAACTAATGGTTCCTGCTTTTGTGTTGAGTAAAGATTAATTATTTAGATTTAGATGGTTGCTAAAACTTTAATATGTAACCCTAACTATTTCAATATATGTGCAATTTAGTCTATAAACCTAAAGTAATACTGGCATAGTTATCCTCCTGTGGATATGATAAAAATATTTTACTTGGAGGGTGTTAGGCAGAAATTGTGTTGTCCTGTATTAGAAGGTTTTTCTAAAAGAAAATAAACAGTACTGTGTTTGCAGACAGTGCCCCAAAAAAGAAAACTTTCTGTAAGCTCCCTTACCATTTGTAGATAGCACCTTTTTCCTGTTTGAAAGTGACTTTATGATGTTGCTGGGGGAGTCTAAACCTTTTCTGTCTGAAATCTGATAGTATATATATATAACAAGAAAAGCATAATTTCCATCTCTTTTTCATTTGAGTGGAGTTTTGTTTTCAGAGGAGTTATTGCTCCTTGATTTTCACATTTTTGTGTTCTAGTTTGAGCTATATTTTACCTGTTTTTAAGGAAAATATTCTGAGTGGTTCCTTTTAATAACTTAGACATTTTATTTCTGATGTAATGAACTCAGTAGTTGAAGTGTTGGCTTTAAGTTTAAATTTGAAGTCCTTGGGGAAAAGGCACACTTTCATCTTTGGGTTTTTGTTATCATTACATTAGCAAACATCAAACGTGAACCCAGGGAACTCAAAAGAAAATGAGAAACAGAACAAAATGGCTGGAAAGCATATCTCTCAACAATCACTATTTAAAAAAAATAATTGTTATCATTTTTACATCTTGGAAAACATTTTCTTGGTTCGGAATTGTAAGTGGTGTATTTCTTTGGGTCTTTTTGTTGTCCATGTGCTCTCTCCCTTAAACCTATTTTATTAAATGGAAGGCTAAGAAAGTTTTCTTTGAATACATTAGAGCTGATGCACTGATCACACTTAAGTCACTTTAATTACTGTCTTTTAGCATATATATTGGCTTAGAGTTTTAATGGTTTAGAAGTTATAAAAACCCTTTAGTAGTTTATAATAATAATTATCTTTATGGATTATATCTTGAATTTTAAGTACGTTAATTTTATGAGTTCTGTTTGAATTGTTCGGAAAGAATTAATTGCCTTTCTGATACAAATATTTAATGAACAGAATTAAATAAAGCAGGCCATTTAAACCCCTTGAATTCCACAATTTTATCTTTTGGATGAAAACACTGAATTTTAGAAGCAAGCTACACAAGAAACCCTTGTAAACTGAATATACAAATATAAAGTAGGTAAGAGTATAACAAAGGAGGAAGGATGAATTAGAACTTGTCTTGTTAAGTTTATAGAGGGCAGAGTATTTTTTCACAGGTAGTGTAATAACTGAATTCTGTGTATAAAAATACAACTTCTCGTGGATTTAAAATCTACTCATTTGTAATTAGAAAAGAGCAGTTTTATTCTGCATGATGCTTGTAGTATAAAAATTATTTGAAACGAGTAATCTAATTGGGATTACATTTGTGAAAGATAGCACTGATTTATCTTTGTTAATATAGGGAATCCCAACCTTGAGTAATAGTTTTACTTCCTAGAATCAATTGTCTAAATTTTATCAAAGATGGAGAATCAGTCTACCAATTAGTCCTGAGTTTACACATATATTCAAGGGCCTTTGCATGACTGCTTGTGCCGTGACCACATACCGAGGTTATAGTATAGAATGATAGAGCAAACTGTCTGCAGTCTGACCCTATTTTAAATTTCTGCTATCCCAGTCTTTGCCTAAATTCTGTTGATACAAAGTATCTTTAAGAAGATAACAAAAAGGTACCACTGAGATTCAGTCTGGTTTACAGCGCAGCTTGAAAGTGTTCTCTCATCTTCAGTCCTTGCAAGCTGCAAACCACTTCTCAGCATTGTATATTAATTGAAAAAGACCAAACTTTCATTTTTCTTTCTATTCACAAAACGGAGGAACACGCAAAAATTGGATCTCTGTTAGCAGACACTAGGAAAAGGAAGTTTTTGGCTATACTTGGTGTAATGGCAATAGAAATACATTGACATAATAACAACTGAAAAAAACTCTTAATAATTACAAGTTGAACGTGATCACCAGGCAAAATCACAAAGCAGGGCAACATTTTTTTCAACCACTTTAACATATTTCATCATATATTTAAAAATCGATTTTTAAGGGAACTGAGAAAAAGTGAAAGTAATGGATTTTTGCCTCTGTACATATAGCTTTAGGTGAGTATCTTTGATAGGATTCTCTGCATTTGAACAAAGAATTCTCTTCTAGTTGTAAACACAGCTACGTCTAACACATCTGCAAATAATGTAGAGACCTTAACATGCATAGATGGCTGTATGCAGGTAAGGGTAACTCTTAGGAAATTACATTGTAGAGAACACGAGACTGCTTCTGAATTCTCTGTGCTGGTTTCTTTCCCCTTGTGTGTGTGTGTGCATGTGAAGGACACTGAGCAAAAGTTTGTTCTAATATTCTTCATTTCCTCCTGAAAGCGACAGCCTTGAGCTCTGCTTACCTAATGTTCAGTTACTCTTCACGTAGGTTAACATTCTGCTGTTAGATATCGGAAAAGATCCAGTGCAGTGTCCTTCATAGTTCTTAAAATATCTGCCACTCCTGAGTTCATAGGGAATTCTGTCAAATATGCATATAAATATATGTCACATACTGAAATGGTACATTCTTGAATGGTGTGGTATGATATGAAAAAAATATTTATTTTTAATTGTAACTTTTAAAAACTTTTCTCACTGTGTATTGTCTTTAGTTGTTACTGTTACTCAACCCATCTGCTTCAGTGATTTATTTTGTTGCTGTAAAAAGGATGCAGATATTTCTTGAAAAATGTGGCAGTTCTGTTTATGTGATTTGAATTAACTGATGACAAACGAAGAAAAAATTCTTTAGAACACCTTCTTTCTATTTTCTTTATTGTCAGTTTTTGGTATATATGATATTTGTCACTAGATCCAGATGAAAAAACAGTGGGAAGGTTAACAGATATTTGTTGTTTTGTTTTTTTAACAAATATAAATATTTCATAAAAGCTTCAAACTTTGCTAGGACTTCATAGATTGATAGCATTCTAATCTTTGCATTATTTAGGAACTTGGCAGGACACCAGGAAATCAAGCTGGAAGGATGATGGAAGGGCAGATTTCACAACAGACATTACATTTTCGCAACCCATATTCAGAGGAAAATGGACCAGTTCCCTCAGTGCCAAGTCGACTACCAGTATTGCAGTACGGAAACCCTTATGCAGCTCAGGAGAGAAGAGGTAAGGAAATTCCCCCCAATACAATGTCACTGTTGCAAAAGCAGTGGCTCATTTAATGCAGGTTAAAGTGTCAACGATCTTTATGCTGGTGTACAGAGCTGTTACTGATCAATGAGAATAAAGTCCCTTTTATTTTACTGATGAGAATCAATAAATTAATATTTTAAAGAAACTCCTTTTGAAAAAGGTGATGTCTATTGTTTTATATGATCTAAACCAAAAATGTGTTTTTAGATGTAAGTTAGCACATCTGTAACCTCAAAATACACGCTGTACTGAATAAAGATGCGCTCTAATTTTTCTTCAGATGGAGCAGATGGCGCTTTTAATCCTGATGAGATCCAAAGGCCACCTGTTAGAACTTCCTTTTGGGAGCTAGAAGATGACGTAGTGTGTAGTCAGCCTTCACGCAATCTTAGTCGGCCTGATGGTTTAGAAGATCCTGAGGATAACAATGCAAGTACTTTTTAATTAATTCTTTTTCCTTCATATGCTTAATAATGCGTAATCTGCTGCACGTAGATTTTCAGTATCTGGTAAGTCTGATTTCATGTTATTTAAATCTGGACTTGATTTCCTTTTCCCTGAAAAAGGTTTTAGGTGAATTTTGGTTGCTTTGAAGGAGAAAACTCTGCACATCAATTGATGTGTGATGTTCTTGTTGCCCCAGTCTCTTGTTTTGGTATTGGGACAGTAGCTTCTTACTCTTTTTTTTAAATACTGAAGTAGAAAAATCCAAGTAATCTCAACCCATTCTGATTTTTCTCTCCTGCGTGGTAGAATGAGAGCTCAAAATGTAGCCTCATCTTACTTATTTTATAATTTGTATGTGGGAACTAAATTGTAACAGAACAAATGCAAAATTTAAAGGATTCTGTTACCAGTATTTTCAGTTTAAATGCTGAATGGAAAATGTGTATGGTATTATATACTTTATTCTAACATTGTTTTCTGTCTTTTGCAAATCTTCACTTAACAATTTCCATTTTGAAATTTTTTGCTGTTAAGACGTATTCAGAGGAGCTAATTGACAGTTATCTACAACTGAGAGTGACAGATTCCTACTTATTTTCCTTGAAGGCTTTTTTATGTTTTAAGTGGAAACTGTTTAGCTTTGGCTTTGTGTTTTTTCCCCAGCAGATAGGCTTCTGTAATAAACTAGACTGTATGTCTTCATTTGAACAGGAACAAGCTTAGTACTCGCTCTTATTCTAAGTACTCTTGTGCCTTCAAAAATATCAGACAGTACCTTTCTGCAAAGTATTGTGCTCTTTGCAAGTACAGTGGTATCATGACCTGTTTCTCATTTATTCTAGTTTGCCACATTTAATTGCTATTAACCTTTGCAGAAACTGATCAGTGTTCAGACAGGCATGATTTTAGCCCTGGTGCTCAGCACCTATAATGGAGAAAAATGTATTTCTCTCTCCTACCTTTTGCCCCCAGTGTCCATTACTGTGAATAATTAGAGAAACTGTCAGAACTTTTGCTGCCTGTTCGAGATCTAGAATGTGAGCTTAATGCTGTTGCCCACCTTTACTTCACATTTCGCATATTTAATCTGGTCGTTCTTGACGTAGATACTGCACATGACAAGCTCTTCTCTTCTTTAGTCATCTGCTTCAGTTTAATTAGCAGGGTGTTCTTTCTGATCTATGTGCTTTGCCCTCTTGCAAACCTAAGAGAAACAGTGCTAGAGTCTTGTGCTCATTTGCTGACACAGCTTGGATTTTTGTAATGAGATGGAATATAAAAGTTCAGCTTGAGAAAAGGTATCTTTAAATCAAATAACTTTTAGATATTTTTTTTTACTTTCAAATGAGGATTGGTTGCTTGTTCCACCCAAAAATAGACTCTGTGCATAGTGTACAAATCTATACAGAAACGAGGATTTGCAATAATCATTCTGCTGAGACTTAGTAACGTGCCAGAGAGAAAACAGTTCTAATGCAGTATTGAAAGACATAACCAGGGAAATGGGCATGCAAGCCTCTGTAAGGCCTTTGACTTGTCGTTCCCCCCCACCCCCAGCATCCTTCTCTCTAAACTAGAGAGGAATGAATTTGATGGATGGACTGTTCAGTGGATAAGGAATTGGTTGGGTGGTCACATCCAGAGGGCAGTGGTCAATGGCTCAATATTCGGATGGAGAATAGTGACAAGTGGTGTCCCTCAGGGATCTCTGCTGGGACCAGTGCTATTTAATATCTTCATCGATGACATAGTGGTATCAAGTGCACCCTCAGCAAGTTTGCAGATGACACCAAGCAGAGTGGTGCAGTTGACATGCTTGAGGGATGGGTTGCCATCCAGAGGGACCTGGACAAGTTTAAGAAGTGGGCTCGTGTGGACTTTAAGAGGTTCAGCAAGGCCAAGTGCAAGGTCCTGCATTGGGGTCAGGGCAACCCCTGGCATTAATACAGGCTGGGGATTGAAGGGAGTGAGAGCAGCCCCAAGGAGAAGGACTATGGGGTGCTGGTTGATGAGAAGCTCAAAATGACCAGGCAGTGTGTGAGTGCATCCCAGAAGGCCAACTGTATCCTGGGCTGCATCAAAAGAACTGTGTCCAGCAGGCTGAGGGAGGTGATTCTGCCCCTCTGCCCTGCTCTGGTAAGACCCCAGCTGGAGTACTGTGTCTAGCTCTGGAGTCCTCAGCATAGGAATGCCATGGACCTGTTGGAGAGTGTCCAGAGGAGGGCCACAAAAAAATGACTAGAGGGCTGGAACTTCTCCTGTGAGGAAAGGCTGAGAGAGTTGGGGTTGTTCAGAGAAGGCTCTGGGAAGACCTTATTGCAGCCTTCTAGTACTTGGAGGGGGCCTGTAAGAAAGGTGGGGACAGTCTTTCTAGCAGGGCCTGTTGCAGCTGGACACAGGGTAATGGTTTCAAACTAGAAGAGGGCAGATTCAGATTAGATAGAAGGAAGAAACTTTTTACAAGGAGGGTGGTGAAACACTGGCCCAAGTTGCTCAGAGAGGTGGTAGATGCCCCATTCCTGGAAACATTCAAGGCCAGGTTGTATGGGGCTCTGAGCAAGCAGATGAAGATCTCCCTGCTCACTGCATGGGGCTTGGTCTAGATGTCCTTTAAAGGTCTCTTCCAACCCAAAGCATTCTCTGATAGCTTCCATATATGTAGATAATTCATTATAAAGGAGAGCCTGTCATTTGTGCAGAAGAAACAGCAAATATAAAATGATAAATATGAAGAGATTACCATTTGTTTTACTGATTTTTTTTTTTAAAGTAAGTTCTTTAAGATGTAGTTCTCTGTATTTTTTTCTTTCTAAATCAGTAAGATGTAGAGCCTTTTGTTGGAGGAAGATTCCCTCCTAGAAGAAAAGGATTGTTAGTATTCCTGCTTTGTTGAAAATATTACCATTGTATGGACTTTGATCATCTTCCTCTCCACACTCCTATTACTACACGTTATATTAAGAACTTCTGTGTGTTGTAGTCACTTCCACCACTTGATGGTAGTTTTGGTGGTGGTCTGCCTGCGATGATAAACACGTCTGCGTTATTTTTCTAAGGTGACAGATCTTTGAGACCCATGGCCAATGTTACAGTATATAGGAGAATCAAGTAGAGGTTGTATACACAGAACTGTAAATGCATTTTTCAGCTATGACTAAAATATGTTTTATTCAGCCTGCAAGGTGAAAATAGGGAAGTGTGCACAAGTGTGAGAAAAGCTTTAAGACTTGCTCCTACAGAACAGAGGCCAGAAACAGGAAATCCTTTGCCTTAGGATGCTAATCTAGCCTAGGAATATGTCAGCAAAATATGAGGGGGTGTAGCAAGTGCAATTTACCTTCTGTAGTTGCTCTTCACATTCCTGTGCAGCTAAGTAACTTCATAAGCAATCTGGGTGACATAGGAGAAAACATGAATGCTTCTTGCTGATGTGCTTTCTGGACAGGTAATTAGGTAGAATTGCTTCAAACCTACAGACCACATCTCTTCAGCTGTTACCACCTTGGCTGTTGTGCTCTGTAGATGCTGAGTTAGGCTGTTTCCAACTGTGACACATCTTCCTCAGCACCAGGGAAAGAACCTTGGATTTATCTTTGTGCATTTGTCCATTTGCACGTTTCCACCCTCTGTGTTGATAGTCCTCCAGGTTTAAAGGCTTTACCTTCACTGGGCCATTCCAGCACTTGAACAACTCCTGCAGCATTACTTGTGCTGTGAATTGACATTAAGTGGAGTTCCCGTTTTCTCTTTGTACCCTGGCCTTTACTCAAACCAGAATTCTCTTCCAGATTGTTCAGACTTCTATTTGGCCTTTTTGCCCCCAGTTTTATTTCCTTCTGGATACTGTTTTGCTTTCTTCTGCTAACTTCAACCATGTTTGACATGTGGTAGAGGTGTGATACTGAGTTCCTGTGGGTTTTTTGACAATTGCTTGGGATAAGAGAGAAACCTTAATAAATTCCTGTCCTAACAGGTTAGCTGAAAGATGGCTAATCAGCCTGAATGTGGCTGCAAACTGGTCACTAATCCAACTAAACAAGAAGACAGCATGACATGAGGTGGAGGGAGGAGTGTTAAGGGAAGTGCCAGACAAATCCAGAGAAAGTCAGGACTCCTTCTTTCTCACTTTTGTGGTAAAAAAATCTTTTACTTGAACTGAAATTGTCCCCTTTGGTAAAATATCTTGGACCTGTCTGAATGGAGGCAAACCTTCTGTACATGAATCCTTGTCTCCTTATATTAATCTCTCCTTAATCCATGTGTCTCCTTGTATTTGAGAAGTCTTTGAGAGGTGCTTTTGTTTGTTATTTATGTTGTTCACTTTTCAGTGCAAATTTTTTCTTCATCAGTCCTGTTGTAACAGACTTTTGAAGTGCTTTTACTTTTACCTAAAGGAATCTTGTGTTCTTGGATAGTGAGCCATTTTTATGCTTTTTTTTTGTGTTGTACTGAAAAAGATCTAACTCAGGGTACCTTGTCTGCAGTATAAGGAAAAAAATAAAATCACATTTCTAGTCTGTGTCATTAGAATTGTTTATTATTGTGGATCAACCATAGTTCTGTATCTCAAAAGAAAGGTGGTTCTCCATTTCTCTTCCCAGTGAAGAAAACCTGTCAGCCTGTTGAGCTATTGTGGATGCCATCACATGCACTCTTAAATATCTCAGTGAGATGGACTTGGTAGATCTTCCAGCCTATCCCAAGGAGGAAATCTGAGTCTTTCAATTATATTAATAACTTAAGAGTTATGGCACAAGATAGTAACTGTCCTTTCGGTGGGCAGTGGGGAAGGGTGCCAGCTTGGTCTCTTTCTCATCCACTGCCAGAAGCTCTGTACACTTCTTAAGATCACGTTTGGCCTAGTGAGGCAGGATTTCTGCATAGCCTTACAGTACTGGATGGGGGCTAGGGTGTGTGCCATTCCCATGCATAGCAGGAATGTCAGCACAGATGCCCCAAGCTTGCTTTGAGAGGATTATTTCTGGGGGGATGCTTCTGTACGTGCAGGTAATCATTTGATCTTCAGTTCTGTGGAGTATGGCTGTTATCTTCGGAACCTGCCAGAAAGTCGTTTTGTCTTTCCTACTGTAAGTTGCAAAATTCTCAAGCTTGTGATGAAGATGATCCTTCTGAGGTATTTGCTCCTAATGTGACCTGAGCTTAGTTTCCACATTCCTAAGGAGAAGGTGGTTTACTTTTGCCCCCAGTGTAGCAGTCTTCCCTTTCTACTTCTCAGTGATGATGTCTCTGTTACTGGCCATCACAGCAGTATAAGATCTGGTGGTGGTGGCATTCCTGCTGTACGGAACCTTTGCCTCTACGATCTTCAGTTACTCTGGATTGTATACCAACTAAGGATATGTCTGCAAGTTGCTGATTTTGTTTCACCTAAAACTTTGTTCCTTGGGAATGGGAACTTCCATGTATTTGGTTGATATAAAAACCCATCAGTTTGTATGACTTGAATTCAGAATTCTTCATAGCCCTGACTTTTGGAACTCTTAGGCCAATTAAACCGTGGTTTCTGAGAGGAGTAAGCTGACCTGTGTTAATCAAGAGCATGCACACAGTGGTGATTTTGTGTACAGTGCTTGACTTGCCACAAGTTCCTGCTGTCATCTTACACAGCACTAACTTTCCATTTACTCATGCTCCCATAATTGACCAAAATGTAATCATTTGGAACAAATAATTTCTAGAAGCAGGTATGTACAGGAGAGATCCATAAAGAAAACATATGTATTTTTTAAATTCTGAAGTGTGAGTTTCAGAAATGTCGTCCTGATTAGAGTTGGCAGTAAGCCCAGAATAACTATCCTGAGACTCTTAACCAATGTTGTTAGTCACAGTAGATTTTGGGGGCATGCAGAGTGTAACTTTTGGCCACTGACAGCCAGGCCAGGATATTGTTTGAGATTAATCCAAAATGGGCTTTCTTCTAGCAAAAAAAAAAATCCCGTTACTTTCTATTAGTCTGATTTCACCCCAGCAGCCAATTGCTGTAGTTTGTGTGGGATAGGCAGTATCTTCTGTATATATCTATATCTTCTGGATAGCTGGGAGCATTGGGTACCCAGGTATGTTGTGGTAAACCAGACTGCTTGCAGAGATGCAGAGTGCGCTAGGAGTTTGTTTGATTTCACTCCCACAACAGAGCTGAATCACAGAAAGAAAATGTACGGGCTCTTTTTTACAGTTTACCTACACTATATGTTAGCAATTTGCTTATTTATTGTTTAAAGCTTAAGATGGGTATCAGTTCGCTTACTGCTGCACATTGAAATGGTCAGAGACAGGGATTGTTCCAGCCTGTGGTTTCTGTACACGTGGCTGTCTTTCTAGTTTCTGTTTGGCAATCTTGGACTGCTTACACTCGTAGTGATGGAAGCAGTACTTGAGACAGGAATGCTTAGTTTTGGTAAAACTAGGGGAGGTGTACTTATTTCTGAGAATTACTGTCTGGCTTTCCCTGCTTCCCCTTCTAGTGGCAACCCCCTCTTTCTCACCACCCTTTATTGTGTAATACTGTATTTGTGATTCATGTAATTTGTGTAGCTCATTGTGGCAATTTTAGAGTCAGAGTTACAGTTGAGCCGTAATAGTTAAGTCGTGATGTTAAAGGCATTGTTTATAATTTGTGAGCTTAACTGCCCAAACGTTTGAATTCAGAAGGCCTGGCACTTGTTTTGCTACATAAGCACAATGCCAACCTGCAGGTACTTGATATCAGACTCTTTTCCTGAGGACCTGAGACCACATATTCTCAACTGTGTTACATCACGCAGGGCACCGTAGAGGTCTCAGACTAAGTGTGTGCAGCCATGTCCCTAGGCACCAGTCTGGAGTGTGGGCTTCTGTCCAGATGACTTGGATAACCCGACCATGTGGTCTTGCAGAGTAAGCCGATGCCAATGCTGAGTCACTGAGGGCTGGACTCCCAACAGTTACTATCAAACTCTTTCTGAAAAGCAGCTTCAACCAGCCTTCTCATTTTGGCTTTTGAGTCTTCAGGGGATGGTTTGTTTTACTATGGGAGAGTGACAGGTCTTTAAATGTTAGGTTGAAAAGCCTGTATAACATCATTTATTAGCAATAAGGAACATATCACTTGGTTACCCTAGCTGGAAGAAACTGGGCATTAAGCAACTGTGAAGCAAGATGAATAAGATAAGTCCTCCCTTCATATAGTTCTCCATTTTACAGGGTCCACTTTGGGAGTTTTGTCCATCTGAAATGACAGAGATAGACAGCTGTCAGAGTCCAGTACAGCTGAGACATTTGCTGTGTTTTCCAGAAGTTCCACATTACCTCAGGGCAGTGCATGAGAATTTTTAGCTATTGGCGACTTGTGTACTGTTTACTGTAACTTGTAACTAGAATAGCTGTGAAATACTGTCGGACTAAAATAAAGTTCTCGTTGTTACTGTTGGACCATCCTTTAATCATGCAGTAATCTCTGTAATAGGCACTTGGAGGTATGCTCAATACAGATTGGCATTCTTCTTGGTTGGGTTAAGCCTAACAAAAGCTTAAGGGCCGATCATTCTTCATGTACTTGGCCAAGAGCAGAAGTGCACCGAAGGGACAGATCTGCTCTATCTTAACAGTGTAACATGAATACATATTTAGTGTTGGCATTCTTACGTGGTGCACAGGTCAGAAGCTTCTAGGAGTATGATTTACACAGTTAACTGAAATAGGTTGTGAGAAAGCTATGTCCTTAGAATGTTTTAGGATGTTACTTCGGCATCAGAAAAGTCTTTCTAAAACTGAGTAGCTTGTGCTTGCCTTTTGTTGAAGCTGGTGCCTCCAAGGCAGCAGTGCAGGCTGTGTGCCCGTGGAGAGGAAAGCGTCATGGACAGATATCAACATGTGATGCAACAAAAATGCCTTGTGCTCAGGAAGTAACCAAGTGACAAACAGTAAAGAATTATAAGAAAGTATTTTCTAGGGATTTAAATGTAAAATCTCTTTTGGACAAAAGGAACAAACAATATTTAGAACCCCATGTGCCCTTTTCGCTGCAGGTGCAAAGCAAGTTAGTTAAACAGGAAAAGTCTGTCTGTCGCTAGCATCTGTCACAGCAAACCCCACTACCTGCTTAATGGAAATGTTAAATGGCTGAAACCAAACAGCTGTTGTCAGAGAAGAAAAACACTGAGGGGAATTTTCCCATTCTCCTGTTTCCAATTACTC
Source organism: Todiramphus chloris collaris (assembly GCA_025345505.1). Classification (NCBI taxonomy): domain Eukaryota; kingdom Metazoa; phylum Chordata; class Aves; order Coraciiformes; family Alcedinidae; genus Todiramphus; species Todiramphus chloris. Next base: position 4,767,817 of record JANVCC010000019.1, read on the forward strand.
TTAATAAGGGCACGTTATGTCAGCCTAAAAATTAAGTATATTTGTATGTACATATTAGCTATCCATATAAAAACTACAGCAAGTATGCTGTTATATGTGGCCCCTTGCACATCCAGTTTTGAAGATGAGCTAAATCCACGATTCTTGCATGTACGGTGTCTTTGAGAGGAAAAGGAAAACGATCTAGGAGATGGAGTTTCAGAAATCTTGCCAAATTGGCCTGTATTCCCACCCTGATATGAGGTGTTGTGCCGCATTATCCTGTTGCAGAATAGAGCCAAGATGCTATATAATAAATACTTTGATACTGCATAACTAATGGGTTTACAAACATTGTCCTGATTTTTCTTCCCCCCTCCTTCAATTCATTTTCTTTTTGTGCTGTTTTCTTCCCACAATTGTGTTTATGACATTGCATTTATTTAAATCTTAATTTGTAATAGTCATCACAGAACAAAAAAACCCCAAACAACCCCAAAACTCACAAAACCTAAGTGCTCCGACCCTTTGCTTCTCAGAAGGGAACTCTCAGAATCCAGTCACTGTAGGTAATCCTTCCTTTTTCTGCTGGAGAGTTCCCCACTGCAGGCAGATTTTTCTCCTGCTGTGAGAGGCGAGGGGCAGTCTGTTTCCTTGAGGCCCACCTGCTTTCCCAACCCAGCAGAAGCTCTGAGGCAAACCTGCTTGTCCATCTGCAGCTATCCCTGTGCCGCTAGTGTCTGTGGGGGGAGAGCACAACTGGCAGGAATGATGAGAGGGCAATGTAGCTGATGGGCCTGATGGCCGCTCCACGCGTGACACGCTCGGCTGTGGAGAGCAGCACCCGCACATCACTCAAGGCTGACCGCTGGGGACGAGCGTACGAGTCCAAGTCAGGCCTTATTTCCCTTGCTGAAATTTTAAATTGACAGATTTTTGAAGTCTGACTTGACATTCTGTTGTCTAGAATTTTATTTTAGGGTTTAACTGTGGATAAAACACCATTGGGGTTTGTAGTGTGATGCCCTGCGTTCAGTTTAGCACAGGCTTTTCTCTTCTGCTGAGCCCCGAGGCGGTAGCAGTGAGGTGGCCTGTGGCTTGTGTCTCCACAGTTACTATGTTAGTGGGAGCGTTCTGGCGGTACTGGCACAGGCTTCTGCTCTCGGCACACGGGCAGAAGGCAGTCCCGGGTTTAGCTTCTTCGTGTTCATTAACCATGGCTCCCTTGCGTACGCTGCAGTAAGACTTAAGCTGCAGAGTTTATAAAATGAAAGGTAAATTTCATTGATGTTCAGGCTTGATAACCAAAATGCATTTGGAGGAGGGGAAAAAAAAAGCTGTTTCTAGTGGGTATTGTTTAAAATAATTCCTTTTTTAATAGGATGATGACAACACTGTACCTTCTGCTCCTGATCCTCCAAGTCTTCTCTTGCATGAACGTGGAACAGGTTTCTGCTTTGATTCCAGGTAAATGTTATTTTTTTATTGGTCTTTAATGGCATAGATAGATTTCTCTATAACTGGCTTTTTTTACTCAAAGGTAAGGGGAAAAGCTAGTGAGCATTGTCAATGTATATTTGGTTTACAGTTAACTACCAGAGAACATACTGTTAGACTGCGTTGGCTGATTGTGCTATACTTGTTTTGATGGAATGTGGACAATTTCTTCAGTAAATGAGTAACTTTTGGGGTTTTTTTTCCCCCCTTCTTTCTTTCCAACTTAATTGTGAACCTAAGTTTAGTGCTTTTATAAAGTGTTATGTTTGCTAAGAGCAGGCATTTATGAGCAGGGAGAGTGGTTTCCCATGGAACTGCTTGGCCATTAAGACATTCAATAGATTTGTTTTCAGTGGTAGCTGGAATTCTGTCAGAATTCTGTCAGTTTTACAATGCCAGGTTATTTTGGAATTCCCGTGTAAAACTGCTTTAACTGTATTGAGCACTTCCAGCCAATAGTTTAACTGTAGGATACGTAACCAGATAGAAAGCCTGTCCAAATTTAAGTTTGTAATAAACTTGTTAATGTTGGTGGAAGCAGGATCCTACTTTTATATTTTACTTTGCAATTGCAGATTAAGTAACTGTTTCCTTTTTTCTTTCTCTTTGCCTTCTCTGGAAGCTTTGATGTGCACAAGAAATGCCCTCTTTGCGATGTGATGTTTCCACCTAACTACGATCAGAGCAAGTTCGAGGAGCACGTTGAGAGCCACTGGAAGGTGTGCCCCATGTGCAGCGAGCAGTTCCCGCCTGACTATGATCAGCAAGGGTTTGAGAGGCACGTTCAGACGCACTTTGATCAGAACTTACTAATTTTTGATTAAATACTTTGTTTTGCAGTGTAGCTTAAAATTAACCTTTGAGTAGTCCACCTACGGCACAAACACAGTGCAACTTTTAGCTTTTCTGTAACCGTGCAAACTTCTGACTAAAAGCTAACGTACTCTAATGGGAGCCGTGATACAGCGTGGCCGTAAGCTGCTGCTACTGGGTTATCTTCTCTCTTCACCTAACAACATACTAAAACAACCCCCCACCTAGTTGTGTATGTAGCTATTTATTCCCCTACTTAGTGGAATTTGTAAGGACACAGGAATGACTTAGTCTCAGAAAAAATGAGAACAGCTTCGTGATGCTCTTCAACTACATAAAAAAAGCCACTAGAACACCTGTGGTTTCTCCTGACCATAACTGAGGCACGATTAAAAATCTAATGAACAGATGTTTCTCCTAGCAAACTTGTGTAGTTTTTCTTTAAGTTAAATCAGAAAGTTATATGACTTGCCCTATGCAAATGCAGTTTTCTAGTACATTACGTACATTGTAGGTGCATGTACGGTGAGATTACATGCTTGCAACAAGAAGAATGGCTAATACTTCAGTTTTAAGTATAGAATGTTTGCCTTAAGGGATAATGCTACATTAAGAACATTATACCTTCAGGCGGTGTTTTTGAGTTGAAACTGCTGTGCTTAAATGCCTGAAACCGATTGTTTAAAAAAGTCATTGCCATTTTGTTGCAGTTGCATTCAGTAGAAAATATTGTTATATTTTCACAGCAGTGAATTGTGTTCCTTTTGGCTTAGGGCTCTTAAAACCTTCTGCATTTTAACTTCATGTATTTCTTTCCAGTAAGTAAAAATGTGTGTATATCTAAACATTTTATATTTACTTTAACTGTATTAAGAAAATTTGCTTTCCACTTGTTGTACAATAGTCTTGTTACATTAAAAGCAAAATTATTCATGGAGTCAGTGGTCCTTGTTTCCTACTGCTTACTTTGAAATAAAACAGAGAATAGGCTTTGCATTCTTAGAGTAAAATTTGTTTCAGCTTTGTAGGGCAAAGAAACGATTCCTCACAGTTATCTCATGCTCTTTGTTTGAGTGGGAGACTTGAAGATTAAGGTTCTGAGTAGCTTCTATTGTCTGCAGTGCTCTCATTCTCTCTTGACTGTGTGCAAGAGCCTCTTCAGTGCAGGATTTGTTAAAAACCACAGGGCATAGATAATGGCAGTGTCTGGGTGGCAGCAGCAGTCCTTCTCTTGTGGTTTGTGAACTTGTCAAGAGATGGCCTAAGGTATAAGGCATGGAAGTACTGAAGGGTCCATCTTTTTCTTATCACGACTCAGCAGCATATGAAAACAGCAGGCTGTGAAACCAAAAATATTCCTAGTTATCGTATTATTAAAGACTTACGAAATCTCAGAGATTCCAATTGTGACAAAGCAGGGAGCTCTCTTAGATATGTGGGTATTCAGGGAATCACCGAAAGAGGTTCCCTGTGAAACAGCCTCCCTGCCACATGCAGCTGCTTAAAAATAACCTACCCTCTGAGTTTGCAGGTACGTGACAGAAGCCCCATCCCCGAATAAAAACTTCACTGCTTTCTTCTTTCATAGTGATGGTCACTTTGTTTTGGAAACCCCCCCCAGAAGAAAGATAACCAATATCCCCCCATGAAAAGGGGGTTTCTGTAGCATCAGTACAAATGTTACCTGGTATCCTGAGCCCTGTTGAGATGTTGCAAGAAAACAGACGGTGAAATCCGGTCTTTTTGACTGATGAAATCAAAATAGTCCTTGCCCCCTGCCCCTTCCTCCAGGCTGTAGCATTCTGTGTAATTTTGGCATTAATGGTATAGTGCTTCAGATGTTTAATTGAGTACGGTTTGATGATACCAAAATAAAATGTACAAATAAAAGTCTATGTAGAGCCCAGTAACTTCACTCTTCAGGTCAGTAAGGAGGGCAAAGCAAGTCTTTTTAGGTCAGAGGCAGTTTATTTTAAATGTGATTTGATTTACATTTATAAGCAGCTTTCTTGACAGGAATTCTTTAAGTCGCCTTCAGTTCTAAAACAAACCTCTGTCACTTTCAAACTTAAAGTACTTTGTCCCCAACAAAACATATGAAAATATAATTTAAAGCACACTTTTCACAGACACAGTACAATACATTCACTATACACAGTATAACAAAATAGTCCCATCTTTACCTGTTTAATAATACTGTCACAATGAATAGGTAAATAGAAACTGGAATTTCATTTCTATAGTTGAAAGGAATTTACATGCAACAATGACGTTTTACAACTGTTTAGCTGTTGAACAAACTTACCAGCCTGTAGTTTCTTGCACTAGGAGCAGAGTCAGAATGTGTTTGTGGGCCAGATCTCTCGCCAAAACTGCAGAAGGTGGGAAGCGGGCAGCGGGGGCCCTGTGTGTACCAGTAACTCTCATGTCTGGATCATCCTCTCACCCCGGCTGACGGCACTGCACAACGCAAGGGCTGTCACCTCTGGGGTTGCAAAAAAGTGGTGTTTTGCTCGAAACGCTTACGAGGATGATTCCTAGGTGGTTTAACAAGACTTTTACTCTGCTGGAGAATAAGTAATTGTCATCCTTACAAAGTTTTCCTTTAAAGCTTTGGAAAAAAAAATATCAGGAAAGCTCATGCCTCCTTTATTTGAGCTTTTGCACTTAACAGGAACAAAGCAAAGGCGATGACTGTGTGTAACACGGTGAGTTCCTCCCTAACCCTCCCTGTGTAAGAACAGTTCTGGGGCTGAGGCAGGATGGTGGGGGCACCCACCTCTGCCCCTGGCCAGCTGAACTCCAAGAATAGCACTTGTGAGAGAAGAATGCTCAAGGCAGGATGGGAAGCAACAAATGCTCAGGTATGGTCCAGACACGAAGCGCTCTCATGTTGGCTTTTGTTTTAAGTCAAGTCTCTGACCACCTGCTGCAAGAAGCACTTAAAATCTTCAGTAAGGCTCATATGTCATATTTCAGCAAAATTAATGGTAAAGCTAAACAGACACTTCCAAATGGAACGCAGCGACTTACAATGAGAAGCTAAAAATGCAGAAAGAAAATGTCAAAATACAATGAACGTGAGGGAGAGGCATTAGAAACTCCCTTAGCACAAAGAATGGACCTCCTTAAACCATGCGTAGAACTTTTAGTTTTTATTTGCAACCACAGGCACACGCTCGTACGGTAGTTGCAAGAATTGGCAACACATAAAACATTAAATCTGTTGGCAATAGAGAACTACAAAGTGCTTTAAAACTTCATCTGAGATGAAGATAATTGTTTCTCACACACACATAAATTTGCACTTAAGTATTTCGAAGTGTCTTTCTAACAGATAGTTCAGGGCTAAGTATTTAGCTGGACTGGGATATTGGTCCTCAGAAGTTTGATGGGCATGAACATAATATGACATCTGGTACAAAAAAAATAGTAATTTCTAACACTAAAGTGATTGTTTACTAGTTCGAATGGCAAGATTTTCAGCATTTCAAGAGGGAGAAAAAAAAAAGATTTGCAGAATAATATAAAATACAGCAAGCACACCTTTTTATGTATGTTATTTAAGTATGAAAATATTTTTAGCATATTATGTTAAACATTCTTTCTTATTTATATTTCCATTACCTAAAAGACTTGCTACTCCACTGATAACTCCATTATGTAAGGCATGTTAACTATAGTTTGACGAGGGTGGGATTGTTTTGGTTTTGCACACACATTGACAGATGCATTGAAAGTCTTCATCACATTACAATCTCGAAAGGATGTCAGTGCCAAGCTCTCCTCCTCTTCTCTCTCCCCTGTTCAACACTTCAGTACAACTAAATACGCAACAACGCTCCCCCCCCCAGGGTTTGTTTTGTTTTGGAGAAAAATGTTCTGAAGAACCTATAGCTTTTATAGCACCTTATCTTAAAGTAATGAAAATGGGTATGATGATTACATGTGCAAATGTACAAAATCATTAATTCTACAAAGATACATCATTCCAAAATGACAGAAAGTTTTAAAGCATGCATTTAACTTTTTTAAAGGGTTGCTGAATGCTTCCCCTGAAAAAGGTGGCTGTTCTCAAAATCAGCAACTGCTGGTGAGGATTTCTTGGCACGTTTGTGACCAGCATGTTATTGCTGCATCTTCCTGATAATCTCAGCAGACACGGGGGGGTGGAAATTGATTGTGTGGTGCCGCAGGCCCTGAGCTGTTTTGTAACTCTTTCCACAGCGACATTTGAAGGGTTTGCGTACGCGGATTTGCGTTCTGTGGCCGTTCTTGGCATGGTACTTTATACCGTTCACATTCTGCGAGTGAGAAAGTAAATTGTTACTGGTCAAGTAGTCTGATAATGGCTTAGCTTCCAGTTAAAAACCAAAAATCGATTAATGTTATACACACAAAAATAAAATCACACAAGTGACTAGGAACTCCCACAAGGTGTTTTACATGCGTGTTGTGCTTTCAAGATACGAGGTGGGACAAGAGGGACAGTATCTGTGAGCTTCTAAGCTATTAAACTTACCTACCTGGGCAATTCCAATTTTTATCTCCCAAGAAAACAGCACTTTCAAAAAAACCACCATTTGACAGGCTCACACATGGATGTTCTTTGCGTCGTGACACTTTTTCATATAGCATTGACAAATTTTATTCAGAGGTTCACTTACAGGCCAACAAAGAATTGGCATGAAGACCCGAGTCACACTTCTTCATAAAGCTGAAGCTTCCCCCATGGCGTGTTTGTTCCGGTCTGGTGTTATTGTTTCTAGATCTGTCTTTAGGCACCGTCAAATTCTGATAGTTTACACATTGTCTCCAAAGAATTAACTGCAGGGAACACTTAAAGAGCTACACAGGGCACTCGAAAAATAATCCAGAGAGGCTGTCTTCAAAATAGCTATTGTTTGAGAATAATATACAGCTAAAACTAGAGAACTGATCTCCACTGTAGGCTGAAGAACAAAAAAGCCCCACAACACCCTTACCCTTACAGTGGCACAGGCAGGAAATGGGCAGCACTTTTGCCAGATTGATCAAGACCCTTACTAAACATAAAATCACCCCCCCCATCCTCCCTTTAATGTATTTCTGGCAAAAGGGGAAGACAACTGTTGTGGTGTCCACAGCTGTTGTGATACTGCTTTATGCAGGACCCATCTTACTGGAGACTCTCTTATCTGCTTCCACTAAAAGAGCTTGGATTTTGGGATAAATAAGGAAAGGCAAACTGGAAGAAACCAAAGGCGCAAAGACAATTTGTGATAAAAAGATAGAGCTTCCAGGCTCGCTAAAGCTTCTAGATATGGGTCTCAGGGGTTTTTAAAAAGTATTTTAAAAAAAGCTAAAATCAATTCACAGCCCAGGTACTAATTAACCCCACTAAATTCAGTTTCAGGGATTTTATCTTTGCTCTGGCAGTGCCTGGTGTTACACATAACCCAAGTCCTGCTGGCTCTTTAGGCAACAAGTTCAGTGTGACCAATGCACAGCTTTCCACAGCTTGGTGGAAGCTCCAGTTTGAAATCCACAGCAATTAGGCAAGTTGGACAAGTTGCTGGGGAGAGGGGGAAATAAGGCAAAAAAAAGCAAAAAAAAAAAACCCAAACAAACCCCAACCCCCCTCCCAAAAAAAAAAAAGAAAAAAAAATAAAGCCTTCAGTAAGCAGACCAAACCTACAACTCTGAAAACTTCAGAAGACTCCAAATACATCAGTAAACACACAGCAGAAAGGTATGAGGTTATCACCTTCAAACCAGAGAGCACTCCCATTCTCCCCCTCTACCTCCTAACCCAATTTATTCTGAGTCAGAACCACAAATGTCCCACTCCTCAGAGCGACAGTCCCCTGCGTGCTGCCCTCCCCCGCCTGCTCTGACCACAGTTCACAACAGCAAACAAAAGAAGTAAAAGGAACTGAAGAGTTGCCATCAGGGAAGTAGGGAGAAGTGCAATTGCAAGAGAAACCGCCCAGCCTCCCAGACAGCTATGATGGTCTCACCTTACAATGTCAAATGCTGGTCCTTATTTATTACAGCTTAACTGTGCCACAGCAGCGATGTATTTTTAATCTTTAAGCAAAACAGTTCTCCAGTTCTGATCATAAGGTAAATTGCGTGTGGCTCTGTTCTCTTCAGAACTTGTAAGGCCTGGTGTAGTCTGCACCACTGAAGTGGCATTTTAGGGCAGACTGTGTGTCTGGAGAGGTCGAACTCTGTAAATCCTTTAGAAAGAAACACTTAGCCTAAAACACCCACCCTGGCAAAGGGCATGGTGCAGGACTGTGAGCAACTGCTCTGACCACAAACTCGCTCCTTGCCTCTAGTGAATTCAGGCACTGAATCCTTACGTAGAGGTGCAAACCCACACCCAAAATTGTCTTTTGCACCTTTAAAAATACTGGACATCTCCTGCACAGCTCTCATCTGAGATGAGGGAGACCAGACTCTTCAGTCTCCAGTACAAACCAGACACAGGAATATGAGCCCCTGCGCAGAGGTGGTAGAACGCTGTACCACCAAGGCAGACAGGAGCACATCAAAGCTACAAATGATCCTCAAGAACGGTCAAGTGAATTCCCTGCAAGTTACCTGAACTTCTGAGGCAGCTTTTAGATGGTTTTGTGCATAGTTACAACCTTGCAGGACCCCTGGGGTGAGGGGGCCGGGACCGTCAGTGGATGGAACGAGCTCTGTCAAGGCAGCTGTCAGCTCTACGTACTGTTAAGGACCTGTGCCTCCAAAGAAGAGAAGACTGGGGCGATCTGCTAAACTTTTGCTGTGGAAGGGAAATTTTAAAAACCAAGCTATCCCCAAACCCTATGTATAGTTTGGAAAACTACAGAAAACTGTTTAGACTTTTAATTTTTGTAACAAATCACTTTCAGATGCTTTTACACTAGTATCAAATGCTACAGATGCCATAAGTCCACATCACAAATATCCTCACTATTCCATGCCAATGGTACTCTTCTCCTGATCCAGGTATTTTAATGGCCTGCTCAGCCTCGAGCATACCACGTGCTTCCATGCAAGGGAATTAGGGCTTTCAGGATGAAAAATGTAAGGAAATGCTAACCCAGAAACCTACGTGGAATGAACTGGGCCATGGAAGATTTGAAAAACAGCAAACCACAGAGAGTATGCGGAATTAGTGTGACATGAAATCTGACCTGTACTCCTGCCTAAAAGAAAACCATTGTTGGAATGACAGTCGACTCTTCAGCTCTTTTTCCATGGCTGTAATGTAAACACTTTGTTGTATGTCTGGGCTGAGTTTGTTGAGGTACAGCAAAACCCACTGCCAAACTCATACATCACTTTTATTGCTCCGGTTACTTAATATTGCTCATTATTTACTCTCACTAATGATTGAGGAAGAAGATGGCAGAATAGAAGGACACTCTGAAAACTTAAACAGGAGGAAACAATTATTAACCTGGGACCAGATCAGGAGATAGTGCCAGTCTAAAACTTCCATATCTGGTTTGCACGGACACAAGGGCACTTGATGAGCAGAGCCCCTTGCATGGCAGTACTCATGAAGCCACTACAGTGCAGAGAGCTTGCCACCCCCTTCAAGTAGGGGAAGAGATGCCAAGGATGGTTTGGGAGGATTTCTTTTTTCAGGTTTGAACATTCAAATATGTTTTGGTATCTCCTCGTTGTTCCTCCTGAAGTTATCTTTGTAGGCCCGGTTCCTCTTTGCTCAACCTGCAAGCTCTGTCTTGCTCCTTTTTATCAAGTAAATTCCCTTCTTTTCCTCGCTCACTTTAATATTCTCCCTCCCTAAACTCTGCCAACACTCACTGCTCTTAGATCAGCCTTCCCAACAGGCCTAGGAACCCTTATCCCAGCACCCACCAGAAAGACAAGCCCAAAGCCTTGCCATTTTTGGAAAGTGACACTTCTCTTGCCCTAGGACAAAAAGCAGTCATTCATATAAATGACATTTTGTATGCACACAAATCTACTTTTTTATTTTTGTACTTGCATAAACTAGAAAAATTATGACAAATCCTTTAGGTTTTTATCTAGACGTTATTTGTGTGTTGGGTTTTTTTTAATCTATCTATCTATCTATCATGTATCAAACTTCATTTGCTCCTTGGAAGTTGCCTAAGAAGTTTATCTACATCATAGAATGCCCTTCTCCAGAGCTACAGACCAAATAACTGGCACACATAGGTGATACTGAGTAAGAGGACAACTAATTGCCACCTTCATAAATCCACACTTTAGATCCTACAGCTGGCAGTTTGTAAAGCAGGGTAACTGCTCAATACCCACACGCTTCTGGACAGGGCATTTAAATGTGGATGTAAATCCAAAATCTGGTGAGGATGAACTCCACAGAAACAAGGCTAAGATCTTTGGGTTCCTTTGGAACATGCAGATGACTTTCAAAATCAAATTGTAGGGCATGAAATACAAACCATACAAAGAAAAAAAAAATAATCGACAAGTGGCAAACTATGAAATACTTATCATTTGTTCTCTAGGTCAGTAACCATAATCAGAGAAAAAGAAAGCAAGCTTCAGTTCGTAGCTTTGTGTTTTAAGCACCTAGAAGTCAGTGTGCTCCTGACTCATTCAGCTATTGCTGACTATCCAACAAACACATTTACGTATCATTAAGAAAAAAAGGTGGGTTTTTCCCCATAATCTTCGGCTCCTCAAGAAAATCTGTGCCATACTATATGACTCCTACAGCACTGCATATGGGAAACTGCCAAGAAATAGCTGTTGGGTAGGAGGCCAGTAGGGTCTTCTGATACTCATCTGGGCTTGTGTGCGAACATGTTCTCATGACAGTTTTCCTTGTCCACCCCAGCCCATTCCTTGGGAGTATTTGTTGTACTCATTCTTGTCTTATTTACCTTTCCATAATGACTTTTCAGTGCAGAGGCCATCTTTTATCCTTGTACATTGTTTGCAAAAAGAAGCCCCGTCCCTACCGGGTCCTTTAAGCAGCACTGTAATACAAATAACACAGCTAAAAATAATGTTCCTGCTTCACAAATGTACGTCACCTAAGGCCAGACAAAAGAAAACTGTGTATATGCTCCTTTCCGCCTCTCTCCCTACAGGAATGCATCTTTTCTCAGCTGTAAAGTGAGCCTGGCAATTACTGTATGTGCATGTCCGTGTTCCTGTTTGGAGCACTATAATTGTTTTACAGCCCTGGCTGTGATTATCCAGTACCCACCAGAAAATCCCAGTGCTTTGATCACAGGACTCCCTACCCAGACTCTGCAAATAATTCATCAGAGGAGGGGGGTAAGCAGAAGAAAGATGAAGAGGAAACAAGAAACACAGCTGACACAAAGCTAAAAGGAAGGAAACAAAGATAAAAATGTAAAAAGAAAAAATTAGGTGGAAAAGAAAAAAGGGAGGAAACAGAGCCCAGAGAAATGAGGTGAGGCAGAGTTGAAGGAAATGTGTTTTCCTATCAGGACTAAACAGAGGTGAGTCTCTGAGGAAAACAGGGTATTTGTTATTTGCTGCTGCTCTGTCAGCCCCTCTAAGAGTCATTAATTTGTTCTGTGTCCTACTGTTCTAACATTAATGGGGTACAAGCTATCCCTTGGACAGTCCTCATACAGCTGAGATGAAGGTAGTGAGATAGCAGAAGCAAGCAGAATCAGCTTGCTTATTTGGGCAATAAAAAGACAGAGGGCTGGCAGTCAAACATAGAACAGACAGGATATAGCAAATTACAGGGTTCTCCATCTAGCCTTTGCCATTAAGTGAATGTTTTCGGCAAGGCATAGATGCCCTGTGGGCACACAGACTTCTAACGATCACCACGGCTTGTTTGCTTCCTGACCTAGGGATTTAGCTTTCCTACTAGAGCCGTCATCTGGCACAGCTTCTACCACACACGTGAAAAGTATTAATCTTGAATAACGTAGGGATAGCTGCAAAGAAATACTTGCAAACAGTCCGAAAACATCTTTCCCTCTGCCCTACCCCTGGAGATGTGTCCAGTTTTCCCCATAACCTAAGAGAATAACCATTACATAGTTAAGGCTAAGCTCTGCAAAGAGACTTGCATGTCATGAAGAAACAAGCACACCACTTTCTTGCTCATGTTTTAAGTCAGTATTGTCAGGATTAACTGATCTGTACCGGAATCTGAGTCTTGTGATTTGCTGCCATGGCAGCTGCTGCTGTCCAGAACAGCTGCAGCATCACTGAAACACGTTTCTGTCCACTACACGCTCTCATGCACGTCTTAGTCATTCTTGTCACAGCTGTCTTATCTCGAATGCTATTGGTCTTCCTATATTTCTCTTTCATAATTCTGTTCCCTTTTAAGTCCCTACTTTTCTGTTACTTAAAGGAGAAGTGATAAAACAAAACTAGTATAAAACCAACCCAACCACCACCATTTTTTCTAGGGTACAGGCCTGTAGCTGAATTTTCCAGTACTTCACACAAAAACTTCAGAAAATTACGTAGAGGAACTGTGCCAACATGTTATTTGTGTTCCCAAATGTCAATGGCTATAGAATACCACACTGAAGCCCAAGCTGTTCAATACCATCTCATCTGTCCCTGCACGGGTTCAGATGCAGCAACAGCACAGTGTGCTTTTTATCAGTCAGCTCAAGGTTCAAAGTTAAAGATGTTTCACTCCCACAGACAGACAAAAATTTCTCATGATGGACAGTAATCAAAAAACAGGGGAGCTGGGGGCAGTGTGGGGGAACTGTTTCCCAGCACACCACATAGAGGGATGCAAGGCCTGTACTCGGGGCCAGAGCCACCAACTGCAGATGAATCACAGGGACTCAGACCCAGGAAAGAACGATGCCAGAATTTCTCGGTGGCTCTGCCTTCCTGAGGTGACCTCTGACTCGCAAAACATCAACCATCACCTTCCACACTCACCTTTAGCAGGACAAGTACCCTGGGCTCAGTCTTACTAAAGGAGAGGCAGTATCCCTAGCTGTTACACAGAAGAAATTCATTCTGGCACTGATGAGTAAGAGAGTTTTATGTAGTATCTTTGAAAAGGACTCAAGAATATTTTGCTGGTAGCACCTCCTGCATTCTGCCATTAATTTGTCTAAACAATTGAAAGCTAGTTAAGATGTGTACAACAGAAGAGTCACTATGTGTAATCTCTCTTGACAGATAGGGATGCAAACAGCTCAAAACTATACATAAAAAGTCTATTAAATGAGAAAGGTACAAACTGATTTTAGAGGCTTCCCCCCCCACTATACCACCAGATAATAAGGTAGGTCTGCACAACTGCTTACCTTATATCTTTTTTTACATCCAGGAACAGGACAGGCAAAAGGTTTTTCATCCCCTCCATTCATGCACATTGAACTAAGGATAGCTTCAGAGCTGATGGCACTTTCTGTAGTCCAGGACTCATCACTGTCTGATTCTTCATAGTCTACTTCCTCCTCATCATATTCACTACCTAGAAAAGCAGGGTAGTGAGATAAACCAAGAATAAATGAAAGCCCAGCAAGATAACCCATTCTGTATTTATTACATCAGTTACAATGACTTGTAATTTCCCCACTTCTGTCTTTGCTCGAAGACAGTTATTTTTAATTTTATAAACCTATCTTTCTTATAGCTATTCAGTGGGTTTTTTTCTAATAACCAGGACAAGCATTATTAATGCATCTTCATAAACTGTTAACTGCGTGGCGCAGAGAGTTCAAAGGAGTGATTTCAAAATGCAGTTTCATTACTCCTCAAACAACAGGATCCTTCTGTCTCTCCCAGTGCCCGAACAGAAAATGTGGTTCCCCCCCCTCCAATTAAAGCTAATTTTAAAGCTTTTCTTTATGCAATACAATACTGAAAAGCGTAATTCTACAGATCATAAACAGTGTAAAATAATATGTTGACAAGTCCTAATGCATTTACTAGCCCTTTGGAATTAATAGGAATTATAGCACAACATTAATAAGAATTATACTGTAGCAATTATAGTTGTGAAATTCATTCCCTCAGGTGTGGGGATAAATTGCATTGTGTGGCTGCCCTGAGCAGGCCGCGCTGTGTTCCCCGTGTGCTACAATAGCCATTTGAGCAGCTGCTGCCGAGTTTCTTTATTATTTTTAATTGCAATGACTGTTAATTAAATCTTCTGAGGAAGTTAGATGTGAAGCAAGAGAAATTAGGAAAGCAGAATTCCAACTATAAAAATACAGTTAAGAAAAAAAAAAGGCAGGGGAGGGAAGTGCCCCAGCTGATGAAAAAGAAAATCCATGCACAGGGGGAGCGAGAGGGAAAGCCGAGGGAAACTTCCGTGGTGTCAGCAGGAGGTGGTGCTGGTTTCCCCTCCCCTTTCTTCTTTCCCTTTCCTAGCTCTGCTAAATTTTATCCCTTCTGCTGAAAGACGATTTGGCTCCGAGTGCTGGAATAGCTCCTGTTATTAAAGACAGTTATGTGACACTTGCACGGCTCTATCTGCTTCCCTCATATGCCCTTTCAGCGCACGCCTTGAGCAGCTCTACGCGCCAAGAAGAAAATGCAGACAGATGCCTCACGGCACTTAAAAAAGAAACGTCCTGGCTTCCCAGAGAAAACCCAGGCTGCACCATACAGCGGGGCCGTGCGTTTATTTTTTTGCTTCTGGTGAAACTAAATACATACCTAGTACCTCACATTTTTCCCTTTGGATTCCCGTTCCCCCAGTAATCGCACTCAGATTCAGCACCTCTCCATCACTGAGTAAAATGCACGAGAACTGGTAGCTACAAGCACTCGGGGCTCCCCAGCTTTAATGAGATACTGGAAGTTCGCTTACAGATGTGAGGATATCCGCGTTCCTTCCCCGTGGTTCTCATCCGTACAGGGTGGTGCACAGATGAGGAAAGATGGACGGTTTCCCACCGTCAACAACTGTCGGCATAAGCACATGCACACACGCTCTGCGGCACATCTGGAAAACTCTGCCCTGCTGACTGAGACTCCTTAGCCCACATGGAACGGGCGAAAGCCAAAGAAAGCATTATTGACCTCTTAAAATATTTCTGAACTCTAGGAACAGTTAACCTAAAATGAAGTTAAGAGTTGTTATAGTTTAATTAACTAATAAAAAAATGGAGGCAAAACCACAACTCTGCTTCTACGATTTCCTGCCCTTGATTGTATCTTGATGGAAAAAATTCCTCAAGCTGTTCCCTTCATACTTTTCAGCTCAGTGGGGTATTTTTTTAAGCAAATACAACAAAAAACCCTATTGTAAATACACGTATGCACTCCCCGGATGAGAAAATACACAACAATTGTAAACACCGATACCAACAACTTCTGCCATTATAAGCTTCCCCCCCCTTGCCAGCCCCCTTAAGAGCTGGGTGATTTCTTCCCAAATGATTTTGTCCTCCCAAAGAAAACATCATTTGAGACTGTAAAACATCAACTAAGGTTATCACGACTTCAAGTGGTAACAAGGAACATGCTTTTATAAAATAACAATCAGTGCTCTATAAAACTTAATATGCAACATGGTACGTAAGGAAAAAGGTACACAGAAGAGTGAGGAGATGAAACAATCATTGCAACTATGCATTTCCACAGGTTTCCCTTTATTTTCAGGGCATCCTTTGAATTTTTCTAATGATTTGGTACAGTAAGACCCAATTCTGTTAAGAGTTTTTGCTCATGCTTCACTTACAAGTAGAAATATTGAAGAAGAGAGACAGAAGGAACCAAAACACTTGTGTAAGCATCTGCGAGGTCAGACCATCCTTAACGTTTTCTTTTAATTAGCTTAGCTGAGAAAAAATGCAAGATTTTGTCTAGTACAGTCAAAACAGTTGTTTAAACAACTAAAGTAAATGCTCCACTGGCTTAAGTTTTTAAATTCAGACTTGTCACTATGGATTTTACAAATATGATGAGCTTTCTCAAGTACGAATAACCAAGTAACTATGTATTTTTCTTGCAGAAAACAGTAATGCTAATGGTGCCAAGTACCCGAAAGGCACATTACTTTATACAAAGCTGGAACTGCAATCTATCACTTGCTTTTATCCAATTGTACTATTGACCATTGCTTGTACTCTCTTGAAGAAAAACAAAAATAATAATAATAAAAAAGATTAATTAAAAATCTAAACATGTATTTAAGAGGGTCTTGGTATAAACAAAATGCCAAAAGAACCTTACTGTCTTGAAAAAAAAATTCTTTAGCAATAAAAATTTATCCTTCAAATAATGATGTTGTTTCAGTTGCCATAGAAAAACAACACTGATTTAGTCAGGCTTTTAACTGATTCTGCCTCAGAATTTAATTTCCTCAGTTGTCAGTGTCTAAGAGCAGCAACCCATGCGGTGCCTCACTGCCTGCGCGCAACACATCAGAGCCCGGAGAGGGGGGAAGCAAAACCAAAAAGCACAGCACGCAGGTTGGCGCTGCTGTAATAAACAGCCCCTAGATGAGGCATTTTAATTAAGGACTGTAGGGCTGAGGACGGTGGCTTTGCAAAGCTGTTCCCATGGCGAGCAGGAGTCCCTGGCCCTCAGCTACACGTCAGGTGTAGGAGCTGCAACCCGAGCTGCCGGCTGCGGCTGGCTCTGTCGGGCAGCTCGCCAGGCTGCCAGCAGCGCGCTTTGATCGACATCTACCTTGCTTGCCTCCTTTTTTTCTTTTTTAAACTTCATTGGTGTTATGCAATAATAATTGTAAATATTTACTTTTTTAAAGGGAAAAAAAAAAATGAAGTGCCTTTGCATCTAACCTATGGCCTATTCCAGGGTGCAACAACTGCGTGACTTGGCCAAGTGTTTGCAGAAGCTCTTACGAGAGCTGGCTCACTCCATCTGCACTTGGATGTTGCCGTGCGCATGGAAAAGAGGACGCTGTGCAGGGGCAGGCTGCCCTTTGGGGGGACTGAGCAGGGATGTTCCTGTAGCACACATGAGAATGGCCTTACCATTTCTCATCATGCTTGGAAGGCAGATTGATTACTCCCCCCATCAGTACTCAAAGGAAAAACATCGGCATTATGCTTTAGAAGTCTGAACAGCAAAAATCTTGCCCAAAATTCAACAACACACATTTCTCTAAGATGAAGCGTCTAAATATCTGGAGGGGAAAGGCTGACAGAGAAGCATATGCTTTCAGCAAGGCAGTGTATGAATATACAACATTATTACCGTAACTAAATACTAGTTCTACAATAGCAAGAAAACTGCCTTCTCCACCCCTCTCTTCTGGCAATGCTCCTTCTGAGGCTCTTTGCCTTTTACCATATCCTGTTTCATCATCTGGCTTTCATTCAGAGACCCTACATAGTTCTACCTCAGCTAACCTAAACCCACTGCTTTATTATCCAAATGACTCAGTAGCATCCTTACAACATTGCCCCTGCCCTCACATGCAATATTGCCTGTCCCACAAAGCCATGCCCCCTCTCCTCACTGCCACGGCCCTGCCAAAAGGCTCACTTCATCTGTGCTGCCCCCCGATTAAAAAATGAAACAAAACAAAGGTCAGGAAAGAATGCTAGTTTGTTTGTTGGGTTTTTTTTTCCTGGAATTTCCCATGCTGAGACAATGCCACTGCTCCTCAAAGAGGAGGTGGACTCCACTAGTGGAGAGGCACTGGAGGTGGGCACAGAACTGAGGTGGACACCACTAGGCACAGCATGTCATAGCAGAGCCAAGTATTACATAAAATTACTTGTTATGAAAAGACAGAAAACATACAAGATCACAAAGTATTCTGGAAAGTTACTTCTGGTTTAATTTTCGTGCTGAGAAATCAGAAGACTGTCTGCATCACAGCAGTTTATGTGCCAAAAGTAAACACGTGCATGAAAAGGGTTACAATTTCTGCCTGCATGGTCAGGAGTCTTTGCAGTGTGATGAAAAGCGAAGTCACACCATAAAGACTTGCTCTACCTCTTCTTCCAGTCACTGAGAACAACAACTAATCCCACAGGAAAGATTTCTCCTCTTGAATACCCATCTACTGCTTCTTCCAGTAGAAGTCAGCAATTAAAATAGCTCAGAGACCTTTTGCAGAGAATAGAAATAGAAATAGAATAGAATTCTGGAATAGACAACATCCCAGCTACACTGCTGAAAATCTGGAGCCTTCTCTTTCATGTTTCTGTGTTTTATTTGGTATTCACACCACTGTAGCCAAGATAAATTCTACTTTTTGCATGAGTGAATTCATTGCACCATGAGATTTGCAGGGGATTTTTTCCCTCAACTTTGAATGAATCTTGGTTCTAGCAGGTGCACATAATTTGTAGTTACGCTGCTTTTTAAATCTAGACACTTCTACACTGTGCCTTGAGATATAAAAAAGACAAAGCTAATGAAAACCAGCACAGGCTGCGTGTGCCATTACAATGAATACAACCTATCTCAACCTCTGATCAAGAACATTACGAGTTCTTCCTTTCTCCTCCCACAAAGAAAAGACAAATCCAAAATATCCTTGCCAATTATTTTTGTGACCAGAAAGCATACATTGAAGCATACAATGTATAACTATGAGCAAATAGCTTAATGCAGTGAGAATCAACATTGCCAGTGTCACTGAAAGTTCATGGTAATTCTAATGATCTCTCATAAAAATTCAGCTTCACACTTTGTCCTGTGCAGGACTTGCAGTCTGTATTTCATAGAAACAGTTTTATGATAGCACTTCCTAAGAATTTTGCCTTCCCACATACTGTGACACCTTCCTCAATTTAAAAAAAAAAAAAAGGCAAATTATTAATATCATGTGAATTTTTGTCTAACACTAAAGCACATTTATGGATTTGTCAAACTTCTTCACTCTGTGCTCATGGATGCAGAGTCTCCTCCATGCTCACCAGCAGGGAGAATGTTCCCACAGCTGATACTGCTGATCTAAAGACACATCAAGCCATCCAAAACGAAATATTCTTCCTTTATATAAAGCACAGGAAGTAAATGATAAGGGAAATGAAATACAGAACAGTTAAGTAACATGCGTCACGGCTGCTATGCAAGTCTTTAGTCTAGAAGCTGCAGCAGGACTCTCTCAGTTGCAAGCTGGTACAGACAGCACAATGCAGTGTCTCTGCAAACTCAGGCAACAAACTTCAGACACTGCATGATCCGAACAGACTGAGCCAGGGTTTCTCCTTTGCTTGCTTGCTTGTTTTGGGGGTGGAGGGAGAAGGAGACTGAAGAGCACAGAAAGTGTTTTTCAGCCCTTGTGAAAGGTCCATTCAGACTACTTTCTTGTATTTTCAGAAAATACTTTCTTCATGTCCACGAATGTAAACACGTATGTAATACAACTGACGAAAACCCAGGGTAGTTTAAGCAGGGCACTCTGTAGTGCTACAGACATGTAGATTTTAGATTTTAGATTGCAAGTGCAATTCCAGTGTTTGGATTAAGCACCTATATAAGGCGAGCACTAGGTTCATGACGGTGAAGTCTGGAGCCTTCCTTCAGCCAGCAGATGCAAGTGCCCACAGTTAAAAGTTTTCTCTCTTATCCCAGTAAATGTCTCTGAACCTTGTTCCTGAGAAAGGAGAGGCAAATCTGTTCTTAAAGCCAACAGCATGCTCGGCAGCTCTGCTGTCACTCGAGGGAGCTGCTTGAGATGGTTATGGTTTGTCAAATGGGCACTTGCCAAGGCTGGCAGAGACCTCCATCCCTCTGCACGATCACAAAAGAGTCACAAAAGAGCAATTACAACATATTATTGACTTGGCCTTGTGCCGAGCTGGGGTGGGGGGTGGCCCAGTGCACGTCCTGCCGGCCGCTGCCAGCCCCGCGCAGCAGGTCCTGCGGGCTGTGTGGTCTGCGGCGGCCGCTGCTGGGCTGCTCTCGCACATGCTCCTGCCAGGAGCTTGGCCCTCATCTTGCACTTCAGCTGGTGCTGCTGCCAGCTTCTTACTCCTCCTCATGACACTAGTCAGAGCAGGATTTAACCAGAAAAATGTCTTCTGGAGAAACCACCGTTCCTCCCAGTTCTGTCTTAGCTCAGATCAGGTCTCAAGTGCTAAATAATGAGCTGTTTAGGAACTATTACTACTCAGAAGAACATTTTTTCTATTGTCTCTGGTTGAATCAGGGCTCAGTGAATAAGCACCAAGAGAACATCAAAAATGTAGCTCATATAATGATGCAAATACGGATTCAAATGCAAAGAGCAATATGGTTTTTAACATTTTTATGCACAAGGTACTTAAATGCAGAATATAGAGTAAGTTAGACAAAAAAAAAACTTTTTCTTGTTAGTTAGGATCATTTGAAGAGTGGCTTTCATCTAGTAGGGTCTGCTATACCATAGGCAGGAACATTTAAGCAATCAAGGATATAGGTAGATGTTTCTAGACATCCTCTGCCCTCTCTCACAGTCTCCACAGAGATGGCTACTGTACCTTGCACAGTCACAGAAACAGTCTAAGAAGATACTTTCCACAGCTATATTTGGAGAGTGGTATCTCAAACAGGATAAGCCCATAAATAGTTATGTACCCGACCCATGAATAACCTTGGTGGTTTAAGTGAAATGGTAGATAGATCGATTCCAACATTTCAAATCACCCTTTCATTTAAATGCTCACTGTAAGTTCATGCTGAATTTTAAGTGACCAAAAATCTATTCAATCATAATGTTTAAATCCACTTTGGAAGACAAGCAAACACTTCAGATCCTACAGGTAAAACACAGAACCAAATATACTGTATATTGGTAAAAAATGATTTCAGATGAGCTATCCTATATGGAAAATCACCCTAAAATCCTGGATGTAAAGCTAAAATGATGGAGGTACAAAATAAACATAAATGGTTTTACTTAAAGTACTATGACATTAGCATTATATAGTCTTACTCACTTTCAGTAAAATTGGGAACTATTTACGTTGAGACCTGCTCATCATTTTGGGCTACAGGAGAAACTGAACTAATAATACCCAGGCTAAGAACAAAAAATAGTCCTCCAGAGGCACTATAGGGATTGGTGGAACAGTTAGACTATTATCTGGCCTTAGGAGCAACTGTGTGCAGTTTTCTATCTTGATACATCTGTATCTTGATGCATCTGTGTATCAAAGAACAGTCTCTAAAACAAAACACAGAATCACAATCCAGGGATTATAAACCCACTAAAAGGAGCTTGCACGCCTATGTAAGCAGATATGTTACAACTTACTGAAAGTATAAATGTATGTAAATAAAACATACATGTAATAAGCTAACTAAGAAAAAAAAAAATCCTCCTCTTCCAATTACTTGCAAAACAGCAGCTAATCACAAAAACATGCATGTAAAGAACTGATTCTAGAAAAAAACAGTCAACTGATACCACGGCATGTGTTTTGTAGAACAGGACTTTCTGAGAACGCTGCAGAGGTGCTAAAGCAAATTGTTATAATGTCACCGCACAATGTGCTGTTGAGGTTTTATGGTCACACTGCGCCAATAGTCTCGGGAAGTTATTTTGCATTCTTTATATAAACTTTTTTCCCCCAATCCTGTTTTCCACAAAAAAGGGCTTTCAACAATGTACAGTCTTCTGTTTATACGTAGTACAGGAAAAACACGATAAACCCAAGAACACAATCTCTACTTTAAACATATTTTAAAACTAGATTTCTACAACTTCATGTAAACAAGAATAAGCTGTTAAATGCTCACCAAAAAAAGAGCATAACCTTCCTGTAATTAAATGGCAGTGTTTTACACAGAACATTTTAAAATCACAAAATAACAATAAAAAAAGAGTAAATAAATAAATCAGTCCAGTAGACCCCTCCCAACTTGAGGCTTAACCTGCAAATTAATGTAACAGTAATAAAAGCTATGCCAGCTGGAATCCTTTCTTTCTCTGGCTTTGGCATGAGCAGGTATATGTTTGAAGAAAAACATGTTGGTTTTTAGTCCCACCTTTAGTCACAGGACGTTAATTGAACTCTGGCAAACGTTTAAAGTTATTCCCAAAATGTTCAAGAAAGAATTAAAACCAGTTGGGGCTGAGAAAAAGAAACAATCCATCCTTCCTCCCCCCTCCTCTCGCCCCAAACATCTGTTCTAAACTTATGCTCCAAAAACCACAACGAAGAACAGTCATAATTAATGTTAGTTTGGCTTTTTAGCTGCTAGGCCTGCATTCTGAGGTTAGAAATACAAAAATACAAATTCAGGGCACTATTACTGTACTTAAGGGCTCTCCTGATGCATATAACAGACCAGCAGGTTTTCTTTTCTCTTATATTCCCCCTTTTTTTGATAAAAAGAAGAAAAAAAGTAGACAGGCTACCAGGAAACAGTTTCATGTTTAAGATAAAGGATTACAATAAAAAGTACCTACATAAATGAACTCCGGTTTATGAAGCTATGAAAATACATTGAGACGTGTTTTATAACACTGGGCTAACCATGCTTTACAGCTGTACAAAAGCTATTCGGCCACTTACAGTACAGGCCATAAAGCTGCTAATGCAGAGAGTCCTTCCTTCCCCACCCCGACTGCTGCACAAAAGCTTCGCCTCCGTCAGCGCGCGGATGCAGCGAGGATGCGCTGAGCCATGACCAGGCTCCAACCCAAGGCCCTGCTGTCACTGGGCAGGTAGGTAGTGCTCATGACGGTACGAGAAGTGCTGCTGATTTCAGCAGGATTCAGCTACATGGGAATTTTCAAGATGCTCCTGGGCTGGACCTTTGACCTGAGTGTATGAATCACGCCAAAGGGATCCCACAGCAGGCTGCCTGTGCAGGACCAGGGTGCAGTGGAGCTGCAGAGTCTAAGGTCAGCTCAGCGCTCTTCCAGCAGCTTTGGGCTGAGGGAATTTCATGCTTATGAGCCCCAGGAGGGTTACAAACCACTGACCAGCAATGAGGGAAGCAGTGGCGGATTCTCCACTTCAACGCAGTGAAGGGTGGGAAGATTTATTTTGCACAAAAATATATTTAATGCATCTCTCTACCTGCTTTTAAATGCTTTGACCATCTAGATCTATGAAACTCCATCAGTACAATTTGAAAGATAGCCTTAATGGCAATACTCAGAATTACCAGTAAGGACTAAGATGCTTATTGATTACTGAGCCAGGGTCAATGCTTTTGTCATCCTGCCTATGCAAAATATCTACAGGGAAGAGCTCTTAAGTTTTTAGTGTTTCTGCAAAAGAAATGCATTTTTAACACCCAAGCACAGACCGTGTTAAGTGGAGGAGTCGTGTCTCCTCTCTCTTTTTAAAAATCATGGTTGCTGATAAAATAAAATCTGCACTGTGTTTGGTATGCAGTCACAAACCTTTCTTTGAAGCTATCACTGTTTCAATCAAGTGTACAAAATAGGCGTTAGCAGGTGTGAGTTGTTTCAGATGATATATCACTGGCCTGAAGTCGAAATGAAAAGTACTTTTCAAGTTATTTTCCACTGCTCCTTGGCTTATCTCCTTTGGCATTAGAGGCAAAAGTGCTGAGAAACTGCCGTGAATGATGCTGTCTGACTATACATGGAAAAACCTTACAAGAGGGAGCCTGTGCTAGCATGGACAAATGACGAGCCTTCACCTTCAGCAAGAGCTGGGGTGGTGTCTTTCACCTGCCAGACCACAAGTGCTAAAACGACAGGAGAATACCTAGTTTTGTGGGTCAGCAAATGTTTCATAGCCTTTAGCACACTTGGGAATACATGAAAGCTACAAACAATTCTGGTTTTCATTGAATTTTATGTCATTTTGATGATCACATACTGGCTAACACGGACTCACAATACACGATTTCCCCTCTGAAACAAACCTCTTGTGGTTTGAGTGTAAAATGGTATGTTAGTTCTTGGCTTTTTTCTACTTCTAATTTGTTTTGGCTACAGTGCAAGGAAAACTCAAACATTTGATTAAGTTTCACCATCTTCAGCACATTGAAATACTAGGCTAAATAAGGATGCTTCTTTTTGTTTTTCCCCCCTCCTGTTAGGCACTGTAAGAACTCCTTGAAAACCATAACTTCTCTCACTATGTAGACATACAGCACCAGTATGACCAGAACAATTGGTTTAAGTTCTTGAAGTACTACAATCGTACAAATAAATCACGTTCAATCTTGCAGTGCAATATTTTTTATATAACTTTGTGTACATATATGTGCATATACATAGGCATGATTTAAATAAGGATGTAGAAGTTCCATGTGCACAACCAGTTTCTGGTTTTTCTGAAAATCATTTGTGCTTTCAGTTAGAGATTTTCAAGATAAGTAGCAGCTTACTTGTAAAGCTAAATAGTAACAAAAAATAATAATAAAAAACCCCAACAATCTTCCGCCCATTGGCCCTTGCAGCATAAACACACAAATGTGAATGCCACCATTGTTACTCAGAACCACTGAAGTTCCTTTTTGAGTGTCAAACTATTTCTACACTAAACCAGTTACAGCACAAGCTGGGGAAAGGCAGGCACAATGTGCTTTCTACAAAATGTGTGGTTTTTACACATTTGGAGGAAGAAAGGTCCACGTACAGCGGCACTGCTTCTACAAAAAAACCCCAAAAACATAAATTAAGAGAGATACTCTTTATTTTAAGCTTATTGTATAATTTCTGTTCTTGATCCTGTTAAAAATGGTTTACCAGGTTAGACTACTATGATGGGGATTATAAAACAGTTCCTGTGCTTGGAAGTACTTTAAATCTACGAGCCGTGTTTCTATTGCTGCTTTGTAGCTCAAAACCCAAAACTAGTGATGATTTTATGAGTTGCTATAGTCTAGACAACTCAGTTACTTTTCAATGAAATTGTTCCTTGGGGAGAGTACTGTGAAAATTCCCATACAACTAATGACAGGTATGTGCAACTAAAATAGAACTCTACAGCACAGTAGCTTTACAATTACCAGTGCAATTTATGTCTGTATCAAACAGGAATGCTCTGAAGGGGCTGGGAAGACGAAGTACAATAAACAGAAGGTTCCATGTAAAGCTACCTGTAGTGAGCGAGGTAAGGTGAGATGCAGAGTTAAAATTTTTGATGTGCCTTCTCCTCTGGCAAGATTCAGAGTTCTACTAGAAAGAGCAAAATCTGACAACTGAGTCAATCTTCCCAGAACATATTTTTATAGGAAACTGGGCTCAACACATTTTTACTGCCAAGTTAAAGAGCAAATAAGAAATTTAACTAAATTATAAGGGAAATGCACCCATAAAACAGGAAAAGAAAGGAAAACAGAAAATGCAGAGGGAACAATTGTGATTAAAAAAAAAAAGCCTTCATGTATTTTCCCCTCACAACACAGCTCTATTTTTCCCCATCAGCTGTTTTTTACCTCAATCTTACTTTCCTCTGTATACACACGGTTGCAAATGGCCTTTTAACTTAAAAAGTAATTTCAACTTTAAAATAATTGCATTTTGTGAATGTAGTAAAGGTCTTTCTGTACTTAGGTTATGTTAGTTTAGGATGGAGTTAGAAAAAGGATTAAGACTGGGAGGTTATCATGATATATGTCCTTGTGAAAACCAGAGAAAAAGTTAATTAAAGGAGAATCCCCATCATTTTGCCCCATCTTTGATCAATGGGAATCACAAACCTCTGAAAAAGGAAGACGCTCATGGGTTGTGCTGGCTTGTCTCGCACAGCCTTGTAGAAATACTTTAAGACCCACACCCCAAAGATACAGGGCTTTGAAAGAACCATATGCACATTCTTGGGACCCTGTGCTTCTTGCAAACATTTAACCAACACTCCTTTCTCACCTGATCTATCTGCACTGAAAAAGTAAACTAAATCAGATAACTCACATAAGGCAAACAGGCACTAAGAGACAAAAAAAATGACACCATGGCATCCCTTGTAAGAGAAATAGCCATCAAGCTTGGTCCAACTCTCATCCCTTTTTGGATCCAGCCAAACTGCAGAGCTAGTAGACAGGTAATCACACAGATTGATTTCAATACATGGCAAGTAAGAAAATGGTACAAAGGAGGAAAATCAAGATACTCTTTGGTAGATCAAAGATAAAAATTAAGTGACTTAAACAGAAAAGTTCTGTCTGTAAACACTTGTCCTGTTTAGATTTCTTAGTCAAAATCTCTCCCCCCTTTCATTCTGGCACACCTACTCCACTTCCTCACCTGAGTCTTGACCCCCCGCAACACCTCAGTGCTTACAGCCCCCTCTGCACTCCCACAGGATGTTATTGTTCATCTCCAACAGTAAATACAAGAAACTAATCCATCACTGGAAGTCGCTTTTACTTACTGACACTGCTTTATCAGAATTCCACAAAAACTGCTCAAGAAAACAGGAGCAACAAGAGTTACAGCAGTCTGCTGGTGGCCCCTCAGCAGGAGAGGACTCCAGCCACTTCAGGACGTCAAAATACAGTTACTTCCACACAATCTAGGTGTATTTGGACATCACTGAGCCACCAATTTGTGCAGGTTTGTTCTTCATCTTCATAACTTCACACTGTTTGATTTGGGGCTGTAAGTTAGTAATTGTTATTTACCATGCAGTCACACTCTAGTTAGAACAATAGCACTGTGGCTGTGCATGCAACACAAGATCATTTTTGCTCCACAAATCTTCCAAGCTTAAGTTTCAGTATGTTCTGGGAATGTAATTATTTTGGTTTGGTTTGTTTTTTCCAGTCAGTAACCAATATAATACATACTCTTGACTCTGTAAGGAACCCAGACTGCCACCTGACAGCAGATGCCTGTGAGAAAAAAAGGGATCCATTTCTGATGCACTTAGCCAAGCACAGTGACAAGCACTGCAATATTTTTCACTCTGGATTACTGAAAGAAAGAGCTGAATATGTATGAGGTTAAAGCCTGGCTCCCTATGTGGCATCTCTTAGCTGGGAACAAATTCCACCTGTGCTAAGAAAACTCCTGTAAGAAATAATTGCACTTTTACTTACTATTTTTCATTGTTACTGGAAACATCCTCCTATAGCTTTATTCTCTAAGGCAGAAATTAGAAACTACCACAGATTTTACTTATTATTCATGCTCAGTCACAACCTCAGCTAAAAGCTCGTATTATAAACCCACACCATGTCTAAGCACACGCATATATTATAGTTAACTCATATGTTGATCAACTGTTTTACACAATGCCATTCATTGTGTAAATGAGAATAGGTGCCTCAGATAGCTAAATGCTGGTCAAACATAAGTATATATTAATTAGCATGGGATTAATATTGGCCCCCAAACCTGCAATTAGATGGAATGATTTTGGCTCCAATAATTAGAAGGAACGGTCTCTCTCATCTGCACAGAAATGTGAATTCCTGGCACCCAGTAAAGCCTCTCACTTTTGCCACAGACCACAATACAGTTTCCTCAAGGCATTTTATCATACCTTGCAGGCCTGGAATATTGAATGCATTCAGAAAAACTTTCATTATGCTGGAGAACAGAATTTGGTCTTCATTTAGTGAAGTATGGCTTAGTTATTTGCCCATACTGTTTATACAAGAGTGGGTCTATATATCTAATTTTTTAATAAAAACATAGCAAACGAGTCCTCTAGCCTCTGAACAGGCAATTAAGCAAGCAGAAACTTCTATCAATCTGAACAACTAATGAGATGGTTCCTCAGCCATCTGAAAGTGTGTTTTTTCAAGCTGCAGTAGAACTTGGTTGATTTGTGCTTTACTGTGCTAGACACCCCATAAGTCAAACACACAAAAATGTAGCACTCTCAGCCCACTTCTCGGCAATGCTTTAATAAAAGAGCCCTGGGATTTGATCTCACTCATATTTCTCACATTTCTACTTTATTTTTTTCAATCACATCTGCATGATACTACACTACATTAACTTAAGGTGTAATAATTAAACCCGAGCATTTTACAATATGCTAACGCAGCCGAACACAAGTTTTTGAAGTGGATGCTTTTGTGCATACCTGAATTCTTGATCTTGTAACTCTGCAAGCGCGGAATACTACGTTCCAGTCTGACAAAACACTTGTTACGTGCTCAAATCAGGCACTTACCTCCTCAATGGGTATTAGGTGCTTAACATTAAACATGTGCTCAACAGCACTTGACCTGAATTTGAAGCATGATTTCCAAAAGCCATCACTGTGTACTTGCTTCCACTGACTTGTCCTCACTACCAAATACTAATTTCAAGCACCTTCATAATGTTGATAGAAAAATATTTTGCAGTGCACTACCCTCAAAAAACAGAAGCCCGCCACAAAAGAGCAATCTCTTTCTATCTGTACTGAGCCAACCTGCATTGCACAAAGAAAAAGCTGTTGCAGATTATCAGATGAAGAGTGGATTTAATGGTTCACAGTCTACTCTGGTTCGATCTAATTTGGAGTTCAGAAATGCCATCTGCTGACAGAAGCCAAAGAGATTTCGATATAAGTAGCAGTTCTGTTACAAATACAGATTAATTTAGCTACACACTACTAGCACATCCATAAGCAAAAGAAGTTTGAGCACCTAACTACTCCTCCTCCTCCTCTCAGTCTTCATTTAATTTGTGGGGACACACACATCCTGTTCTTTTACGTTTCTATTGTCCACTTTTAACTTACAAAGTGGCTTTGCTGAGCAGATCTCTTTTTCTTGCTGGATTCTGTTTAACATGCTGCTGTAGCACCCTGCGTACAGCTGTCTGTGCCATATGATTACTTCATGGTTGAAAGCATAACATACGGACACGGCACTGAAATGTCAGCTGCTTTGATACCTATGAAGAAGAAGGAGCTTTTGCATTAAAACAAGACAACACATTTTTAAACAAGTTAAAGTAGTAAAAATTCAGAATTTCAACTATACCAGTTTCCGGCATGCCTGTTACTCTATCTCAGTGCCCAATTCCAACGGTCGGTCACTGCTGTGCTACAGATTGCTACTGATTGGATTGTGAACAGTGGGTGTTTCTCTTTCAACTTTTGCGTTCTTGGAAAAGAAAGGGGAAACGACTCAGAAGAAGGCCCTTGGCCTTCCTTTGTGAGTTATCCATGAAGGCAAATGCTATACAGCAGAGTTACAGGAACAGTGTCTCGTGTCATTGAGATAACGTTACTTAGATAACAAGGTTCATTGGGAAAACTCAAACTGCCACAGTGGGAAGCAAAGCTCCCACAACAGACAAGTCCTTAATGGACCAGAAGCAAGGTGGATTCTTACAGATTAATTTCCGAGTCCCCATTGCCTTTGGCAGGAGCACAAAGGAGATCTTTAGTTGTAATATGCAGACTTTCCTCCCCTGTAAATTAGACACCCATAGAAGGAACAATGAAACTCTAAATTATTTTATTGGTAGCAAGAACTCTTTAACAAAAGAAGGAAGCTGTAATTTTTTGGTCGTTATTTTGACAGTAGTTGCATTTGAATCGTGAACAAAATACAGATGAACAAGAGAAAATGTTAATAGTCTAAGAATCCATTAATTTCATTGAATAAGTTTATAGACACGCTATTTTAATCTTAGAAGATACTCCATAATGATGTAAATGGGATGCAATTATCTCTAATTTAGTTTGTTAACTAAACCTAAAACAAACACAAACATATTTAAAATCATTGCAGATATTTAAGAATGCAGTCACGCTAGGTATCAAAATTACTTCTAATTACACAAGGCTCTGAAAATACTAGAAAACTGTTTTTTTTTAATTGAGAAGATATTGAATTTCACTCTCTGCCTTTAAATCACACATTGCATAAAGTCATGGTTCACCACTAGTATGATATATTAGAAAAAAAATGGCCCATTTCACATGATATATTCTAACTGGCTGAAACAGTGCAGCTTTAGGATTACTGACACGGCTACAAAGCAGTCTTGATTTCAATTTATGAATATGCTCTATATATCTAAGAAACTACTCAGTTACTATAGAGCTACTAAATCATCATTCAAATAGTATCCTTAGATAGTAAATGTAATGGTTTCCACATCAATAGTAGTAACGTGAAAGCTTCAGTCATATTTCTTTTTAGTCTTAAAATACTGTTGTACTGAATTTTTAAGCCAACTTGATTTACATTATCACTGGTTGGATCTCAGATTCCTTAAAGGTTAAGTCCAATCCTACGAAGTACTTTTTACTCCAAATTAAAATTAATCGTTAATTTCATGTTTTACTAGAAAGCAAAAAAAACCAAACCACCAAAACAAACCCAAGAAAGAGGGAGAAGAGAGGGAAGGAGAGGGAAGGAGAGGGAAGGAGAGGGAAGGAGAGGGAAGGAGAGGGAAGGAGAGGGAAGAAGTTAGGTATTATCTGTGGGTAGAAAATGGGGTCACATTTGTAAGTATTGAGATTGGGATAATGGAAATGTCAAGGAAGTTTGCCATAATAAGGAAAAGCAAAAATCTTTCAAATGCAGTCAATCAAAACCAACTGTATAAATATGAATCCCCAGGAAGGTATTTATCCTAATTAATAAGATAAACCAATAGTTAGTCACCTACTTAAACGACAGCTGCAAGTCAAAATGGGTCTTGCCAGTTCCCTCCTGAGGTCAGTTATGACCACCCATGGAAACTTCAGTCTTTCATCGTCTTTACAAGTGGGAGGACTGACAGAGGCTGGAGGCTGTTCCAGCCAACCATAGCATCCTTAATGCTCGCTGCTAGGACTGGCTGCCATCCTCTGCCCAACGGGATCGGGCAGTAAGTAGGTCTATAAACCTATTAGAACAGCATAAATGTTATAACTTGTAATCTATTAAAATCAAAATAAACAGGAAAGGAGGGCTGAGAGCCAGTTTCTTCAGAACAAAATCTAAAGCTAACTATGAGGTTTTCAAATATTTCAGCTTTTTTTTTGGGCGGGTAGGCAAGACTTAGGTTTGAACCATTAAAAAGCTCGTTGATAGTATTAAACTCTTTAGGATTTATAAGAAGGCCAAAAAATCACTCCAGGCCGAAATTTACTATCCCAGGCCTGGAATCATTTAACAACAACAACAAAAAAAGCCATAAATATGGAAGAAAAACCAAAGCAACACAAAACAGTGGTTTCAGATGATTTTTGGCACTCCTTCAATGCAAAAGTGGATGTACTTTTTAAAAATATTTTTTTTACAGTCTGAGATTCATTACTATGAATTACTTTCGTAACTAAAATTGGGACCAGATTATTTTAATAATGAATTACCAAGAAGTTACTATCACTGAATCTTTTTTAAAGCTTTTCAGTATGAAGAGGTATGATAATTTTCAAAGGAATGTCAATGGTCTGACCTACACTCAAAAGCCAGGAAGTTAGGGGTGGAAATTTCATCTGTAAGCCACACAGATGTATGAAAACATTTAAAAAATTAACAGCGTATGTTGAAGATGCAATGTCAGCTCCATTTTTATCCATAACTAGACTTCATTAGTGTTGTGGGTTTAAAATTGACATTTAAAAATAGAGGCAACAGTAGTTTTTGTGACTTAATTGAGTGCTCCTTAAATAAAGGGATATTTCAATGTTTGCAGACTGTTAAGGTCTTTCCAAAATAAGCTATACGCTGGTGCTACTTAGCTCTATTTCCCCATCACCCAAAGGAGCCTGTATTGCTGATGGAAGCCATTTATTTTACTAACTCCTGCCTGTGAACTCTAACAAGAGCTTTTAAGCCTACTAACTCCTGGGAGACGCTATTGTTAAAATGAAAACTGCAAAAATTTTTTCAAGTGAACTTTCTGCGATCATTAGAGGACGCAGGTCTTAAGAAGAAAAGTTGTTATAAGAGAGGGAACAAAAAGCCCAATATAAGCAGACAGCACATGCCAGTCACCCCTGAGGGAAGAGAGGGGAGGCATAGAAAATTAACTGCTGCATTTCTACTTCCCACCAAAACCACAAATGGGCTGTTTCAGGGACTAACACATACAGATTCTGCAGATAAATACATGTCTATCTCATTACCCAAGAAGAGTCTTAAAGAGCACGCTTCTTTACTAAATATTTCTGCTCCCACGTGAATAATCTCATTTGCACCTAAGAAGGTGCTACACATATGCACGCAACATTTGCAGCATGTACATGGGTCAGCTCGGAAGCTGCCCAGCTTGGTCTGTGAATTTGACCTGTAGTCTTTTGGCACGGATTTTTACTGCGAAACTTAAGAAATGTGCTCTGTGGCCAAAGCACCTTAAACCGTTTCTTATCAACTTTCACAAGCTAAGTGCGTTTGAGCCTGGTCAATACATGAATGAGAAATCGTTATATGAAATTACGCTTGGCTGAGAAATGACAACAGTAGCTTAAGAGTATCAGGAAATGGGGGGACTTAGCGGTACGGACACGCACAAGGGTGACTGGGATTCAGGCAGCTGCTGGCTTCACCCAAGACAAGACTACCACACCTAACTAAGCCAAGATGAGTAACACATGTAAAGGGAGGACAGTACGTGGAAAATGGGACCCACAAGATTAGTGAGGCTCCTCCTTTCTCCCTCGAATGGCAAACATCCATATAGGACAGCTACTCTCTGCTAAGGGACATGCATATTTGTATGCCAGCTTGCCAGCCTGTAAGACATGCTTTCTCTCTGCCTTCTGAAGGGGCACTGTCTTGGGAGTTACACCTTGTGCAGTAACAGTAATGCTGGGCACACTGCTGAAGTTTGGTACTCTAAGAAAGTATTGAACAACTGAGATGGGAGATAAAAAGAGAAACTGCCGTTCTCAATGCTTCATTAATAAATCAAAGTGATCCTGTTATATTTTTGACAAAGTATGGGTCTAAAGGAGGATGAGGACAATGATTATGCTTGAATTATAACAATTACTTAATATCACCCCAGATGATGCCCTTGCAGGCAACCTAAGGAAAAACAGGCTGTTTATTTCCTCAAGTTGCCACAACATACATGCTTATTTGCATTCAAAGACGAGTTAACAAGAGTTTGCCCAGAGTAAAAATCAAAGAGGATCACACAGAAGGAATACAGAAATATTCTTCATTCTCACTGGACACAATGGAGGGTATGTCTGTAGGGCTTGAAAGTTGCATAGGCACTGTGAGACTGAAATGCAGGCCAATTTACATACTCTTATTTCCCTGAAACAAATCTTGCCTAACTATCCTTGCTTTTATCACCTTGTTAGTCTACTGCCATATATACTTGCACTTGAAGTAAAAAAGGTTTTTATCACCAGTGAGCTGCCTGTCTAAAACTAGCCTACTAGCCTTCCTGAGCTCCCTCTGCAGGCACTGAACCCACAGAAAGAGAAGCTCAGCCACGACAGGACTCAGAGCACCTCATCTATGCAAGTACTAACCATCGCGGAGAGTAAAACTCTATGCCAAGCAAACACTGCAAAAAATTCAGTACTTAGCAGAAAAATCTCAATGCTTATTTTAGGTTGAGAAGAAATTCTAAGGTTACAAAAACGGAAATTCTGGGGTGAGGCTGCTGAAATACAACTCAGTAAAAAAAATCTTCAAGAAAAAAATATATGGGTTTTGCTACCAGGCTATTGTAAACCCTAACCTTGGACCAGGGCACCAGTGGGGTACTCGGAACAGAGGGTATAGAAAGTGGAAGCCAATATTATTTATAGGCTGGCAGGCAGGATTCCCAGAAACTGTTAGCCAAAACAAGCTGATTCTCCTAGCTACAGGTAAAAAAAATCATTCTGAGTAACTTGAAAAGTTTGAAAAATATATAAATAATAAAAAATAAAAGTATTTCAGTAAACAGATAATGGCTTTTTTTTCTGTAGCATTTGATGGAACACGTTTCAAAGAGTACATCACTGACCACTGTTACTGACAGATGTGCAAAGTTATACTACCTGACCACATCACGAATTAGCCGTCCCAGGAGGAGCTGTACAAAAAGTAAAACAAAACAAAGCAGAAAATCCTTGACATCTGTATGATGTCAAGGAAATGAATCAGTTTGCTTCAAGCAGGAGATAATAAAGAAAATCTTACTTCTAAAATTTTCTCTATTACATTAGGACTTTATCATTTAGCTGTTCTCAACCTGCTTCCCTTTTTCATATGCAGGGACATACTGTATGACCAATTCATTTCAGAACTTCCAAACAGTGTCACAAGGACCACTACAACTTTTCCATTTAATCACTAATATTAAAACATTAAATAGGTTACATAAAACACATGGCATAGCAGTTTATCAAAGCAGGGCTGCTCATGTGATTTCCTAGTGAGAAGAATATGTTGTGTCTATTTATTACAGAACAGAAGAGACATATTGTATGCATTTGGCTTTTTAGAAGTATTAATATTTAATCTGAAGTGTATCAGAATTATCTGACAAGATCTCTACCTAGAGTAAACCAGACGGACTTGGGCCAAGAGATCTGTTTCAGCACAGAAAGCAGTCTTCACATTCTCTAATCAATGATAATAATTATTCCCAGGAATTTTTTACTTGAGAAAACCACTGGAACACTTGTTTTTGAAGAAAACACAGATCACGTTTTTAGTACATTACTTTTTTGAACGTAGTTTCATAATGAAAGTTATGTCTGCTTCATGACAGCAGCAGAACATTCATCCCTGTCCACTCATTTATCTATGAATTCAACCCCTCCTGGCGGGGAGGGAAGAAGGAAAGGAGTAAGGAAGAGAGGATCCCAACCACTTTTATCTTAAACTGGCACTGCACCATGTGCAATACTGATTCATCAGGGGTATTTTGCACATTTGGAATTTCTGATAAGGTTATTTTCTACATGTAAAAATTTTAGCTGTAATTTTTAAAGTTAAATGTCCTTCCCTGGACAAAGAGTTTGGAAACAAATGCCCAAACACACTTTAGAGATTGCAAAATAAGTGCAAAATAAAAGAGCTCAAAGCTTTTCTGTTTTATTTTTAGGGGGTGGTTCTTCTCAATGCCTCAGTATGCCTATTGTTCTCTGAATGCCACGTAGCAAACCTGCTAGTTCATATGGGGTACACCAAACCGTAGGTGCTTACCTGTAGGAGTACTACTGCGAAACGAAGAGGAGGGAGTGATTGGAGGGGTGACTGGAGGAGTAAGGCTTCCACTGCTGTGGCGAGGTGGAGTAGATACATTCCCACGGGACACTGTGCTTGACAAAGTCAAAGAAAGTTTCGGCTGAATCTTTTTCTTCAAAGACTCCTGCTCACGTCGAGCTGCATCAGTCATAAATCTAGAACAAGGACAGTCATGAGGATGAGAGGCTTAAACACTGTCCACAAGCAAGATTAGGTAAAGATCAAGTATTTTTCACCCTCAGTGACCAAATGGAGCTTTAAGTTCAGCCATGACAAGTTCCTCGGCAACACACAGATTTCAAGAATTTCTCTGTCAAAAGCTTTATTCCAGTGTTCAAGATCTAGGCCTCTTTCTTCTGGTTTTGATAGAACTTAGACTAGAAGTCTGCACCACGTGCAAACACACTGGCTTTTTTTAAACTCTAACCAGAAAACAGCATTGCATACAATATTATAGTAATTATACTCAATCCTTTAAAATTACTGCACTCCAGCCTTCTATGAAAAAGTAGTTGAGTAGCTGTAATGGACAAAAATGATAGGGGCAAATGTACTGAATCTGAAGGTCAAAGGGATAGTATGAATTACATTGTAGAAACATCATTTTCAGCTTAGGATAATCCTTGTTCTGAAGGTTTTAGACAATGTTGCCTGACATAAAAGACGTACAATTAAACTGCAATTTCTCAAACTGAGTTCCCAACTCTTGAAAACCAAATGAGGTCTCTCTGTAGAGCTTTGGCACATGTTGCTGTAGGCCTAATGCAACTCAAGGTTCACCTCTGTGGGATGCTGAAAAGGAATTCTACCAGTAAAATGCAAGATGTGCACTAGTAGTGCAGTAATTCCAACAGTGCAACTCTTTGCGTGGGATCTTTCACCTGGAATAAAAATAGCTTTCTTCACTTCGATTCCTTCTCAAAAAGAAGGAAAAAGACCAAGTGCCTGCACAGAGTTACACCAGAACACCTGATACTGCATTATGCTGATGCTGAAAGCATCACTGATGGCACCTGGATTAACCCTCACTTGAAAGGACTGGGGTTCTCCCACTACGGGAGAAGACTTCATGCACTTAGCATTCATGCAGTCATTTAATCCTTTGTTTTTCCCCTTCACTACGTAAGCAGCCATCTTGAAGGATTCCTAAGAAGACAGGCTAGAGTAAATCGCCTTGTCCATACAGTCCTCTGTCCTTCATGCTGAAGTACAAAATAGGCCTGTCAGTGAATACAATATGCACTAGGATGTAATATGGAGTAAGAAGTTGCACCCAGACATTTGTCTGCCCAGGTTAGAGACAGTGAACCAGGTTTTAGACAAGACGCAGTTTTACATGATGACCTCTTGCAACCTTGGCAAACCATGAAGGATGCATTCAGAGAACACGGTGCAGCCAGTATGATGTGCTTGCCCCGGAGCCAGCTGTCACCCAGGAACTCACATCTACAATCCAGTAATGAAACAGAATGTCAAAAATTACCAGCAGTTACTTATATTGGACTAAGTGAGGGTGATGTGGCTTTCGTTAAAGTCACCCTCTCCTCAGAGTAGCACTGGAAAGAGAATGAGGCAGACTCAGGGATAGAAGGGAACACAGAGAACAAGTCTGTGCAGGAAATAATGAAGATAGTTAGTTGTTGTATTCAGCGTTGGTGGTTGGGTTTTGGTAGCAGAGGGGGCTGCAGGACGAGAAGAGGTCAGGGGCTGTCTCATGCCAGACACAGCTGGTTTCAGCCAGCTCCCCAACAGACCCACCACATGAAACAGCTGAGCCCACCAGAGAAGCTAGTTGCACCTCAGTGAGAACATCTTTAAGGAGAGATAGAAAATTCCAGAGGAAGAGAGGTAAAGGGAACAAAGGAGGGAACTACAAAGGGAATGAGAAAATAACAAGGTCAGAGGAGCAGGAGGTGCTGCATGGTGGAGGGCAGGTACACCCCCAGAGGCACTGCAGGCTCTGGCCAACATCGGAACACAGGAACAGAGTGACACACGAGGGGTGGCAGAAAGAAACTGCTACAGCCTGACCCCAACGCCTGCACCACTTGTTGCCTCACCAAAGCACTGAACGCAGCCTGCAGTGGTAGCAGGGGAGGAGGGATGTCTGGAGTCAAGTGAGCCTGGGACTGAAGGTGAGCCTGGGAAAGCGGGAGGAAAGGTGGCTTCCCCCTGCCAAGTGTTGTAGGGTTTTTCTTTTGTTTCACAATAACCAATACCCAAATCAGGAATTAAATATTTACATTAGTTGGCAATACATTAAATTAAATTCCCTGAGTTGAGTCTGTTTTGCCTGTGACAGTATTTGCCAAGTGATTCCCTTTATTTCAGCCCATGAGTTTTCTCGCTTCTGCTGGGATTGGGGTTTGGGGGTGAGTGAGCCAGCTGCTATGTGGGTACTCAGCTGCTAGCTCTGGCCAACCCACCACTCTGTCAAATATCTTGTCATGCAACAACTATGTTTGCTGTGTGACCAAACTGCTGTCATGTGACTTAATGTTCCTAATCATATGAGAAGGCCTGGAAGCATTCCCTTATGTATGTCCAGAATCCAATAGAGGACTGGGAAATACACTTTTAGCTCCCAAAGAAGAGCTCTCCTGAGAAGAGGGAGGCAGAGGGAATACTGCCACACCAGTCACCTGGTTCACCACTTTATATCCTGCCATCCTATGAAGGATCAGGCTTGCTGGACAAACTGATTCCTCAGACAAGCTCACTGAACATGACCATCAGTTCACATGGGTCTTGCAACAATATGTAATATCTGCCACAGCATCCGTAGCATGGTGCTGTAGGACATTTTCTCCTCTGGACATCAAACAACAATTTACATTAACATGAATATCTCTATTCATTTAAGCTCTGTAAAACCCCAACCTTTTGTGACTGCTTGCAATGCATGGGCTGTTGGGGTGGAAGCTGGGTAGATTCTACTGGCCCTGAATCCAGACCTGACTGTGCTTGTGGGGAAACCTCTGAGAAAAAACAGCTCTTGTGGAACAGTAAGGGATGCATAGGGAAGAAGAAGAGAGAAAGAAAAAAAACCAAAACAAAACAAAACGCATGTTTAAGCATCTGTGCCAAATACGAAAGAAAAATTTGGCCTAGATACAAGAAATCCATCTCTTCTGCAAAAGAGATTTTTGTATTTGTGTGGCACAAACTGTGGCACAGAGCAATAAGGATGCATCCTGTCCTGAAGGCATTTCTAAGTGCATCTTTGTCATGATGCGTAGCATCAACACACAATCTACAGACAGACATAAAGAGGTATATGACATGATGTCTTATTGTCTTTGAACAGAGACGATACATCATGTCAAACCCTGGTATGTCATTTTTATGAAGTTAACATTAAAAAAGCAGATATCCATAGTAATGGCTCAGTTTTAAATTTTTCCTCTCAAAAAAAGTGTGCAGTTTGAAAAAACTGTCCCCAAACACTAGTCTAAACTTCATTCAAGAAAAAAAAAAAAGTAGTAAAAGGATCTTAATAAAATGAACATTCCGTACACATTTGCTTTTCTTTAACTAGGAAATGTCTAATTAACTACTTTTTGGAATTTGTACTATGATGTATGCTTACTTCTGGATGGGAAGCCTTATTCTTTAAGAAAATACTATGGCAACATTATAAATCCTTGAGAACTTGGAAGATAACTTCAAGTGTGAGATATTAAAAACAGCAACATGAATATGGCTAATTAATAAATTCAGCCACATATAACAATGTTAAAATAATAATGAGACTTAACTAGTCTGGAAAATCTGGAAAATTAGGAGGTATAGCTGAAAATCAGGAAAAAATGAAGTTATAGCTGAAGCTTCTCCCTGTCCTGTTAACTTGCTCCCATTTGGGCTAAGCATGTTGTGTAAATTCCAAAACCTCATTTGTTGTCTACACTGCAAACCTGAGAGAAATGGAAGGCAGAGTCTGTTGGGGAGTTCAGCTCCTGATATCTCAAATATGGAATTTGATCCAAATCAGATCCAAATACTCCCATAAATGTTTGCTGAAGCATTGGCAGTGCTATGGCTTTGTAAAGGAAACTTCTCTAAATGGATTAAGATAAAACATTTTTCATCATTTTAATTGAAATGCAGTATTATACTTGTATCTATCACAGAATGATAGGGGTTGGAAGGGACCTTGAAAGATAATCTAGTCCAGCCTTTGACCCAACACTGAAAACTCAGCACTAAACCATGTCCCTAAGCACCAGGTCCACACACCATTTAAATGCCTCCAGGGATGGCAACTCCACCACTGCCCTGGGCAGACCATTCCAATGTTTGATAACCCTTTCAGTGAAGAAGTACTTCCTAGTACCCAGCCTATACCTCCCCTGGCACAGTTTGCACCTATTCCCTCTGGTCCTGTCACACATCACCAGGGAGATCAGGCTGTCCCCCTCCTCGCTCCAGCCTCCTTTTAGGTAGTTGTGGAGAACAATAAGGTCTCCCCTCAGCCTCTTCTTCAGACTAAACAACCCCAGATCCCTCACAGAACTTGTGCTCTAGGCCCTTCATGAACCTTGTGGCCCTAACTACAGTGGTATTCTTCAAAGGTTACAATATAGGCATTTTAATGATGGGCATGGAATGACATTTCCAATTAAGGCTTTAATTTTCATGTTGAAAGTACATTACGGTTGCAACATCAAGTGCTTTGGAAAAGAAACAGGCTGGAATTAAGGCTGAATGCTGGTCTCTGAATTACATGACTGCATACAATTTTCCCTGCCTCATTTAAATGCACAAGTGTGGGAAACAGAAAATTAACTGTAACTGACAAAGGCTGCTGTAAGATCACTGAGGTTAAATCCTATCTCCTTGCTTCATAGTCTCTCCCACCATCTTCAGATCCACCTCCTTGGTAAGCAAATCTCCTTCTGCTATTTTCAATGTTTTTTCTTAACTCCATAGCTCTGCCCCTCCACTGTAACCACTACAGAAATTTTAGTCATCTTCCCTGTTGCACAGGATTGTGTTTACACCTCATAAGCCTCTCTCTCTCCAAATCCAACATACCACATTGGCACAGTGAAACAAGGAGAATCATTCAGTTCCCAGCCACTCATTGACCCTGTTTTGACAAGCATGGGCTTTGTGTGCTTTCTTGCTGATGTTTCATAATGTCAGGAAGGAGCTCACTTCTTAGAAAGAAATCTCTTCTACCCCCATTTTTTCTTTCCTTGCCCTTTCATCTTCCTTCTAATTCAACTCTCTGCTCCAAAACGTGTAGGTGCAATGATTTCTGAATCAAGTGCTTGCAGCAACTTTAAGAAAACATGAGCAAAATATAGTAGTTCCCCCTCCTCTCATTCCCTGGAATGGTTCAAGTATTTTTATTGAACCTTTCCCAAGAAATTCAGCCTGAAGGAGACACCCAGCATGGAAAATTTTAGCCCAAACAGCTGAAAGCTGGCAACATAATAAGCAACTGAAACAGTGTTATAATGGAAAGTGTTGCACAACCTTCCATATAGGTGGCAATATAATACAAACAATGTTAGCTGTTGTTACCAACATAAAGAGTCACAAAAACCAGAGGTGATATTCTAATGAAAAAAAGCCTTTTTGAATCAAACCTTTGCAATGTTCCTAAGTTCTGTTGCCCCCAAAAGCTTTGGAATCAAGAACGAACAGAAGCAGAACATGCTCTCTCAGAAAATTCTGTAAGCCAGTAGTGTGTACTGGCTATGTCAGGATAGTGCACCACTATGACTCACATGATGATGTCAGAATTAGGTTATCATAAAACTCACTACACACAACTCTTAAGACAGTTTAAGAGCTCTGGACACATATAACCAGACTGAGAGTAAGGGTAGTTATGTAAGCGAGCTGCGTATAAACTGCAAATTTTTACTTGAGTTCTCACTTGAAAGGGGAAAAACCCAAGCAGTCTGCCCTTCAGAATATATCTTTTTAATAATGGTCATAAGGATACGAGGTGCCCTTTCTTCCTCTTCCCTGCTGCTGCAGCTCACTGGTGCAGGAAGTCAGCCCTGCTGGGGCCAGATCTGTTTCTATGGCCACAGGCATTTACGCAGACAGTGAAGAAGGTGCACCACAGCTTCCTGGGGAGATCTGAGTACTAGCTTTCTGCACTTGGTTTCTTCACCATCTAGTCTCCAAATAGAGGAGATTATGCAATCACAAGTTCATCATTCTTCAGTTACTGCACATGCACACAAGAGAGAGAAGGGTGATTACTCTGAGCTTGCAAAATAAGCAGATGACACTATGGAGACACTCCAGCCCAGGACTGCTCCACAACACTGCCTAGTTGCATGCCAGCTTAAAAAAAAAGATAGCACTACCTGACAACATATATGCCTTTGTCCTGTGCCTCTCCACTGACAAGCTGCACTAAACTGCAACAGGAAAAGGTAGCAGAACAGAATTAGTTCTGAACTTTTCGCATTAGCTCACAGAAAATGATGGAAAAACATTCATAGCAACATGCATCTCACATTCATGTTTGCCTAATTTGGCTAACCAGTACTGGGAAAAGCCCATCACCTTTCCCAGAACATAAGAAATCATGCTGAGCTTCCACCACTCATATTTCAGCAGACTGCTCCTTAACCCAACACTTGGTCAACTTCAAGACTAGTTGGAAAGAGGAGAAAAAAAATCCATGGTGCTTTATAGCCGATCTGTGCTACTTTCCAGTTGTATAATATTTAAGTGAAAAGTGGTCAAACTTACCTGACAGATAGGGCGCACGCTAGTTTAACTGCACACCCGAAGCTGCACATTAATTCTCCTGCTACACTTTACACCTGTAAGAGCAAGGTGCTGGTAATACCTGCTTTTCTCCTCAACTTTTTCCTACTTTTGTCTCAAGATGTTTACATAATTCATTGTCAGTACTGTAGCAAGATGTGGGAATGGTAATTTTAGCTCCCAGTCTTCCTCATCACATTAACAGTGTTTAGGGGAAAAAAAATGGCTAGGATATGGCTGGGACGGAAATCACCTCTAATCATACATTACTGTAAAACGTCAGGAGAGCTCTACTTTGAAGAGGGATTAGGAGGATCCGCTTCTCAAGACAGGACCTCATTTCTGCAGGGTGGGACTCTGTGGACACTGAAATACACTAGTGAACCCTCCACAAAGCGAAGACAAAGCAATATGGTTTGAGGAGACAACTGTTAAGTTGAACTCTTATTCGGTTAAGGAGAAACCTGGAGAAAGCTAAGTGGTGGGAGTTCAGCAGTAGGCTGTCTTGTCTCCTGGGAAGGATGAAAGGCTTTTCTCAGTTGAACTTCACAAAACCGGGTCAAAGCAGTGCCAAGCAATGTCCCACTAACGCCCTGCCACACTATTTATGTGATAATGAGGAAATAAATATATGAGCAAGTTTCATACCATCCATTAACTCAAATTATTTGATGAACACCCTTGAGCACTCTCACATTCCATTCTTTGTAGTGTGGGGAAACAGAAGTATTCTGCAGCTCCATACAAACCTCTCTTGCCTCACAGAAGCTATCAGGATTTTTTTTTTTCTTTAGAGACCTCCCATTACAGTGTAAGTAGAACTCTAAAAAGAAATGACAGTGTGAAAAAGCCCCATTAAGATGTCTGCATAATCACACACAATCCTCCTCACTATTTCCATTACAGAGTATTTGCATAGTATAAAAACATACCATTTAACAGATCTCCATTTGGCTTGGCTTGTTTTTTTTCCTGATGTCACAAAAAACATGAAAAATGGGGAAGAAAGAGCACAAAGTAACAATCCCCTCTCAATTCTTCCCCCAAATCTGTATCACATTTCACAACAGGCTGTAACCAGATCAAACAAATCATTAAAGGGCATTTCTATGTTTCTGGAAAGAACAGTTTCAGACCAATATATACTCTGTAATTCTGTGATATATTGTAGAAACACCACACACATAAATTGCATTTGAACATGCACATTCATCTGAGATCAGGTCTCACAAAAGAATTCAGTGTTCATTCTCGGCACCAGTTGTACTCGGACTCGTCTATTGAAAGCTTTCCCCACGTCCCAAATAAGGAATTTTTATGACAAACTGATGAATATCTTAGAGAGACAGGACAGAATCAGATTTCTTTTTATTATTAGTCTCAGGAATTATTTATTGCTGGTACAAGTCTTTAATTTCCATTATTCAAACTGCTTTCCTAAGTCGTATAAATATTATCACCACAAAATCAGCTATAGTGTAATACACATTGTTCTGACTGTGTGCATCTTCAACAGATGTAGCAGACATTGTTAGGATACAATGTACCTTGGGAAAAAAAAAGTTAAAAACAAGCTTTGCATTGCATTTTGGCCTCATCACTGAGGAGACTAAAACACAATGTGCAGAGATATTCATACAGGAGATCTGTTAGATACAAGTAAGAGTTCAGTGGATGGACTTTAATCACCTGCTCTTCACACACTCTTGAAAGATACAGTAAGACACAATAAAATATCCACCAAGTAGATATTTTGTGCTTCTAGCATG
Organism: Todiramphus chloris collaris; assembly: GCA_025345505.1. NCBI lineage: Eukaryota > Metazoa > Chordata > Aves > Coraciiformes > Alcedinidae > Todiramphus > Todiramphus chloris. Next base: position 4,811,511 of record JANVCC010000019.1, read on the forward strand.
GAGAATTGATACAGAAGATTGAGTAATTTCATATTTAAACATATGTAAGTGGAGCTATTGGATGGTGATATACCAAATAATCTGTTATCATTCAAATGGAATAAAAATAATGCAGCAATTACCTAACCATCCCAAACCATGTATTTGCATACTGTAAAATACATGTTTTTATTCACTGATGATCAATACAAGCAGTGTTAAAAGTATTGAAAAAGAATTTAGTATCTCTTGATTTCCAGAATATACAAAAAGGTTAGTGAGAATTACATTTCATATTTAGGTTAAATAAAATTGAAACACCGGGCATAAGCCCTACATTCCCACTTTATATCTATTTAACATATCTATTTATTATGTATTTAATATATTTATTTTAATATTTTCTGCTTGAAAAGGAGTTCTTTTTATTTTGTGGTTTGTTTTTTGGTTTTGTGTTGTTTTGTTTGTTGTTGGATTTTTCCTTAGTTTGTTTTGGTTTTGTTTTACTGTTTGTTTGGTTTTGTTTCATTTTCTTTTTCCTCCTTTATTCTGTTAGCACCATGCATCACTTGTTGTACTGTATCTACTTTTCATGGAGCACCAAAGTAATCTTTAATTTAAAATTGAAAAATATTAAAAATAAAATAAATAAAATCAGTGCTGTATGTTCCCCTTACCATAAAAACAGCTGTTTACTTAAAAAGTAATATTCTGTTCTGAATCTTCCAAAGAAGGAATTTTTTTTAGGTTTTTGTTTGTCTTTTAAAAAATATGGTATTTTCACCTTTTCTTTCTTGATTTTGCATAAATCATGCAGCAAATGCAAACCCTTAATTTTATTTTATTAATTTTTATATTGACAGGAAAAAAGTGCCCAGTGGATAGATAACATTAGAACGGTAATGTAATCAGGACAGATGCAGTCTTGTTTTAGATATTTCTTTCATCGTGAAAATTTATTACTTATTCCCTAGACTGATGATGGGGACTTGAAGAGAAGCCCACATCATCTTTCTGCCCTTGTTAAAATAAACAAATGACATTTCTGTGTTTAAAAGGAACAAAATTAGAGCTCACGGAAACCAACTTAAGAAAGCAACAGCAATTTCCAAAACATTAGAAACATATCGCTACCTCTTTTCCCCTCCCACGCCTTCCCCGGTTTTTTCCACCCTATTTTGAAGTAAATGAGTGAGTGCAGTACGGAGCTATAACTCATCTGCAACTCCAAAATTCTGTAACTTTCATGGAGTAAGAGGCAACGGTTAAGCAACAGAGATACTTCAAGGAGGTAAACACCAGGAAGGCAACCACTGTTAGGCGTAATATTATCACCTCTGGGGCAAACAAATAGATTTAAGAAGTTGTGATAAACCTCTTAAGCAAATTTGATCAAAGCACTCACTGTGCTGTGCTCTGCCTCCTCATCAACTTAGTTCTTATCAAACTCATTCCACAGTTTAGCCATTGTCAAAAAAAGGAGCACGCAGATGGTGTAAAACACTTGAAGCCTTTCTCGCAGTTGGGACAGATTTTCAAAGGGCTGCAGCAAACCCCTGCCTTTAGCATAACGCAGCAGCTGTCATTTCTGAAATCATGTCCCTGCGTTTACTAACAGGCTTGTTAGGACATTCGTCAGCCCTGGCTTTGCTTACGGCCATTAACAAACAAACCAGTCATCGCCTGCTGCTAACAACAGATATTTTATGGATTCTTGCTTAATTAGTTGTTGAATATAACTTCATGGATCCTTACATTTCAGAGCATATCCCCACTAATATAAAAGAATAATGTAGTGTCACACGGCCATAAAATGTGAAGAGACCAAAACGAGAATCTTAGCAGACATCCACATGAAGCACAAAAGAATATTTGTGTACCTGAAGTATTCTTTTTTTTGAACACAGTTTTAAAAATGCACACCGACAGTTTTTACATTTGCATCACTGATATGAAAGCCTGAGATTAATTTTCTTCTTATGAAGTTTCTATAACGACTAAAGACAGTCTCACATGAAACAGTACTGATGGTATCTCTTTGGCAATACTCTAACTTAAATGATCAATTATTCAAGTTAAATACTTTACATATTATTATATCACATTTTATGACTTACTAGAGTACACTATGCTGTCACATGATTGAAGTGCAAAATTCCTGAAGGTGGAGTAAAAATGTAACTTCTATTTTAGTGGGAGGAAAGTGTGGTGAAGTTAAATTGCATTTCCCTTTTTACTTATAGAAATTGTAAACTTTAGTAAATTACCAGTCTCGTTGAAGAAGATGGAATTAAGCTGGTCATAGAATAAAAATAAAGGGTCTGTATCTCCTAAGTTTGACCCGACTCTCAAAATAGTTCTTATGTGGGACTAAGTAGTGTACCAGCCCTGCTCTGGCTCTCTGCACAGGCTTTGGTTATTGTCAAATTGCCTAATTCCAGTAGGATTTTTTACTTTCACATCTGCTTAACCTAAAATATCATATTTTTTTTCCATTACTGGTCCACCCTCTTTCCTTCTTGAAGAGCTTATTATAACTATTTATGTAAAAACTATTTCAGTCAGCCCTACATAGAAATAGATCCGTGCATGCATGACACAGACTTTCAGCGTCAGATTTGGTTTGGTTTTATTGATGCCTCAAGGACTGTTAGCTTTAAGAAGCAGGGGGCTGAAATGTCAGATATTTTATTCCTGTGATGTTCCTTATGTCTGTGTGTTCTTGTGTCATTTCATACTGAGTTCTGTGAATTCAAGTCAACACCCAAAGACAGATTCATCAAGCAAGAATTTAAAAATAGATATTATCACAAAGCATTGCTCATTAGCTGTATGGATGTGTGATATCCATCTGCATAAATAAGCTAATCTTTGGTATTTGACACAGTAGCAGTCAAACACGTTGACCAATTTTTCAGTCTTCCAGAAATGTATCACATACTGTCTGCAGGGCGTTCTCCAGCAGCATCGATACAGTTAGCAATCCAGAATACCCATTCAACAAAAACATGGTATAAAGAAATTGAGGTAATAAGCTGCGTAATAAATTATTTCTTAAAACCTACAAATGCTGATTTTCTTTTAAAAACAAAGATACCAAATAACTTACAACACATTCACCATTTGATTTTAAACCACTAAATCTGTTTGGAGAACACCGACGCAGAATCTGACCCTCCCTTTGAAAAACAGCATTCAGCCCAGAAGATACTCTCTCAAGCTTAAAAAGTAAGTGAAGGTTTAGATGGAGAATTCTTCTTTAAAACCGATTTGTAAATCTTTATTCAGAGGACTGGGTGGAGTAAAGCTTATAATGGAAAAATTGCAGCAATCTTAACATTAGGAATGTGCTATGTCTGGTCTTAATAAACCAAAATTTTCAGGCATTGAGAACTGTTTGGAAGGATGATAGCAACTTACAAGCAACCCAGCCCCACTAAAATGGCAAATTGAACATTCCTAATCCTTCAGACTCTGCTGCAATGAATCACACATCTGTAAAATAGCCCATAGGAAAGATTCCTCCTAAAAGGCAAGAAAGTTCAGGTGAAGGTAGACAAAGGAAAGCAGAGAAGGAAGAAGATGACCATCATACACGTTTTTGCTCTTTCATACAAAAGGAAGAACGAACTCTCATTTCTGTAATTACATGCTATTTTAAAAATGTACCTTTCTACACTTGAAGCCGATTTGCCTGGAGGAGCAAATAACTGACAAAGTTAACAGTTCATGATGTAATCACTGTATTAGTAGTTTCGGGGGGCGGGGGGGGGGGGGGGG
>JANVCC010000019.1:4826802-4962430 GCA_025345505.1 Todiramphus chloris collaris
TGAAAGAAATAAATCGTGTCAGTGACACAACATGTTACTTTAATGGTTCTGAGAAGTCCTTAAAAACAGTATTGCAGATTATGGCTCTTTAGCAGAGCTCCCCACACCCCACCCCTGACTCTCCCGCTGTCCCTGTGGAGGTGATGGTTTCACAATCCCCCTGCCTGGCCTAACTCCCTGCTGCTGTCAGGCAAGGCAGATGGTTCCACCTTTCTTTCCACAGCAACCTGCCTGTTCTCACCACTGTCTCTTCCCAGAAGAAGTGTTTGTGCGCCTGTGGGCAAGCTGGAACATGGACCTGGTCCAAGTGAAAGCTAACCCAACCAAAAGCACGTCAGATGCACATAGCACACAAAGGGAACAGCGGCCCAAGCAGGGAGAGGCAATCATCCCTTCCTGCAGCAGCACCGATTTACGCCAAACGAATGTGATGACAACTTCAAACTGACTTGCCTCATCACAGACTCTTTCCAAATATTCCTCAAACAAATTTTTTTGTCTGACAAGTCTTTCCATTGCCTGTTCCCATATACTAATCCAGACATTGGGCTGAACAGACATCTTGGGAGCGATTTCTGAGATACACTTGAGAAAAGGAAAGGACTTAAACTGTGCAAAAACCTAAAAGCTATTTGTCACCACATCATTCCCCAGTTGTGAGTCCATTACCCATCCATGTGAAATGAAAAAGTTATGTAAAGAATAGAACTAATGAAGCTGGATTTCCTAAGGATATGCGAACCACTTCCTTCAACTTCATATTGCAATAAACACCAGCTCCTTCTGTGTCTTCTGAAATTCCCTCCTCTCATCTTCATTTTCCTCTGTGCCCCATTTTCCTCCACATTTAGTCTCAAATCCCTTTTCACAGTTACAGCTGTTTCAGCCATGACTGGAACCTTAGACAAATCTCTAAATATTCCCTGTATCTCACTGACTTTGAACAGCTACCATGTTCTGTGAAAATGAGGCCCATGCAGAGACATCCACAGTTGGGTTCTTCAAACTGCTAGTCACTTAGAAATAAATACCCATGTAAACCCCTGACTCTTGGTATTGAGCCTCTAATTCCCACCCATCTCAACTAGTACCTCCAGGAAACCTTCCAAGCACGGGCTGGGATTTGCACTCGCAGCCAGATTTCAGCTTTCCTCCTGGCTGCAAGTAGCTAACAGTGCAGATACGGCACTGTTAGACCCACGTCAGGGAGGGAAAAGTTTAAACCTGTGCAACTTTCACATGTGGAATTTGAGTGTGACCCACCTATAAGGCACGGGCGAGGTATTCAAGACATACCATGCCTGAATCCCCAATTATGTACTGCCCCTGTGGTGGAGCAAGATCAAATGTCTATGCAGGACAGAAAAGTCCAGCTAGAATCTTTGTTTTAAGAGGCTGACCTTGCATGGTCTTGAAACCAAGTGGTAGGAAGGATGAATAAGCAGCCACTGCCCCTCCAGCAGAGCACATGTGCCACTCCTCCAGAACATGCAGCTGGCAGGTTTTGAATTTGGAGACTCCAGGGAACATAGAGAAGGCTGTGGCTCAGCCATGCTGTAACACACGCCATGTCTACACCGTGTCAGGGAGAATGCTTGTCCTTTTCTCTGCCTTGCTGAGCTTTTTGGTTGCTTCTGAAGTGATACTAAATAAACAAACCCAGTAATTAAATATTAATGATACATTCTTATTGACATGTAGGTGCAGAATTCTTATATTGGTTAGATAATAAAAGCAATAAAAAACACCCAACTTTTCTACCAATTTTTTATTTTAAAAGATGTTTCCATGGTAAAAAACAAAAATTACAAAAATCAGTTACATGCTAACGCACACTAACATGCAATTTCAAGGGCAAATTTTTTAATGGAGCATTTAAGATGCTTTCTTAAGAAGTCTGTGTCTTTGATATTAAATTTATGACCAGTCATTGCTTGACAATTGTAATTAATATGCTGGGTGATTTTCTGACTTGCTCTTCTAAGAGACATTATTATTTGTAGTCTGTCAGTGTAACACATAAATTATGAACCATGGTCACCTGTAATAGACTGAAATGAAACTTCAAAATTGACATTTATGAAGAAAAATGAAAAAGTCCTTTCCACCATGACAATGGGCATAGCACACAGTCTCCAACAGACTCAGAACAGAAGAAAGTTTGTTATGTATTTTGAAATACCTGCCTGCCTAAAACAATTATATGCTTAAAAATAGATTACTCCTTAGTTGCAAGATCTCAGAAAGTGGCCAATGTCACTCACTATCAAGGAGTTTTACACACTCTGTATTTTTTTCTTGCACACTAAACACAAGTATGCAGTCATCTTTCAAGATGGTCACACATATTAGCGCATAAAGAAACAGCTTTTAAAGCAATGAAAAAAAATTACCTCCCTGAAACAGAGCATGAACTATTAACAAGAAAACCCCCATACATATAAAAGGTTTCATCTTAAAAAAAAAAACAAACCTAATTTTGTTTTTCCATTTGAAAGCTATGCTGAAGTTTAATTTTTGAATCTTGCATAACATGAAATTTCAAACATAAATGAATCAAGATAAATCCAGAGGCTATTTAAACTGGATACAGACCAGTCATGTACCCTGATAATGTATATTTGAAAAGCATTGTGTGAAGACCATGCCCGAACTTTCACTAGATATTAATTTGCAAATTTGAAACAGCCAAATGTTCTTTCAAAGCTGCTAACTGTTATGTCTACAAAAAAAAGATGTGTGCACATGAACCTTTGTGGGCTTCTACTCAATAATGCAAATAAACAGAGAATATGCTATGTGTACTTTGCCTGGTAAAAAGCAAATAACTTTTAGAAAGAAGAAAAAAGCATCAAGACAAAACCCCAACTGAGACGCCTGAAGTGCCATGAATCCCTATGACTAGAACTATCCAATGCTAAGCATCCCCATGTTCCGCTAACTTCAAGTGGGAATCTAGAGGAAGAAACTGCAGCTCTGAGGTTACCTCTGCAGAGCACCCACGTGCAGGAAATGCTCTGGAGTCCCAGTGTCCCAAGTCCTGACACACAAGCTCAGGAAGCGCAGTTGAGAGAAATAGAAGCAACTAAGCTAAGCCTATGCTATGAGGCAGTCGTAGGGAAAGGCATCCTATAAAGCAGAGAGTGAATCCTGGCTGTGCACCCTAACAGGCTCAGCAGGTGAGCTCTGTGGATCTGCAGGAATTTCGGTCTTGAGCTGGATGTGTAGATCTACTTACTCTCTATGTGCACCCTTAAGTGGAATGTAATAGTGTGATGTTTTTACATTTCCGAGATAAAAATCTTTAACACAAACTGGAGAAAAACAAGTTTTAGTCAGGCGTAGGCAATCCAGAATATCTTCAATTTATACAAATACTCAAAAACCGATAGCTTAAAAAAGCTTAAACCACAAACCTAAACTGAGAAGATCAAAGTGAAAACTAAAACAAATTTTGTCCTTTTCCATACTTCAGACTAAAATAAGTGAAAACACCAGTTTAGCTTTAACTTTTGTGCCAATTTTTTTGTTTGCTCCTCTAAGAATAACCAACTTTAATATTTCCAAGTTTTAAATTAATCAAAACATTTTGACAATTTTAGTTTGGAAAATATGAGGCATACACAGTTCCAGGGAATAACCTTCCAGGGCTTTTTTGGTTTTCTTTTGGTTAATCAACCAACTTTGCCTCAGGCGTTTCTGTCAGAGTTTGGAGTAAGGGAGTCTGGTTTAAGACTGCTATCCCTCCCTATCTATACATTACTCATTCCCTCACTCCTCGTGTGTAACCCACAGAACATAGGTACAAAGCAAAAATATCCACCTCGATGGGAGCTCTGGGCTAACTGCAGACTGAACCGACAGCATCTCTCCTCTCAATTCCTGTTGTACTGTTCTTTGCTAGCCCACAGTCTTGGAGTTACATTAGTTGCCCAGGTTGTACAGACTAAAACAGGAGTGATAAAACCCCTGAAGTTGCAGATGCCAAAAGAATTACTGTATATACAGGGGCAGTAAAACTCCAACCAAGTGGTCTCAGATTAACAAATATGTCTGCAGCTTACTACTACTGATAGCATTATTGGTACTGTAACTATATAATTATTTTCCCCTGCTTTTAAAAGGTTTAGTCTTTGAATTAGTATAGTCCATGCACTGAGCCTACAAAAACATGTCTGTCCAGATTAAGGATATTTTTTTGCACACTTGTGGACAAGATGTTGGCTTCATTTTACAACCAACATCTTGTCCACATCAGGGGAGCGTTCTCACACAGACATGCATACCATGTGGGCTACCTGCTGAGTTTTGGCAAGCTTGGCAGGCTGCAGAACATAAAGGGTAGGCAGTTGTAGTGGAAAAAACCTTCATGGGATTTTTTTTTATGTTGTGGAAAAAAAAAAAAAGCAAAAGCAAAAAAAAAAAAAGCAAACTGTTTCCCAATGAACCACACTGTGAGCTGGCATAAGGAAGATAAGGGCAGGAAATTGGATGTAAAACTTATGCATAGGTCCTTTAACAGAGGAGGCACTCTGCAAGTTGCCAATGTGACATACACATTTCTTTCCTAAAATTCAGCCACTTTTTTCTTTTTAATTAGCCATATGGAAAGTTGAAAGACTTGTGAATTTACAGCATCAATCCCACATGTTGAGCTTAATTTCTGAGAGGTTTTACTCAATCTTGTGTCTTTAATTTATTTTTATACTCACATTTATACACCGTTAGACAAAATAACACACAGAACAAGATATGCCTTATGCTATGTGCATAGTTCAGTATTACTTAGTTCTTAGAGGTGCTAAAGTGTTTCAAATTAGGAAATGAAGTGCACCGTACAAGTGGTTACATTTTAGTGTTCCACCTTGGTAAATTTTACAAATATTGCCCTAGCCAACTATTCTTAGTTTCCTCGTATGATCTAGAAAGCAAAGCCGAATAAAAAGGATTGAAGCTCTAAAACCAGCAAGGGCTGAAAGCAAAAAATGCAACAGCACCACCTAAGGCCCATCTAAGGACAGTGCAAAAAGTCACCCGAGAGGTTACAGATTCCTTGTTTGTATTTATACAGCTGTAACATGCATTATAAAATTGTAGCGTGGTATTTCTTCATGGCTCGAGTGTTGGCTAAGCAAATCCGGATACATATTTATTCACATTTAGACTTCCATACAGCTCATACTACTGTATGAATCAAAGGGTGTGGGTTTAGCTGCTAAATAAATTTAAACTCCTGATTTTTCCACTCTGAAATTGGTACTGTATTTCAAACACATCATGGGCAAGAACATTTTAGAAAGCCTTTTAAACTATTGTGACAAATAATCTAGCCTAATCACCGCTGGTGAAGTTTCAGAGCACAGAAGTGCTCCCAGATGCAGAATTTCTATTTTCTAAAGTAACAGAAGTATCAAGGTCAGTACAACTTTCAAAGTGAAGAAGTTTTTTTCCAGTTTCCAGCCTCAATAGAGCCATGAAAAAATGTACAAAGTGTTCTGCTAGCTACATGATTCTTTATTTTGAGTAGCTCCCTTCTCTGCTTGTTTACCCTTCATATAACTAAACTGTTGTGTCCTAGGCCGGTTAGCCTCTACAGATCTAACTTTCCCCTGCACATGACTTTATTCCCTTCACTATACCATGTCACCCTACACACCACCCCAAATGAGTCCTAGTGCTCACTGCAACAGCACTGCTCTCACTTTTCTTGCACTGAAAATAACTTTTACAACAGATCACTGTTTGTTTGTTTTTTTAACAACTTAGGCATTGACATCAATACAATGATATATTGTGGGATGACCGAATAGTGTTCATTTAACACCATTAAAGTCTGTTCCTAGTGAGGAACACAAGCGTGCTCCAGTTGCTATTTTATTCTCCTATTACTTTATAAGGAATTGGTTTTTCATAACACAGGGTAACATGTAAGTTTAAGAACGCATCAATTAATTTGCGCAAGACCACAACAGAAGACAGAAAAATGTTATCTCTTCCTCTTACCTTTTTCTTTCCTTTATCTGTAAATTACCATGACACTACCAAACCCAAGCAACCTTTCTGACAAACACACATGTAAACAAACTGTGTTCAGAGAGTTCTGCTAACGTAAGAGTTGTACTATTGATAGATAATCACAAAAAAGGGGAGGTTGATACCACATCTTCTGCCAATATTTGTACAGCAGAGGTTACGTGTGTCACTCGGCTTGTCAGCTGCAAAATCTCATGTTGTCAGAAACAGCTCTTGCAGAGAATCATAGAATGGTTTGGGTCGTAAGCAACTTTAAAGATCATCCAGTTCCAACCCCCCTGCCATGGGCAGGGACACCTGGAATATGGCTGTATGCAGAAAGCACAGTCACTGAGGGCATCTGTCCTCACCACTGCCAAGGCAGGTGCACCTAACACACATGCCACTGGGAAGAGACAGCTCTAGGAGCTGTGTGGATGGGGAGAGAGAGCTCCTTCAAAATTGCTCAAGAGACAGACGCTTAGATCGAGCAAGCCTGCCCTAATATGCTCTCTTCTTTGCCCAGGCACTCAGCATCCCTTCTCTGCCTGCCCCCTGTATCCTGACCACAGATACACACCTAGGAAACAGCAGCCCAGAGGTTCTGCAGGGAGCAGAGCCCGGGCTTCCAGGGCACAGCCTCCCTTCTTTTTTCTATTTTATTCCAGGCACAACTCCAGCTACTGTCCCTTGTGCTTAGAGTATGAAAGACACTATCTGAAACCAAATTCCTAAATAATGCCCCCTGAGCAGATGTGATTCCCAACCTGCCTGCAAATGCAGCTCTTTCACAGTGCAGAATTTAAGCTCACACCTTCCCAGGATTTATGTTATTAACACAGAATTAACAATACGTTAACAATGTTGATTTGAGAACTCTGCCACGGACTTGCGCAGGGTAGACTGTTGGGTCCGTAAGCGCTGTGTTGTAGCTTAGTGGCACTCAATGACAACAGTAACAAACTATTTACATGCTGTGGTCAACACAGTTCTCTGCTCTCCCTGTGGGCCTCAGCATTAGCACCAGAGTCTCATACACAGTGTGTTGTTCCCACAAGCAAAAGGCTGAATGCTTTGCTACAGCAATACACGCTTCTGCTCCCTATTTCTGAAGTGGGGCAGCAGTCACTGCAGCACATAGAAAATACTAAAACTGTTATTATTGTTGCTGTTAGTATTATGGGAATGTCTTCCTGGCATCCATATAACACAAAAGGGTTGTTTATTGGTTACCCTCAGATATTTCAAAAGATAAATGACTAAAGCTTTATATAGGTATAGCAGAAGATTCAGTGGAACAGAAATTTTATTTCAAGTGCCTGCTGTGAGAGAGACCTGCATGACAAGAGATTCCAGTGCTTTATTCTCCACAAACAAGATACTTCCTTATTGATGCATCTACCAAAATTCATAATTTTCTTAAGCTCAAGGGGAAACATTTTGTAACTATGCTTTAAAGTCAGTATTGAGGAATTTTGCAATTCCTGATCCCAAAGCTGTGTTCTCACACAGTAACACAAATGTGCCCCTTGCTTTCCTAAGACAAAGGCAGAGTGTCACTTGAAAAAACACAGTCACAGATATCCATTTAGAAGACAATCTATGCTTAAGGGTTATTGCATTTTTAATAACTGAAAATTATCTACTTACTTTCTGGAACTAAGATAATACTTCACCATATTTTAAATTTCCTACAGTTACCCTTAAAATGTAAATATTCCTAAGATGTCAAGATACTACTTTTTAAAGTAGCATTCATCCATGCTTCATTGTCTCAATTTTACCTGAAGGAATTTCACAGTAATTAGTGCTCTTAAGTAGATGCTTATTTGAGTCTGACCACTATAATAAAGGATTATAAACTCTGTTTCCAGAACCTAAATAATGTGATAACCACAAATGCCTCCAACAGAAAAGGGGAAACATCAGCCACTCTACATGAAATATTCAATGCCACAAAACAAATCAAAAAGACTCTAAAGTGCAAGGCTGCTAATCTCAAAAGTCATTTTTTCAGCTGAGCAGAGCTGACGGTATTCAGTTGTAGACATTTCAGTAATAACAAACTACTTATTTAAAGAGACAAATAGTAAGTTGAGATACTATAGAAGAAAAGGAACTAAGTATCACAAGCAGCACACATCATTGAAACACAGCTGCTAAAGGTGCTTTGTACTGCTAAAGAGGGAGGAGATGCAGAACCATATTCAGCATTTCTTCAAATGTCTTTTTGAATACATCTATTAATTATTCATCTTTGCACTAGCTTTTTTTCAAGAGAACACACTATATTCTCATTTGATTTTGTACCCTTAAAAAGCTATAGGTGAACGTGGCAGTGCCGAATCCTTAACATACTGGTTTGTAAATGGCTTTCAAAAACATTTTTCCAAGTTGCATATTTTAATAAATGGGTTTCTTTAATTAAATGAAAGTGCCATAAACTGTCCATGTGTGAATCAAAAACAAGAGCTGTGTTAAATTAAAAGTGCAGTATCATGCTAATGCAAACAAATTAGGTCTGCCTTCAGGATAGAGTATTTCTCTCTTTAACATGGCAAATTATTTTGGTGGCAATGGGAATGGAACAGTCAAGCTAAATCAGCTTTTCAAAATTAATATTTCTTTGCAATCAATTAGGAAAGAAATTTAATGTGTAAACAGATAGGGAATACAAACAGTCCTGCACAGCATTATCTTCTTTCATAAATAAGCTCATTTTAGATACATGATCTTTTTGCCAATATTACATGAAATTAGCATGGTAAAGATCGAAATAAAATGTTTCTTAAGTACTACTTGGCCTAATTTTTTTGCAAGGCCGCACTTAATCTTTATTCTTCCATAATCAGTATTTATTGTGTGACCCTGACAGCTTGCTACTGCTGTGATAAATTATCTGACTCAAGTCAGATTAAAAATGCAACCCTGAATCCTAATTATCTCAGCAGATCCGCTTAGTAATAGCATTTCTTGTCAATTCTGGAATCACAGCATGAGTGTCAATGGCAACAAACGCCCGGGCCTCTCTCTGAAGCAGGCTCCCCAGAACGCTTTCTTATCTGCCATATGTAAATCTCAGATGCTCTGTACCCTTGGTGACCTTTTATTAGCAAACTGACAAAATGATAAAGCTAGTCATGGCAAAACTCCCACTACTAGACAATTATCCACTACAGTTCCAGTCCATGGGAGATCAACAAGACATTGTTAATTGTGATGCATTTTATTGACTTCCCCTGCTAATGGACCCTACAGGTCATCCAAACCAGGAGGGTTAGACATTTATTTCACATCAGAATGAAATAACAATGTAATTTTGACCCACAGGAGGACAAGCTTCCATCCTTTGTTTTTCCTCTTCAGTATGATGCCCATCATTTGTTTAAAAAGACTCGTGAGGTAATTTACATACTTTATACACTCACATATATAAAATGCAAGTGTTGGGAAAGAATGACCTGCTTCAAGAACTTACAAAACTGAGGTGCTGTCCACTGAAGTGCGTTGATCAGATCAAAACCACACAGAACTCCCTCCCTCCTCACCATACTGTAACCTTAAACAGAACTGAAACCCTCCAGGTAAGAGCTGGATTCAGACTCCAGGACATCCATTCTTGGCAACTTACTGAGGCAAACCAAAGGTAAGTACCAAATGCATGAAAACCAAATAACCCTTTCACCCGCAAAGATTATCTAACAGGATTAGGATTTTGTAAAATGCTTCCGCCTGTTCATACAGGTATTCTGTAGACAAATAAAGCTCAGTCTTCAGAACCATCCTGCAAACTCACATCCATTAAAATGTTACACGTGTATAAAGCTAACAAGTAAGGTAGAGAGAGAAACAAGTTGAAAACTGTTCAGTCTTCCTGCTCCCTCAGAGCTTTCCATGGACCCCTACACCAGAATATCATCTAAGAAGTTTACAACACACCCCCAGATGTTACACTAGAGATTTAAAATTGGAAAAGTCTGCCTGATTTTGGCACTAGTGACTCCATTCCAGCTACCTTCTGTCTGGCTGCAGTTGATAAAAGCATCAGGCTCTGCAGGATGCACTATCAGTCAAACCCCTGTCTTTGAAAAATCTGATGCATATTTTCATTGTAATACGGTTCATTTCTGAAAGCACAACTTGGCCGCTACAATTACTTGAGCTTTTCTCAATTTCATGCAATGAGATGTTTTCAGAGTGCACCCTGAGCTACAACTCTCGCAGTCTTGTTACCAAGGATATAGCTGTTTAAACAGCACAAGAAAAAACTAAACTATGATGATGTGTTGCATTTTGGGACGATACTCTTATGTGACTAACAACCGGCACTCCCATGTCATCAGCCCCTGCAGAAGAGGTTTATGCACCATGGGGAAGAGAAAAATAAGAAGAGGAAAAAAAATGTATCAGTTCAGTCAGTTCCCCGTGTGCATTTACTGCTCTGAAGTGGATAAAATTTTCTGTCTTCTTGAAGAAGGCAAAAGATTGATGAATTCTTTGGACTGTTTTTGAAGTGAATGATAAAGAGATAAGCTATGATTTATTTTATTACCATAAATGAAACAATCAAGAGAATAAGAAAGCTTACAGGGCAGATAGGAAACCTTGAGGCACATGAGAAAAACAGCCAAAAGGTGGACACTGAATACTTCAACTAAAATGTGGGCTTAAGAAAATCCCCTGATGTACAAAAAAAGTCTCTTGATACATTTTTGTTCACTGCCATATCTGTGATAGTCACTGTGTCCAAGGTTGTTCTCATTAATGCAACTGTATTCTCTGGGTTGCTCTTTTGTTGTTCCAAGCCTCTGAAACACTTCACAGAATTGTCACAGTAGGAAAGGACCTCCAAGATCACTGTTGTCCAACTGTCAACAACAACAGCAAAACAAAAGAACAAAACCACCCATACTGAAACAAAGAAAACCAACCAAAAAAGCCATCTCACCATCCCACTAGATCATGTCCTGAAGTGCCTCATCTACCCATTTTCTGAATACCTCCAGGGATGATGACTCCATCACCTCCCTGGGCAGCCTGACTGCAGCACCTGACTACTCTTTCAGTAAAGAAATTCTTCTTAATATCTAATCTAAACCTCCCCTGGTGCAACTTCAGGCCATTTCCTTTAGTCATTATTTACTTGAGAGAAGAGGCTGCACCCACTTCACTACAACCTCGTTTCAGGTAGTTGTAGAGAGAAACAAGGTCTCCCCTCAGCCTCCTACAAACTAAACAATCCCAATTCCCTCAGCCTCTCCTCACAGGCTTTGTTCTCTAGACCCTTCACCAGCTTGGTTGCCCTTCTCTGAACTTGCTCCAGCAACTCAGTGTCTTTCTTGTGGTGAGAAGCCCAGAACTGAACGCAGTACTTGAGGTGTGGCCTCACCAGTGCTGAGTACAGGGGGACAATCCCTTCCCTTCTCTTGCTGGCCACCTATTTCTGAACCAGGCCAGGATGCCACTGGCCTTCTTGGCCACCTGGGCACGCTGCTGGCACGTATTCAGACGGGTGTCAACCAGCACCCCAGGTTCTTCTGTGCTGGGCAGCCTTCCAGCCACTCTGCCCCAAGCCTGTAGCGTTACATGGGGTTGTTGTGACCGAAATGGGGGACCAGCACTTGGCCTTGTTAAACTTACAGAACCAGCAACTGCAGGATTAAAGACCAGAATGGACTGACGACCAATATTCATACCAATGAAGCAAAACTAAAATACTGACCAATCTTGCACTCTATTTTATAGGTTAAGTTTCTCGCTCAGTTAAATGATTCCAAATGCTGAGAAAAGAGTCTATCTCACTATATGCGAAAAGCTTGTGAAGATTGTGTCAGTCCATAAATCAAGAAGATGGAACGGATTCAAATGTCTATATCAAGTTGCATAACATTCGCCAACAACTGAAACAGTCCCACAGCAGAGAGGAATATTTGGTTCAGACACAAGGAGATTGCAATCCCAGATGCAAATGAAATAACTCCAAAAACTTTGGAGGGGGGGAAACTTTGAGAGAAGATATTTCAGCACGGCATTATTTCTTCTTTCATAAGTGAGTTCAGTGTATCGACCTGATCTTTGTGCCAATAGTATGTCAAATTAGTACAGCAAATATTGAAATCAAGATGCCTCACAAGGTCTACATGGCCTGATTTCCTTTCAGGCTGAATTTAACCTTTAGTGATCATCCTTTAAAAGTATTCTTTGTTTCCCTATAAAGAAAATGTTCTTGATTGATCTTTAATGGTTGCCTAATTGCCTCCCTTGCTGAAATACTAGATGTTTTCTGTAGCCTTAGAAGTGTGCAAGCACAAGCATCGCAATTGAAATAGATGAAGCTGAATATAGACTGGAGATTCAAACCATTCTGCCTTCTGATTTCAAAACAGAATTTCTCTTTGTCTTTGGAAGCCAAACTAGTTACTGTGGTAATACTATAGAACTTCCATATACTTCAGTACAGCTTACCCAAGAATATTAGACAGTATAAAACCATTCAATATGAAAGAAATAGGAAAGTGATGTAACTAGGCATCTTTTATATTCTTGTTGAAAGTATATCAATCTGGAAGGTTAGCATCAAAGATCACACTAAACATACTATGTTGTTCCCTTTTTTCTTGTGCTTACACACATTCAAAAGGCATAGTGAAAATGCTCATGATTCACATTCATACACCGTTGACAGAAGAATTTGTGCAGCAAACTATAGCTCTGTTATTTAAAATACTTCTGCTGTCAGGCTGGGCTCAAATCAGGTTTCAATTTGTACTCTTTAATATGAGATTGCCGTAACCATGTTTGGCATCCATAAGTGCAGATCTGTCCAGAAAATGCCATGCTCTTCCCCTCGCTGCTTGATTTATTTTTCACATACAGTATACTGCATACATCCAGCATGGTTTGTATTTCACATAATGCATCTCAGGCAATGAAATCTACAGTGTCAGGGATGGGTTCTTCATTTAGACTTCAACCCTATTAGCACAGCTCCACTGGCTTTCTAATATTGCATCTGTGCTCTTACATGAGAAACAGAGAAGGGAGGGGGTTCCTCAGCTGCAGAAGGGGAAACGAAAAGAGCTTGTACTAAAGGCAGGCAGTCCTTTCTGGTTTACTGCTTCCTTTTCCCTCAGTAGCACAGCACATATATAAAAGTTTGCCTTTGACCCGACTCCTCCCATGCTGCTGTAAGACCACACACCCTCGCCTGTAGCCTGTGAATCTTCTGTATAGACTCACACTTTTGACAGGGGATGGGGTGGCTACATACAAAACAAACCAAACCAAAACAAAACCACAAAAAAACCCAAACCAAACCAACCAAAAATTTCTGAGTTTTTTAAATTCACATGCCTGGGAGAATATATGGCCCTTAATCCTTCATGCGATTCTTAAACTAATAGTGATATACTTATTAAAATACATACTTATTAAAATACTTATCTATAGTATCTATAATTGAGATAAACTTCACTGCAGAAACAGCTGACTAGGTTATGTGAGCTGTTCTTATAGTAAACTCTCAGAGGCGCTCTACCCAAAGAGAAATTCTTCATGTGAACTTGGGTGAGTCGGCAACTGCGTATTTGGTGACTGATACTCCAACTTGGGGTGTTTACCAGTCAGCCACATAGGACAGACAACTCTCTGCCTGTCTGAGCTCCCTCTTTCATATTTGTGAAGTACAGAGCTGCTACTACAGATCACAGCAGTGAGTAAGGTCTTAGGAAACACTACCTCCTAGCAAAGAACTGGTGATGGAAGAGAAGCAGCCCTCTGCACGTGACAACATTCTCCTCCTTTCAGAGAAAGTAAACATAGGACTGCAGTGGCAATCTCCAGCTCTCTCACACAGTCTTTATGGCCGCTATGTGCAGGACACCATCTTGAGAATGACAGGAGGGCATCGAATTTCTCCCACTGACCACTCATACAGCCACAGCTTTCCTTTCGCAATCCTCTGCTCTCTGCAGCATTTCCCTGGAGATCTGGAAAAAGCTACAGCTGGTGGATTCCCTCTACAGCAGCCGCAGACCCTGGATACTTTTAATAAATCTCTGTCAAGCACTTTGACACAGTCCCAACCTTGGCTTCTACTAAAGGGCACACTTGCTTCTAAAAGACACTGCCCCTCCCCAACCCCCTAATCTCAGCGGGTTTCTCAGGTGGCAAAAACCACTGCAAAGTCTTGTATCTGGTACAGAATAATTCTATCCTATAACCCTTTCCTGAAGTATAGGCTCTGGACTAACTGGACAAACAGCAGCTCTTCAGAAAAACACCTGTGAATTCTGTTGGTCAAGGAGCACAATATGAGCCGGCAGTGCACAATGGCAGCAGCAAAGGCTAGTCACAGCCTGTGTCACATTTAGCACGATGGCAGCCAGCGCGCCAACTGAAACCATTGCTCTCCTCTGGACAGATCTGGAAGAGTACACCCACTGCTGCAACCCCAACAAACAGGGAAAGTGATAAATGGGAGTCAATTCAGCAGGAAAGCACCAAGGTGGTTTGAGGCTGGACCATACAAGATGAGAAGGAGCTGAGCAAGGTGGCCGGGTTTGTTGAGCTAGGAGGTTGAATCAGGCTCTTCTCAGAGGTGTGTGCACATCAAAAGGACAAAAGTCGATGGCCAGAAGTTTTAGCACAGAAAAAAATCCATTTTATTTAAAGAGGTTTCACAAGAGTACCTCAGCTCTGGAAAAGGCTGTCCAAAGCAACAAGATTCTGATCAACTTCATCTAAATTTGAGGTTAACTCTACTTGCAGCCAGGGGGTGCAGCCTCTTGGGATCCTTTCCAATGTAAATAATTGTGTCTAAAAGAGGACAGATATCCCTCCTTCCCTAGAGTAGAAAGAGATTGTCTTAGCATCTCCGTCCCAGTAACAAGATTTATTCAGATATTCAGTGCTGGATCTCATCTTAAAATCAAGCTATAAAACTCAAATGCCTGAAATACAGATGTAAGATTAAAGAATAGTCCTAGGAAAAACTACTTTAAAACTTCCACTGTATTCTTCAACATTTCAAAAGCCCCAGCTTCCTGCTAAGGTCTAGGTAATAGGATTACCCAGGTTCTATCAATTACTCTATCAAAACAGAAATGTATATTAAGTACTTTAAGATTCCCATATGGAAGGGAAAAAAAGTTTAGCCCACTCTGCTACGTGTAAAATGTTACCTAGTGAGAGACCAGTATACATTATTTTCTTAGCACTGTAGTTCTCCTCTGCGGTTTCATTATGTGACATTTTCATTCTTTCCAATATAACATAGGTTTCAGAGTATTCGGAGTGGTAACACACAGACACATTAATCACCAGCCTAATACATGTCCTGCATAGTAGCTTTATTATCTTTTCAAAGCAGAGCTGTAAAAATAGAGAAACTGTGATCTTTTATGCTATCCTTTAATAAAGTTATTTTTAAAATGCTATAAAAATGGTTTAAGTTTTTTTTTCCAAGCTACAGTTTAATGCAACTAACTCTTGTACATCCAAAACAGTAAAGTCTGAATAAGTAGTTTTAAAAGTCTCTGTGGACTTGTAATCTAGCAAGAGTGAAGAACTCTAACCACTAGAGACAGCAATGGGAAGGAATCCTGAGTTTCAAGTTACAAAACATGCCTGTTCTTTTGTCACTCTGAGGAGGCACCGCCTTGCAAAGTACTCTCATTTCTCTGATTGATTTTAAATGTCTATTTCTGTATGCCAATATTTACGTATCTCAGGTAAGCGTGGGTTGAGGGGGTTTTTTTCTCCCTCTTTCTTCTTCGGGCTCAGTATCAGCCTAACTCCTCATCCACTTAGATCAATGAACATTTTATGCTCACCAAGACAGTGTCAATGTAACACAGCCTTAGTAGACACGTGTCCTCTTTGATGCAAGGCATGAAGCGGACCAGCCATCAAGGGCAAGCATCTTGTCCCCTGTCAAGGAAAGTAGTGGGGATGCAAATGGCAGAGCACCTTGCACTTCACGGAGGGAATGTGCTTCCAGCAACACAGGTTGACACCGTTCCCTTCCCTCTCTGCTCCTTCTGCTGCATGAGAGTACATCCACACGTGTATGGCTTTCAAAAAATAATCACTTCCAAAGACAGATCTGAAATCTCAATTCAATTTGGAACAAAGCCAGAGTGTTACAGAACTCCATGCTGATAATAAGAACAGCAACTGACAGCAGCAGGCTTCACACCTGGGCTGGTCATTACATGCCACTGTTTGTCCTAGTCTGCTCAGATGGTGGCAACGCATATTAATAGAAGAGAAATTAGTGTTCTTGAGTTATGTTCAACTTTCACACCTACGCCTTGGGCAAGCTAGCACTTCTGGACAGAAGTCTGCCACAACTGTGTAATTCGCCCGATGGGAAACACAGTTGAGTATTTGCATGAACTGCAGTCAGGCTTGAAAAAGGCTTCTAACTAAATAGAGATGATTCATTGGTATAAAACCAGTACTATTGCAACAGACTTTTACCAGTCCAGTCAGAAAACCGTCCCTCAGCTCCGTATGAAACAACCACCCACTCGCAGTGTCACAGGGTAGGGCTCTGGCCAGCACGCTGGTGGGCTTTGTGTGGCCACTAATCCACAGCAGGAGATGCTTCTGCCATTTTCTGAAGATTCTCAAATTTTCCCAAGTTTTTACCCCAATAAAAAATTAAATTAGAAAACAGGTTAAAACTATCATCTTATCAAGTATAATTTAAAATCCATCATTTAATGGGCCTCTCTCTCAATATTCAGAAAGTTCACCTGGGGCTCAAGAAGTTTCCTTCCAGAAGGTTCAACAAGAAACTACAGGTATTTTTAATAAGTTTTTATTTGGGCAAACCAGTGTCTTCATAAGAAATGGATATATGTAAAAAACACTTATGACCTCTCTCAGGGAAGATAAGGACAGACATCACTCTGAAGCCTTTGGCAAGGCCCTTGGCTTGAATTAACCACTCCGAAGTATTTTGAGACAGATGTGATGAGCATTCTCCCATAGCCTGTGACTAAACCTTTTTAGATGATGGTCAAAAGAAGACAGTGACTGTTTTCTTGCAGTACTTCTGCAGGGAAACAAATCAAGTGTTTCCCTGAAATCACCAAGGAGCTGAGGCTGTTGGGCATTCTGGAAGGCAGCAGTTTTCATGTTAGTAACAGTTGTGAGACAGATTCTCTGTTATTTCCCCCACCTCATTTTTCCATTCCTTGGTTTTTTAAAACCAGGGCTATGCTGATCTTTCAAAAATTAAAACAATTTATTAAAACAAGGACAAAATTTAACTCATACTTTATTGAACCCTTTAATTGGGGGGGGGGGGGGGGGGGAAGATTAATTCATTCACTTTTATTTTTACATCTGGTAAGAAGTATGTAATTCAGATACTTTGTGCCAAGCTTTGACTAGAAATGCATTTTGACATCCAAGTAATAGATGACTAGGGAAATGGAGTGGCTTAAAATGCAAATGTAGGGATACTGATTATTGTTGTGATTGGGACATTTACAAGAATAGCGTGGCACTATTTTAGAACCAGTAATGTCTAATCTTTTAAAACTACCGTAACAAAAATAGAAATAGAATAGAAACAAGCATTAAAAAGTGAATTCTCGTATGTTTTAGTTGGTTTTGTCTGAAAATTTATTTGAAGTCTGGAAATGCCTGGTGAACCTATTCAGTATTTTATAACTTAATTTGTTCAACAAGAACAGCAGTATTTTAACAAGGTGAAACAATTTCACGATTAAAGCACTGCCTGCTTCATCAGTACTAAAGAGCTATCAGAAAAATACCCCATCTTTATAAGGCAGAGACTCACAATTTAAATGCCAAGAACAAATGAAAAGTGTAATTCTTTTTTTGCTGCTTTAGTGGTAGCATGTGGTGATAGCAAAGTATTAGCATAAGCCAGAACTTGCTCCCACTTTTCTTTCTAGGCATGTAACAAATATCTGATGGCTATGCAAATTTCACCCAAAGTAAAGCTGTCCCAGCTGGCAAGCCATACATTAAAAGGTAAATTACACAAAGCTGAGGCCATCTGCAGAAAAATGTTCTCCTGTCAGTAGGATTTCAAGCTTGCTAATTCCACAGAGCTAAGGACAATATATTGAGAAAAAAGATATTTTCAGGTGTGGGCTTTATACCAATCACCATTTTAAAAAGAAATTAGAAAATGAGAAGGGACTACAAACGAATTTTGATATTTTCTTGGAATATAATTTTTGAAGCTTACATAACCTAATTTTGGTTGTTCTGTATACATACCATCCATTCAAATTCATAAATGCCCATTTTCTGACAACGTCAAGTTCAGGGAGCCAACAAATCTAAGCTATTACATGAATACCAAGCAGAAAAAATTTGAAATTCAAAAGAAGTCTCCCAGCATATACATTTTCACACAGCTGCATGTTTCTGCCCTGGCTTTTACTCAAAAGCAACCCTTGACAGAGCACATTGACAATTCTGTTTCTTGTTTAAACCAGACTACTAAAGTGGGAGAAATGTGTAGGAAAGCGAACAGTTGAGGGCAGAAAAACTAACCAAACCTTTATAAACCTCAGCAGAGTCGCCACTTATATTAGCGAAGATTTCTGCATTTAATCCACATTAAATTGCCCATCTTGTCCAGTCTTGAAAAACTAATCTCTATGCTACGTATTATGGAATTTAAAGTAACATCTGTTTGGTTGAAATTAAATTAACATACTTCTACTTGATTAGCTTATTAACTGTAATTCTCAATATGCTGCAGGAAGGGACACCAACTAGAGAGATGCCGTTGACACCACCACCTGTCTGATATAAAGTACTTTTTATCACAGACATGGAGGGATCTGTCAACAGTCAGACAAAGCATCAGCACTAGGAAGTGACACAGGGGCAGAAAAATTACTCGCCTCAGATTGTGAAGCAGGTAATTGATGGGATGGGGAACAGAACCTGTGCATCCTGACTCACAGCTACATACCTTTGCTAATGGCTTTCCCAAAAATCAAATAATGCAAGGAAAGAGCAGTGTGTAACTTTTGCTACAGTAACAGAGGTAGCATTTCAGGAAAATTACATTTAGGCATTTTACATGCTACTGGGAATACTGATTATACATGTCCTCTAATTTCCATAGAAAACATTTCCCGTTTCATCCCCACATGAGATAAACAGAAGAATCTGAAGTGCATGTTCATCTTAACTTGGCCACTCTCAGTAATTTTTTCTTTAACAGTGACTGGAACAGTCTTAATCAGAAGAAGTACCATAGAAGGGGTTTAATGCAAAAACACCTCCCTTCTTCTGCAGCTCATCTAGCAATGTTTGAAAAATTCATATTCTTGGTCTAGAAGTTATAATGCATGAGAAGGGGGAAAGAGCAAATACAGCCTCCTTGTAGGCCCTACTCTCTTCACCTTTCACTCTTCTTTCCTATCTCATGAGATCCTATGCTCCTTCTCACAGCAAAGACTCCTTTGATAACCTGTCACCACCTCTTAACCTACATGACACTTCTTAAATCACACAGCATCTCACCAAATCACATCTAAGTCTCAGCTCTGTCCCTACTGTTTCAGTGCACTAAGAACTAGAAATGCTCTGAAGTTGTTCAAGATAAAAAACCACCACAGAGGCACAGTCTGAGTTGTATCAATGTTATTTTCACAGGAAATCAAGAGGGGAATAAACAGCATACAAACAAGCCATCAGGCAGCAAGAGCTGTAAGGATAATGGTGGCCAGTTCTCACAACTCTGAGCCACTTTGGCTGAATTTGTCCTCAGGAACTACGTGGTTTTGTTCTCCTCAGAGCTGTATCAGAGACACAAACATGAAAATGCTACTTGCTGTGAACTGTTGCTCTCATGTAATAAGTCTTGTCAGGATGCCCTCTTTCCATATGTACAGGTTTTTAGTTTGATACCCAGAAGTAAACGTTAATGTAATTATCTAACCAAGTCTTCAACATCTGTCACTTGAAATACTGTGAACTAGCTGTTGAAAGTCAGCAGAAAGCTTTTGGCTGCAAATGAAATAAACACACAGACCCATCTGAAGACCCTCTGTTCAAGACCGACAACATTCATCCCTTTAGATATCGCTCTGTCATGCCTACCATGGGATCCCCAGTCCCAGTTTTAGCTCCACAGACTTTGCCTGCAGCACAGCCTAACTTCAGGAAGACAGGTGCCAAAGTGATATAACTGGAAGATTTCATTTGGCAGATTTCTTAGAATAAGAATAATCACCCAGATATTCAAGTTCCTCCTAGAACTGTCCCTACCTTACACCGTTCTTTAACCCTTCACTGGTCTGAAGCCAGCATTACAGCAAGGCACTTAATTTCTCATAGATGCTTAGGCAATTCCCCAAGGACTAACCAGTAGTTCTGGGAAGTACTACAAGAAACGTTTGAGTGCCAAACAGAAGGCCTTAGAGAGTTTTCCATTAGATGATATGGACAGAAAGCAAATTGCTTATGACCAGCAAAAATAATGGAAACCTGCTTTCTCTAAGCTCCTACGTGCCAAGACTACTCCAGGGCTGCACTGCCAGACGGCATTTAGCAGCTGAGTCCCTTCTCTCAGATCCCACATCATTCATTTGGGTCTCTCTCGCCCAGCCAACTATTTATTAGCTGAAGATTAGATAAATTTATCTAACTTTTAAGAGCTTTACCATACTGTTAAGCTTAGTTAAAAATGGCCAGCAGGTTCCACAACTCTTGACTAGCGTGAAGCATGGTGGGTTCCCAGAAAGCAGGCTTCCTACGCATGTTTTGGGACATCACTTTTTGTTTATTATTGAATTTTCTTTTGCCAAATACATTTCCACATACTTTGTAACTAAACCTGAAGTGCAGCAGCTTCAAGGGGTAGTTAATTTGATTTCAGCATTGTTGACAAGGGTATAAAATAATCTGTTTGTTAGCAGCACTACCTCAGAAGAATGATATCAAGTCCCAGATACTCAAACATGCATTTGTGTGACTTCTCCCATGACACAGTGCTCAGCAGGGAGAGCTGCGAGCACCAATATCAGCAAGTACCTTCTGAGGATGAGGAAACAAAAGTTTCTAAGTGACGCTCAGCCGTGAGAAGACTATATTTACTAGGGACAATTCAAAACAGAAGGCTTTCTACATCTACTCACCAGGATCAAGAAATAAACCTTCAATGAGAAATTCAGCACTTTCTTCTCTAACTGCCAAAAGGAGATACCGGCCCCCACCCATCACACTGAAGGACTTAGTTTGCGTATCCCCTCCCTTGAATTGTCCTTTCTTCCTATGTTACAGTCAACCCATAACTCAGCTGATCCAATCTTTTATTCCCCTCAAACACTCACATCCAGCAATTAAAACTTCTCCCTCGTTTTCCCCTGCCTAGAAGAAATCCTCTAGAAAACTCCCATGTTTGTACCCGCACGGGGAAGCTACCTTCGCTTTTGTTCATCAGCCTTTCCCTGTTCTCTCTTCCCTGTCAAGAAAACCCCCACTTTGCATGCATGGTCCAATCCTGACACTTGCACTGCAGCCCAGTGATGACCAAGTGGGAGCTTCTCACATGTGATGGCAGATCCTGCCTACACCTGCCTTTCCTCTTTGTGCTTTTGGGAGCACAAGTCTCTTGCTTTCCGCCTCCTCCCTTCCTCATGATACTGTCAAACCACTTACCACACCTGACTTTTTAAATCACTTTATACGGGCTTCAGTTCACTTCCACTGGAGTTTGAGCAAGTAATGTCCAGCTTTTCCTGAAGTCGCCAGTAGTGTGAGATGAATGAAGGGTGAAGCCATATGAAACCAATATATTTCTTGTGGTTCTTTCAGTGCGCACTAAGTGAGCACAGACTGGCTGCAAATTCAACCCAGACTTAAAAACCTCTGCAAATGTTCTTGTGAACTTGATCCAACCTTCAGGTTTGTTTCATCCAGTTTCAGGTTTCATTGTGAAAGTTTCACTGTGCCCTACATGCTGCCCTATTAAACGATGTCTCAAACAAAATGAGGACATCAGCAAAAAAGAACTCTTCAGACAGCAATGTTTTAGTTTTATACCATATGTGAGAACATGCATTGACAAGCAGTACGCATACAATCACTGCTGTTACAAACCAAAATTTGTTCACCATTAATGGACTTCTACTTTATTACAGTTTTGGCCAAGAAACTATTTTCAAGAATTGTGGATGGAATACCTCTGTGCCATAGTTCTTTTCTTTCCCCATCATAACCATTTACTAAGAAGCTGTAAGCCATTTCATCGTAACACATGCACAAAACCCTCAGCATGGTTTTTAGGCAGGCAGGATGTGAAATAACTAAGCCTAAGCTTTATGAAGCAGTACTTTCTGCCCGTGTATACCATCAACGAGGTAGCAAAGGGAAAAGAAAAATAATAATGAGACTGAACATATTTTATAGACCACATGAATACAAAGCCAAAATGCACTTAAATGTCTAGCTTATTGAACATGTGACATCTTCTCCTATACTGCTTGTACTACTGGTAATGTTTCCTTACTTCTCAATCATATTAAACCAATGATTAAAAGAATAAATCCCTAAACTTCCCTTAATTTTAGGAAAGTATGTATGTTGTTATTTTATATTACATATCATGTAAACAAAATCTTGTAAATTTGGTAGTATGAAATCAAAACAATTCAGTTTTGGGAATGAATTAATTTCTGCACACAAATATTGTTAAGTAAAAAATAAACTTCTTAATATTAACGGTCCAGGTCATGTAGGAAGATACTCAACTTTGACCTCTCACAAGCAACACACTGCTGAGATGACTGAAGTTAGTCCTCATTTATGCAGATAATGAGTTGTAAAATAAGTCAATTAGAGACTGTGACAGGTTTCCCGTAACAGACTTGGAGGTGGATACACCTGAAATCAATGTAGCATTTCAGCCAAGGACCGTTACTGGACTGGACCCAAGTCTAAAGTGCAATCGGTATTGACTGAAAGGGATGTATGCTGGTTTCCAGTAGAGCAGTGGTAGAGCCTACAATTTCGAGCCCAGCTGTGCTGAGTCAAACTGTTCGAACTGAACTAGATGGACAACATTAAAAATACCAGCAACATTTCACAGGTCCTTAAAACATAGATGCAAATGATCACTTACGTGCACAGAACCTTATGTGCCAATAGGAATAAATGAGGTTGCACTACATGGAGCATTAAAAGAAAAATGAGGAGTTGTTACCTATTGATTGTATGTTTGTTCTACTACCACAAAAAGGAATACATTCATTTTATGTAACTGCACTACAGGTTTCTACAAACCCTTTTCCAGCTTTCTACATTAAATGGTGAACAACACCGAAAAGAAGGGCAACCTCTGGGTGCATAATGACTAAAAACTGTGAAAGAGAAATCAGTAGAAAAACTGTAAAAGGTGAAGGGATATGTTTTACACAGCAAAATTAACGGGAACAGGAAACCCAAGTACTCCCCTGCATGTTCGTGAAATCCCCTTTAAAATATCATTTTTACAGTATATTTAGCAGATTATGAGAAGTACATTTAGCAAGAGGTATTTTTTCATTATTGAAAATGGTAATACTCTTGGCTTTCTTTTTATTAAAGAGTTGCTATGTAACACTCAGTGCAAATTCAGGGCATTACTAGGATTTTGACATAGGTAACAGTATTTCTGTAGCTGGTCAGATTCCAAAGATCACCCTAAAACCATGAACTCAAAGTTTCAGCACTGGAAATATTCAAAACAGTCTCTCATATTTAAGCTCTGGGGTTATAAAGTCAGCATCAACTGTTATAATCCTCTATATAGAGGACAGAAACTTTACCTCTTGCAAACAGCATTGCCCAGCTGAACCAATTTAAACTGCTTAACAGCTTTTGGTAAATACTGACCTTTTAGAAATGGCATGTGAGCAAATGAAATAAATAGTAGAAAAGGAAGACACACATAAATGCATAGACCCACCTTGAACAGAGAGATATTTTGGTGTCTTTTGTTACAACCCCTTATTAGGAGTGTTTCACATTGGAAGTTTGTGGAGGAAAGGAAACTGCTTTCAAAAAACCCCTCTGGTTTTGTTGAAATTACTTCACATTGTGCACAGCAGCAGGGGAACTTACTGCCACAAATTGTCAAGGAATGCACAGCCATCACAGGGGCTGTGGGTGAACCAGTAATGGTCTTGCTAGCCACACTACAAAAGCAAGTAATAAACCCAACCTATTCCCAGCTCCGGAGTTCCGATTCAAGGCACATGGCCTATCCCCAACACTGCCAATGGCAGACGGGAAGCGTTACTTATATGCAACTGTGGAACAACCTGTCTTTTCTGCACCTGCAGCCAGAGTGTGCCTTCATGAGCTTGTAAGGATGTACCAAGATTATATGCTGCCCTCAGGGCCAGCCAACTGCTAGCATTGCCCAGCCAGCAACAAAGGTGAACATAAGAGAAAGCAGCAGAAGCCTGAAGAGCCTGGGAGCAGGATGAAGAGCAGGGAAGAAAGAGCAGAAGCCAGCTACAAAGTGCTAGTGATCCTTGAGGTTGCAGGCCTCATTATGACAGTTCCATTAGAAATACAGATTAAGATACCTGACACATTAAGGAAGGCCAGGAAAAAATTATATGGAGGAGAAGTTGGAAGAACAAAAAAACCAACAACCCAAAAAACCCACATCAAAACCCCAAGATTCAGCAACCTCAGTCTAACATCATTAAAAGAAGAACAGAGGAAAATGACTCAAATCTTCACTGTTCCCTGTAGTATACACCACAGCAGCAGATACCAAAGAAATCATGGTAGTTGAAAAAGGAAGGTCATGCTATTAAAGGACAAAGAGTTTAACATGGGCAGTCATGCAAACTTCAGATGACGAGCCTAGTCTCACCGAAACACCTCTCCAGATGGTAGTAGTACTACAGATGGTAGTGCCAAGTAGTACATCTGTGGTACTATAGATGGTAGTGCCAAGGATATAGAGCACATACCCCAATCCACAGCTACTTCCCTCTCTGTTACAGTGTCTTTTGCATCCATTACAAAAGCTACTCTAATTAAAAATGACATGATATTAAACAACTGTGCAAGGCGCACCAACAACTGCTCCTCTGCAAATCCGAGGACAAATCATCAGTGTCTACCACTGTGGACCATCTACACCTATAGAAGAAATGGCTATTGTAATTGTTTCCATCTCTGCCTGTATCCTCACACACCACTTGGGGGAAAACAAGATATGCTTGATTTAAAAATAGCAAACAAACAAATCCTCAACAATAACAAAGAAAATAAAAAACAAACCTTTCTCAGTTCTCTGTGAAATAAGAACATGAAATCTAATGTCTACAAATGTATTGCTTCAGGGAAAGCAAGACTCAGAAAGTATTAAATCAGCCTGACTAATTGTACTATAACTGAATCAAATTAATCGAATAAAGGCTCCCTTCAACAGCGTTTGTTCACCGAACAAAGCAAGCTTTTTGACTGTTTCAGGCCACCTTAATCCAACATACCTTGCTTAACCAACATGTAACGCAAACATACAAGACAACTATTGTTAAAATGCATTAGACTTGAGAGCTACACTTTCAGAAATCAATGGTCTGTAACTGTCCATCTTGACTGACAAAGACATAAACCAATTGTATAGCAGAAGTAGCCCACGTATGCGCATCAGTTTCAGAGTTTTATTTCTACTTCATCATGAAAATTCTCACTTTAACAGCCTTATAAAATGTCTTCACTTTCTGAGGTGAGGAGAAGAAGTTTCAGAAAAATCCAAGCAATTTATCCTCTGGTTTTGCATTCATAACAACAGTGGGAAAAAAGGTGGTGCCCTGGTTCTGCATATGTCTCTACACTGTTTAAAAATTATTTTCTGATGATATGATCCATACTATCCTAGCAAAAGTAACTGGATAAATAAAATAATTTCACAGATGATGTGCCAGGGCTTCCTCCTCTTAGCATTAACTGCACTTTGCAACTTTGTAAGAGCAGTTCCAAAGGAAAATCAAAAGCCAAACAAAATTCATTTACCCAGGAACCTTTCCTTCTTACTTCCACTTTACTCATATTAAAAGCTCCTTTACTATAAAATATCTGCTCACAATCGAGGCAGTCAAGTTGCACTAATTCCTTGTCATAATATATACCCTTGTTGCTCTCTTTCACTCATATTTTGTATACACCAGTTGCATTCCATCGACTTCAGCTTTAACCTTCATTTCATTTTGCATGTCCACAGCATGAAGCCTAGTTGGGATTCCAGGGCACAACACAGGTTCCTTCCAACTGTGTATTGAAGGTGCTTGGTGCCCGTTATAACTTATACTACTCCAGTCATAGATCTCAGAGAATCACCGTCCAAGAACATTTTGCTGATGGACTGCAAAACTCCCTTACTGGCCTGCTGAACGCACCGCTTGGCCTCATTAGCAGCATAAGGGAAGAAGCCAACTCTATCAAGCTCTCCACCTGGTCTCCATTTCTTGAGACACTGTGGAGAAAGTGGTCGGATAATA
Source organism: Todiramphus chloris collaris (assembly GCA_025345505.1). Classification (NCBI taxonomy): domain Eukaryota; kingdom Metazoa; phylum Chordata; class Aves; order Coraciiformes; family Alcedinidae; genus Todiramphus; species Todiramphus chloris. The sequence continues at coordinate 4,853,325 of JANVCC010000019.1, forward strand.
AATGCATCTCTGCAGGATATATAAAGTTTTGCTCTGGATCAAAATCAAATTGAGAGGTCAACCCAACTGCAAAAACATTTAATGAAAATTAAGGCTGAGACTAACACTTTGATTTTATGTAGTGGAAGATGACTTCAATATTCCCTTCCTCAGAAGCCAAGTCTTCCAGTATGAAGAATATTCGCTTATCTGCACTTAATCTCTGGGATAGGCTATATATAAGCTGTCCTAGAGCACGACTTGGTCAGCCTTGACATGCAACCTCCAAACTGCAGCCCTATTTCTGATTGTCTGGTACTGGTAATCTACAAAATACAAAATGCTGCAGCTCTATTTTGTTACAAGGCCTTTATGCTCACAGTTGCCATCCCTCATTGAATACCAGGAAGACCTTGCAAATGATGTGCGACAGCCCTTACCTGGAAGCGTTCTATGCAAAAATGTCAATGATGATGGAAGGAAATCATCAAGTGCCAAAAGACACATCAGGAATTATTCCAGAATGTAGCTCATTATATTATAAGAAATTACTAATTACTGAGATACTCATTACTGGAAAGCATATTAGAATACACAATGTACTAACATATTTAAAAACTAGTATGGGGGAAAAAAAAGTAATGCAATAATTTACATTTTTAAATAATAAATTTATTTGAAAAACTCATTTTTAGTCTTGGTGTAGATTAATCCTATGGATGTTTTTTTTGCAACAAATCAAAATGGATAGCACTGTGTCCCGGTTTGAGCTAGAACAGAACTAAGTCTGTTCAGTGATTTTACTTTTCAGCTCAGTCTTTCAGCAATTGCACTTCCTGAGGTTAATGGTGTTATTTTCACAGTGTCTGCTCCTAGCAGTGGTACTGCTTGATGCTCACAGTTACTACAAGGCTCAGTGTGCAGAACGGCTCTTGCTTGTATCTGCTCCTGTGCAGACCAAGCTCACTGCTAAATGCTGTGTGCCACGCCGGGGGTGCAGAAGGTAAAAGGCTGCACCTGCAGGGAGGAGCGGACAGGACAGGTGACCCTCACCTGACCATCCCATATACATCACATTCAGTATAAAGCTGAAGGATCACATGGGTCAAGTTTCTTTGTCAATGGCTGGCATCCAACAAGGACTCTGTCCTTTCACCTTCAATCCTGATCCATGGGTTCCTGAATCTGGATCCAGAATCCAGCTCCCGAACCCAATTCCCATATGCAGCTGAGTCCAGTATGAGACTTCCCCAGTGCCTGTTCCAAAGCATCAGTGCTGATGGTGACATAATTGCCATAAAGGAGGGGGGGATGGGGGACAGATGGAACGCACAACACCGACAGGGTTTTGTATTAGTTTTGTATATGCTTAATTTTATTGTTACCATTTTCATTAAAGAGTGTTTTTAGTTTTACAATCCGTAAGTCTCTTTCCCTTATTCCCTTTCTCTTCCCCTTTGGGAAGGGAGAGGGGTTGTTTGAGAGCATCTGTCATTTGTCTAGTGGCTGGACCAGCCCTAAATCTTGACAAATTACCATGAAATGTTGTATTAAAAAAAAAAAAAAAAATCATTAAACTTAGAAAAAGAAGCACTACTACTTTTGTACAAAAGACCAGTGATAAGTATACTTGAGATTATAAAACAAATCAGGCCTCAGTCAATACCACCAGCAGCTGGTCTGGAATACCTTGGCATTCCAGGGGTGGTAAATTTGCCAATCTGTGTGTCATGACATGGAGCTGAAACGGTCACAACATCCTTTGAGCAAATTACTGGACAGCAAGGACCTTTCCTAAAAAGTTAGCTACTCTGAGTAATTTTCTCTTGTGCATCTAATGGGTTTTTTTTTCCTCTTGGTGATTTAAAGAAAAAAGCCTATCAGGATAGGTGGTAGCTAGCTGTATACAGCAGCCACTTCTGTGAGTGGGAAAGACAGGAGGAACAGTTACAGTTTTCAGCCATTTTATCTCCCACTGTACTTGAAAGAAAACTAATGCACAAGTGTAAAATTTTTGCTCATCCTGTACTCTGAAATCAAAGCATAATAGTCTGCACAAATTCTGGTTTCTGCAGAGGATATGAAACTTGCATATTAGTCTGTTTTTCAAACACCTTTGTGAGTATGTCCAATAACTGTAATAGCAAGAATTAATGCATGTTATTACTAGATTCTCCTAAGAATAAGGGACTCATTGGGCTATCATACACAGGAAAAGATACTGAGAGAGCTCTTACCCCACAAAGCTGACAGTGAAATATCCAAATACAAGTTTTTCCACACAGCAAACAGAGTCCTTCTGAGAGCAATACTACTGCCTATGATCAAATTAAAATATCGCAGAAAATAAACGCCCTCTTCTTTACTGCAAGGGCAATTGAAGAATTTCTCCCCTCCCTTCCCAAAATGAAGTGACCTGTGCAAGAGACCTATGCAGAAAGATGGGAATTGAAAAAAGGAGCAGCCACATTAAAAAAAGTGCCAGAAAGACGAGATTATTTCTTTCATCAATTTTGGCATGACACATTGACAAAAGATGAAGAAATACCATTCAGACAAGAATCCTGGAAGTCTTGAGGATTTATACTGATGAGTCTAGTGTTTGCTAAGTACACATGCAGAGGTGTGTATATGCACGCTTGCAAGGAATGATGCTGACTTGGCAACACTTCTTTGACTTGAGATTCATAAGATGGATTTGTTTCTGTCCCCAAGTTTTCCTTATAAGCATCGCCAGAAGAAAGCAAATTACTTCTCAATTAAAATCAAAAAACCAACCCCACAACTAAAACACATTCTTTCAGTTTCCTACAGGTTCTAATTCAGGATGCAATTTTTATTTCAGGGCATGGCATTAGGGCTCTTCCTTAAAATGCCAATCTGCTTTTTGATCTTTACTGCTGACATGAAATAAAAGAGCAATATATTACATAAATCTTCAGTTTCACTTAGCTTGAAACTGATAAAAAGAGAAAACAAAGCCAACTGCATAAATCCTTCCAAACCAAAAGGCATTCCCCTTACCCTAACTAACATTCATTTCTGCACATCTTGTTTGAATTATCTGAACTTCATCTTGTACAGCAGAGCATAAAGATATGGCTACATGAATAAAAACACATGATCTACTTGGTCACTGCAAACCTAAAAATAAGCTCAGACAGAAAAATATTATCTGGCAATTGACATGTTACTTTGATCCCTTTGTTTCTGTATTCTGTCACACACATTCCATCCAGCAGCTACTGGAAGCATCGGCACGCACCTTCAACATGAGAATCAATAGTCGGAGGAAACGGCTGTGCTTTTACAGAGCTGTGATAGTCAGTTCAAGTAATACAGTATCATGTTACAGAAAGGAAAAGTTAACATTTAAGACAAAGGGCAAGAACTGTGGTACCAGGCACTATAAAATGTAGCAAGTCCAAACAGGTGGCACAGCAATAGTTTTATCGGATTCACTGGCTCAGATTTTCTTGTGCAGAGAACCTGATCTCCAGTAGGATTCCTAAAATGGAAAAGTCTTGTTTCTAAGCTTTTGCTTATGAATCATTCTGTGTGAATTAAGACAGTGCACGCTATACATTTGGACATTTAAAAAATAAGTAAACTATTTTGAAATTAAAAATCCACTTTTAAAGGTTTTTACATATTTATTTGTAGTATGCCTTGATTGATCTACAACGTACCGCCCAATTATGCATCTTCAAAGTTGAAATCTCAGTCCTGAATTAGAAAGACTTGAAGTCTGATCTGTTTATCACATGAATGATGAACTGAATATTTATTTTAGAGGAAGATGATAATTGATTCAGAATTATTTCTTTTTGTATATGCCTAAGCCTTCTGAAAAAGCAACCATTAAAAAGCAAGCAGGGAGAAACGAACTTACTTCTCTCCAGCCTCATGACTTCTAAGTTTTATTCCAAGCGATGCCTCAACAGCCCTTCCAATGATGGTACACAGACATCAAGCAGCAAAGAGGAGAAACGTCAAGAGGCAGACTGATGCCAGTTAATAATCTTATGACTAAAATACTCTAAAGGGATCAGAGAGGAGGAAACTGAATCTTGGTCTTCCACGTGTTATTCAAACAACTTAATGCTCATGGTCTTGGAAAAAAGGAAGCAAAAGGTTTTGCACTGCTGCTGAGAAAATATTCTACAGAGCTTTTTGATGGCACATACAGTTATAACCTCTTGAGAGGCTACAGTCTTTCCTTAGCTGCTTCTTTTAACTACTGCTGATGGATTTAGTCCTGAAAAATCTGCCATAGCAGAACTGCAGGAAAAAAGTGTAATGTGCTGCAAAAGCTGTGGATGCTGCTAGGTAGCATTAATATAAATCACTATACTTACTGAGAGCATCTTTAACCATTATAACTAAAGGCATACATATAAATTCAGTGTCAGAGCAAACCCACTAAACACATAGGACAAGATAACCCTAGTGATAAAGAATGAATATGAAGGAAAGTGGCCAATGGCAAGAGTGACTCTCCTGCATAGAAAGGCGCAAGAAGGACTTTAAATTTCAAGCCAGCACTAAGCATAGTACCTTTAAAAAAACCCAACCAACCAAACAAAAAACCCCCAAAAACCAACCAAACAAAAAAGGTCAGGCCAAAGAAATAAAAGACCAGTATCATGTGGGTTGAATGCTCTGCTAAGAAACCACATAGCTGCAGTCAAAGGGCATTATCTCCAAATCCAAAAGATTGTTCATGTTATTGCGTTAGTAACACAGTGCATGCTAAACACATCACTACCTAAAGGCTTACCACTTTCTAAAATAACTTTCAAATGATCATTAAATCCTATGGTGTTGGCTGTTAAATTTACTCCTGGAAAAAATGGGTAATAGCTGTAGAATCAGTAAGCTGGACAAGCCAGAGGGACAGTCTACAGTAGTTAGAAGTTTTCATGCAATTAATTCCTTTCACAAATGCATATGCTCACAGAAATGATTGATTTTACTTCCAGTGGTATTAAAAAAAGAAGCAAAGTAGGGAAATCTGTTCTTCAAAATGACCATTGAGAGGGAAGGGAAATGGGAGGAGAACCCTGGAGCCTACAGGGATTTCTGATGGTAACAGTGAGGAAAAAAATCTTTCTAATTAAAAATAAAATCTGGCTAGAGGAGCAAAACTGTTAGGACAGGCTCAGAGATGTGCAAGGACAAGCTTGTAAGACTGCTTACAGGAAACACTGAAAACATTCATCCCTGTGTGCTGTAACTGCTCGCAGGGTCAACACTTAAAAAACATTTTGCTATATAATCTTTCTTGTATGGTCTCTAAATGTCTCTTCAAATGCAACCCATTCTACAATTCTATCTCAATTATCAACAGAAAAGTACTACTAAAAAAGAAACTAGGATTCTTCATCAGGAATCGTAGCAAAAGGACAAGGGGCAATTGTTTTAAACTGAAAGAACGTAGATTTAGATCAGATATAAGGAGGAAATTCTTCACTGTTAGGATGGTGAGCCACTGGAACAGGTTACCCAGAGAAGTTGGATGCCCCATCCCTGGAAGTGTTCAAGGACAGATTGGATAGGGCTTTGAGCAACCTGGTCTAGTGGGAGGTATCCCCACCCACAGCAGGGGGGTTGGAACTAGATGATATTTAAGGCCCCTTCCAACTCAAACCATTCTGTGATTGATGTAATTAAAATCATTTTGGTAGCTTTTTAAAGGTTTTAAGATTGCAACAGTTTTTTGCTTTCAACATTTCCCCGATACAGCTATTATGTGATTTGCAGTAGAAACACTACATAGTTAAGGTCTCAGTTTCAGTTGTAGGTGCATTCTACTTTCCCTTTTTTCCTGACCATGATGAATTTTTTTAATCAAAGCAATTTCTGTATCTAGGGAAAACGTGTTTCATAGAAACTGTACTGAATGCACATTTAGTTGCTCTGTTCATGGCATATGCTTCATGTAACCAGCAGTATCCATACCAAACAAATTTTAGAACACGCAGTTACTGAGGGGTCTCTCCATTACACTGCACAAGCCTAAAAGCCTTGACAGTGTGCAGCAATACCAGGGCCTCACGTTCCATGGTAATGCAGCAAACTTGAGAGCCACTGCTGCCAGTCCAGACCAACAGACTGTGCAGCACAAACAGCACTCTGTTAGTTCCAATAAACACTAAGCAAAATTCATAGGTTAATTAACTTAAAGCTATAAATACTGTATCTAAGTAGTAGTACAAGCAATGTTAACTACTGCTGCTAATCACTGCATTTCAGTGTGATATAACATATCAAGGTGTCTTGACCCATATACAAAGGAAATACCGAAGGCTGTTTGCCGAAGCGCTCATTTGCAACTACTCCTGACAGATCACAGCCAGTATCCCGTTCGTGCAGTAGAACCACTGAACTCCTTGCAGACAAACCACTCCTCTATTTCCAGAATGGAAGCAGACGAACGGCATCTGCTTTGGCAGTAGTGTGCTTTCCTGACTCCAATTTTGACTTCGAAGAACGCAAACAGAAAGTAAGCAGGGAACACCCATTAATACTGAGGACTGTGTTAAGGCTGCACTAAGCTTTGTCTGAGTAAAGGATTTGCAGCAATTCAGTCAGTGCCTGGTGCAAGAGTTTGATGTAGCAATAATAAACCATTAGGATCTGTAATTTATATTTTGTCCACCGGTTTTAAAAGGAATGTTATCTGTCTACATAAGGATCACACACCATGGAAGCTGCATCTGTGTGTAGTTACTGAAAGCTGTAAGGGCAGTAAATCTCCAGCAGAGAAAGAGATGGAGCCTTACAGATTCAGACATCCACAATCAGGTTGTTTCAGAATTTAGGAGCATGCACAGTATTGCCATATGAATATGCCTGAGAAAATAACCAGGGGTAGAAGATAAATGGAAACAAGAGTATGTTCCAGGTTGGAAAGAAAGACTCCTGTAGCCTTCTGTCTCTACTATCCGCTTTACTGATGCTTTATCCTCCCAGCTATCAAACGAGACAACACAGATTTATGTTTTGTTTTGTTTTAGCTTATAATAGCCACTACACAACAGGGCAACAGGCAGAGCATAAAGCACACCCACTTAATCTTTCTACCACAACACATATTAAGTGCACACCTTATCATACAACTTTGACAGTGCCCGAGATCCAGAAGTGCCTATTTTCCCAGGCTCCACAAGAGTGTATGGCCCACACAGCATATACTGAATACACAAACCTGCAGAGGAAGACTGTTTTTAAGGTCTGGAACTCACAGCAGGAACTGAGCTAAGTTCAGTTCCGCTTGGAAGCCATAAAAGCATGGGTTTAAAAAAAAGTGCAGCAGTATCTGGTGTTTGATATCTAACAGTATGCAAGATGTTTATGACATGTATTAGGCTACAAAATCTGAGTTCATAGCCTGGGACAACAAAGCAGAGCTCGGCTCTGGCATATGTAGTGGGAAATAGAAAGGCATGTCTCTTCGTGTAATGGATATTGCTGCTCCCTCAAGAGCTTGAGCTGTATAGAGCAGGTGGTTCAATGAAAGACATCAGCACTTTGGAAAAAATTAAAACACAATTAAAAGAGCAATTAAACAGCAGATGGTTTAAATAAGAGTCAATTCAGATTGGGTTTTACAGTAAGAACAACTCAATTCAGTTCTGCAGAATTATTTCTCAGAATTGAAAGGGTAAGAAAATTTTGACAAATACATAGTAACTGAAAGTGTCTCAGTCATGCAGAACTCAGTTAAAAAGGGTATGAAAATCAGGACATTTCAAAGAGGCACCACTTTCAAACTACCTTAAATCCAAATTCCAAATCGGACAATCAAGTCCCATGGCACTTTCTGTAGTCTTACAACAGCTTTTCCCTCATTTTCAAAAGTACTTCTCTCTCCCTCACATCAAGTAAAATTACCACAGAAGCAACAAGACAAACTGCCCAAGTATATAATGGAAAGAGGGAAACATACCAACATACACAATAACATACCAAGCCTACGTATTGAAGAGAAAAAAACGTTTTATACATTAAATGAGATCAACCAAAGTAAGTGTTAAAAAGGGTCATGGTTAATTTCAAAATATGCTTTAAAGTGCAGGACTGTCTCCAGGAAGAACAGGAATTACTTGCCAAGTAGGAAATCATGTCAATACCAGCTATTCTTAATCATCAGTGTCTCATGCAATGGAGAAAATTTAGTCATTTTACCAAGTGAACACCACTTCTACTTTCATACCTCAAAGTCTTCTTTTTCCATTCCACTGACACCACTTCTCTACTGTTAATATTATAAAAAGCCAAATGGTGGATTCTGTGTTTAAAAAATACTGTTGGTTTTTTCATTTTGGATTTTTTTATTATTATTTTTAACATGAGGTAGAATTAGAAAGAAAAAATTTGTGTTCAGTAGGACACATGCGAATTCAAATCAACTCAGTCATCTGCAATTAAATTTTGAGTTATTCTTCCAGGCTTGTGAGCTGTATCTCATCCTCTAGACCACAAAGATCCAAAAGGAAACTTGTGTCCCATATTATAAAAGCTAATAATGCCATACAGAATATTTTTTGAGAAATGCATTTCCAAAATGCAGCTAACTAGAATATTTCATCCACAGTACACCTGGTCAAAAAACCACTGTGATGTAAAAGAAGGTAAAATAAACACAGAATAGCAGCATGTTGTTTTATCTAGAACAGGAAAAAGGGTTTTATATGGGGAATTAAACTTCTGTACAATGTTCATTTAGGATTAGAAGACAGTTTGGCAAAAATACTGAAAAAGGAGCACTGCAACTAAAGAAAACCTTGCCATCTTTCCTGCCCATGCAGCAGCTCCATGGGTCACTCTCCTCCCACAGCAACAGTAATCTGAGCTACTTGCATCAGTCAGTAACTGAAAAGCCAAGGCTCTGGTATTCAGATAAATGCTTTAAAGATTGGTTTAATTTCTTAAATTGTTCAAGTTTCAGATGATATAGGCTGGCAAGCAAGATATAGAAGTATATAACACTGTGGCTGAAAAACTTCTGAAGTACTGTAAAAAGTTCTTTTGTGTATTGGAGTAATAAGTTTCATTTTTGATTGAAAAAAAAAAATTTCTTTCTCTGCTTGTGTGCAGTACAAGAAAACAGAAAATGAAGCAAAGATATTACCTTGGTTTGCACAAGATTTAGCTTAAAAATAAAGGGCTAAAACCTCATCTCCTGAGTATTTGAGCAGTGCAGCTGAAGGGCTACTTGTGCCCCCTATAAAAGTGATAAAACATTTAGTTAAATCTTAATTCAACTGTCTTTCCAAAACAAGTGTCATACAACATGAAATAAAACAGAATGCATATATAAGCGTTACATTTTGGCCTACACATATACACACATATTGTGCAAACTAAGACCAGTTATTCCTGAAAAGTAACCACACTTACCTGTTGATGTAACTTAAAGCAACATAGGTTGGCTGCTGAAGTTCTTGTTTCTCTAATACACGTGGGTCTGTATCTGGAATAAAAAAATACATACACTGAGTTGAGTTTTCTGTATTTAAATTGAAACACATGGGACCGTATATGGCAAAGTAACATAAGCAAAGACAAGAGATATAAAATAGCTCAACTCAGTTTATCCATATAGGAGTATGCTTAACACAGCACAATCATTCGTTCATTCATTCATAAACACAGTATTGCATTACTTTACACAAGAATTTGAAACATCAACAGTGATGTAATTTCCAACTGTCACACAACTTTTCACAATCCCCCTCATAAACATTAGCTTTCACTGATTTCCATGATTTACACTGTTAAAAGGATCAAGCTTCCTCCTTTTTTAAGGTAGCTATTTCTAAATATGGTTGACACATTTTGAGAGGTTTCAAGGGGGATTAGATCTCTTAAACTGAGACTTGATACTTTTCTTCTGCATCTGAGTTTTGCTTTCTCTCTTCTCCACAGATTATTTTCTGAAGCTCTTAATCAGAAGTTGTACAAAATGCTTGCCAAGCAGAGCACTGCCCACCAAAAGCCCTAAAGCGAACACAATCCAATTCCCTGGAGTGCTAACTTTCCCACTCAAATGAAAAAAATATGTTTTCAATCACTGTTTTCATTGTCCTTTTCAGTTAAGTTTTGCTTTTATCTAACAAATAAGTATTGGTTTAAGTTTCTGAAACAAAAACCAAGGGAGTATGCCCATAGTTTACATAGTTTTCATATACAAAAAAAAAAAGGAGGATTATACTGAGGTTTCAAACACAGCCTTGCCCTGCATTGTAGAAATGGACCTTTAGGAGCTAGGCATAAACAGTCCTCAAAAGCTCCCAATGGAAAATGCTCGTCCTGACTGTGCAAATATATAGTCATTAACAACATATTTTGTGTATTACTTTAAAAGCAATTCTTTGTGCAACTTCTGCATTTTAACTATAAAGAGTACAATCTGCTTTTACTAAATGGGTCCCCATAGCACTGCTTTTATCCATCTGAGAAGCAACTGGGGAAGGGGGGGGGGGGGGGGCAGAGGAACCCCAATCAAAGCCCTTATTTTGGATTGTTCTCACTTGAAGCACTATGCATCTTTAAAAGATCATTATCTTGATAGTCTTTGATAATCTTTGACCCCATCAGTTGCTTCTGGTGGTTTCTGTGGATTTTACTTTTGTTTTTAAACATGATACAATTATTTTGAAGTCTGTCTCTGCTGCCCTGCCTTAAGAAAGATTTTTAACTGAAATGAACGGGGACTGTACTCGAGGTAGGTGCATTTGTCACACCACTGCCCAAAGCAGATCGTGACTTTATTCAGAGAGCAGGGAATCCCCTGCCTCACCCCCTCAAAGCTCAGACTGATCCTAATCCTTCTTCCTACATTTACTTCTGCAAAGCTCAGGCTCCAGGATTTGCTAACATGCCTTTATCGATATGTCCCTAAAGACATAAATACCTTGAAGGAAGTTCAGAGAACAGGGATAAAGGCCCAAGTGCCAAACAGCATCCCCAAGCCTCTTTATCCTTAAAAGGAGCAGATCTTGCTGGTGCCTGGGGAAATTCTGCAGCAATTACCAGCACACCGCGCTCAGTATTAAGCTAACCAAAGACAGCACAGCACCAGCTATCTTCCATGCTATCTTTATAATTCACTTCTGTGAGGAAGTTTGGTTCATGCAACACAAGATCTTTTATTTGTTTTTTTTGCTACAAAGCCCATAGTCATTTATCAGGCCAAGCATAGAACTGCTGTCATGGTGAGCTCCATTAGATTTACACCTCAGTGGTGCACAGCCTGCCCTGAAACTGTTTCGATCCAGATGTCTGCAGAGAATTAATCCCAGCCAGGACTATCTGAGAGCTGCTTCAGCCCAAGTTTAGGCATCTGTGATTAAATGACTACGCCTTTGCTAATCCAGTTCTTAAATGGGATTAACCTCCACCTATAAACAACAGTTTCTGTGACTGAATGAGACAAAACTGAGACTGGTTTACGTCAGAGTGCTTCAGATTTTCTGTGGGAGAGGAAAAGGGGAAGCTCTAATGAAGAGTTCACCACCTTTCCGCTGCTTGCCAGCGGCTCACCATAACACCAGTTGAAGATGAAAGACAAAACCCCAAAGCCCTGTAACTTTGTAGGAACGTGTTATCAAAGCACAGAGAAATTTGCCTGCTGGCACCTGTGGAAAACAGAGTCCTGTCTCGCAGTTGGTGCTGCCTGACATACAAGGAGTGTGCTGCACACAGTCTCTTATTCAGTGTATCTATCCCTTCCCTCTTCACGTGTCAGACTTCATATGTATTTTGAGCAGACTGTGCTGCATATACCAGTTCCACCAAAAAATAACCCAGAAGGTGGTTTACAAAATCTTGTGTGAATTTAGCAAACAAAATGCCTGACAAATTTCTCTTGCAACCAGCTGCTGGGTTGCTGGTCGTGTGTATGGCACATTCACTTCTGCACTGTAGCAGGAAGGATATGTGACACTGTTGGATATTATTTCTCCTTCCCAGCTATAATAACTGAAAGTAAAAAGAAAGCACAGAAACTTGTGCTGGGGCCATTGCACAGCCCTCAGAGAAAAGCAGAAAAGAGCAGAGACCAGGCCAGCTGTGCCATGGGTGCCAGCAGCCCTTCACCAGGTGGAAGGGCATGGAAGGCCTCAGCAGCAGCCCCACTGCACCCAGCTAAAACCTGCACAGCCTTGCTATCCAGGGCACACGTACACTCTGCTCACCACAGACAGTTTTTTTCCTCAGTGTCTTAGAATGCCACCAGTCCATTCCTTCCCACTTCCATTCCCTATTCCTCATCCTCTGCTCAACCTCAGCCAGCTTTTTTCCTCGCTTCTGCACCTTCCTAATTTCAGTACTTGCTACTCACCCTGCCTCCCATCGCTCTCTCCTGCCCTCGCTGTCACGCTGCCCACTCCTCTCCCCTCAAAATGTCCAAACAAGTTAAAAATCACAAGGAGGTGTCTATAAGCCCTTGCTCGCTCTTGTACCACAAGACTGAACACATACACAATTCCTTGGCTGTACTGCACTCTTCACTGCAGGCTCTGACTCCCTCCCCACGCATTGTATCTTACTTCCAGTGTAGACGGTCTTGGCTTAGCGTACTGATGTTAGCTAGAACACTTCTGAGTACAGGTTGAACACACATTACTGTTAACAACTACACAGTTTGTTGCTTTTTGTTTCTTGGTTTTTTTTGAGACAGCTAACACAGCTACAGTGAGACCTGATGTTGAATCTACCAGTGCTCCGCTTCTCTCACACCTAAGCACATTCATTCAGACTAGCACCATTTTCTAACACGGTGCATGCTGCCCCGAGCCACAATGTCTGTTACCCCGCTGACCAGGATGCTATGTATTGGCCAACACTTTGAACCATCTGATTCAGAGATGAGGAGCAGGGGAGGCAAAAATCTGGTGTCAATCTCACCATACGGCCCTGTGTAATGTTAAATGTTTAGTCAATGTTTCTTCAAACATGCATAGGCTGGTTGAAGCCAGCCAAAAGTAGCCTAAACAGTTTCCACATAGACACCTATAATGGATTAAACACCCACAGATGATGAATCTTCTTCTTGAGAAGTATTTAAGCAGTACAGTCTAGGACTGATCTGAGCTCCTTTCTTCTAAGAAAAATAGCCAGACAGGTCACACACACAAACAACTTCAGATTTTGAAGGGAGTGCTTGATCAGCATCACTTTAACCGGCTATCTTCACTTCTTGAATCAACATGGGCTATCAAAGACTCACTACTTCATTAGTTTTGCTCTAACACTTTAAATCTGGTAGAACAAATTGCCACCCACTGTACCTTAGCTTTCCTCATTACCTGTCTCTTCTCATAAGCATTATGTTCCACTAATTTCATAAAAAAGTTCTATGTACTTTCTCTAATGCTGCGGGGTTGTTTTAGCTATGTCCTCTTTCTTCACTACAGTGTGAGATTTCAGAACCTCTGTTTTTTTTCTCCTTTTCTTTAATGAAATGTTGTTAAAATACTGAGTTTATTTCGTATTAACTACCCCAGTGTTTTGTTCTGGGTCCTACTACCTCACTATTAAGACTGAAGCATTGGTGCTAATATCCACAAGAGAGTCAACCGACTGTCTAAGGATTAGACACCTGCAATTTCTCACATCCCCAAACTGTTTCATACTGGGCAACCAGACAAGTAGTATGACTGTGCAATTAAGGCTAAGACCATAAATTGCGCTGCACCACCTTTGAACTGCTCAGATGAAGGTAGGCATTTTCAGCAGAGCATGTTCTACCAAAATGAATCCCTGACTACTGAACAATTACTAAATCACTAATTACTATATAATTTTGTTCTACATGAGTGTTTCTGCACAGAAATACATGCCACATCTTTGTTAGTATATAATGGAGCAGTAATTTTTGCTCTGCAAGATGCAAGGAAGTCATCATAAGCAGCTTCACATGAGAACTTCAATTTCATCAAGTCCCTGCATTTAAATCACTGCGAAAAATTACTTTTCACCTTATAAAGGGCACACAGAAAAAAGTGCTAACAAATTTCAGTGTCATTATTTTACAACCGCAAGCTTTCTTCTAACAGGGAAGAAGAAATGTCACTACTACAAATGAAGTGGTAAAGACAGTCTCAGAAGAAAAAATAATAAATAAAAGGAGGTTAAATTTAAACTGTTCTTCATCACCTTGAATATGAAGTGGCCAGGGCTGCTTTTACCCCACTGTGCCACCACATAACAGGCAGATGTTGAGGTCAAGATTGACAACAGCCCACGTACCTGAAGAAGAACTGATGAATCCCTGTTTACATACTAACGAAGTGACTGGATTGTCAAGATTTTTTGGTAGCTGTAACCTTGCAATAGATTTCACTGATGTCATAGATACTGTATTTTGGGCGGGGTAGGGGAGTGTCCATATTTTAAAGAGACTTAGGTTTGAAAAACTTGCCTTCTATGAGCCCCACCATTACTTAAGCCAAATAGTTGCAACAAAAGCAAAAAGACAAAACTGCCCTTGCCAACCCAAAGGTGTTATTTCTGTTTAATCTCAAAAAGAGTAACAAAACGCCTCAAATAAAATGAAAATAATAGCCCTGCAAAGGACTTTAAAAGCACTAAAGCTCATATTTACAAGGATCCAGGGCTTACAGTATGATCTGTTTCCCAAGTCACTCGGAGACGTTTATGATAATCTCACCTCTTTGTGCAAGATCACACTGAGGTGAACGGCCAACACAGAGGTCCCCCAGACTCACAAACTGCTTTATCAGAACATCTGTGCGCGCGTTCCGCTCGCCCACCACCAGGCTCTCAGAGTGCCTGTCTTGTATTTCTCTTGGCCTTGAAACTGGCTGATATAAGTCAGCTCAGCTAGTTAATTAAAATCTACACTTCCCTTGAAACTAGCTTGCTTCACTAATGATGCCAAGGCAAACATTTCTGTTGGCTTCCTCAAAAGTCCACAATTGCTCTTACATAGACATAGCTTAAAAAGCCCAAAACAGATAAATGCAACGTTACTGGAAACTGTTCACCATCCAAAACCTGTAGTACAAGGCAGCCATTATGAATTTCACTTGAGTTTCAATTCCAAATACAGTGTTACTCAGGTCTCCTTATGAATTTAAAGAATAAGATCACAGACAAGTACAATTATACAGATATTAACACAGTCCCCTTACTATATCTTCAACAGAAAAATAAATTTGTCCTCATATCCAAAGAAGAGATGATGCTCTGCCCTTCAAAGACAGAACACTGAAGGATAAACATCATGATTCTACTAAAGTTTTAAACCTACCTGACTTCAAAAACACCTTCAATATTTACACACAAATTTCAATTCTTTCAAGCTCAAGGTGTTAAATGCCAGGGGTGGACTTACCAAAATGTACAAACCAGATTAGATACCAAACTCTTCCACATTCCTGGATTAGGCTCTCATAGATGACTAAGAAAGCTACATTCAGGCAAGTACAAACAAGAAATCACTGTTAATTATTTCACCTTTCACAGTTTCAATGAACACTAGAGGCTTCAGGGTATTTTTTTAGTACAAAATTCTCCCTGTCTGGTCTATCCTAGAGTTGCAAAAATTTCTCAGTTAGCTGCAAACAGTTTATTTGCGCTGTCAAATTGCTCGTAAGTGCATGAAGCCATGAAAAAAACGCTCTGAAAGACAGAGGCTACATAAATATTACAGGATGGCTATGAAACCGCAGTCCTTTTGGCCCACTGGGAGACAGCTCTGTTGGGCTGACAGTGCTCCAGCCGCACTCTGACGCTGCTCAGAGCAGGCCTGTGAACTTTCTGCTCAGCGACTGACTGACTGCAATTGCTGCCGTGCTGCAGAAGGGTAACAGAGTCCAAAGCCAAGGTAAAGCATCATAGGTCACAGTCCAAAGTCTAAATGACTGTGGACTTCTAAAGGCTTCAAGCACAAAGTTAGCATTAATCTTAACAACTGCAAATTGCACAGTACAGACACAGGCAAGAGTTTAGCAAAAAGAAATATCAAAAAGGGGGTTTATTTAAATGAAGGCTGCCTAGGGGTGGGGGGGTGGGGGAAGCCAACATGTATATAGTGGAAGGTATAGAAAGTAGCATCTGCTGACTTAACACCCTGGTTTAGCAAACACTAGCCTCTTCACATGGCTGCCCTTCACCAGGGAGAGAAGCAATCTTCATGGAAGTTCCTGAAGAAAATGGGAATTTGTAAAAACTGCGTCTTCACAGGAAACACACCCTGATGCCAGGGACACCACTCCAGCATTTGACCTTCACTGAGTGTAATGACTGCACAACATGTAAGATGTGACATGTGGACAGCAGGTCAAGGGTGGTGATTCTCCCCCTCTACTCCGCTCTCGTGAGACCTCACCTGGAGTACTGCATCCAGTTCTGGAGCCCCTATTACAGGAGGGATATGGATGCACTGGAACGTGTCCAGAGAAGGGCCACGAGGATGATCAGAGGGCTGGAGCACCTCTGCTATGGGGACAGACTGAGAGAGTTGGGGTTGTTCAGTCTGGAGAAGAAAGGCTCTGGGGATACCTAATAGTGACCTTCCAGTATCTTAAGAAAGCTGGTGAGGGACTTCTTAGGCTGTTGGGCAGTGACAGGACTAGAGGGAATGGATTAAAACTGCAGATGAGTCGATTCAGAGTAGACATTAGAAAGAATTTCTTTACCACGAGGGTGGTGAGACACTGGAACAGGTTGCCCAGAGAGGTGGTGGAAGCCCCACCCTTGGAAGTTTTTTAAGACCAGGCTGGATGGGGCTCTGAGCAACCTGCTCGAGTGGGAGATGTCCCTGCCATTGGCAGGGGGGGTTGGAACTAGATGATCTTTAAGGTCCCTTCCAACCCTGACACTTCTATGATTCTGTAAGAAGCAGTCAGAGCAATCATATGAAAAAGGGAGTCAGAGAAGTTCAAAAACAGTCTGCTGAAAATCAAAGCACAAAAACCTCCAAGAACATCACAACTAACAGCATCCATTCACTGCTGCAGACCAGCACACCTGAAACATGCCTCCCATTACCCAGCAAAACAGGGTTCTGATTACAGCTTCACATGTACTATTTCAGTGCACAGTTACTAAAAGGATTTTAGGTTAAAATAGTAGCTCAGCAACACAACTGATCAGATCACTCGACATTTTTAGTTTTTAATTTAAAAACCAAATAGCCAAGTAAATGCAAACACAAGGATTTGTACATCTTCTGTAAAATATCTTTCATAAAAAAATATATATATATATTTGTGATATAACCACATGTAAGAAAAAGATATTTCAGCTGTGAACAACAGAAAAAAGTAGTAATGCATGGAGTCCAATCATGGATCTCAAGTCTTGATAACGATCTAATTTCTGCAATTGAGTTAATTATTGCACACTAGTAAGTGACCACAGTGCTCATTAGCTGCTGAAAGCAACCTTTGGATCTGTCATGCTGTCCTCAAATAGGCAATTAATGTGAAAAATGAGAGTATGCATAACTTTCCCGTGCCATATATTATATATAAATTACACAACATACAAATAAGAACAGTACAGAAGTTCTCAACCTAACACTTGATCAGCTTAGTCATGCCTTCATCTGTTTATTTGAAAATATATTACTTTGCTGCTCTTGTGGTCCTTAATACAGACAATCTACTGTCTTAAGGAGAGTTACTGTAAGTGTTCTCAGTGGGAAGACTGAAAGTCATATGCAGCCTCTGAGGAACAACATCACAGCTCCCCTCCCAGCCTTACAAGGGGCATGAGCCCTCTGTGTGCCATCCGGCATTCTTGTCACCTTCCCCAGCCCCCTTGCTCCAGCAGGCAGGCATGACTGGCACCCCCTCTCAGCAAAGAAATTCAAGCTGTGGCCTTTCCGGGCCCCGTTAGATGCAGTGCCCATCAGAGATACAGCCCAGTCCACATGTCCCTCCTCAGACCTCTGGCACAGCTAAATGGCAGGCAACCCCCTAAAGCCTGTGGTTGCCTCTGGCAGAAGGGATGACACCTGATCAACCAGTTTTTAAGCCATCTCCCGTGCGCCCCTCCTCCAAAACTCCAGCAGCACCTACAAAGCAGGGAGCTGTGCACGAGAGTATAACCATAACTCATTAAGAGAATATTGCTGTGCAGTGGGATTGCAGATATCCTCCTCATAATATTCTTGATAACTCACATCTCAGAATATAAAAAGTAATGCTGTAAATCAGATACTTAATTTCTATTCAAATGGAATGTAATTGCTGGTAACGAGCTGCAGAGCTACATATGTCAAAAGGCATCTCATGATCTTTCAGATGTAGTGAACTGCAAGGCCACTTCATGTGCCATGATGCTTTTCCACTTACTACGTTAATTAGTTTTTATTTGAAACATACAATTATTGCTGCAACCAAATGCAATAATTAATGGTTACTTTTCATAGGTAAAATATTCATTAATCAAATCAACAGGACCTCAGCAGAGTGCTGGAAAGAAGGCGGGGGGGGGGAGTCTGCTGCTACTCAATATTTTATTTTCCTTTTAAAATGGTGAGATGTATTCAGCTCTTAAGCATTTGAAATGTTAACATCTTGCTTGCAACTTCTAAGTGCAAATATACCTAATGAAGCTTGAAATAGAGAAAAATTAGAATGCCATTTTCATGAATTTTCCCAACATTTAATTAAAGTCAAATAATCTCATGAGCTGCCACTGGAGAGTGTTAAAATAAAAGGCCCATTTGCACTTAACAGTCAAGCACACAGGAACATAACATATATTACTAACAATCTCTAAAATGATCCCATTTCAATAATGAAATGAGTATTTTTATTCCTTAGCACAGTATGATGTTTCTTCTGTCTGAAAGTTTTAAAAGCTCATATACTGTGGAAAGACACTCACTTTTAATTCACACAAATTGGGGAAGTTCCCCAGAATTACTTAAAAAAAGGTCAAAACCCAGGAATATTATTCTATACTGAAACAATGATTTAAATCACCTTCATGGCATGCAGCTCTACCTCCAAACGCCCACCAGAACGATGGTCCTTTTAACCACTTTTGTAGTCCCAACAACACTCGGTGCCTCCTGCAGGAGTGGCAACGCAGCACTGGCAGAGCCCTCTAAGGAGACACAGCAAGAGCTCATCAAAAGGACTCTGCTTGTTGACATAGTTGTATCAGCTCCCCAGATGACAGAGGAGGCCAATACAAACACTCTGCCTGCATAGCTGTGATCGCTGGGGAAAGCATTTCACTCCCTGTGCTGACAGCCTGGAGAGAAAGGAGGAACGCAGCTGGAAGGTGCTTTCCAACACAGACCCAGCCCTGCATGCAGACTTTTTAGGTGTCCAGTCAAAAACCTCTGTTTCCAAGATTCATACCTTTCTACACTCTCTAAGGTCACACACATCATTATCCATCACACTTGGAAGCTGACAAAAAACCAGAGAAATGAGGAGCATTCATCTTGCATTCAGCATTTTGCCAAAATTATAAGAAAACCGTTTTTGGTGTTGGCAGTGGACTAACTGAGGGTTGGGTTTAGCAGGCTTCTAGGAGAACCCAGGCTTGGCCTGGCCAAATCCATTAGAAGTGTGGCTTTTTTGGGGCTAAAGCTGGTAACTAGCAGTAGAAGAACAATCTTTTCACAAACCACAAGTCTGTACTTTTTCAAATCAAGCATGTGAGGTGAGTACATGCTAAATCCATACTCTAGGATAAACAGTTTTGCATAAAGCAAGCAGTTATGTCAAAACAGTTAGTCTTCCTATTAAAAATTTGAAAATTTATAGGTTTATGTTTTGCCTTTTTATTATTATTACTCAAATACTCAAAACCTTGTTCTCATCTATTTTTAATAACGAAAAACTGGCTAAACATTCCAAAATAAATAAAACCTAGTATTACTTTAAATAAAAGTTCAAAATATATATCTTGACAGTTGCGATGCTTGGGGGTTTTATTTCCCTAGGTAGTAATGATCTCCAGGAGTTAAAATAATATGATTATATCCCAACTCCACGGCCAACTAAACCACAACAGAACTGCAGTGGCACATATTTCATTTGCAATGTCAGAAGATCTCCATTTCAGACTATCAACATAGCACTAAATTTTCAAGTGTCATTGAAAACAGGCCACTTCTAATTTTGTCTGGAAACACTAAAATGAACCACTATAGGCCGGGCAGCTAGTATTTCACAAGTTAAACCTCTCCATCTTTACCAGGAATCAAAAAGGCCAGCTTTTACTATAAGTTATTTACTGTGTCTTCACTCCTCTGCAAACAGCGGCTGCAGGATTTTTTGGCTTATTTTGAGCAAGGGTAGTAATAGAAGGAAACAATACATATTTTTCTTCTGAGTCACTAAAACTTCTGTAAGAAGCTTATTTTCTGGGTTGCTAATTTGCACAGTCTTGTAGGAGACGTACTAGATTCCTAATCTTCACTTGCTGCTGACAGGGAGTCCACAGAACTAAGCAATTTCTTCTAAGGAAGAAGGAAATGTCATCACTACTTAGTGCTACTCAAGAGAATGTTCCTCCAGAAGATGTCAACCATGTCCACAGGAGCCAGAGGCTGGTGGAGATAGGACCCAGCTGTGTAAGAGTGTCAGGTGCTCAGATAACCTCTATTTCCTGAAATGTCTTCTCCAAAATTCATTTGAACACACTCCGTCTTACACAATTTTATTATTTTATTTCACCATCGACATGCCTCATTCAAGAGTACGAGCAACTCCACATTTGCCACCAGTGCTGCACAGAAAACATCCAGCAACAAGCCTACCCCGTGGGGAACAAGAAACACGCACATACATGTGTCATATAGAAGTACGTTTCTTGCGAGAAGTGGGGTAGGATGTGGGGGGTGTCTCTCTAAGAGGAAAACAACATCACTGAAAATAGTGCACAAATGTCAACCTAATACTGCAAGACGAAAAATCTACTTCTCTGCAAACAAATTGACAAGAAACCTAAATAAAAACAGTTATCCCCAACTACACCTTTTAGAAGTTTAATAATAATTGTGTTAACAAGGACTGGCACAGAAAACATTTTTAAAGTGCTGTTAACCATCAACCTTGAGCAACAAGACTATTTTCTTTGTCCCTAAGCACTAACAGTAGAGCAGATCCTTTGCACTCTTGTACCTTTGTCAACTGTTCTTGGAAGAGAATTTCAAATTCTCTTGAGAACTAGTAAGGTGAAACAGATCATTTCAGGCACGAACAGTACCACTGCATGTCCAGTCTCTCCAGCCACTGGAAGCCAAGCGTGGTGTGCAGGTGAGTGCCCTCCACCGGACGACACCTGGCCACCTCAGGACAACAGTTTGCCGAGCAGAGATGCCGTGAAGTCTCACGGCTTTATCAAAACTGGATCCTGACATTTGTGGTCACACCACAAGGGCCTGAACCAATACAACACAAAGATAATGTTTTACTGTCACTCATGAAACTGAGGCTCACAGAGGTATAAAAGGAGGCATTTTCTGTCCTGGGGAACTCCCAAATGACTTTCCCCTCATGGTTAAGCCCAGCGTAGATTTCCACACTCTGCCTCACCTTGGCGCATGTCATCTGCAGAGGCAGGAGACCTATAACTCACCGAGAGAAAGCGGCTTTTGGCTCCGAAGGGCAACAGCCTTTCCACAACATGCCGCAGCGACCTCTCCTTCACGGGGACACACCAGCCCAAAGAACCGTCTCCTACGCGTCCTTCGTAAAGGATTAAAGGCAAACGAGACATTGGGCTCAGGTGTGAGGTCACCCAGCCGGGGGCGGGCCGCTAACCCGACCAGAATGGGTTTACACGGGATTCACCACAGCCCGTAGCCCCCCTGCAGCGCCCCCCGCGCCTGCCCCGCGACGCCTCAGCCGGCGAAGCGCGGGGACCACCGCGATCCCCTCCCCGTGGCGGCGCCGCCGCGAGCGCGGCCCCGACCGCCGCCATTTTCCCTGCCGGGCGCGGCTGACGGGCGGGACGGGGCGGCCCGAGGCTGCCGTTTGTTCGACGGTATTTGACCTCCCGCAAGCCGAGGGGTTTTCCAGCCGTTTCTCCCCGTCTGGGTCCTCTCCTCACAGGGCACCAGCTGCGGTGTTTCCCCTGCCCTTTCTCCAGGCGCGTGGCCCCTCAGGTGCTCTGCGCCAGTGGTGAGGGAAAGGAGAGTTGGGAGGTACCGCATTTGATAACAACAATAATAATAATAATGATAACCCCAGCTGTTTCTGTCAGGGAAAACCAGAGCAGTCAGTCAGAGCAAGCACCTGAGAAGAAACCAGAGATGCTTCTTTCCAGTCATTCCTTCAAAATAGAAAAGTATTGAGATAACTTTTTCCACTACCGACAGCTCTGATGTAGAGAAAACCCAAATCACATTGAATTAAGCTAAGCCTCAATGGCTTTGCAAGACAAAGCTTAAGGTGGGGAGGAAGTGAATGATCAATTTAAAACAAACTGAACTTGGATAAGGGTAAAAATGTGGACATTAAGTAGAGATTTAAGGAAAACAATGCGCTTAATAATCAAAGATGTTTTCAGACCATGACATATTCTTACACGTTCTGTTTTTACTTTATTAGCCCAATCAAAAACATGCTGCGTTCAACAGATACAAATTGATTTCCCAGTGTGACCACAAAGAAAATGCGGTAAGTTACCAATTCCTTTAAAACTCTAATACTCTTTGCCCTCTGAATATAGACTTCTTAATCAAATAATCACACCAATAAATACAAAGTTAGCTTACCATTATAAAAATAAAAAAAAATGTATTTACAATTACAACAGGGGGACTGTTGACAAAACATTACATGGAGTTCTTTGCCTTCCACAGTTTTTGCTTGACACTTATGTATGCGGAAGTGTCTGTACTGCCTTAATGTTCTGTGTAAGAGAAAGCAACAGAAGGGCACTGAACTTCTGGCCGGTGAAAGCAGTGCCCTGAGTTCATACAAGTCAAACTTGGGAAGCTTCTCAACAGAGAAAGCTCATTTTCTGCTCAGGGAAACCTCAAGAGGATCAGGCAATCTAATAAATGCACTGATAGGCCAATGATCTGTTTTAATTTAGTTATGGTGAGATAAAAGATACAAAAAAAGAAAATATTGTACGAACAGTAACATTTCTCCTTGCATACAATCGGGTACAAAGAAAATCCATTCACTTATTTTTCCCTGTGAGCTTGAAATGTGTATTTCTGATGACTTGTAAGAATGTGGGTAAGCAATGCCTCACTCTGAGCTCAGTACAGCTTCAATAGTGCTGCTGTTTCAAAACAGCGTTAAATTTACTGTATTTACAAGTCTGTCCCCATTTGAAAAACTAATTGTTCAGAATCACCAAAACACCCGTTATTTTGCTCTTCTTAAGTATTAGAAGTAATTAGAATCAACAGGAACTTGGAAAATAAGGGGGAAAGGAAGGCATCAGTGATGTTGAAAACTCAAGTAAGGCCTTCTCAGATCATGATACATAAATATCTACAATATATATAAACCTATTCTGGTATCTCAATGAAAAGATGCATATTCCTCTAAACAATCCAGCTACTAATTTTCTCTCTAATTGCTGCCCCCAAAAAATTACTTCCTAAAGTGATGGTTTAGTACCTCCTAAATTCTACTGTTACCACTAAACAGCAATTAACTGTTAGAAGTGGATAGCATTATCCATTATTAAAACAATAAATCTTAATATTATTTTTATTCGGTACTGTTCCTCCTCTGATCAACAGCCAATTATAAAATAAAAAGCACTGCATACATTTATGACAATGATTTAAGGGATATGATAAAATGGAGACCTTTACTAGATAAGGGTTCCAGTGCTGACTTTAAGGACAATTTAAACTGTGAAAAATTTGGCTCAACATTTATTCAGCTATGCTGGTACTTAACGCTGTTGGAGTTGGTTTTAAACACATTTTTAAAAATTTCTCTAAAAAGCCTTAAATAATTTGTCCCCAAAAGACTACTGATCTATAGAAATATAGCTCTTTCACAAATATTTCAATAATCATCTTACAAATGTAATTGCACATAACATCAGAAAAACAACATCACCTTTCCAAGTATGTTATTACATGCAACAGCAGATGGCTTCCCATCTTTGTAGTCTGTTTCTCTGTTCTCATGGAATAGCTTAAAAAGTTTAACTGTACTTTTTAAAATGTTTCCATCAAGCACCTCTTAATAAAGGTATGGCCTATTAAAAGGGTGCTTGTTTGGAGGAAGAGCTTGTTCCGTTTGCTGTTTCTAAACAAACTAATAAAAGAATCCAGTTGGAAACAAAATCTTTCTCCAGGTTCAACAGACACCTGTATATCAGCATCAGGACAACATAACTGCATTCCTGCTGGGAGTAGCTCACAGTATTTAACTTAAATTGCCTTGAACTCTCTTTGTATTCAGGACTGACATGGAGTTAAGTGTGGTGGTTGGATTACAAGAGAAATTAAGACCACCCGTAAGAATACTCCCCTCCTCCAAAGTGTTTTCCCTGCCCCTAAGTGAACTAAGTATCTCCCTCTCCATTCATTTCGAATTTTAGTAGCTTTTAATACTCATTCGTTAATGCAGTGTCAGTGTGTTCTTCCCTTTCTCTACAGTGGTTTTGATTTGCAGTGAGAAGCAGAGAAATGCCTACTAACTGCTCCATAATTTATACTAGCTCTAAAGCTTTTCTCTACAGTCAGTAGACTACCTAACAGCCTAGTGAAAATGAAGACAAACATCTTCTGTGACAGAAAACTGTGGGGAAGGTGGCATGAGAGTATGGAAATAAACACCTAAAACAAGCCACCTCAGTGGGAGACTTGACATTGTCTGCCAATGAACTTCAGACAAGATGCTTAGAAAAGCCCTGTAACAAAGAAAAAGCTGCGCATTGTTCGAGGGTTCCCATGTCAGCACCACCCCTGAAGCCAGAAACATTAATAACTTTTCTTTTGCTTTTCTTTTCTTTCTGGGGAGGAGAAGGGAGTTGAAATCAAAACAAAGTATCTACAGAAGATTGCTTTTATTGCTAGTTGAAATTTGTTCGTGCCAAGTACTAAGGGGTTGAAGGTTTCTTCTTTTTGTTTTGAAAGGGGTAACAGAGTCTACAATTTGTCTCAACTGTGGAAAGCTTCAGACACTCCTTACCAGAGGCTCTCCACTGCATCAGTTCAGAAGCCAAGCTTGCCAATTTCATAAGGTAACTACCCTTGTTTACATCTTTTCCTAGTTGGATGTATCTTTTTCTCCTTTATATACTTGGAATACACTTTACTAAATTTAGTAACAATGAAACATGCTAGACTGACAGCTGTCAAAAAATGCCCTTAGTATTGCCCTGGTAAGCAAATTTCAGTATGAGCAGTCAAAATAAAAGTTTTTCTATTGTTATATCACTGGGGTAAACACTTCTCAGCTTCCACATCTGAAGGCCATGTACTGGTGTATCACTCCAACACAGGATGAAACTCAAGTATTCCAACAACCCATTGTAATCTGTCGTCAACAGAAAAAAATCTGGTAGAGTGGGCTGTGGACAGAAGGCACAGGAAGGCACAACTGTAACATCCCTCAGTCTAAATCACAGAATCAAGAATCATCGGTGGACTTGGACAGAGGTAAATGACAGGAGACAGACTGCACTGCAGCCATGATGAAGCCTGAGGTAGTGTCTGCTGGAGAGACAATAGTCCATTCTCCATGTCCATGCGATAAATGGCCTTCTCTCTGTAGCTACCAGCTAAGGCTATAAATCAGCATGTTTTGCAATATTAAAAGCCACTCCAGCTGCAAAGGAACGATGTTCATAAATTCTTTTCAATGCACAGCATCAGGCAGTAGCAAGGCTTTCCTGAGAACGTTAAGACAGCCGTAAAATAGCTGCTTCAAATTTAGTTTCTATTACAAGAGATGGAAAAGACCCATATGAACAATTTAATTAATAGATCAAGCCAGTAAGACCCATGAAGAAAAAATTCATCTCTTAGCAAAAGGTTTTAGCTACATCTCTTAAAATTATTACATTTTATATTGTATGCGATGTTTTTCAATCTAATTAAGACAAAAACCTAGGATGAAGAACATCTCTAGATCTCATCTCCCCGCACATGAAGATAGCAGTGGGGATACAGTTTGAGGTTATTTGTCAAAAGGATCAGCATGGTAACTAGAGGCCTGGGGAATCCACACACTCACTCTTAAAAGTATGAAAAAGGTCACTGCTAATCAGTTTCTTTTCTCATATGAATTCAAATGGCTCTTAATCTCCACCTGATCACTTAATTTACCAAAAAGTAAAGCAGGCTACCTTTTCTACAACTCAACAGAAGTTGTACTTCCCCTCATGTGTCATCTATGCAAATTACATCTCTGCTGTACACTAGACCTGTCTGAGAGCAGGTTTGGAGTGGAAGGGGAAAAGAACATTGTAGTATCTGCCATGACCATTAAAGGATCCTTAAATTTTCTGGCTAATGGTGATCAATATGTGCAATTACAGCTCTGTGCTTTAACTGAGACTTGGGCCCTGAATGTGAGAAGAGCAAGTTACAAAATCTGAATGGATTCCATCAGTAAAAGAACCACAGTTACTTTTCTTTAAGTCCAGTTATGCGTGACATGAAACAAGAAGGGAGCTAGCTAGCACACTGCAATAGTGGATGTGGAGACAGTAACAAGCTATGCCACACACCTCTAGGACAGGACCCCTAAGAAGTGAAGCAGACGCAACAGTTTCACAGACTCTCTTGAACAGAGTAGGAAATGACATAGAATATTATAAACTTTACTGCTTCTCAGAGCAAGTCCAGACACAGTCCTGGTCTCTGGTATAATCAAGACATTCTAGATCTTCTTTTCTGTCAAAGTGTAAAGATCTTCATATAACAAAGGGCAACTTCATTCCTCCAGGTTTAAAGCAAAAATGAAAAAGAATTGTCATGAGGCAACTGGAATAACATTGCACACAGAGTATTGTTTTAGCCGACCATCACTAATGGTAAAGTTTATCTTAAAGAAAGTTATTAAGTACCAAAAGTTAATTTTGATCCAAATTTTAAAAACACAGTGAATGTTCTGCACTGCCTAGGATCAAAGGTTGTTTCCATTTCCAACTCAGACACAGACTGCTTAACAGTTCTGACAAACTCACTTCGTTGTTCAACACACCTTTCTGGTTTTCTTCTTAAACCTTCAACTGTTCTTCCATTTGCTGTGGATAAAATTAAATGAGATTCCTTATGCTACATTATATTTGCTGGCACAACAGGGTATCTACAAACAGTGCAATGTAAGCATAACTGTACTTAAAAATCTTTTCATAAACACACTTCTTTACACAGTTCCAACAAAAACAAAATACTGCTTGCCTACATTATTACCAGTAATATTAAGCCAGTTGTATTTTACAGCATCCACTGCAAATAAAGACACAAAGAACTCAAGCTGCAAGGTACAGTGCTGACGAGAAAATGCAAGAGATTCTATCCTGTCAATGTATATAACACTAGTCACTGCCTGCATCCAAACAATGATCTACAAATGCTTGCAGCCACCAAAACACAGTAATCAGGATGGGTGAGGAGGTTGACACCCAAAACCACCACTACCACCCTGAAAACCAAAAAGAAGCACTCAGTTTGAGTTCACTGTCATGTTCCTGGCAAAAATGTCTGCTGAAGCACTGCAGAGAATTTTATAGGCCTAGAGGAGACTTTGTAGAAATACAAACAAATCAATGAATACCAGCAGTGAGAGATAAACAGTTTCAAATGCTTCATACAACTAGAATCACTTTGCAGCCAGATTCATTGCCAAGATGAAGACTTGGAATGCTTCTGTCAGACTATTTCCAATTACACTGCTTTATGAAAACACAGGGGATACAGTCTGCCTTGATGAGAAAAAACAGTGTATATATAGGCTCATCATCCTCCAGCAGAAAGCACTGAGGTAAGTACTAGTTGTTATGGATACGTCTGCATAAGTAATGGGTGTTACTGCATCTAACCCTCCAGTTTCATTTATTTTGTATTACAGGGTGTGGGGGTGTGTGTAGAGATTTATGTTTTATGTTCTAAACTTTCATCTTCCACAAAATCTTGACGTGTTCTTACATTGTGTGAGTGAAAAAATACCTTCAAGCAATGAGTTTAATGTAAAACCAGAGGAATCAAGTATGGTGATATTTAGAAGACTTTGAAAAATGCACTGCTGACTGTTCTTTTCATCAGTTTGTGTACTGCTCAGAAGATTAAGAACTAGTCTTTGATAAGCAATGAATATAAGCTGTTCCTTAGTGAGTACACACAATTAAATGTGAATAGTTTATATGACAGAACAGATAGACAACTCATTTGTGTATTTCATGCATCAACTGACTTCTTACGCTAAAAAGCTTTTTCTGGTGACTGATGCTGTAGTTGAGGGAAAAAAAAAAACCCCAACCTTCATGTCACAGTTACTATATGTGGCACACATGAGATAGAAATACCATCATATTCTACATGTATATATACCTTTGTATGCATAAAAGACAGGAGAAAAGGTTCTAAGGACCAGAAGAATCAACTATCAAGACAAAACAGTATATCAGTTCTGGTATTGATACCTGGTAATACAAGATACACATCTGAAACCAAATATGTAGTTTTGTTGTGGTTTGTGGTTGGGGTTTTTTTAGGTTGGATTTTTTTAGAGTATATTTTAATTTCAGTAAGAAAACTCATAGTTACTACTAAGAGATAGTCTGTGTTCTAAACTTTTCTATTAGGAAAATATGTCCACTCCAGAAAAAGTTGGTTCATGTGGTTTATATTTTTAAATTACAATCACAACTTTTTCTTTGTCCTATTTTGGTGACAATAATTTTATATATATGCATACATACGCCCTCCCCCCCCCCCTTGTTTTCCAGATCTGGAAATCAGTTAAATGGAAAATCAGATACCTAGATCCCTGTGAAGTCAACTTCACAAGTTTGACCTATTGAGACTGTGTATGGAATTTGGAAGCTATGGGCCTACATAGCCCAAAGATCATGATTTGAAGAGCACTATATAAAATTAAAACCTTGGCCTGGTTCCTTGGAATTCCATTCTCCTTTAAACCTAAGCTTGAAAAACTTCTCCTCCTCTCCTTCTCTCCTCATCTCTCAGCAATCCATAAAGGTGGTTTGTGCTTACATGAAAACAGCAAAATGAGAGAAAGCCTTCAGTTTTCTCTTCCAGTACTTGGAGCCCAAGAGACTCCAGCAGCCTACAAGAACAGTTGCAAGGAGTAATCCTTCAACCTCTTCAAGAGACAGCTTTTAACAAACTCAAAATACTTTTAGGAACTTTTGATTCTTTGAAATCTTTTAACAAACATCTACTATGCTAAAACAATGAACAATTTTCAGAGGCCCGTAACTTGGCCACATTTGAACAGTTTTCTTTAAAAAAAAACCCCACCTCTTTGCCCTTTGTTAAATTCTAAAACTTGCTCCAAAACAGAGATATGGGTGGTCTGAATGAAATTTCTTTAACATTAGGAAAACATATTTTTTCCTAACTTTCCTGAAAAAATCACATGGAACTTTTAACTCAAAATTACAAACAAAGAACCTGTCCAAAAGCAGACATGGAACACAGAAATGCCAGTCCAAATGGTTTACATGTGCAAAGGTCATAATTAAAAACATTTTTGAAATACAAAATGAAAGTTCATTGAGAGGTTTTACCTTTACAATTTTTCACAGATCTCAGGTGGCTCGGTATTCTAAAAGTTATCTGCTGAACAATTATAGAAGAAGGAACTAACATAAACAAATAGCCTTACTGATGAAACAAGAGCATCTTGACAACATGAACACAGGAGGAGATATTATCAAACAGAACCTTCCTTTCTTCTGCTCTTCTAAGTATTTCTTTAACACCTCTCCTTTACTTTGAAACAAGCTTGGAGGGAGTAACCTGCCAGATAACTTTGAACCTTATCTATTCAATATAACCCAATCGCTGAAAGGAAAACCAAACCCTTCCCAGTTCAGAATTTCCCAGCTTTGTTTGTGCCAGCCTCTGGCACCATCAGCATTTATTTCATGTTCTATTTTTCCAAATTTTCTTTAACTTTCTGACTGCTCTCTGAGTTTTGTTTTTTGGCAAGACCCATCATTTCTGCTACCTCCATACACACCATCTGAAATATGCTTTGAAGTGCAGAGCTGACAAAGGGAATCAGTTCAAACCAAAAGCACAGCAAGGTCTTAGATGTCCATATTTTCTGATCTCACCTGATGTCTATTTTGTCATCCCAATCAGCAGCACTATTACTACTGCAATATCAGGATCAGCTGAACTTCTTTTAATACAAATCCTGATGTTTTTAAAGCTTTAATGCAGTTCCCAAATAGTTTGTCACAGAACAGAATTTACCACCATCCACATATATATGGGATGGATGACCGAAATGAAAGTAATGAAAGAACAGGGGGTGGGGGAGGAGGAGAAAAGTCTAATATGGAAGTAGTATTTTGATTGGGATTTTTGGCTGCATGAAGACAATTAGCTAGAAATTGTATTTTATCTGTAATTACAAAATTATGGTACATTCTTCAGAAAAGTACTTAACTTCAATCCACTACTTAAGTCAGCCAGTTGGAAAACCCCAGAAAGAAAGAAACTAAAAAACAAAAAAATAAAATCACTGCTTCCAATAAAAAAGAATGCTTTTAGCAGTTAGTGTAGTTGTGTGTTTTAACAGTTTATTTGTGTATTTTGACCACACACACCCCCCCATAATCCTAAAAATGCTTACGCTTCTAAAACTAGGTCAAGAGCAAGAAGGCATTTTAAGCTAGCAGTGTCAAGCTACTGAAACAAACAGAACTCAAAAACATCACTCACAGAAGGCTGCTCTATCTTCCAGGTGGCAGTAAATTTTTTTAACTTTCACCATGATGAAAGACGTGGAGGTTCTCCCATGTCTCAGCAACATCAGGCCATAAGGAACTTTCCACTCCATTGGATAAACAGCAGCATTTCTTTCCCCCTGCCCCAGCCACAACTCACAACCATCTCTGGGAGAACTCCCAGTTTCAGGAATTGGTACATTCAGCATTATTGCTGCAGTCTTGCCATGCCTGGAACTTCATGGACCTGATGAGCCACCGGCATTTGGCTCCTATCTCAACCAGAAAATACTGCTGGGAGAACTGCAACTCTTCTTTACTTTACACATTTTAATGTGTTCTCCTCTGTCTTTCTCTTTCTTCCCTGCCTTCAACCTGATCCTAGCAGCTATGCAGCAACTTTTTTACTTCAGAGGAAATCTAAAGATCAATAAAAAATTATCTCCAGTAACAAAACTCAGGGCTGTATTTGACCTGCTAAATGAAGAGATAGTTTCACCAAAAGACAGGCCAGACATCTGAACTCTCAAATAATGCCAGGACAGAGAGCAGCTCACCTGTTCAGATGAGCAGCCAGTCTTTTGAGACCTCAGAGAGAAACCAGACAAAATGCTGTGCAGGAACAAAAAGTACAGTAACAATGTGCAAGAACTGGACCCTAGGATAAGAACACAAACAGGGGGAAAAAGGCTTTCTGAATTTAATAAATTTGCAAAGCTAAATTTAACTCATAAAAGTAAGCCACTTGAACCTGAGCATAACATTTTATTCTTCAATCCCTGTACCTTCTGGAAATCACAGAGCACATCATACCAACTCAAAACTGCACAACAAATTATGGAAAAGCTGTTTGTACTTTGAGCCTTTTCCCATCATGAGTTTGGCAGTAATGTAACTATTCCAAGTCAATTTACAGCATGCAGTAGATAGGGATATATTTCTGCATGTCATATCAAACTGTCTCCACCTTTGTTGCTGCCTCCTGCCTGTTATGTGAGAGTAAGCAACACTGTTAAAAACAAAACGGACTCAGGAAGTAGATGTACGAAAGGAACAGGTATTCACAAAACAATTTTCCAGGTATTTTACATAAGATTTTACTAAGATAATAAAAGACAATAAATAAAAAGATAAAAAATAATTAAAAAAAAAGATAATTAAGATTTACTAAGGTAATATTTTACTAAGATTGATTTATTTTATATGGTCTGGCCTCTGGTTTATGTCAGAAGAATAAATAGCTTGATTCTGCCTACCCTTCTTCACACAGCTTCATCTTCCTGCCTTTGAGAAGTAACATACCTGGTAAGCAGGTAAACAATGGAGGCCCCGAGGTTGAGTAACTCAGATACCAAATTGCAAATAGTATTAGAAGAACTGAGTCTAACTAGTTAAGAACTAGGTGCAAATAGGACTGAAGACATTTGTTTTTAGAATCCTTGTGATGCATTACATTCATCTTTTGGGCTAT
Organism: Todiramphus chloris collaris; assembly: GCA_025345505.1. Lineage (NCBI taxonomy): Eukaryota > Metazoa > Chordata > Aves > Coraciiformes > Alcedinidae > Todiramphus > Todiramphus chloris. The sequence continues at coordinate 4,885,636 of JANVCC010000019.1, forward strand.
CAGGCCATGATGACAGCACTGGCAGCAGAACACAGAAAATGAAGCTAGAGAACGCTCTTATCAGCTGCTCCCACTCTCTGGAATAATCATGGTGGTAGCAGCAGATGTAGGCTGCCCTGGGAAATCAGGCACTGCCTTCCACAAACTGCAAGCTGGGCAGCACTGTAGCATACTGGAACAGGGCAGTAAAAGTTCAGCTTTTGAAATAGCTGCCATAGGGGAAAACAGGTAGACTGCACTGGGCCACAGCTATGGAAACAGAGCAGGGATTTTACTTTTCAAAATACTACTGCTGTCATGCAAAAGGACTCTGGGGTCAGACCTCTCCAGTGAAGCAGTCAAAAATGGAAGCAATTAATTTGTCATTACTGAGTTTATCAGCCAGGATAAAATGAAGTGTGCAGGAACTGTGCCCTACGAAGCCTCAGATAAATGGTAATTTGCTCCGTGAAAAGTTCATGAGGCAAAAAACAAGACCTCTGATACATAAAACATTGTGGCTAAGAGAGGACAAGGGTGGCAGTGCCTCTGAGAACAACCTTCTTTTTGAGTCAGAATTCACTCAAAGTTTCAACTAGGAAGTTAAAATTTTTACGTCCGCTTACATTTGTGCTAAGCGATTACACAGTGAAGGTGATGCAGATGATAACTTGCAAGAAAATGAGAGCATGTCATTATTAAGGTAGAACAAGAAACCAGTAGCCCAAAATTAATCTCAATGAAATGCTCATCAGGGACAACAGTGGGCTAATAGAAGCACTGAGATATATGAATATGCCCATAAATCTTGTGAGCTCATCAGCTCTCAAGACCTTGAATTTTGCACAGAGTATTAAGTTTTCTCTTACCTTCATACTTTCCAATCATTTCCTACTTCCTAGATAATCAACAGAGCCACTTCTGTGGAAGTGAGAAAGTCCATATATACAAACTGCTTTTGGTTGAATGCCACAGCTGCCTAAAACTCCTGCCATGGCCTTATACCTTTCAGTACAGGATTACAACATCATTCAGTAACGCATTTTTGAGTTTATGTCGTTTGTCTTGAAGCTCTCAGTAGAGAACTGCAGGGTTACATCAATCATTGCCAAGATGGAAATACCTGCTGTCATCAGATTGCAACTGTTTCACATAAAACCAGAGGACAGATGTATATGGAGTGGTCCTACTTTGCACTGCCCCACCGGTGGCTCAAAGAACAAGCAGCTGTGGAAGTCACAAGACCACACACCCTAGATGAATAAAGTGTTTTCACTGCAATTGTTTATGTTCTTTTCAGAAAGGTTCATTATTGGAATTTTCCCTATGGGGGGCATTGATCTGATTTCCATTAGATATCTTGCTTTGTATGCCCCACTCCACACCCACACCACACCAGGCCTGACTTCCACATAGGCAAAAAATGCCATATAAGCAACACCTCATTTCAGCCTGTTTGTTTTCTTTATAAACATAATGCAAATGGGTATGTTCCAAGTAATTTCTATTTGCACCAGACATTGTTTTGGAGACGGGAGAGCACCAAAGCAGTGCCACTCCTTGGAGACCACTAGCAAGGATGTCTTCATGGTGACAGCATGTTTTAGAGGGTTAAACATGATGACTGCCTGGTAGTTTAGAAGAAGGATGAAGATAAATACACTATTGACAAGGAGACAGCAATGTGGTATTTCAGTGATTTTTATTACCTTTAAAAGTACATACTAAGCTGACAGTACTAAGAATCAATATGAACCCAACTGATACAAAGTCTCTTCCAACTACAAAACTAGTTGGGGAGCACCAGAAAAAAGGCAATTCCAGATCGTCATGGGATTAGCAATGGAATCTGATTATGATATTATAAGAACATAAGCACATAGGTGCTTTGTTAATTATTGAAACATGGAGTTTAACACTTTGGAGAAAAAAAAAAAATCATTTTAATGAACACAGCAATGTGAGATGAAGATTGTTCAAGCAATGAGCCATTTTTCTTTGTTACATTTCAAAAGGCAGATCTGTGGTACAGAGCTAGAGATGCTAGAGTGTGTCCCAAAGGTAATTTCTTCAGGAGAACTTGATGTTTCAGGAAGTGACAACATTATGAGTTGTGTTAAGATAGCAGTTACTACTCTATGCAACTGGTCATTTTTTCCTGGATTTTATTTTCACTCTCCCCCCTCCTTTCCCCACATATATTCCTAGCATTTACTTTTACAGTTCACATGCTAAGCCCTTACAGAAGTCTCAAAATCACAGTCAAAACTCTGAATTCCTGTGTAACCCAAAAGATGATTGAGAAAAAAAAGTGTATCTGTAGTTTGTCACACCTTGTTATTTTATATATACATATATATGGATTTGTAAGTTTTACATGTGAAAGAACTTCATTAACCCTTCTCCAAAGTCATCTAGAGGCCATACCACAAGAAAGAGTGTTTCTTTTTTTTCTATGGGGTTTCATTTAAGATTGATACTTCAAATGCCTGATTTGGATAATTTAGCAATGAGCAAACACAACCAGTTCTACAAACATCATCAACTCTCCTTGGCAATGTAAAAACCTTTTAAGATGGATAACGTACTTCATTTTAAGAATCATGATGTAGAGATAACACACCCCAGATATTCTTGGGGGAGCCAAATAATCTGTTCTACACAGATTACAGAGAAATGCATATTATAAGACACATAGTTGTAACTTAATGGTGCTAGGAGCCACATCACAGACACAACATGATGCTTCTCAGCACATGCATAAAGGAACCATGATTTCATCGCTGAGAAAAGAATATAGTTACATAAATGCCTTATATGGTGCCCAAGGTTCAAATGTTAATTTTTTTGAAAGTAGCCACGTTCTCAGACTTGTAACTTTCTTGCCAGAATTTCTTCCAAAAAACATTGCTCTACATCAGAGCTCAAGATTCCAAATTGAATCAGGGCAGACAATTATTTAAAAAAGGAAAAATCTAATTAGACAACTGCTGTACAAGACACAGAAAGGGAAAACAATACAAACTTCTGTCTTTCACTCAGAGATCCCTTTGTTTGCTCCCGTCTCCTTGTGTACTAGCATTACAAAACTTTGTGTTTTTAGGCTGTTGTAACAGACTCAAGACAACAACTATACAACTAAAGTAAACATACTTATTTTATTCTGATGTATTACGTGACACAGGAGAGAATAATACAAACATTTATTTCCCAGCGAAGATGTTGCAGAATTAAAGCTATGATAACAGATGAGTAAGGTCTCTGTTTTCAGTCCAAGTAATCTCATACCTGTTACCATGACGTGCACAAAAATACTAGCAAGGCTATAAGCTAAAAAATGGAACTCTCCCACAGCAGTCTGGTTTGAAACTGAAAGTCAGCAAGGGCTTTTTAATCATCTTGGAATCATGCCTCAGGAGACTTACATAGTTATTAAGTCTCTCTTCAGGTGCTCAAGGAAGTTGGAAATTCAAATGGAGTTTCAAGAAGAACAAACACATATTCCAAACCTATTAAAACAATTTAGGGACCACTAAATACAGTAATTCCTCATTGCAATTATAGTAATGATGGTGTAAGGGAACTTCACATCAAGAAGCCTCAGAAAAGTCTAATAGTAGTTAAACACATTGGAAGGCTATTAAAAGAAATCTGCATTTATTTTATTTAAACCAGCTGCATAAAAGTTCTGAAGGAATGAGACACAGTTATTACCATATGCAAAGCTAAAAGTTGCTCAGATTCAATTTGTAACTTTTAAAAACTGAAATACATGCACTCAAGGGCCAAATAGAAGATGCAGTTACCACAGCTGTTTTATTTATTTAGTCATCCAACGTTCCTCTGAAAGTTAACATTTTTAAAGGAAATATTTTCAAGTGAAACATTAATGTTTTTTTTTTTTCCCCAAGAGTAAAACAATTAGAACAGCAGGTTTTAATCAAGCGGTTTACGTTCCCCTACCCTGAACTCTCCAACTACAAGCATCACAAATAATATCCCTTTTCAGATATCAACAGGCTGAAAAATGCCAGTTGTAGTTGCAAACTTTATGAAGCTGAAAAATGCATTCATCGTAACAACAGCTTCTTACCCCTCTGAACTCTCATAAACCTGGCCTACACCTAATGGATTCAGCTCTTCTGTAACCATTCTCTAGCAGTTCTCAAGAGACTGTTTCGCAAATTCTTTTATACAAAACTAATTAAACATCATCAAACTAGCAAGCTACTTGTAATCTAGAGATTCTACAAGAATTTGAACCAGGGAACTGTAAATCAAAAAGCAGTAGCTCTGTTTATTAAGAAAGACTATACCCAGTAATTTCACTTTGCAGACCTCCAGCATTATATGGGAAGATTTGTTTCCAAGCACTGTGTCAGATCTGAGCAGTACAGTTGTATCCCTCAATAGCAGAATTTCATAGCACTTTAAATTCACTAACAATCCCACACTTCTTGCTTCAGAGACCACATTATGCATTCATTCATCATAGCCTCTCAAAAGCACCTCCTTAGTTACTTTTGGAGTGGTCCTTCTAGAATAAAACTTTTCTGACCTGAACCCACATGACTTTATCCCAAAACTCAACTTCGAAGATTGACTGTTATGAGCGTGAGGAAAAGGCAAACCAGTTCCCATTGGGTTTGTTGTATGTCACTTACACCTTCTGTCTCCACTTCAGTAGCCACCCTACCTTCCACAGTACTACCTCTGCTGTCCTCAGACTCTTCCCTACCAGTGCCAATGCTTGGACTCCAAATTCCACAGATGCCGTCCTCAGCTTCCACACATATCCCCAGGACATCCCACTGCAACCCTACGCCTGCTACTGCCCAGGCAGAAACAGCTCCATTTGAGCTTCCTGCGCACCAACTGACTTCCAAACAAAGGGAAACTCGACAGTTCTCCCTGTCACTTACTATGCAGAGTCAATAATCTTCCCCATGCCCCAAAGTCTGCATAAAGTTTATGGAATTTTATTATCTTGGAGCTTTCAACCCCGCAGCTGAACTGTAGTGAACACCTGCCGACACATTCAAATGCTATTAGAAGGACATACAGTGCTCTTTAAATTTTGTTCCTAGTGAACCTAAGAAAGTAACCAACTGCTGCCATCTTCCAGGAAGAGCTGGGCAAGAGAGAGAGAAAAGAGAGAGAAAAGAAAGGAAGAAAGCAAGAAAAAAAGAGAAAAGTAAACTGTTTAGCATGTTACCACCTCCATGGTTTATTAATTCCTCTAGCCACAAGCTATGTAGAGAATGTAGAAGCAATGGTGACTTGACCCTGATGTAGCATCCCCTGTTCTACTCCCCCATGACCTACTGCAGTGTAACTTAGAAAGGCAAAAGGAGTGACATTCAAAACCTTAAAACCAGCAATAGTCTGCTCTGTCAGCCTCTTCTTTCCTAGGCATCTGTGCAGCAGCGTGACTGCCATCCTGGGGATGCTTTTCTGTATCTTTCCTGTACTGTGGAAGCCACCACTGCCAGCAGCATGCACATAGAGAAGCATTTGGTTCCTTAGCATGGTGCAAATGCAGCAAGAGCGCTCTTCCTATTTGCAAAGGCAAACAGAACAGAATGTTCAGCCACACTAAAACTGAGAAATTGTCTCAGCTATTATCTGTTTTCAGTCACTTTCTCTCACTGTTCTCATACACCCCATCCACTTCCTGTAATTACAGAACAAGTATCTTAACAACAAAACACTACTTATTGCAAATCACTTATAATAATCCAGCCTTTTGGTGCTGGAATGTGAAACTGCTGATGGGGGACGAACACTCAGACACATGTGCCAAGGTTATGAAGCCGCATATGATTCCTAATAGCCCTGGCATGCTTCCAGCTGTGTTAGGTTACAGAATGACATGAGAAGCCACCAGATTGTTACTGAGACGCCAAACACACAACAATTTCAAAATACACTTGGGGAAAGGGAGGAAGCTGAACACCTAGACTGTGTGAAAGGTTACAGGGTATTTATGCTACAAGCCATACATAGCAGGTTTTTTCCATCTCGCATCTCTTGCTTAACACATGAGCTTTAGGAGCAATACGACAAGGAAAGAATACTGATCTCTTGTTCATACCCTTACATAAATTATGAAAGCTGTGGGAGGAGAGGGATCATGATTCAAGCTTTAAGATTCAGGTCTTATCTATTCTAGCAAACCACAGTGACAAAGAACTAGTGAAACAACGAAATTGCAGTATGAAGAAGCAGTATAGTGAATTATATAATTAAGCTCTGCTCCACTGCTTTCTTCTTCTTTCCAAATCTAATACCTAACCAGCATTTTGGGAAAGCAATATGTGTTAATGGTTCAACAATTCAGACCCTGAGGTTAAGTACAAAACATCACAGTCAAAATTCGTGTCCCATTAAAGGCTCTCCATTAGGACTCTACCTCGTATCATACCATCAGCACAATCTGAGGCAGCAAAAGCAGTTAAATCTAAAATTACCTGGAAGACTAATTATTCCACTTAACTCTTAAGGCAAACTCCTTTATGTTCTGCATTAAGAACCTGAGGCAGAGAACAATTAAAACTACATTCTGTTGTTTCGTTAACACAGAATACTTCAAGATCTACAACACGTACCACAGTTTTAAGTGATTTTTAAATTAACTATTCAGAAGGTATAAGCATTTCTAATTTCTGCAGTGTTGTTCAATAGCAAAGTGCTTGGCAGAAGACCATTACAGAGAACCATGTGCAATACATGTGAATGAACACTCTATGGTTTTCATTAGAACTCTGATTAAAACATATTTAATTTTGATGATTTATTACCTTCCTCCACAGGATTTTTCTGGTCAGAACTACTGATGAGTAGTTGCTTGCCAAGCATTGAAGCTCTACGTCCGATCATCAGAGATGCTTCAGCCCCTTCTAGCAATCTCGCTCCCATTATGCAAACCTCTATGGTTTTGGCTACTGTCAAACAACATCTAGGTAAGTCTGTTTAGGGCAGAGACTATTAGCCATTTCCACGTCTGGTCATTAAGTCATTCTCCCAAGTCTGGAAACAACAACACAGAGACACTGAAGTCTCTTAGCTGGGGTGAAATGACCTTTTATAAATCATATGATGCAATCTTCATCATTACCTTCTCTCAGAAGAATGCAAAATAAAGACGTCAGATGAAAGAAAGTAAAACAGCACACGGAACATAAGAAAGACAATGCAGTGAGACAGGACTATTGTGGAAATTAGAAGACCATGACTGAACCTTAATCTGCCCATTCTAAACAGCTAGGACAAACTTCCTGTATTTGGCCTACTTCAGAAAGGAGGTAATTGATAGCCATCCCATTCCAAATGATCTTAATTCATGAAAGGGTGGATGCAGTGAGACCATATGAGAGAATAAAATGCTATTATGAGTCAAATACATTGCTACAACTTTGATGAACTGTTGGCATTTCTGGCTGTGTCATCAGAGCATATGCTTTTTCACATATAGCATGGTCATGTTTTCCTCCAAAAAAGGGAGAACAACCGTACACACTGAAGCTACTGAAAAGAGGGAAAAAGTGGAGCCAAGAGATCAAATGGAGTTTCCTCATAATGTCCTTTAACCTGCTCTGTGGCAGAAAAGCAGGCTAGCTTTTTTTTCATTTTAAACACAGATAAACCTGGATATTATTCAACAGAAAATGTAATAACATTTTAAGCATCAGAAGCACCCAAATCCTTAATTTCCCCTTTAGCCTCAAATGATATCTTCTGATTAAGTTTAGAAGCAGCACAAACAGCCATAGAAGGATCAAGCTCTGTTTCTTAATGCATATTAACCCCATTTCTGCTTTTTTTTGTACTGGAATTCTACCAATGATTCTTCCACTTGAAACCCAGAATCAAAAGCATAATCTTTACAATTTGATTTATTCTCAGGCACTGCACAGAACTTCCTCAAAGTGAAACTGGTGAGCATTTTATTTGGAGTGTCCACCCAGATGTTGCTCATAATAGATCTGTAACAGCAGCCATGAGGAAAATAGAAATGCAAAGCTCAAGGATTTTTGTGAACACTAGAAGTAAAAGAAGAATCCTCAATGCCTTTGTACCATGGGGGCTTTTCTCCTCTTGAATACTCTGGCATACAACTAGGCTTATGGCACTATCTTTTCCTTTCTCTTTCAGTCTTGTCATCCAGAAAAATCCTTGCTCCATTGACTCTCCCCCCCCCCTTTTTTTTTAAATTATTATTTTAAAATGCAACTTAAGGGAATTACACAGCTCTGATATTTCTATGCTGGAATCAATCTTAGTTGAAATCAGCCAATGTATTTAAAAGTTGGAAGCAGAAGTGATAAAGCACATGCCTTGCCTCCTAAAAACCAGAAATCAAGCAAAACCAAGAGAACATAAATAGTTGGCTAATGTCATCCTGGCCAAAATAAGGGGAGTGGGGGGAAGGTTGCAAAAGGCTTCTCAGTAGTACATCATGGAAGAACTAAGATGAGAAAGTTCTGCTCTTGTACAGTCATAAATTAGCTAAACCTAAATTAGTCCATGTTTTTCTAACTTCAAACTGTTGAGGCTCATCTTTCCAAGAGGGGAAGAGGGTCATCTTGTTCCCAGAGAGGAGCTGCTGATGTCACCTATCTTCAGCAAGGAAGGCAAATTTGCACTAGTTACAACATCCTAGTCCAAGTGCTACAGCTTTCATGTGATCTGCCTTATGCACTAGAAAGTCTGGGACTCAAAAATTTCATGGAGTGGATGGGGCCAAAACCAATTAAGGACTCTCATGCTTACCTGTCTCATAACCTTTTGGAAAAGGGCAGATCAGCTTTGAACGAAGGCAAAGAAGCAAGAACATACAAAAGTAGTCTTTTTGATCAGTGCTACTGAAAATAATCAGACCAAACCATCACGGACTTCTGTGTCTCATTTCATTTAAGAGCCAATGTGATGATGGTTGTGAAGACAGGAGACAGGATGTCTGGTGGAGTTTTACTGATCTTTGAACAAGCAACAACAATAAATGGGTAGCTGTATAGCAGTGACATCCTGTGAAATTCATAACCTTGTAGACAGTGATTATCTCCAGGAGCAGGACAACAAGACATCTCAAGGCATCCGAGCATGCTGAACAGACAAGAACTGGTTTTGTGGCAAGAATAAGGATTTTGGGCTTTAGGTCACTAAAAGAACACGGTGATTAAGAAGAGAAGATGAAGTAAATGACCACCGGAGGTCATCATGAAAGACCACCGAGGGGAGAAAAGACCCTAACCCTAATTTTATTGAATGAGTTTTATTTAAATGAATTCCAGGAACCCATTAGCATAAGACCACACTTTCTAAGAAATGTAATGAATACGTCTGTTTAGCCTGCACATAAACTGTGTACCCAGCTTGCATCGGTGCACACATTTGGAGGAGTGATCCCCTGTGCGTCGGACGCCACAAAATAAAGAATGCCTGCTTAATAACTTTTGTTCTTGAGTTTTTCACTGCATCAGTTGTGACTACCCTGGAGTCTACATTTCTGCAGCCTGTGCCCAGCCCCATTCTGACATGGGCACACTCCTGTTACTACACTTGAGCTAAGTCCATCTAAAGCTACCGTAACTTCATTACACACTGCTATTACTGCACTGTAGCAGACTCCATTCCCTTTACTCCATCACCTCTTCAAACTCCTGCAGCCTTGTTAGCTGAGCAACATCTTCATGGCAGAGACAGGCTATTTTGGATGAAAACTCATTTATCTTCACAAGGTGACCAATAAATCCTCTAACAGGAGACATGGCATTTCTCTGCACCTCGGTTTGTACAGAGTACAGCTCCTCCTACCAAGTACAGCAGTAAGAAGATGCAATGGGTAGAAGTATTGCAACTGAGATTATGTGGAATTAGTCCAAAACTAAATTCACAGTTGCTTTTGTCCAGGAAAAAAACCCTGAAATTTCATTCTCTGGGGACAATATGTTTGTCAATCTGTGTTGGCATAGTTTCAGTGTAGATTTGCAAAACATTTTGAAATGTTTCTATCTGTAGTTCAACCAGGATTTTTATAACATTGCTTTAGTCAGAAAGCCATGCCTCTGCGTACTGATTTTTATTGCCAGTTTCACTTACATGCATAAAACAAAAATGCCACCAAAGCCCAATGAAAACATGTATGAAATTTCCTTATGAAGGTCACTGTGCAATGAAATAGGGTTATAAATGACACAGTCCATCAACATTTAAAGCCTGCAAATAAGAACAATTAAGATCAACTACAAAAGGGAAGTTAAACAAAAATCACAGGGAAAGGAATCGCACCTTCAATTGATTTAAAAGGGCAGTAGAAACCCTGGCATGTGATTTATGGGCAGAAACTAAACACTCTACTGTGGGCTAGTTGTAAAGAAAAAATATTGTCATTTTTTTCCAGTTTGAAGTCTAGCGCACTGAATCTTAAGAAAGTACAGGTTCACCCAAAGTACAAGCTTCTTTTGATGTTAAAGAGAAAAAAATTAACCTCCTCCATATCTTCTATATTAAAAAAGTTCGTTAATGAAAGGCTAAGCATTTAATTCACCAGGATGGTTCTGGGTTTTGTCATTTTTGCATAGTTAACAAGATCATAATTCAAATAGGTCACACATTGTAAATATCCTCACCATATTGTTTTCCTTTCCCCTATAATTAGACCACCTTTTGTTACCAAGAATCCTATAAACTCTTTAACTGTGAATGGTTGTAAACTGCTCGTATTAAAAATTAGGCATCTCCTCCTCCCAACTTTGTACAATGAGAACTGCATCCAAAAAAACCCCAAACCCCAACTATGGCACATAAAATTAACATTATATCTCTGACACCTCTTTCTGCAGGGGTTTGACCCACATTACATCATCCACACACTTTATAGAGCTTCTGTCTTTTTCTCCATCCACACAAATTACTCCTGCCTAGCCGCCTACCAACAAAGGGAGACATACAAGCTCACTGACAGCAGAACAGTTTCAAGCAGTTCACTTGCCATTGAAAACAAAATCTTCACCAGAGCTGCGGGTAGGGCAGCATAGCAGCTATTCCAGTAGCGTCTTGGAGGCAAATGATACAAAAGATGCCCAAGTCCTACTCGCTGAAGCCACCACAAGGCCCAAAAAAAGAAACTGCAAGGTTTCCCAAGAGCCAAAACACCTCAAAACATTTTAAATTAAGATGCTGTCTATAAACTCTGTCTAGACACAGAGGTAGTCCTTAGTTCCTCAATGAACTCGGTCACTGCTGCCCCCCACAGGTATTTCCAAGGTTTTAGTCAGTGCGTTTGCTTCCCACTTCTTGCCATCCCTCTGCCCTTTGAAATCAATCGACAGCAACAACATTCTGTGATCTTTCGTATTACAGATTACATCGCGTATCTCTTGGAACAAGTCAAGTCATGAAATTTAGGCAGAATTATTCTGGCATAAGGGTCAAAGTCACCAAAGTCATTAGTAGAATTCATGGATCCTAACAAATGGATTTTTGAACAGGCTCCTTATGAAGGTTACAGTCCTCTTAAACACACAGATTTTATGGATAGTTTGACCTGCTTAACCAGAAATGTCACAATACAAACTTTCTTTTCCAGCATTAGTGGTTTGATGGGTAAGGTACAGCAAAATGTTGAGGAAAATTCTCAGAAACCTGCCATGTTTATTCTCAGGCTAAATGGACCAGGATGGGAAATACTACATACATAGTTTCAGGAAACAGAGCATGTCCAGGTTATTTTTTTTTCCTACCTCACCTGAAAAGAGAAGAGAAAGGGTAAAAAAGAAAAAATTGTGTAAGGAATCTACGGGTGATTCGATCACCTGCTCTGGCAGGGGGGTTGGACTAGATGAACTTTCAAGGTCCCTTCCAACCCTTAACATTCTGTGATTCTGTGATTCATCCACATATGGGAGTCTAAATAATTTTCCTGGAGTTAAACACAGGTATAGTTCGGGGTTTTTTAAATTGCAATTTTGACAGCTGCTATTTTGCATACTCTGAATGTATTCTGAGGCTGTGAGCAACTGTGTTCCAAGAGCATACAGCAAACTCTCATCCACTATTCACTGGTAGCCTAAAAAGCCCTCCATTTTTGCCTTAAAAGGTGGATTTTGAATTGACAAAGCATAGCCGTTATACTCCACAGTGAAACACACTTGCAGAAGCAGCTTCAGCTCTCTCACATTTCAGGTCATTTGGTCAGAGAAAGATATCATGGATTTCCATAGCTCCCAGGAAGAGCTGCAGGCCTGCAATCTGTTTTTCTTCCTGGTGACACTGTTCATGCTACATCTGAGGTGGCTGTAAAGGGAAGTCAAGACAGACAGGATCGTACAATGGAAAACAGATCTGAATGCTTATAGTTAGGCAGCAAGGAAACTGACTACACTCACACAAACCTGAAGGATTTAATTCAGATAAAACAGTAATATTATTCAGAAGTAGAATGTAATAGAATGGAAAATAGTATTAACAGATTAAAAGATGCTAAATCCTTGAGGGGATTATAGTCTCAGTTAAACACTACAGAAAAAGACAGCATCATTTCTCAGTAAGTACATCTATGCCCTGTTAATTTGCCCAGGCCTTTGCTTTAACAGAAAGGCAGAGAGGAAAAAGCCACAGAGAGTTGCACTGCAGCTCCCCAACTGCTTCCCAGGACATTCTGCTGAAGGGGTCAAAGAGCTCCCATGACCATCACGGGTGCAGATACCAGGCAACACAACCCCAGAGCTACCAAGGATATTTTTAAAAGGTGCCAAACTGTTGCCTTTCACGATATCCCGAAACAACTGTAAAGCTCAGTCCAACGTTCACCTGTAAACTTCAAAGAATTTTTCTAAAGCATTTAATTATCTAACAGAAATTCTGAAGTTTCCCTCTTCCTACTCTCTACCATATTTTAGAGTTTTAGAAAAAGAGGGAAAAGCTCCTATAAAAATAAAATATTTGATAGACTACCATCATTACAATCACTAAAAGAAAACTAAATCTCTCTATTGCAAACTACTTTCCACTTGCAATAAAAACCTTGGTTTTCTCCTTTTAACCCCCATTAAAAGATCAGAAGGAAAGCTGACATACAAGATTTGGCCAGCACTCAAGAAAGAGTGGGTACTCTATCAGACAGCTCTTGTTTTTAAACACCAGACATCAAGCGAAAAGGAATCTTGGCCTGATATCAAACCTTAATAGTAATCTATGGTAATTTAGCTGTTCATAATGAAAATGTTCAACCTTTTCAGATTTTACCTTCAGGAGAAGTGAAGAGAAAGGGAAGAGTAATTTAGTACTGAAAAACAGCTTGCTAAAGGGGTAATTTCATTACTAGACTCCTTTAATCTTGTTCAGAGCACCAACAGTCTATGGATAGGGGACCCATATTTGGATATGGTGATTTACATCAATCTCTAAATTACTGATATTTCCCCTAATTCTTGATCCATATCCCATTTTCCACTTACATTGTTTTGCCAGCGTTTCTTTTATGATAGTACTGGTCTCCTCTTTCTTTAAAGAGAGAAATACTTGCTAATGATAAATATGATTCACCCTAGTCTGTCACAGAATATGAAATATTTTTTGCATAATCAGAAGAAACATTCTAACTAGAAGCTGGTAAATCACCTTTACCTTTTGTATAGTGCAAAGCTTAATACCAATACTGTAAATCATGTCAACACTGAGAGATGACTGGCTTGCTAGCATGAATAACAATGGTCACATATTACAAGCCTGAGATATTTCAATTATTCCAAGTTCATATTCAAGTTAGTTCCATCAAATGTCTAGACTTCACCTAATACCGTGCTCTTTATTTCTTCTGACACAAAAAAAACCAACCCCAACAAACCAAAACCAAACCAGGAAATGTTAAGTTAAATAATAGTACCCACAATCACTTCGGCCCTAGACAACAACCAGCTTTTGCTGGTAGAATACCAACAATCCATCTCCCTACTGGTTTGGAAATCTAAGGTCTTAATTGATTTAAGAAGAGAATCAGTGATCATTCCCGTGGAAGTAAAAGATACAATCTTGAGCTTTTCCAACCTATCACACCACATTAGGTGTAAACTTATAGCATCTAGGTATTCTACACCACCTCCTCCTCTCACATGCACATGTCTGTCATACATGCTCAGGTAGGTTTATGGGTAGCTGTGTAGGGAATCTGATCTGACAAAAAATAACCATTTTTTCCCCAGCAGTAACTCCAAAGACAGAACCAAGACCTCAATACAAGAAAGACATTGAGGTGCTGGAGCGGGTTTGGGGAAGAGCAACTAAGCTGATGAAGGGCCTGGAGAACAAGTCTTGTAAGGACTGGCTGAGAGAACTGGGGCTATTCAGTCAGAAGAAAAGGAGGCTGAAGGGAAATCTTACCACACTCTACAACTACCTGAAAGGTTGTACAGAGGTAGGCACTCGTCTCTTCTCCCAAGTAACAAGCAATAGAACAAGAGGGAATGGCCTCAAGCTGTACCAGGGGAGGATTACACTGGACATTGGGAAAAATTTTTTTCACCCAAAGTGTTGTCAGGCATTGGAACAGGATGCCCAGGGAGGTGTCTGAGCCACCATCCCTGGCTGTGTTTAAAAGCCATATAGATGTGGTGCCTGGGGATATGGCTGAGTGGTGGACTTGGCAGATAGAGCTAATGGTTGGACTTGATGATCTTCAAGGTCTTTTCCAACCTAAATGATTCTATGATTCTCTGTTATTACTATACAGAATCTAGCCAGTCAAGACAATGCTGGAAGTCACTGCTGAACAACCGTAACAGTTTTATCTTCCCCACAGAGAAGTCCTTAACTTCTTCAAAATGTATGCAAATACCAACACATTGAACTTACTCCAACCATGCAATCATCATAAAAGGTTTGTTTGGCAGGTAATCCTAGAAAGACTTGTCTGTTATCTCCAGAAACATTGCATTTTAATATAAAGTGGACTCTCCTCTGTCAGTACTGTAAAAAAAATGTGGATCATTTGACAATTATTCCAATTGTAGTATGGCAGTGGCAAAATGCAGTTCTTGAATAAGAATTCTTGCTGAATTTAAAAAGAAATCACTACACTGGTACTAGACATGCCTCATTCTTATAAATGGGGTTACTATACTGTGTGTAAGTGCTACCAGTGCTACATTCCTTTGCAAATCATGTAAAGAATGGGAGTGTTTATTATGGACATTTTCAAGGGCACAACACTAATTAAATTCCAAAGACTCAATAAAATCAACAGGAATTGACATTTAGCTACCATGTATATCTCAAAACCAGTCATCAATCATAATGTCAACTTGAGAAAGATAGTAACGTGAGGTATTTTCACCAACTTAATATAGCATTAATTAGCTACCAATATTGTTTGTCATAACTGAAATTTTCATTCTATGATGCAAGACAGGTTTTTATATTTTGTGCAGTCTCTGCAAGAGACTGCTGTTAAAAAAATCTAAAACGTTCACCTACTATAGATTCAAGCACAGCTTTTAGCAAGTATTTTTAATGAGCTTGGTTAGATAGCAAATTACAAAAAATTCATAGAATAAAAACTGGATGGAAATTCACTAAGAACTTCAATATATTGATCCCAGAAAGCTGTTTTTCTACTGTAGCAGTTCTAAAACCTTAGCATTTCTACTGTGAATTTGACTTTCCACACATTAAAAAGACACAAGCAAACAAGGATTTAGTGTAATTTGTAATGTAATTGTGTAATTTTGTTACTATATAACATATAGAGGATCAAATAAAGAAGAAACTGAGGAGACAAGGACATAAGCTAAAACTGAAGTTAAATGTATATTCCTACGCAGACATTCCTCACCAGGACTAGTAAGGACACTCCTTGAAATCAGAAGGCAACATATTTCATGATGAATTTTATTTTAGAAATTAATTTAAAAGAAAACTCCAACAAAACCCAAAACCAACCAGCATCTGAAGTTGGAGCAGCTGTAATAATATGAAAATAGCCAACAGTTGTTGGTGTCAAACATACAGTGACTAGTCAGTGTTGGAAAATTATATACAGAACCATAGAAAAACATGGAAAAGACTTTTAAGATTAGGAGTTTTACAGTTCCTTTGGGGAAAAGGGAGATTTCACCAGTCAGAAATATACTTTTTAGAATAAAATATTGTAGAGAAACAGACATTCACTTTTCTTTAAATACAGAAAACAGAATGAGTAAAGTACATCATATAAATTGACTTACCATAACAAAAATAAAAATCTAATAAATGCTAATACTCTGTTAAAATAATGTTGATAATTTCAGAGCAAAGGAGAGAATCTTACATATGAAAGCATTAGCATTTATTTAACCTGTGATCACACATGGCATACCAGAAATAGCAATCAAACCAAACAAACAAAAAAACCAAAACATAACACCCCACATATTATTTGAGGTAATACATTTGCAAGCATTGTCCTAGTACAGTTGTGGTAACTTCAAAAAGCAGAAGTAGTTCATTCCTTGCATATTAATTCTACTGTGTCAAAACAGAGGGGCTATTCTAGTGGGGACCCTCCTGCTGATGTGACATCAGATTTTAAATTGCTTCTCTTCTCCCTGATCAGTGTGTCAATGCCTCAAAATATCTATCAGCTACTGCAGTGGAAGAAAAGAAATAAATTACTTCTTAGAATATAAAAATTAGATTATTAGAAAAATATCAGAACATCGCTTTATTTCTATTTAAATCCTTCTGTCATGCACCGCATATGGAAAAAAACCCCAAATATGTGGTATGTTCAGATTATGTTATCAGTATATGCTTGAAGGTAAATAAATTGATTCAACTTTTAATTCAATTTTTTCTTCTTCAGAAGTAGTGCAGATTTCATTTTGAAAGATTCAAGAACAACTGTTTGCAAGAACAACTCTTAGTCGGGAAACTCTCAGCAACCTGAACATTGAGCAAACCAGACATGATGGGTTTACTGAAACAATTTAAAAACTCGGCAATAATTAGATTTTGCAAACCCTGCCCAAATTTAGACAGAAGCAGTGTGATTAAGTAAGTTATATGAAAAGCAAGTCTTTTTGCTAAATACCTACAAGCACAACAGTGAAGCTGTGAGGTATTAAAGAGTACTTTTTCTGATTCCAGGTCTAATTTTCCTTCAAAGCATTAAGGAGGGAGATTCCAAGGAGTCAGCCCACGGGATTCAGTTTAAAGGAGCATTGTATGACCAAAGGACACGTTCTACAAGTGGGTATATACGGCTTCTTGCGAGTAGGAGAATTATCCCAAGACACGCTGCTTGCTTCATTCTGGGCAAAACTCACCCTTAATCACAAGTGTAGGCATGTTCAATGTTTCCGTTCTTCCCACTTTAATGGTGCACACTAGAAAGTTACAAAGCATACCTAAGAAAATTCTAGTGAAGTACTGCTGTAATATGGGGTTCCACACCCTGCCCTCCTGCAGATGTTAGCACTAGTATTACAGTCTACAGACTTAAAATGGCTGTTAAATAACTATAGCTGGAAGGTGGACCTTCTCAGGACTGATGTAAAGGCTCCCCGTTTCTACCTCTTACAACACAGATCAGCTAGTAAAGAAGCGCATGGGATATCCCCTCTTGGAAGAACATCACAGCTCCCATCACTCCAGCCCGTAACAGGGGACGGATTTGCTTGGTATTTCAAATATTACAGTTATCCATGTACTGACAGCATCCAGGAGAGGGCAGGAAGGGAGGGAATTTCCTCCTAGGACTAGAGTGCAGAAAGCTAGGAGCAGTTGTGCCACATTTACAGACACAGTCAAACGGCGGAGGAATTTAAGCTATTTGGCAGTTTCTGCTCAAGAGAGAGCCAAAACAAGAGAATAAAAGTAGTATTTTGATTGGCTCAGGTGCAGTTGCAGCATAAAAGAAGAAACCTGCAAGAACTCATTTTGTACTTACATTGTTAAAATTAAAGGTAGTAGTATTTCAAGTAAACATTTACATTACAGAGAAACATTAGAAGGCCTAAAGCTGCAACAAATATTACAAGCTCAAATGTTAGGTATCTAATGTATACGGAAATTACAAACATTTTAGACATGTTACATAAGAAGATGCTGTAATGTTTCAAAAACAAGTGAAATCACAAAAGAAAAAAAATCAGCCTATAAATTACAGCAATCTTCATAATCATTGAAGTTGTAAACAGTATTAAACTAATGTGATGAAATTATTATCATCCTCAAATATGACCTCTTGCCCATTCATGTCTGCTAATGGGAAGAAAAAAACACAGGGGGATACTTCAGAAACGTGAATGCAAAAAGGGTTACAAATGCTGCTAAATTTTTGGCTTTCGGGCAAGTAGAATGAGAGGAAAAAATTCCTTCTCAAGACAGCGCAAGTGGAACTACACTACAAGTGGAGAGAGCTTCATACTTAAAATAGTAATAGGATTAAGTTTGGGTGGTGTCTGAAATAACAGGCACAGAACAAGCACATGTAAACAGAATAAAATACAAAAAGTATCTTCACCAAATAATGCCAAGGAAAACTTGAACAATTATTTGTGTGTGGTTTAGCTACTTAAAGTACATTTATTTCTGGCTAGTTGGCTACATATATAAAAAAGTGTACCTTCTGCTAGCAGGAAAACAGACAAAGAAAAAACCTACCCAGATATGCATTAGATACATGTAAAATTTTATACTATCTGAAAATATATTTTTAAATAACCAAGGAAAATACATCTAGCATTCCAATTATGCAAACAGTTTCTACATATTATAAAATCTAAGCAACAGTAATTATTTTTGTGTGAACAACCAAAGACAGATTTTACAGCACCCTAACTTAGCTCCCTACAAATTCAGATCATAACTTTCTTTCAGTGGCACTTGTTAAGCCTAGATTTGTTTTATTTTCAGTAAATGAATACCTTCTTTTTTATGGCTGTTATAGTACCCCAGAATTTACACCACCAAGCGTTGTTGAGAAACAAAATACCAAACACTAAGAAAGAAATACCTGGAACAGAAGGATGGCCTTGAAATTCCATTTGCATGTTTTTGGAAACATTATTGGTCTCTATGAGCTCACGAGTAAGTCCATTGTCACTATCAGCTCATGCACTCAGTGACTGAAATTTAGTCTTTTAACATGGTGATTTTGTCAGGAAGATAAAAAAAAGTCATAAAAACAGACTCAGTTCTCAGCAGACAAGAAGCAATGCACAAATTAACAGTATTTTAAAGTAAAATGTAATGACAGTAATAAAAGAAGACTTTCTCCCCTTCATCATCTTTAGCTTTTTATGATGTCTTTGAAGCTCTTATGCAGAGAAAACACTCTGCCTCTTCTATTTATGCATAGACTGTTAAGCAGACCTGCCCTGACCTATTCTTCCTTAATTTTTTTTTTTCCTGGTTAAGAGCAACTAATTTCTTCTGCATGAAATAACTGGCACATTGGTGTTTGTCCGATTAATTTTGGATCCATATTTGAGTTAAATGAGGCATCAATAAACATGGTTCTCATTTTGTCAGAGCTGAGTCAAGCCAAAATTTACCCCCTTTCCCCATGCAAAACTTGGCAGAAAAAAACCCAACAAAAAACACTGTACATTTATTTCTCCCATTAGTCATCTTCCTGCAATGGGCTTAAATGAACCTCTGCCATCTCCTGTTTCTCACAGTCCACTCAGCTTTTTTTTTTTTTTTCCTTTGTAGTCAGTATACAGTTTAGAATAAAAATGTTAACAATATTTTGTTATCTACTTGTCCATTGTGTGTATGTGGAAGTTTACACTTACCCACGTTAGTATGATTGAACTACACCAGAGTTAACATTTTTTTGGAGGGGTGTTATGTCAAGCCATGTTTCGGTTAGAGCAATTCTTAGAGGGAAATTCGATGGGAACTGCAGGTGCTTATCACCTCAAGGAAGAAAATAAAATATAAAAAAAAAACCCCAACCACTCCAAGTGTAACACATTCTCAAGATTTCCCCTCCCCCCTAATATCTAGTCAATCTAACCACAGCTTTCCAATCCTAAATCCCACCACAACAGGATGGATGTCTCTAATTGTTTAGGGGGTGTTGTGCATGTGTAGTTTGCAGTACTTTGCATGTTATTGAGATAAATCCAGCAATTTAGAACTGCAGAATAGGCTTTCCTTCAAGGGATGGATTTCTGTTAAGTCCTTATCTGCATATAGATGTTTATTTATGATCCTATTACCTGCAAAATTGTGACCAGCGCTTTTCAAATATTCCTTAGGGTTTAAATTGTGAGAGTTAACAGGCAAGAATAACAGCAGCATTTTAAATAGCCTTTGTCGAAATTTGATGCCTACTACGAATTCCCTCTCAAACAAGTGCCCCAAAAGTAATCAGGAAAAGAATGTTCATTTAAGGTGCAAAACCGTGTCCAGAGAAAAAGCAGCACCCCCAGCCCTGAGTCCTTTACCCCATAGTCCCTGCCACACAGCACGGCAGCTTCCCCTGTGATAATATATGAACAGGAAACTTCAAAGCAACATCACAGCTTTGATCCTGTACTTTAAGGATAAAAGATGATTCTTTAGAAGGACCAGTAGTTTTCAGCAGCACTCAGCAGCACCCCTCGTTTTCAGACAGAATAGATTCAGGTACTGCAATACAATGTTGACAATGTTTAAATGCTGACCAGCTGCGAAATACTTCAACCAACTGACATCACACACATCCACACAAAACTTGACACAAAATTCTGAGCAGTCAGATAAATTGACCTGAATAATCATCTTAAAAGAAGCAGAAATCTCCTGTTCATATCTGCCATTGTATCTTTCTAGCTGAAGAGGCAGAAGTGGGTGGATGAAACCAAGGCAGAAGCCAGCTATTCCAAAGCAGACAAAGCCAGCTGGTACACATACTGTTACTATTTAAATATCAACTAAAAAATGGCTATCACAGCTTATTTTGGTCTAAAAGAGACATTTTGCAGTGAAGGTCAAGCAGTTCAAGAGGAGATTGCTTTATTAGCGAAGCATAAAGTTCAGGATGCTGTATTCACTTAACAGAAGAGAACCCTAGCACCTACTGACCTATTTATCCTCCCATGAGTATTTTTCAAATTAACATGTAAATATTTTTTTTTTTACAGTACAGATAAATTATGACAGCAAGTATCCATCTTTTTACTGAAAGTTTTACAACTTTAAAACATCTTTGCCCTCTCCATCAGAGAACTTTTTCCATGGGTAAAAGGTACCAGTAAATTCTACATGAGACGACACTACTTCTTTCCTTTTCCTTTTTTAATTTCATTTTCTGCTATATGTTTAACGAAAGTTCTTACAAAGGGCAAATCATATTTTGCATCAATTTGAAGTATTCACACCAACGCTCTCCCACGAAAGCACGGGTCCACACAGGTTTCTGTAAGACCTTATACATGTTTATCTCAATACAATCTATTTTTCGAGTTACACCAATGTGTATTCTTTTTATTGCCTTGAAGGTTATCTTTCCTTCTGAATTTCTTTCAAGTGTCTTTATCACTTTAATGCATCTTGGCAAGCCTGCTACTTCCTGGTATTTTGAAATCACTTCAGAGTTTGAAGACTCTTAAGTTGAGAGATTTTTATAACCACTAACAAAGGAGCATGTCTTTAATTAACATCTATCTCTCTTTGGGTAACTGGAGTGTACTTTGTTATGAACAATGTACTTCTCTGCACTCTAAATTTCCAATTGGTTTCACAACAGTTTTCACAAAATGAATGCCTTAAAATTTTTGACTGACAAATATCAACACCACAGATCTCCTTGTCATAAACACATTGCCAATATCCCAATATGTCTTTTTTGAACCCTCCTACAGTATATATCTCTTCTAATATTTGCATTCCTTTGTCTAGTTTGAAGTTTACCTTGAAACCCTCTCATCTTTCAAACAGGACACTGCTAGGTATGGATTGATAATGTTTCAGTACCTTCCTGCAGGAAAGCTGTTATGAGATATCATTACCTGATTTCCTCTTGAAATACAAAAAAGACCTGCCAAGAAAACATCTTACAGAAAGTCTTTGACCCATTCTTAGCTATCAAACATTGTTTCTAGTGTGGCACCCTCTAAACTACCACTTATTTCGTCTGATCCTGCTCTACTACTGAAAGTAGTGTTAATTCTCCTCTAGCACCAATGTGATGAGAAAGTAAATAAAGAATACATCATCTCATATTCTTACTAACAGTGTCCCTACCAGTTCGAGATGATGGATAAGGAGGAAAGCATTACACACATAAGTTTATCTGACTTTAAGCTTTATTATTTTAATTGGTTTACTAACTGATCCTGCCCAGTGATATCTTGCAATTTGAACTCTGGCATTTTACACGTGAAATAACTGTCATGTCTTTGACTTAAATATAACTCTTTGCTTGCAAGTATCAGTATGTCTCTCCCATTCAGATCTCTACTACTACCTTTCCTGCTTACTCTCCCCTGTAACTCACAAGCTTCTCTGCCTGCCCCATAGTCAGGCTGCTTCTCTTTCAGTCCAAAGGAGCATTTTTCACCTAAAAAGGTCATCTCTCATCCACTGGAGCAGAGTTCCACGTGCTCTTGCAAGATACGTGGCAAAGGTACACAACACAAGCCTTCTCTTGTTCTGTTCAGAGAGAAAAGAAAAGAAGATAAACATTGAAACTCTAAATGGAAATATTTGAGGGACCTTAATAAGCCACACTGAACCATCTATACACATTCCAGTAAGAACTTCCTACCATAATGATTAGTATTTGCAGTCAGCTACAGGCACAAAAAATTAGACACTCCCCTATGTTTTGAAGTCCACATTGGTCTTAAAGGGTCAGTAAGACTGATAGACTGTCTCTTCATAAACACACGAGCATACACTGCCCCTGAGGCTAGTGAGCATGATGAAGTTGTATGCAAGGATGTACAATCAATCAGAATTTGAAAGACTTCTTTAGCACCTTTCCTAAAGCTTATACTACTAAAGATACTCCCTATAGAAACAGACCCTGGTAAAAAACAAACAAAACAAAAACCACCCAACAACAAAAACCCCTCAACCTTTAGATTATAAACCATAATAGCCATGTTATCTTTTTTTTTTAATAGGAGTAACACTGAAAGCAATATTTCCCTATGGGACTCCTGCATTTACTCTTTTTAAATAACAGAGTAAGAACCATAAGTGCATGTTTTACAACTCTGATAAAAGTTATGGCTGCTGAATTTAGGGTTTGGTTTTGTTTCTTAGACTTGTACTGATCTTATTTTTATTATCTATTTATTAATATTCACCCAATTTATTTCTCTTATTTACCACTGATAAAAATACATTCCTGGTCTTCTGATTTATACAACTTTATTTTCACAGGTGATCAAATTACTCTTGTGGTAAACCAGTCTCAAAGTAACAGCAATAGCTGAGCCAAATGTGACTACAGACCTTACTACCTGTTTCTGCAGAAAAATCTCAATCAGTTACCTTCATTCCACAACAGTTGTGATTTTATTGTTCTTAACTTTTTGTGAGCAGTAAATAAAGGGTACTTATTCTAAGAGCAAAGAGTTACTGACAGACACTATGCAGAAATCTTTATTCAGCTTAGGTCATGAGAATTTTAAACTGTTATCAGGGAGAGGACATGATTGAAGATACGAATTCCAAGACTCAAGAGTTTCAAAAGGTCAAAACTCTCCAAGTCTTGAATTCATATCATTTAAAGAGGTTTTTCAAGACGAAGAACTGGAAACTCATTCCATATTCAGGCAGCTACTAAGTTGCCAACTATTGTTTAGCTGAGGTAGAGGGGAAAAACCCAACACAGAAATTCATCCCCTGTGCACACCAGCTGTTGCCTTCAACATGTGATAGCACAGTCTATACCCAGGTTTGCTGAATGCAGCGACAACTTCATTTATTTATGGCATATATGGTATATCATAGCTGAAGGAGGTTCTTCTAGCTTTTGAGATACCAAATTAAGCCTATGGCCGCTGTGTCCCACTAACTTGCATGAATGAATGAAGTAAGCTTCTTGTTTATCCAGCCAACGAGCAGAAAGGCTTCTACTGGGATCTCACATGATGATATCCTTAGATCTGTGCCTCAGTGCCCCCTAAATACAGGCAGATATAAAACACTAAATATCATACTATATCCTGACTAGGTAGCAGATTTCCTTTGTGTAGATACATACACACATATGTATTTGCACACATACATTACATTTGTGTATATATTTTTATATATATATGTACACGCGTGCAAATAAGCTCTGTATGTATTTATACACATCTGTACACGCATGCACACATTCATTCATATGAAGGGGTCATTGACCTAAGCCCCATGTTTTCAGGATACCATAGAGAGAATTACAGGAACTCAGAAGGCATTTTAAGTGTGAGGACACAGGATTCCTGTGGCTTGGGGAGCGAAACAGAGGGCATAATGTTAAAGTGGAACCTTACAAAGTACAGACTGAGAACTCCTTTCTTTAGTATTTCAGTAACTTCCAGCTTTTGTAGAGGTATTGTAAAACTGAACTTACAGTTCAAACATTGCGTAGGTATGCGTGTGGAGGAAGGTCAATACATTAGCTGTTACAGTTTCAACGATACAGCTCACAGTAATATTACAGAGAAGGGCTTGCACATTGCATCAAGGTCTGGCTGCTCTGCAAATGCTGTATCACCAGTGCTTGTGCTTCTGCAGATGGGCAAGTCAAACCATACAACAGCAGGAGCACAGAATTACCTAGCGCTGTTGTGCACAAAGCATAAGCACAGTCACATTTTCTGCTACTCCAGAAATGCAATGTTAAATGTTACATAAAACTATTCCCTCCCATATATACCCTCCATAAAACATAGCTACTGCTTAGATTCTATTAACTGCTGTCAGCAAAGGGGTTAAAGAGACCACAGTCAACCATTTCACATGTGAGCATGCGTGCTGGCCAGGAACCATCCCTAGGATGAGAATAAAACCCCTTACCACCTCAATGATACTGGGCAAACAACCACCCTAAGCCATAGATCATATTCAGCAAGGAAGTGATTTTCTGTTTTCCTGTCTTAACTCACTAAAGTCAGAGACGGCTGCCTTCTCTGACACCCTCCTCCTTTCTGCCACTCGGGAAAACATCCCATCTCTGCACCAGACAAGCAGCAGTTTGGCAACCACCTCTCTGCTATACAGTTTCTGCTGAGAAAGAGTTATGACAGCAGAATCTGAGTATATTTCTCTGCAGAGCCCCAACACTTTATTTACTTTGGAGTGTGGAAGAACTGGTAACTTGACATTTCAAAGCTACTTCTAATTCTCTGCTGCTTTGAAATGTTTTTCCTGCAATTCCCTTCATTTTTGTGCCCTCCTGCACTGCAAATATTCTAAATCCACAGTGACAGCTCTTAGGGCTGATTAGTCTGTTTGCAAGCCATAGCAAAAATATGCTAAAAGGGCAGACGGCTTGCACAGACAGATCTGTAGTAGAGAAGGAAAACAATTTATGAGCAGAACCTGCTTTGAATTTGCAGTAGAATCATTAGCTTCATCATCCTCAACACATCAGGAAAGCAAATAATTGTAATTACAGATGGGACATAGCTCTTGCATATTTAAAATGAGTGAAGGAAGTCGAATTCAGCAAGTAATTTTTTTTTTCTTCCACAGAAATGAAGCATTTAGTATTACCCTTGTCTGAAATGAATCCAATTCTTTAAATTAATATTTGTTTAAATTAGATTAGTCTTAAAAAAACCACCATCTGACTCCTTGTCCTGGTTGAGTGTCTTCAAACCAGGACACTTTGTCACCTAAAAAAACTATAATAGTTGCTTCAGGAAGATATAATGAACTTTTAATATATACTTTTTTTTTTTTTTAAAATGGGAGATTGATAGTATTTTTACAATCTAGGCACTGTGCCTGTGGGCAATGTGCTGGCTGCAACAATTCTCCAGCTACTACAGCCCCCTGTTAGGTGCTATGCCAGACAAAGCCCTATCCAGAAGAACTAAAAATGGGCTCCTGATTTTACTTGCAGTCTTGCTTAAGCTAGGTTCACAGTACAGGTTTCAAGATAATCTTGTGGTACAGCCTGACACACAGTTCTTGCAAAGGACACACTCTCTGCAATGAAAATCAAACCAGCCACACTTCACGAACTCCAGTGAGGCTCACAAACCTCCCATGAACTCATGTCTGGTGGCAGAAGAAATTCTGAGATGAAAACCTCTGAATGAACACCTGAGCAACAGTATAGAGAAGAAAATCACTTGGCAAGTCCATTCTTTGATAGTTAACACAGCATTAGCTCCTTCTGAATACTTGCCTGCACTTACAGCACTCATGTTCACCTCTCCATCCCACCAGATAACAAAATAAGGCAACAGGCCACCTCAGCCTTTCCATCACCTGAAGGTGTAAAAGGGGTCTTTCTCCAGAAAATGTAATGGGAACACCATCTCTTTGACTATAGCAAACATTAAAACTGGCCAAAATATGAGACAAAAAAAAGATGAGAGGGGACCTCAGGTGGTTCACTAGTCCACTCACCTGCCAAAAGGATCAGCTGGATCATTCCTAGCATTTGCTTCAATAACCTCTAGAAACAGAAATACCAGTCTCAAACTATTTACATCACATCTAAATCTTTCTTACTGCAAATTCAGGCAGTCACTTTTTGTCCAAATACGCATTTGGAGAGGTGGGGAAGTCTCAAAATGATACAATTTTCTCCCCACAGAGGGCTTTTCTAGGAGCTGTCCCACTTCTTTTGTTAACTCAAAACTGGACTTAACACTTTCGGCTCTGGCCTTCCCAGCACCACTAACATCAGTGAAATAGGGACTCTGCTCTGTATTTTAGGATGAGGGGGAAAAGGCTAAACACTGCTGGAAAGGGTCAAGAATTAGTCACCAGCGGTAGGAACTGGCAGCAGGAAGGAGTTTATTGATCTGCACTAATGCCATTTATTTAACCAAAGATACAGCAAAACACAATTTGGTCTATCAAATCCCACACAAACTAAGTTCACTTTCTACTCCCCCATTTGACAAACTAGAAGTTAGCTGGGGAGGCATCACAGAAGGCAGTCGCTGTTTTTTGTTCTTTTAGGTAGATCTTGGAAGTCAGACTACGCAAAAGAACGTTCCTTCTGCCCTAAAACCCACTGAAGAAAAATATCCCTAATACAGAGTTTACCAAAAAAAAATATTTTCATTATCTACTTTGCAAGCTAGTGAGGCTCAAAATAGGCAACTGAACCATAACTTTAGCAACAAAGGAAAAGCAGGGAAACAAATGAAATACCCAGCTGCGAAGTATCCCTCGGGGAAGCATTAATTCCAGTGAAGTCAACCCTAATGCTGAGCAATGGAGGAAGCAACAAGCAAACTGCAAAATCCTAATTAAAGGAAAAAAAAAAAAAAAAAGGATGAGCCTGCAACTTTTCCAACCCTCTGCTTTTGCTATCAAGGAATCAAACCCAGTTTTGAAATTATTAACTCAAGCTAAGTAAAAAAAGTACCTTATTGTAGTACTGCCAGCTTTCTAGGGTTTCTTCTATACACTTCATGTGTTCTGACCTGTACTGATGCTCCCTTTCACCAGCCAAATCTGGAAAACCTAGTGATGAACTGTTTATGAATTTACCTAATCTAGGGTTTATGTAGAGGCACAGGCACTTTTGACATTTAAAAATGCATTTTAAGCCTTAATTTGACAATAAATGCTTTGAACCATGAGTATTAACAATGCCATAAAGACAAAGCTAACAGATAAATTAACAGGGAGTTGGTAAGGAATGGGAGTATCTCTCCTAGTATTAAAAAACCCTAAAACCCACACAACAAAAAACCACTCTCACGTAACGAGCAGGAATGACAGATCCGCTCTGACTAAAAAGACAAAGTTGACGTGCTTAAAGTACATGTTTAGGATCCTAGACTTGGCTTAACTCAAACAGCTGTCATTGGATGGGGTCCCTCAACAGTATTAAAACCTCTCTAATTGCATTCTTCAAGCCAGCTGAAGGCCGACAGCTTCCGCTCTCCCGCTCGCTATCAGGGCACATCAAGGACTTCTGTTATGAGAGGAGCACCTGGTCCACATTTATTTCAACGGCCCAGAGCAAAATGGGAAGGTGCTTAATGTTCAGCCACAATAGTGACATTTTTACGATACACCCGAAGTTCAGAAACAAACAAATGAAGGATTTGAAAGGCGCATGAACAGAAACGGTGACAATAAAAATTCAACATTAATATATCAATTTTAAAACATATACCACCCATATTCTTGAGGGCAAGGCCAAAAGTTCAAGGCAGAGAAAAGAAGAAATCTGTGTAGCTAGCTTGGAAGGAAAGAAAAAAAAAAAAAAAAAATAGTCTCTAAGTCTCTAACTTCTTGAAAGTAATGCTGACCTTTTACTAAAAATGACATATTTAGTTTCATCCTATGTTAGATGACCACTCATTTCACCCTACAGTGGTGCCACATTTCAGCTTTAGCAAAATAACAAGTGATATGAATGGAAAATTTTGTTACTTTTTTACATGAACTTGTCTGGTTTCATGCCCCTCCTCTTGCCCCTATGTTAAGACCCAAATTACCTGAAGGTGCAAGAGGAGATGCACACAGGCTAATACCAAAAAATCTTTAGATCAGTAGTGAATGATGAAGGCATAATTATTGAGATATTTATTATAGTGTTAAAGAGGCTTTAACAATGTTTCTCAATTTCTTTGCAAAATACCATTGCTGTTTTTAATCGAACCTTTCTGAAAATGACACTCTTGTTCAACTCAAAATTAGGACAAGTTTATTTCTTCAACTACAACTGAATTAAAATTACATTCATTATGTAAATTTATAGAAGATTTCTTGTGTGCAGAATGACAGAAGATTAGACAGTGCACTTGGCTGTTATTTTCCTTTAGGAACTGAAACACTGAAATTGCATCACAGTAATCAAAGTGTATCCACACAGTAAAGGAAAGACTACAGCAAAACTCACAACTATGCAATGACACAGGAAGTGTCAATTAACTCTTTTTAAATAACAGCATTTAGGGACAATTTTACGTGTTTCACAAAAGCAAGAAACAAAATTACTCTACATTAAGCAATACCATGCTATTTATAACAAAGATCTGAGGTCTATGCCTTGGAAATTTCTATTTAGGTGTAAGCACATACTGAAAAAGACAAGTAAGTTCTTTAAGCAGTATACTGGCTTTTGTACTGCAGTAGAAAGCATCTATTTCCTCCTTCTTAGCAATTACTGGTTTACATTCCAATCAGCTGTACAGCCAGTTTTGCTGCCTCATACGAGGTTATCAGCATGCACACACATGGTATTTTTCTTTACCAAATAGATAGAAGTGCAATTTAGGAACTGACTGAGAGAATCTGCAGTATAACCTAAACTACTACAAAAAGACCTCATTCAAGAAAGACTGAAATACATTAAGTATGCAGTTAAAAATACACCCTCTTTAAAAATGAATTCGAAGTAATTTATGGAACAGTTAATACTGCAATTACTTGTGATCTTAAACTCCAGCTCTGCCTTCCTTAGCCACTTCCCCTCTATTTCTCATGGCATATTAGAGAACAATGCCCAAGCACAGGCTTTTCTTGATGTTTGCTGATACCAATCATTACTATTGTCACAACTGTTGTGCTTGATCAGAAGCATACTTCTCAGGAATACTTTCCTTCTGCTTGCTTCCTATTAACCACGACAGGATTCCTTAAGGTCTTCCTCGAGAACAGCCTGACTTTAAGAAACATCATGTTTCCTTATTTTACCTCCATAAAACTTATACTGACATTTTTCAGATTGAAATTTTTAGCGTGCTAACAAATTTCTTTTCACTAAATGAGCAATTATTATTATTAAAAAGCAGCATGTAGCACCATTTAAAGATCTTTAAAAATCCAAATCCCAACCCCACTTTTCCCCAAAGCCCCTAATGAAATAAAAAGATTGAAAAAAAATTTAAAATCTCATGAGGAAGAAGGGAAGTCACGTCAGGAAAAGCAGATGGATAGCAAAAGAAAGTTAAAAACCCCTGCAGTACACCTCAAAATGAGCTATAAAAGTTCCATAATGAACCTTACAGTCCTGAACTATCTCTCAGGTGCATTCACTTCTATTTCTTTATGCTGCCATCTCTCACTGCAAGTATAACAAGAAAGTTAAAATGTAATTTTACCTGTAGGTATATCACCTCAAATTAGCAACATAAAATTACTGACATTTATTCTAAAGAACGCCCTACTGGCTAGAGGTAAAATGCTGAACTAGCATCTGTCAGTACTGCTAATTGACGTAAGGTTGGGAACTACAGAGTATTATTAAAGGAGTAAAATAATACCAAATGGAAATGCTGAGAAGGTACACTACCCTTTTGACACTCTAAATTATTATCCTGATTAAAGTAGCTAGTATGTTTGACTCTTAAAAGTGCCATGAACAGTAATGCGCTTCAGAATTGAAAGGAACATAGTTATGGGCCACAGTACCTGAAAAAAACCCCACAAATTCTTCCAATATAATACCGATATGTTTAATATGTTTTTAATGAACTATTCAATCTTCCGTATTTTTAAAAAGCATTTGTCTTTTTTAGGATAAAAGCACAAATGCCGTATTTTCACCTCCAGCTTCAGCAGTTCCACCTGGTTCTCCTCAGCCTAAGTTTTAAGGAGATCTTTGGACCATAAGCTACTTGCAAGATTCTTGACATCATCTTGTGAATGATGACAACAGAGTAAAATCCAACACTCAAAAGTAAAACAAATCTAGAGGAGCATTAATAAAACTTATCTTGTTTTTTTTTTTCTTTAGCATATCTACCCCTTTGATACCACAGCATGGCAAAACCCGTAGAGCTCTATTCATTTGAGAACACACAGAAAATTGTACTGTGGCATCTAGAAGTCTTCTAAGTAAATTCGAATTATCAAACAGACATTAGTTTTTCAGGAGGAACAACAGGGGAAGAAAAATCAGACTGTTCTGATCCTTATAAGCTGACCTATGCCTGCAATTTGTTGCTAGCCACAGCTTTTAGAAAATTCAGAGACGTACAAAATACCAGTAACCACAGTATGAAACAAAGGCAGTATGAAGAACTGTCAAAGATGAAAAGAACTATATTTAATTTACTTCTATGTGACTAAATGTGGTAGGTAATTTATCAGCAGCTACCTGCTCTTTGAGAAAAATGCTCAAACCTGAGGGTTATGCAGTCACAAGAGTATGACTGCTCTGCTTGAAAATATTAACCTGTATCAGTTTAAAACCAAACATTTATTACCAGATCCTATGGGGTTTATTTTTGTACAGATTGCTAGCATGAAGAAGAAAAAACACACACAAAAAAACCACACACACATAAAAAAAAAGAAAAAAAAGGAAAAAAAAAGAAAAGAAATACAGTATACATTTCAGACTTACTAAAAACTTTCATAATAGCACAGTTAACAAAGAAAAAGTTCATGCCTTACCCTTCACCCCCCAGATAAACTGAAATGTTTCAACTGGTTTAACATTTGGACATACTGAAAGGAAGCCAAATAGAGCATACTTCTTAACTGGCCCTGGAAAGCATTTTCAGCTTCTGAAACTTATGTAGGTCCTTCACAGAATCCTTAATCTTGTGAAGTTCAACAAGGAGAAGTGCAAACTCGTGCAGCTGGGGAAGAACAATCCCAGGCACCTGGGGGCCACTCAGCAGGAAGGCACCTTGTCACAAAAGCACTTAAGGGTCCTGATGGACACCAAGCTGCACTTGAGCCAGCAATGTGCCCTTGTGGCAAAGGCGGCAAATGGTATCCAGGGCTGCATTAGACACAGTATTGCCTGCATTGCTGAGTAGAACTCCTTCCCCTCTACTCAGCACTGGTGAGGCCACACCTGGGGTCATGTCTGGGCTCCTCAGTACAAGAGACATGGACATACTAGAGAGACTCCAACAAAGGTCCATGAAGATGACAAAGGGCATCTGTCCTATGGCGAAAGCCTGAGAGATTTGGGACTGTTCAGATGGAGAAAAGAAGCGGGGGTCTCACTAGTATGTATATATATCTGAAGTGAGGGTTCCAAAAGGACAAAGCCAGGCTCTTTTCAGTGATGCCCAGTGACATGAGAAGAGACAGAAGGCACAAAAATAAAACACAGGAGGCTCGGTCTGAACATCAGGAAACGCTTTACCACTGTGATGGTGCCTGAGCACTGGCACAGGATGCCCAGGGAGGTTAAGTCTCCATTCTTGCAGATATTCAAAGCTATCTGGACATGGTCCTGGGCAGCCTGCCCTACATAATCCTACTTGAGCAAGGGGGTTGGGCCAGATGGCCTCCAGAGAAACCTTCCAACCCCAGCCATTTTATGATTCTGTAGAAGAAGCTTCAAAATTGTTATGTGCACTTTACAGTCGCCAAAGAAGTATTTTTCATGTTCTAAATGACCCAAAAGTCAGTTTTTGTAAGGGAAACATCACATACATATACTCACAGACATCCTCACTTCTTTTTTAAAGGACAGACAATCAGTATTTAATTCTTTCTCTACTTCAAGAATTCCACATCCCAAGGACTTCCAAAAAAATACCTAGCTTGAAAAGTCATGGTGAATCTACTGCATATGAACAGTTTTTGAGAGGGGAAAAGGACACAGTTATTCTTGAGCTAAGAATGTCAGAATAGTCCATCAAGCTAATGAAGGAGTTACCTCCTAGAAAAGAAGACCAAAATCAAGAAAAACCTCAGAAGCCACTGAAGTTCTCCCCTGTATTTTGTCATCCCTCAAGTGACATCCGTACTTCAGAATTAACAGAAGTGCACCAGTTAACTGGGGCATTAAGGCAACCTCTGCAGAACTGGACAGTTTCTAAAGTTCATTAGCACCCAGACTACCTTCCTACAGACTCTTTGAGCCCCTCACAATCATCTGAAAGATCATTAGATTCTGACACATTGTTCTTATATATCTAACTGACCTTTCAGATATGCTCTTCAGGTTCTCACTGTTAACACTACATGCCAAATGTCACCAAAATTTTTTTTGAAGTTATGTGTCACCAGAAGACATTTTGACAGGCCATTTTATTGCTGGATACAGCAACAAAATTATGTTACACTAGAGGTGAGAGACTGAAAAAGGGAAAAAGCATGTGATCCCTATTTAGGTACACCATTACTTCTGGTATCTTGTATAGTTGTCAGCATACGCACAGAGCCTTATGGAGGAAGGAGAGGCTGCAAGTAGCTCAAGGTTTCTGGCATCCTCAGTTACACAGGGCATTTTGTAGAGATCAAAGTAGCTGGAGAAAATAGGCATCATAGGCTGCATGAGAGGGCAGTTCCCCAGTCTTAAGTACCACCTAGGTTCCCAAAACAGGACCAGCTTTTCTCAGAGTGACCAGTTTCAACAAATGCAGGCTGATACACCATTTTCCCAGACCTTATGCATATTTTGGCATATGACCACTGAATAATCTCATCTCTTCTGAGGAGCAAGCTCAGTGTACACCCCATGACGTGAGCAAAAAAACAGGGCACACACCACGTAGCACTCCAAGCTGGATCACATTGCCAGGATGAATACAAGCAAGCCCACTGTACCTTTAAGCTCAAAGAAAGCAGATACACTAATACTTTAAGAGGATCAGGGAAGACAGGAGGGAGAGTCAGGGAACCCATTTCCATGGGAGAAAGGGAAAGATGCATTGCTTCTTCTGTACCATCCTGAGAGTTCTTCTTCTGGCTTCCTGGTCTTTCCCTTCCAAAGAACAATGGCAATATGGCAGTGAGACAACCCAGTTCAAACAAATATCAGAAAAGGTCTACCACATCTTCTGAATTAATTAGTACAAATGAAAACCATGAGAAATGGGGCATGAATGAGCAAACAAGCATTAAAAGACAGGAGCTCATACTTCAACTTCCCAGGAACAGACAAAACCAAAGTTCAGTAAAAGGGATTCCTAGTAACTTTCAGAAAAATTGAAATATTTCTAAGACTTATTCAGCAGCTGGAAGAGTAGGAGACCTTGGCTCAGAACCACTTTCCAGTGCATGTCTCTTGTCCCTTTCCAATTTTTGTCTTTTTATCAGCATTATCTGCTGCATCATGAACACCCGGGACCACGGGCTTACATGCAGGAGATGAAAAACCTTCCCCATCTTCAGGAGCACGGCTGTATCTTCAAATGTGCTTCAGAGGCATCTGAAGACAGTTCATCTGACCACCAGCAACATTACAGAATGCTCCTCACACTAAAATAGTGTTAGAAAACCATGGAATTCCAGAGAGGTCCGAATTCTTAGGGCCATACAATTCACAACATTCATTTGCTATTAGATGAAAAGCTTACCAATGGCATTTTAATGATCAGGTAACGAACAATCTCAACCAAACTGCTGGACAAGCAACAGAAAACAATCTTTTTATGCAAACAAGCAAATTATACCATAAGACTTGCATGAAACTTCACATCACACACACTGAACACATTGAACTAGACAGTGGTGCGCCCATGTGCGTGCCTGCACCACATGCTACCTGTCAAAGCAGACTGCCTACAGCTTAGTCAGGGGGAGACTTCACAAACCTTGTGAAAATAGAGATGATAAAAGGAACAGAGAGGGTGGTACAAAGTAACTAGCTTCTCCAAATAAATACTCTCCACAGCTGTAAACTAGATTTCAAGTTCCTGGGGAAGCAGGAACAAATCCTCAGATAAAACCCACATCTATTTAATTAATAGATACGTGGGAGCAAAGAAAGGCTGACATTTCTGTAGCAACCAAGTTAATGGTGCATGGAAGTATTTAATTCCACATTTTCAATTAATTTTTCTGGCTTTCACTGTTTGGATTTTTTGGTAACAATGCAAACTACTTAGGATATTTGTCAGGGTTTAGGACTACACAGATTTGAGAACTCTGAGGCAATAATGTAAGTCAGCAAAATCAGGTTGACTTTATTCCATCTACAAGCTTTCCCCACCCAGAAAAGTTTCCAGAAACACAAGCTGAACCTTGAGGTCTGTTAGATGCTTTCCCAGGACTTTATAAACCAAAAGCAATAAAACATTGTAGGCAAAGCATTCTGATCTCAGACACCACGTACAGTACTTACAGCAACCACCCTATGGAAGTCTTGTTATTGCTGCCTATTAAAAAAAGAAATCTGAAAACCAGAAAGTTAAAGTCTTGCTGCTGTGGAGTAAAGAATGGTCTTTTTATGGTGTGCTACTGCTGCCTTAAGGGGTAAATCCTGTTTAGGGCAAACCCTAGAAACAAAAAAGCCCAGCATCACAGTTGTATTAAACAGATCCCCCTTTTTGCAGATTTTATGGCACACGTAGAGCCAAAAACCTCCTTATCAGAACAAATGCTCAACTACTTACATTGAAGCCAATTAAAAAGGATTGTAAGATGACTTTTAAATAAAGGCTTTCAAGATACCTCACCAGCCAAGTAAACTGTGAGAGCCGGATGCCCACCCTCAGAAGGTTTAGTGCTAGCGTCCCACCACCCACTCCCTCTTCTTTCATAAATAAAGTTATTTAAGATTCCAGGTTCCTTCTTTGATATATGCAAGCTGCTTTTGGGGAGGATTGGTCCTTTTTTTTACAGACAGGGTGGGGGGCAGGGTGAGGAAGGAGGGGAGAGAGAAGAGAGAATCAAAGCTATGCAGCTTCAATTTATATTACAAACAGAAAAATTGTAGGCTCCTAAAAATCATGGTCATGCTAGAAATTGTAAGCCAAAACCCAATTGTGAACAAACTGGAGAGCTAATGTCAGTAAAAGAGATGAAGGTATCCGAGGCTAAGCTTGATGATTTATCAAAAAGCTGTGGTATTTCAAAGCAGCAGGGCTTTTAGTAATGGAAAAAACCACCATCTCACTCATCTAGAGGTTTTTTAAAGGTATTTAGGTACTTAGAGAAATAAGTATTTTTTAATGGATTCCTCCTCAGCTACTTCTATCTATAATTCATGAAAATAATAGCTAGCTAGGCATCTTCATTTTGCTTTAACCAGCAATGGGAAAGAACAGGGTAAAGACATAATGAAGTTTTCTTTCTCTTTTTCAGTCTGTGAAAAGCGCTTACATGCACAGGAAGAAAAGATTAATAAAACTTCAGACACATTAACTAATGATACGGTAATGGGCCAATTTGACATTACTTGTAAATGCATCTCTATTGGGAAGCTGTGTCACATATTAAGGTCCAATCATTATTTACTATACTACCAGGAAAGCGCACTCTGGTGCATTAGATATACTGTTTTCAGTTTTCTCTGAAATCCGAACACTAGCTTTACAATGTGTAAAAGCAAGGAAAAATTAAAAAAAAAAAAAATCATGAATGTGTATTTAAAAAAAAAAAACAAACCCAAAACCATCCCCCCAAGGCATTTAATATTGAATTAATGACTAAGAAAGACCATTTAAAGGCATTCAAAGCTCTCCTGTAGTTTAAGAAAATTCAGATCTTAGAGAGCTGTTTACCACAAACAGCACAGAAACCACCATAGGACTGTTCTGCATCAGACAAAAGAAACAAAAAATTACTACTAAAGCCTTTAGCAGGTAATCATAAAGTATTAAAATATTTATGTTTTTAAGATAACACACATAAGAATCTGTTTAAAATAAATTAATCCTTTTAAAAAATATCACACATGGAGTCAGTGGTATTTTGCTAGTAGGAGTCTATGTAAGTTTATTGAAATTAACTTCGCCCAGGTGAGGATCACACCCAAATCCCTGTATTTAACAGAATATGTTTTTAATGCTTTTCCCCCTGACCTTCACGCTCCATTGCAGCAATTATATTTTATCTAGAAATTGGTGTTTAGTGTTGGTTTATGTTGTGGATAAAAACTTCAAGGTATTAACACTACAATAATTTTTTAAACAAGTTACTGCACCAATACCGTGTTTTAAAAATATTTACGCCAGAAGTGTATACATGTATGTATGTGTCTACATATAGACACCCACACAGAGCCTAACTTTCACTAGGGAGCAAAAGGTACCAACCTTTCATCTCAAAACCAAAGGCATTTCTCAGCTACAGGAATAACACGTAAAGATGAAAAAATTAGCAAGTCTGGAGGTTTTGACTTTGTTCAACAGATTTCTTTTTAGTCTATCTGTATTTTAAATGACTTGCTTACCATCTAGAAGCCTGTGGTATAAATTTCATCCCAGAGTGAATTTTTATGATGGAGTTATAAACCCCTAAAGAAACAGGGTTTACAATTGAAGTGCTGACATAACTAACTATAGCAGCACTAGCAGTGCCTCTGTAATCAAGGCACATTATATTTATGAGGTAGGTAAAAGTCTGTAACCATCAATCACTGGAATCATATTGACAGATTCTAAGTTTGCGGTCCAAGAGAATTAATGTATTCAGTTTCTCACACCATCGATACGAAGGGGAGAATTTGCAGGCACTTTTATGGGCTTAGGCTTTGACATCTTTACAGAACTCAGTCAGGGGCTGTCTTGCTGAAACATTTCATTAATCTGCTGCCTCAGCATTTCTAGGCTTTGCACCAACCTTTTGCAAAATGCTAGAGAAGTAGATTGTCCAGAAACCAAATGTGACCTTATTCACATACCTATGCTTCATGAGCTGGTCACTACAAACATTAATTCTATGTATATCCACCAGACACTTAAAATTATACCTAAGAATGATTAATCACCCAAAGAATATCCAACTCCTAAATTATAACTCAACATCCCTATATAAAACAATCTAAAATGTCAGCACCTCAGTCTTTATGATATCACACCGTTCCAATAATTCTGTTTTACAAGTAAATTCCTATTATACATTAATAAGTGCTGTTGGTGGCTAAACTTCTACCTTTGAGTAATGACCAGGTTGAAGGCAATTAGGCTGGCCAGGTGCAGCTGGGTTAGGTACTAATAAAAAGTTTTTAAATTTTACTATTTCCGTTTGGATTTTGGGGATGCATTCCAATCTGCCCAAATTAGGGAGGAAATTGTTTCCATGTTTTCAGCTGTTCCACGGCCGGACTATTACTGACCGATAACCTGTGTAGTTTTTTTTTTTAAACTTACAGATGCACACTCTTGCACTCATAGAACCCAATGTCTTTATTTTTCAACTTGTCTGAGAAGTACAATAAGAAAACTACAGAACTATTATACAAGTCTGC
This sequence comes from Todiramphus chloris collaris, assembly GCA_025345505.1. NCBI lineage: Eukaryota > Metazoa > Chordata > Aves > Coraciiformes > Alcedinidae > Todiramphus > Todiramphus chloris. The sequence goes on from JANVCC010000019.1 coordinate 4,923,833, forward strand.
AGGAGTTTTCACTTCAGTCACAGGGTTAGCTGGGCTTGAGTGAAACTTATCTGAAACTTGTCTGGGTTGCTTTTCAAAGTCTTTATCTATACATAAATGCAGGATAAGAACTGAAATGCAACCATATCATCTTCCCTCTGTTCCTCTGAAAGTCCAGACTGTTGTGAATGTATTTTTCAGGATGGTAGGTTTTTTTTTGATTACCTTAAAACTTTTTTTTTTTTTTAAATCAAGCTGACTTCACACCATTTACACTGATTTTAAAAGCTGTGTTTCTATTGAAGTGTACGTAGAACATGCGAAGTGCTGCCAATGCCTGTGGTTTAGGCCACAGGAGGAAGGCTTTCTGAAATGACACTACCACACTCAGCCCACAAGAGTCTTCTGCATGTGTAGGCATGCACATTTATGTACACCTTCCAGCCCTCTTGCCCTCATGCAAGTTCTAATGTGTGAACCTTACTCCAGTGCAGCTTGAAGTTGAGCATGGAGAGCATCACACAGTCTGTGGCCAGAGGCATCAGGAAACCTCCAACACTTCTCACCAGAATTTTCTTATAAGGCAAAGCTACTGAGAGGGACCCGAGAAGCTCAGGGACAGTAGAGCTATCCTGTTCCCCACAGATGAGTCCTGAGGCCTTCTAGGGCCCTGAGCTTCTCCACTGCATTATAAAGTCATTCTCTCACAGGAGGCTTCTGGAAAATGGAAACTAGAGATGTGGATTCTTTTAAGGTGATCACAACAGCATTTGTTAATTTTCATTTCCTACTTGTAAACCACAAAGAGATGCCTCCTTGGCTCAAGAAGTTTTTGAGCCACAATCTGCAGGTGATTGGGAGATTATTCTCCAGCAGGATTACATAAGCTTCCTCCATTCCCATTGCCCAGAAAGGCGTTCTTAATGAAGCTTGTGTCAAAATGCTGCTTTTAAGAGGGACTACAGTCACTTCTGCATAAAGCTCAAAGCAAAGCAGCCATGCTGAGAACACATCACATCAGTGAGTGGCTGATGGTAGACACATTTTCCTCCTTCCCAATGCCACAAGTTCAGTGTCACAGGTTCTTTGATAAACAGATTTCTAATGGGCAGGATTTAGCCACAACTAAACTGCAACCTCTGCTCATTCTGTAGCTTTTGCAGAGATGTGAGACTAGGAGGGAAAAAAAAAAAAATCATGGCTTTTTGAAACCAGAACAGAAGTATAATTCCGTGCAGCAATTAAAAATGCCATTATTAATTCCTGTGACTCTATAATCTGAAATTAAATATGTCATACCTTTTTTTTTTTTAAAGACATTAGTTTGCAAGCAAAATTAAATCGTAGTGCAGTATGCAGATATGGGCATACAGGAAGCTCAAAGAAAATTACCTGCTTTGCTTTCCCACAAGCAAGCAGTGCCCTGAGGAGGGCAGCAAGTAGGCACAGTATTTAAACAGGCAGAAAACTGTTCTAAATTACATGCTTTGCTAAAACTGCCTCGCCTTTCAAGGGATTAGTGAAGTACCACACGCACTGTCAAACATCATCATAAAATGTAGGTAGAAAGACAGCAGAGTATTAAACCAAAGTTCACTAAAAAATGCAATAGTCTTTGCTTTCGTGGCCAATAGGAACAGATTCTTAGTATCTGTAGTATCTCAGAATTTCTTTGCTCTAAAGCATCAGGCTAATTTTACGGAATCAAAAGGTTCAAGAAACTGATAACCTAATACTGATTACACAAGTTAAATGGGGACAATTATAAAATTCTTTAAAAATCTTTAAATAGGATCTAATTTTAAACCAATTATATTTAGTTTTCAGGCGAGTCAGTTTGATAACATGAGTGATAGTACCCATGATCCCCAAAACTCTGCATATTTTAACACTCAATTGCTTATTCAGATTTGGTGAGTAAATTTCATGAAAATACATCATGGTAAAAATAATTGGAAAAATAACTAAATAAAAGGCATCAGTTTTCTGATAGTTTTCTCAAATACTTAACTAAATGTCCAATTTGGTCACGTTGTGTTAAACATTACAGGAAGGAATATTGTTTCTAGTTATAAAGACTCTCAAAAGCAGTTACAGTGCTGAGAGAAAGGAAGATTACAGACAGACACACCACACATTTGCTCTGTTCATAAATTAAACTAGAGGCTCTATTTAAGGCTTTTAATATAGCATTGCCCTAACTGTCCAGTCTGTATTTTCCTACCAGTCCTATTTTTGTCAGTGGCCTCAGGATGCTATTTTGAGGCCATACATAAAACTGGACTGGGGCGGGGGGGGGGGGGGGGGGTGTCAATAATTAATTACAAATTATTTTTTGCAGCTTGAAATCTGTAAGTATGCGCGGTATCAGCATGGAAACAGACTTGCAGCTGCCACGAGGGAGGCAACGTATTTAGGGAAGCGGGCATTCTCAGGGGCGATCCCGAGGCTGCGGGCAGCAGCAGGGGGGCCGGGAGGAGGCGGCGGGGCCTGCGGGCAGGCGGCGGGAGCGAGCGGCCGCCCAGGGCCATCCGCGGCCTTGCAGTGCCCTCTGGTGCCGCTGCCGCGGAACTGGAGCAGCCCTGCGCGCTCACCCACCGCCCGCCGCACCCGCGGCTCTCGGACAGCACCGAACGAAACGCGGGTGCCGGCAACTCCGCAGCTGCGATACAGTCACCCCCGCACAGACTGAAGGGAAACGGAGGAACGGCGGGGAAAATGCTCGCTCCATTGCACAGGGCGTCACCTGAGCAAAGTCCCACGAGGAAATGCAAACCTACAGCACAACTGCTGCCTGAAAAAGAAGAATCCAGCGAGTTATCCCATAATAGAAAAATACACAACGAGGGAAGGTCAGAGTTGCATTTCCACCTGTTCACAAAATGCCAGGTCCTGTATTTCTTAGTGTTTGAGGAAGCTACAAAGAACACAATCCCTTTCTTCCCAGCTAGAAGAGGAAAATAGCCATAACCTTAAGCACACAGCTCTAGGAATGCTTTACTTCAGGTCCAGTCATATTGTGACTTTATTTTTTTTTTTAATTAAATGAGAAATAGAGACGGATGCTTTCAACAGGATACTCTCACTATCACAAGAAAGAGATGCTTTCAAAATAACACAAAGGGACAATAAGAAATTGCACTTAGCTACAAATTAGAAACATCATCAAAGGTCCTTCTCCTGAAGGCCCTTCAGAGTACTTCCGGAAGACTCAATGAAGCACACTTTCCCTACCTGCACATGGGGGCTATCTCAGTTTGATTTGCTTTGCCTTTTTACTCTGCTGGCACACACCACATCTTGATGTAAAAATCCGGACACAGCTCAACAGCTGCAGGTGCCCATTTCCACAGTGGAAACACCTCCAGCTCCCCAGGAGGGAGGTACCAGTTCAGCATCACTGCAGACCAGGCTGCCTACACTAAGCTGAGCAGCCAACACTGGTACTGCAGTCCTCAAAGTCATGTGCAGCATTGTCACTAGCGCAAGGATGCAGAGCTGTACAGTCCCTGGATCCTCCAGATGAGATGAAGTCAACTCAAGTGCTCATGTCAACACATCCATCCAGGCAAAGCTTTGGCTCAAGACTGGTATTGGGAACCTCTCCCACCTCCTCAACAAGCAGGGAATGTCAGGAGTATTTTGAGCCTCTCACTAGAAGAAAGACATCGAGGTGCTGCAGCATGTCCAAAGAGGAGCAACAAGGGTGGTGAGGGGTCTAGAGAAAGTCTTATGAGGAGCAGCTGAAGGAACCAGGGTTGTTCAGCCTGGAGAAAAGGAGGCTGAGGGGAGACCTTATCTCTACAACTACCTGAAAAAAGGTTGGAGTGATGTGGGTGTTGGTCTCTTCTCCCAATTAACAACTGACAGGACAAGAGAAAATGGCTTCATGTTGCACCAGGGAAGCTTTAGGTTGGATATTAGGAAAAAATTCTTCGCTGAAAGGGTTGTCAAGCATTGGAACAGGCTGCCTGGGGAAGTGGTGGAGTCACCATCTCTGCAGGTGTTTAAAAGACTTGCAGATCTGGCACTTTGGCACATGGTTTAGAAGTGGACTTCACAGCTATGTGGGAAGGTCATGTATTTTTTTCACATTAAACCGAGTTTCACTACCAAGGCTTGAGCAGAGATGTTAGCCACTAGTTATTAACCATTGTTACAACTTACTTCAGAAGGCCTAGCTTACTGCATCAAACAAGCATTTAAAGAAAAAGAACAGTATTTCTAAATATAGTTACACCAGGAGATTCTCAAGTCACAAGTTAGATGTGCTCAAAGCTGCAAGCAGCAGCAGGCAGGGGGTATTTAAGGTTTCTGGAGTAATCAAACTGCTCAGCCTAACTTATGTCTTAATATTAGTTTTCTCCATACACTGAACAAAAATGTACTTACTAAGTAAGTACTAAGTCCTAAGCTGCGTGCATTTTACTTGCATCTACTGAAACGTGTCTTTCAATTACTGCCACAAGTACTTCCATTAAATGCCTATTCCATTTCAGTGGAAGATGTTGCTGTATTTTAAAGTAATGTTTCCTTCTCTTACAATAATTCTTTTCAATCATATTATTTCAATGTTTCTTCAGAATTTCAGACAGCAAAAACATAACAGAATCTTTGTAAAACAGAATCTTTGTAAAACAGACAATAAAACTGCTAGCAATGTCAGATGGATTGCAGTCATTGTATTTGTATTTTAGAACAGTGAACATCCAAGCAGTTCTATAATGGAAAGAAAGAAAAAGAAACAAACAAAGATCACTTGCTAAAATGATCATTAATGAATTGTAAAGAATGCTGTTAACTTTGGTCAGTTGGTGAATAGAAACAAGAGTAAAATACAAGAATCTATCATTTATATGACAAAGCACACACATTTTAACACATCAGCCACTAAAATGCATGCTTTTAAGATGTCACTTTGCAGAACTGTGCAAAAAGTTTCCCTTCTGAGCAACAAGGCACAACATCCAGCTTATTCTAGGGGCCTCCAGCACAGGCCAAATCCGGAGAGGAAAGACAATGATGACAATGATCAAAAATCCTCTCTGGAGACTTTCAAGACCTGTCTGGATGCATTTCTGAGTGATCTGCCCTAGTTTTGGCCCTGCTCTGGAGGGGGAGTTGGACTTGACAATCTTCAGAGGTCCCTTCCAAACCCTTCTGTGATTCTGTGAAGAGACATATGGTCATAATTCATCGAAACACATTTTCCTAAAATAAATTCTCTTCTCCAAAGAATAATCAATGTGGGAAAGCAGCCCTGCATGATAACTCCTTTTCTTCTCTCCCATAACTCTGAGGCTATAAGCTACACATGAAGATGGAACAACATTACACATGAAGAAAAATATCATCCCAAAAGTAGGAGTTCCAAGCAGTGTTCTTAAGCTTTTAAATAAATAAAACTAATGCTGTAATAACGACAACCATCAGAGCAGGAATTTCATTAGAATAAAATTCATTGACTAACTTGCAGCTTGAAATATAAAAACTGAGAACTGACACATCATTCTCCCTCACTCAGAGGATGACTATCAGAAAGACCTGCAAACACTTACACTTTCAGCACTATCTGTTCTTTGGCATCAGCATTTTCCTATCCCACCTTTTACTTTACTCAAAGGAGTTACTGTTTAAGGTATTTGGAGAAGAGTCTCACTGTTTTTCCTCTTTTTGCTTTCTTTAAGACAGTAAAGACTTGGAAGCAGTCAAGTCTATCAATAATTTTTTAAAACATCAAAAAAACAAAGCAAAACAACCCAAACCCAGTGCAGGCAAGATGTTTCTCGCATCAGCCTGCAACTGGAAGAAGTCATTCAAAGACAGCCATATGGTTGTACCTACCATCAAAGGTCTTTCCCTCTCTGTCCTTAAACTTACTATAACTTTGCTAAGAAGTAATTTAAGTGTGTCACAGTTTAGGGTGCAATGGAACAAAAGCAACAATAAAACCAATGTTATTTTTCATTTAAAGTTATAAAAAAAAAAAAAAAAAAAAAGCAGCATTGCATGTACCACTGACCCCTAACACTTTATGTCCACCATGTGAATGTGAGAACTGGCCAGGTGTCACTACGTGTGCCATCAGAGGTGGGGTTGCAAGGTATGGGGACACAGACAAGCAAACAGTGACATTGCTGGCTGGGGTTGCAAGAGTCAAGGGAAATCTTTATTCCCACACATTGCCTTAAGAGCAAATACGCAAGTTGAGGAGACAGAGCACAGACTCTTCACCTGCTTTTAAACACCTTAACAACCTCCACAGCTTCTCCTCTCTGGAGAGGGCACATCTTCTAAAATGATCTACCTGGTCATTAAGTACTTCATTGAGGTGACCCTGGAATCCATGATCAGACTGCAGTTTAAGCTAGTGAAAAAAATACAGGCTTTTCATTGCATTCCAACACTCCAGCTGAAAACTGGGATTTTACTTCCAGCTGCAAGAGTAAATTCAGGAGCTGGATCTACTTATTATTATAGTATGCCAGACACACTGCAGCTGAGCATCTACTTTGATGGTATTCAGGGGATAAATGATGCAAAAAAATATCCTAAGGAAGTTGTAGAAAATGGGGAGAGGGAGATAAGGGAAGGGGTAGAGAGCCTCTATCTTTCAAAACATCATAAGCCTTTCACAATACTTCGTCATTATCAAAGCAATAGCAACTAATCACATTTTGAAACTAGGTAAAACAGAATTTTAAAAAACCCAAAACCTAAATTAAAAACAAAAAGCCAAAAATAAACAAAGAAACACAAAACCACAGCCTTTAATTTATTTTGCTGCTGAGTTAAAAGAACATGTCCAATACCTGTTCATAAGAATTTTTTTAAAGTGATAATTATAAATCCCGCAAACAGAAGGTTCAAAACAAAGTAGCAAAATTTCAAAATCTTTAAATGTCAGTAAGAAAAGGCAAAGCCTGAAACTGAAAAGAAATATCTTCATACAAATTCCTTACCAAAACATCTGCTGGTCTTCAGGGGCAAAGTTATCTGTGTTTGTTTTCCTTTAAAGAATGCATGTGAATTTGTTAAGAAGTAGCAACATTTAACAGCAACAGAGAAATTAGTCTTACTGTTAGCAATAAAATTCCATTAGGGATGGTATTTTGAAGTTATTTTTTTAAATGCAATGTTAGGACTAGCCAGGCCATTTCACAGGTCTTTAGTGTGTGCAACACGTGTTAGTAGAAATACATTAAAAATAAGTTCATCCTAATTTAGTTAACAATAAATAATCACAGAATCACTCAGGTTGGAAAAGACCCTTGGGATCATCGTGTCCAACCATTAGCCCTACTCTAGAAGATCACCCCTAGACCATCTCCCCCAGCACCACATCCAAGTGATGTTTAAACACATCCAGGGATGGTGACTCAACCCCCTCCCTGGGCAGCCCATTCCAATATTTCACTACCCTTTCCGTGAAGAATTTTTTCCTAATGTCCAGTCTAAACCTACCTTGTTTCAGCTTTAGGCCATTCCCTCTGGTTCTGTCCCTAATGACCTGAGAGAAGAGCCCAGCAGCAGTCTCTCTACAATGTCCTTTCAGGTGGTTGTAGAGAGTGATGAGGTCTCCCCTCAGCCTCCTCTTCCTCAAACTAAACAGGCCCAGCTCCTTCAAACGATCCTCATATGATCTATTTTCCAGTCCCTTGACCAGCTTTGTTGCCCTCCTCTGCACCCGCTCCAGCACCTCGAGATCCCTCTTGTACTGAGGTGCCCAGAACTGGACACAGCACTCGAGGTGAGGCCTCACCAGTGCTGAGTACAGGGGGACAATCACCTCCCTACTTCTGCTGGTCACACTGTTTCTGATACAGGCCAGGAAGCCATTGCCCTTCTTTGCCATTTGGGCACACTGCTGGCTCATGTTTGTTCGCCTGTCTGTTGTAACAGAAATCTTCAAGTAGTTTCAAAAAGTTGTGAGCATGTGTTTGTCTGGGGCTACAGAACAGACGTGTGTCAGTGTAAAGAACGTTTATTCCTCCTGACACATCAAGGAGAAAATTTTTGACTACCTGCTTGATATTCACAGCTACAGTTAGGACTTTGGCAATAGCACACATGGCTGCTCTTAACTCTGCATTTAAAAACATGAACAAATTTTTAACCCATGCTACCTTAAAGTAGGCAAACATGGTAACAGTTCTGTTTGGTCTCTAATGCTGCACATGAAACACTGCAGAGCATTCATCTTCTTCACACACTAACATCAAGTGAGGGTGAACACAGACAGAATGACTGCCAATTCCTGTTCAAACCAGGACACCACACTGCATCAGGTATTAAACCTGAAGTTAGGGAGCAGACTGACCACCCCACATGGTCCCCAATCCAACTAAGAGCCTTCCTCTGTCATATAAACACACACAGGTATCACCAAGAGATAGAGTGGAGTAAACACTGCTGAAAGCTATGGAAACTCATTTTACAAGTACTCTTCTCCAATGCAGTCTCTTCAGGAAATTTGGAAACTCCTAACTAGTGCCAATACGGGGCCTGTACTCATTGAAGACATGGAATGAATTGGACTGCAGCAGCATCTAAAGCCTTTTTGCAATGTCTGCTCATGAGATTTATTTTCAACAAGTCAAAGAACGTAGAAAAAAGTTTCAGAAAATTTCAAAGAAGACATTTAAAGAAGGGTAACACATGAATAAACATGCTAACTTGACACTGACAGTGACTAAAGCATCACCGTATATGTAAAGATATAAAGGAAGATAATATAATTAATGCCAATCACTGTAGACTTACAGAAAGATGATCAACTCCAACTACTGAATAGCTTTCTCACTGCTTTGACAACGTTAAATTTCTTGTTGATAAAGTCAGTAGCGCTTAAGTCACAAATGAAACGCCACAGTAGGTTCTCTGGCTGATAACCAGGGATGTGCAAGAGATGGGGAAAGAGAGAACAAAAAGAAAGCCAGCAACTCCAGAAGAGTACTCTCCAATGACCTGCTCTGGCCCTAAAGGCTGTAGACTGAAAGGAGCACATATCCCAAAGATCCTTCCCTGGGAAACAGATGTCAAGATCTGGTAGCACAGAGATTGTCCTACGCCAGACATACCGGGTGTTACAGAAGCCAAAATAAAGTCTTCCTCTATGTAAGCAGTGCCAAAACAACCTGCACAAGTCTGGCACCCCCAGAATGCAGCTGCCTGTTGGATAAGTGCCCGAACACCACATACAGTCTCTCCTACAATTTCCATGTCCCCTGCTCCTCCTCACCATGAGGTGAGGGACAGACTGCAGTTCTTTTACATGGGGAGCCTATGAGGCCAGACTCATTGATTCCCTCTTCATGCATGAAGCATGGAGGCTACTCTCCCTGGCAGCAACCAAAGCTAGGATGGACAACCTAAACCAAGTGGCTGATTACTCTGCCTGCTTCCTTGACTTGTCATAGCCAAGCCAGGCACAGACTTCCAAAACAGGCATGAGCTCCTGGCCACCACCAGTGCAGAACATGGCTACTGAGGGTTCTGTCCACACACGGAGGGAAGGGGAATTAAGCCCTTCTTGGGTGAGGATCTGAAACCATATTCTTTCTCTATCAAGTATAAGTAAGGTACCAAAAAGCCACTTGCATTACTCATGCTGGTATCAGCCTGTAATTCTTCGTCCTCTCTTTTACTCTCCCTCTCACACCTCCCGCAAAAACCCCTAACTGCCCATCATGAGATCTTAATACTTCTCTTCCTCCCTAACATTTGGGGATGCTGATTACTCAGCTAACATCCTGTCACAGCACTATGTGACAAATCTCAAATAGAGATTTAAACTCAAATACTCACTTCACTAGCTGACCAAGCTGAAGACTGGCTGCAAGTGCTAAAAGGTTATTCTGAGAGGTCATCACAAGCTTCTAGCAGTGTCATTGCTACACTGGTTCTTAAACCTTTACTACGCAACTTTTTAAAGTTTACGTTACTAAGCAAGTTACTACTGACATGTTTGCCAGGGATACAAATCCTGAGACACAGAGAGAAATTGCAGAACGTTGCTGATGGGAATCAGGATGAAGGGAACAAAAGTTTGTCCATGTGTGAGAATTCGCCTTGAGAATATCTGCAACATTTAACAACATAGTGGAGAGGGGATACCTGTCTGGGAAGTGTTTGCCTTGGAAAGACTAGGGGCTAAGGTGCATAGCTCATGGGCAGTGGGGAAGGAAGGCTGTAATAGGAAGATCTCACATTTTAATTCACAGGAGTCCAAATTCCTAATAGAGCACATGTTTTTAATATTGAGAATAAATCACTGAAGAGCTTGCCAAATATTAAGATGAGTGGATACTAGAAATGTTATGCTCAAGATCAGAAGATACATGCTTTCAGAAAAGTATTAGGGTAAAGAAGCCCCATAATCAGCACTGTGAAGAAGCTCAGAGCAGAACAACAGAGTGAAGTTTCCTGTTCCACAAACCAAGTTTTGATACCAGTGTTTGTTGGGGTTTTTTAAACTAAAAATTTAAAACTTGAAACAGATGCTGCACTCAAGGGAAGAACAGATAGCTGGCTAATACACAGTCTTGAAGCCTACACATAAATCACGGTTGTACACAGTCACTTTTATCTGTGTCTCTGAGCCAGAATTATCAACAGAAGCACGTCAAACAGAGCTAAAACTCCTGATGCTCAAACACAGTATCAAGCCCAGGAAATTCTTACCCCACAACTCATTTCTCTGGAGCATGGGGTCAGTCCCAGAAGAGCTGAGACTTCCCTTATGCAAGAGGAATCCAAACCCAATAAATTAATAAATAAATACCACTTTGCCATTTTAAAGCAAACCTGACAAACTGGGAAATCCCACATGAATATTAAAATATTACTTGTCTACCACTTGCAACATGCACCGTTTCCTCTCAATGTGAGACATCACCACAATAAAATAGTCAGAAGAACCCACATCACACAGGCATGAACCTCTTCCTCTCTCACTCTATGCAGACAAACCCCACCAAACCTCAGCACACTTTTGGCCCCTTCCCATGTCACTAATGACATACAAACATCTGCACACAAAGCGAGTACCAGACTGAGACTAAAATCCACTTGTGCATTCCCACATATATGCAAGCTGTCTGTAGAGTGTCTGTACCTCTCTTTCCCCAGAAATCATCTCACTCCCATGAGTTTGGTCCTTTGAGAGAAATTAAAGCTCTAGACAGAACATACAGATTTTGCTGCCTGACTTGCACATAAAGACACACGGGCTATCATTAGTTTTGTTGGGTTTTTTTAATATGCTGTAAAGCTTTGCCAATCTTCATTATTAGATAAGGGGAAAAGACTGATAACAGCTCAGTTTTGTCACAGTGAAAAAAATAAACCATTAAAAAGGAGAAGTCCACCACAGATGTACCTTTGCTGGTTCATTTTTACAGCTGTCATTTATAGCAGCATTCAGCAGCATAGAAGTCAGAGGTGGGAACCTTGCTGATTTCCACACCAGGTTACACACAGGAGCGAAGTCCCGAAGTAGCATCTAATCCTTAGCAAAGTTTGTGGTCTAGTTAACATTTGTACAAAAGATCACTCCAAGCCAGAACATGGCAAACCTGGAGTCTTCATACACGCAGCAACCATATGCAGGGGTCTTCTAGGCACTGACTCTTCCCCTGCTCATTTGGAGCAGAGTTACCATCTGCTGCTCTTGCCAATCCAACAACAAATCTACCAAATGACTTTGGTAATCTTACCTAGACAAAAAAAAAAAAAAAAGAGAATCCAGCTGTTCTCAAATCTTTAGCCAAAGGCAGAGCAACAGAAAACGAGGCATTAACTTGGCCTCTGAAACAAGGCTCCAGTTTAAGAATCGACTCTTTATTACTGCCTGGATCTACTGGATAAACTAAGACCACCACCAAGGTCTGCTTTAAGACACTCTTCTAGAGATTAAAGCCATGACACAGACTTCCCCTAATATTCCTTTAAAGTTACATTACTGCCAGCTAAATTTATCATATCAACAATCAGTTTAGGCAATCTAAATGAGCATCACCACCTAGAGAAGTACTTTCTTGAAAGCTGTACATGAATTCATTTTTTCTGTGAGTATGGAGTTCGAAGAACATATATTTTAAATACTATGACTGGTATTAAATAATTGTTCAAATCCAAGAGTCACGTGCAAAGTACAACACCAAGAACAACACTGTTCTTTGGACAAATGAGGAAGACTGGTCTTGGAGAAGAGAAAGTGCCTTTTTGTGCCTGTGAACTAAAAATATTCCTGGTACCCATAGTCATGACACTTCTTAACCTGGGCTTCCAAGGAAATGCTCATTGGCAGCACCCCATCTGATGTATGAGACATGGATGCCAAACAAGCATCCTCAGAGTAACTAACATGAGACCTTTGACAGCTACACTCCAACAGGAGCCTGGCACATGCCTGAATGCCCAGGAAAGTGCAGTCTGTGGATGTACCTGGGTATTTTCAGTTAGCCCAAAAAGCAAAGCAAAAAGCCGAACTGAGAAACACCACATGAGTACTGGAAAAGAGAAGTATCTAAAGGACTACATAGCTTAGAAAGAACAGACATGAGAAAGGATCACTGCTTCAACATCAGTGGCCATCAGCAGTCACATGAGTGTATCAACTTGGCTCTTCGGTAATGGTGTTGATAAGAAGGACATTGAGGTGCCAGAGCATGTCCAAAGAAGGGTAATGAGGCTGGTGAGGGGTCTAGAGAACAAGTCTTATGAGGAGCGGCTGAGGGAACTGGGGTTGATTAGCCTGGAGAAGACTCAGGGGAATCATTATCACTCTCCACAAGTCCCTGAAAGGATGCTGGAGTGAGGTGGGGATCAATCTGTTCTCCCAAATAACAAGTGATAGGACAAGAGGAAATGGCCTCAAGTTGCACCAGGGGAGGTTTAGGTTGGATATTAGGAAAAAAATTCTTCACTGAAAGGGTTGTCAAGCACTGGAACAGGCTGCCCAGGGAAGTGGTGGAGTCACCATCCCTGGAAGGATTTCAAAAACATTGTATGTGTGACACTGAGGGACATGGTTTAGTGGTGACCTGTCTGTGCTGCATTAACAGTTGAACTTGATGATGTTAAAGGTCTCTTCCAACCAAAACGATTCTATGATTCTCTAAGTAACAGAACTGAATATGGGAAAGGATGAAATATAATCATGTCCACTGCCAGTTCTTGCAGCAAGGCATTACAAAATCAGCAGCCGTTTAAGGTGCTAAGATTAATGAAAAACACAGAGACTGTTTTCTACGTAGAAAAACCTTGGAGGGCACAGTTCAAAGAGCTGAAACACTGTAAAGGGCAGAAAAGGGGGCTGGAATAAAGGAGAATGAAGGCAGTTGTTATTCATGTTCACACGTACAGTAGATCACCTCACTGCAATTGAGAGAGCCTTTCAAATCATACCAAAATCCCAGCTAGCTTCTTCCTCTATAGCCAGGCAAGAACAAGGAACAGCAGCTGGCAAGAGGCAGGGGGTGGGGGAAGAGAGAGAAACTTTTAACCTACACCTGGGGGAATTGAGCCTAAGAACCTTAATTGACTCAATTAAATCTGCAGAGAACAGAGATACTGTAAATACTAGAACTGGCTTGGAAAAAGGAAGGGAAAAACCCTTGAAGGCAAAACATCCTTTTATTCTATGATCTCCGTTGTGCCACACAATTCAGAAGACAGAGGTTTGCCCCAGGGCTATATTAAGGGTTATGCTTTGTGGTTTACAATTTTGATATGACATTTCTGAGGTTTCTCAGGATATCTCCTGAGAGGGCGGGCTTAGAACGTATGGTAGAAACACTTGTTCTACTACGGAAGTTCAAATCTGGGGAAGAACCTGCTATAATATACTGAGCTATCAATCCAACTGCCGATTCCTTGCAGTGAAGGAGACGTGGGAAAACTGAGCTTTTCCTTCTTTTTTTTTTTTAAGCTGTTTTAAACAGATTCACAGTATAAATGGAACACTCCCCTTTCCACAAATAAACGGGAAACTACACGATGTCTTTCTCCTTAGGATGCTATTGCTGTAACTAAAGAATCGATGGGTAGGGTGGTGGTGTCAGTTTTTATGGTAGTACCATAGGTACACAGGCCCTTCCACAATGTTGGTACTTGGCCTCCTGACCAAGTAACAGACACTTCACCCGAAACAGCATGACAGCTGCAGCAGAGAGAAGGGAGTAATGGCCTTGGCAATTCAATTATAAAGTTCATCCTTACCCCACACATTAGCTGGTGAATTTTAACATTACAGCTCTGAACATACACACTAAGGCCATGACAGAGCATATGAATATTCTAATAAATATTGCAAGTGTCAACAACAGAACAAAAGACCTAAGTTTAAAGAATGGGATTTAAAACCTGAGTGTAGTTTATGAACTGTACAGTGAAAGTTTAGCCTCAAAAAAACCCAAACCATTATCTAAACCAGATGTTGGCTTCGAAACACTCAATTTATGATAAATTGTTTTAATATTTATACCTAGCACAAGCACGGTCATAAATCAGACAAAGGCAAACTATAACGAGCATTCTGAGGTAAAGAAATTACATGCTCCCACTTTGCAACACCACTGCTTTTGGAAAGCAAAGGGAATAAATCTCACAGTGGCTTAAAGGTGTTTTTCTTCACCTGCCCTCCGTGAGCTATGCAACCAAGACAGCAACCCCCCCAAACAAATTAACAACAAAATGCTGCCTTAACCGCACGCCCCCGCACAGCCCCGCACAGCCCCGGGCGGGGACGGGACCAGGGGGCGCTGCCCGCGGCCGCCACGCGGGGGCGCCCCCGCCCGCGCCCGCCGGGGAACGCCGCGCGCCTCGCGAAGGAGGCGCCCGAGGGCAGCAAATGAAGGGCGAGGAGGGGAGGGGAAGGGAAGGGGCAAGGCCGGGGGCAAGGCCACGGCCACAGTCACAGCCACAGTCACAGTCACAGTCACAGTCACAGTCACGCCCCGCGGGTCGGAAGGCGCGCTGCTGCGTGGTGCGGCGAATTCGCGAAGGGCCCCGCGTGAACTGCCAGCGACTAAGGCCGCTGGCTGCGAGCGGTGCCAGCACTGCCGCAGCCGGCTGGGAGAAGGGCGCCTGGCGAGTTGAAGGGCAAAGGTGCGGCTCTCGGCACCAGCTTACTTCTTCTCCTCCAGGCTCTTCTCAGAACACCGAGGCAGATTCAGGCTTTGGCAACCGGGGATGGAGGGGGAAGTTCAGTAACGTCAATAACGTCAAGGTTGAGAAGCAGTAACGCATCAAATCTAATGGAAGAGATGAGAAGCAAGTACTTGTGATCAAAAGCAATCCAACGTCACCTCTGCGAAGCAATGGGCACTTGGGCACAGCAACACGCGCACGCGCACACAGGGCCCAGAGGGAGATGTACCATTTCATACCCCTCAAGAGCAAGCTGAACAGGAAGATCTTGTCCACAGCATCATCAGTTCGCTGTCACAACATTTCAGCTCAGTGCCCTACTAAGTCATGGTGTCAGGCCGCTTATGGCAGGAGCGGACAGTGGCAGGCTCTCTTCTTCCCCCATAAATCCAGCTGTTTCAAAAGCCTGTTTGGCTGTCGAGAGGCTTCACCTCCACCCCATCTCCCAGAGAAAATTCAGATGCTGCCCCTCCTGTGGGAGCTTTGGTACCACCTGCTCCAGGGAGAGAATGCAGTGATGGATCAGCACAGGCTAATCGACGGAGGCTGCAAAGAAGGGTTTGTGCAGTACTATACTTAAAAGACGCACTATACCAGTTTCTGCCTGAAACATCTTGCTGATAAGACAGGGCAGGTACTGAAGCAGGAAGGCAGATCCTTCACCTCCCCAGGCTGAAGGAGACCTCCATTTTTTCACATCTAGGAATAAAAAGCATGCCATGACTGCACTGAAATGTTGTCTCCAGCACAGCTGAACTCATGGCTTTCCATGCTACCCACTGGGCACAAAGGGTTAGAAAAAAAGCTATGTAAAGTAGTGAGAATGGAGAAAATAGCCTGAGTGGGCTTCAGATGCCAACAGCAATTTGAAGTTGTTCCTCACTTTTCAGCAGTGCCACTGTAACCCTGGAGAGGGCCAAGCCAGCTCTGCTTCAGCAAGTGGTTTACAGTGGATGCCTCACTTACTTTACTGAGCATTTGCAACATGACCAACAGTTTGGGCTGCCAGGGAGACACAGCACAGACAGGGATCTGCTACCTTTTAAAGTTAGCAATTTTTGTTCTTTTTACAGTTGCCTTTAACAGATTCGTACGGGCAATACTCTGCAATCAGCTTTAAAAAGTCTAAGAAAACCTCCCAACAAACAGAACAACATCTGCAGCAGTCTTTCTTAATGACAACCCAGATCAGTGCAGAAAGATCAGAGTAAAAGTAGCAATGCAGTGAGAGCGCTGCTGAATCCCCTGCAGTTCAGTTGACTACAGACAGTTTCTGCGGTTCTGCAACTGTTCACATCGTTCCTACTCTACATGACCAGCAGCAACACCGACTCACCAGTTGTTTTTGTGCCTTAGTGGACTTTCGAATGAACCAGAGCAGCAATCCAGAACTGAAGTTTTTGGACTCTATTCATATATTTAAATAAATAAAGTCTATATTGTATTCCACTTGCTATCAGTACATTTTGTTCCAGGCTGCTACCAGTTTGAAGAACACTGTGCAGTTTAGGGCAACAAGACCTGACAAGGTTGCTTTGAAGGCATGGGAACTCCTTGGGCCTGGGATTTTGCTTTTGCATTCAGAATCAGCAGCAAAAGGCAGACCCAGGTGCAGACACTGCGCAAGGACCGAGGGGTACTTTTTAAGGCAGGAGGTAAAAAAATAAAGATTATCTTAGCCAATTCAGACAGCTACTTAAGTTTGGATATTACCATGATAACCTCATCTGAACTCAGTGTCCCCTGTGAGGAGGCTGGACTATACCCATTCCCAAGTCTCTTCCAACCTGAAGGACTGGGTGATCTTAATAACCTATGATGGTCCAGTGGGGACAGCTTAAAGCAGAGACAGTTGACACATTTCCCCAACATCAGACAACAGGGCATACAGCCAATCCTCACAGGTTCCCAGTCTCGCCTTAGGGTTTCACTGTCCCTTTCCAGGCAAGGCACAAGCTAGGAAGATGTAGCAGCTTAAAAGATACTCTTCTTGCCTTCAGGAGATCTAAAGTTGGTTCCAGAGGCAGCAAGCAACCTAGGGAGATGTCATCCTGGCTCTGAAACTTTAGATACAATCAGCCTCAAAGGGGCTTCTGGTGTTACCTGTGCCAAAGACTTGTCGGTTACAGAAGTGTGTCCCAGAGAAGGTGCAGAAACTCAAGTCAGGAGAGAAGACACAGGCTAGCAAGCTCCATCACCAGCTTCCTGGAGACAGTCTTTTGGCAGACAACAAGCTTTAAGTGCTGCTTTGGGGCACTTGTCTGATCTTTTAGAATGGGCTAATGCCTTTTGTTTGGTCTGAAGCAGAATTTTTTTAGAATCCATAAGTAAACACCAGCAAGTAAGTACAAGAGGGTTCATTGTGACAGGACTGTTTTTCTCTTCGAAGCTTGGGACCCCAGCTAGCTCTGCTTCATAGGGAGTTCCTACAGGTGGCAAAGAAGACAGTTTAGCAGACACTCTCCTTAGAAGTTTGAAGATCAGCCCAAGGAGGGAAGAGTTTATGTGGCTAGTTGAGGGTCAGAAAGTGATGTTTTTGACTCAGAAGCCTCTACACTTCTGAGATCGAGGTCTCCTACATATTCACATACATAAGACTTAGACTCCAGAGTGAGGATTGTTTTTCTGCTGTAGTGGAGGTGGAAGGAGTCTGGACAACTGAATAGCTGAAACTTCACTGACACCAGAGTTGTGTCTAGATCCAAGGCAAGCTGTTTCAGTTATTCTCTCTTTCGCAGTTCATGCAGGAGGCACCTAAAACAAGTAGTTGTTTTGATATGCATGAGCCTTTTGTGCTAGGCCCAGAAAAAAAGCAGTGCAGAAGGCAGGACAATTTGGTTGGGCTTTCTGGCAAAATCCCATGTCTGTGGCACAGTATCAAAGACAGCAACTTATGGCTGTTGCTGCAGCCTGTGGGTAGAACAGCTGTACGTCAACATGTAGTGGTTAAGGAAAAACAATGTAAGAATTCTTTCTAGTATAGAAATAAAATAGAAAATTGTGGTCCCAGATACTTTTTCACATTGCCCATTATGCTGTTGAAGTGGGCATGCCACTCCATATACCTGAAGCTCATCACATCGTGCATGAAGTCCAATTTTAAGAGAAGTACAGCTGTGAAGAAAATCAGTTGAACAATAATTCCATGAGGGAATAAAATGACCCGAGAGAAGTGGTCTCCACATACCAAGAAAGCATGCAAAACCAGGCTAGAGGGAAAAAAAAACCCTGACTCACCATCACACTAACCAAGCATTAGAAAAGTGAGGCAGTACAGTCATGAGATGATGTCAGACACAGTGCAGGAGTCCAGTTCATTCCCACAGCCAAGACCAGAAGAAAAACATTAAACAATCTTTGTTTCATAGCACACTGGTATGCACTGAAACTCAAGGAGCAGCCAGCCCAGAATCTAGACACAGAGGAGACAAGCTGCTGGACTATGCCTACCCCGTGTTGCAAACAAACCTGCTCCTTAAGTGATGGGTATTGTTGACTGGACACCATATCAGCGCCTCCAGCCATGGAGTCACATACCACAACACACTCCTGCAAGCCCTGGGCAGGATGTGTTGCATTTGTAGGCGTATACATTCCATGAATGAGTTGTGCTTTGCCATTCGCTCTCACACATCGCATTTCTTCCATCCTTCCGCGTGTCAGGACCAACACTGCAACTCAAGCACATCAGCGAGGCAGGAGGGACAGACTGTCCCTCCCCACCAATGCAGAGGTGGAGGAGGCAGCAGCCCTCTGTGTGTAAGAGTGGCCACAACTCCCAGAGCAGCAGGTAATTGAAAAGGCTGCCTTTTCTGCTACATGGATATGAAAATACAATTCTGTCTCCCTTACGCAGTGGAGTGTTTCACCTTCACAGTATGCCTTCAGACAGCCTCATACAGAAACTGGATATAAAAATACTGTTAAATAATCATTTTGAGACCAGGGTGCCAAAATCACTCTCTTGGCAATACAGCAAGAAAATGACAGAAGTAATGATTCAGCAAAACCAAGTTCAGCAACCAGCTCAACCTCTTCATTCCTCTAATAAAAGTAGTTCAGATTATAATTAGAGCTCCTACATAAAAACAAATATAACGATGCTGACTTAACATAATGTTAAGTCACAACACCCACACATGTCTATGCATTAAAATATAAGTTGACAAAACATACTTTTGAATGAAGCTGGAAAAAACTAAGTTTTGAATAGTGTCTTAGGAAGCCAAACCCAAATACACAACGAAGTTTGAATACAGCAAACACCCACTGAACAGTATTTTGTGACACTGTGAAAAAAGGAAAGACAGAACAAAAAAGTCCTCTTTCTGTCCCCTCCTCCCTCCTTTTTTGAGCGTATTTTCAGTATCTACTTAAAAATTATCAAACATTTTCAAGAACTTGTGCTGCCTTCCAAGGAAGAAGCTGCAGAGTCACAAGAAGCCCAAGCAGATTATCAAAAACTACCAACTGAACATCACTAGGACAGATACAGTTTTGCTTTTTATCTCATCCACACATGGGATTTCATCATTATGTTGCCATCAACATCATCTTCTCTAAATTGAAGACCCTTGGTCAAACACAGCCTGACTGTAGTATTAATAATATACATGAGAGCTTTGGAGAGGTCACCTCAGGCCAAGAAACAGCAACAGGCTTTATTGAGATGTAAAGTCTTTTCTTTCTTTTCTTTTCTTTTCTTTTCCTTTTTCTTTTCTTTTCTGTGCACCTTGCAGTACCCATGGAGATGAATTTTACATACTTCTATTTCAAACAGAAATACTGATGTTGACACAGCAGAGCTTAGAAGTGTAGGCTATGCCTTTTACTCAGCTGCACTATTTTATGGGGAAACAAGTAGGAAATCCTTTTACCTTCATGTTAGACTCTACTTTTTATGATTCAAACCAAATATGCTAGATACCTCAAGCTGTATGCAGTTCCATGATATATTTTAACTGCTGCTAATAATTAATCTGTTATCAAGAAGGATGAATATCTGCTTTTACAGCTACACAATCATGCTTCCCTCCTGCAAAGAGGCTTAACACAAAGGAGTACACTGATGAGATATAAAGATTGAATAGTCATTTGTAAATAAATAAATAAATAAATAAACTCTTCCCCACATTTAAAGTCCTGTTACAATAAATCCAGTAGGTCATTACTCTTAAAAGCCTGACTACTGCAGTAAACATTCATGACTCTAGATAATTTTTTCAACTGTATTAGGAGTCCCCTTGGGCTGGCCACTCCTGCTGTGCCTTTCTTCCGTCCTACAGAAGGATACTCACAAAGAAATTAGCCTTACTAAAATCATGTAAACTTCTACATGCCAGCCACTAGCAGCAGCAGCATCACTGGAAAGTCTTATGAAGGAGGTTTATGCAAACATCTGGAATTTTAACTGAACGAAAACAACTATACAGGGAGAAGGTAAAACTATTAGCATGACTTGACAGTAAGCAACCTCAATTATAACTACAGCCATGGAAGCTAATTGGTAAGATAGACGAATAACAAGAGTTCCCTGAAGCTAAAACAAACCATCAACTAATAAAATTAATGTCTCTACAAGCATATAATGAAATACAGCCAGTAAACCACTAAAGGATGAGCACAATTAAGATGTACCAACTCCTGGGCTTCCTTCCTGAAGATGAAGATAAGACATGGAGAATGCATGAGTGAATAAGCACTACTGCATAGCCAGTAAAAGATCTATAAAGATGTTCAGAGATAGCACTGAGATATATTTTTAAAATAAATAAATAAAATATTTATAGGAATATTATATTCAATTTATTGAATTTAATATAACATATATTTAGGGATATTTTCTTACTAATAATGAAAATTGAAGAGGTGAACAAGTTCATTTACTTAAAGAGACTCTGTGAGGTCAAGAAACCTTTCTCAAGCAGACGAGTGTAACACAAATTGCATTTGTGCATCCATCTTTAGGTTATCCTCCTCCAACCCAGAAGACAAGCGGGCAACAGACAAATTCAAGTATGACAGAAAATTCAATCCAGCACCCAGAATATAAGGTTAGCATACAGAATTAATCAGTCAAGAACATTCTTTGTGCATCTCATGCCTGTAAAATCAGATTGTGTTTCAATCTCTATTACAGCACTGTCCGGGGGGGGATCAAAACAAAACTCCACCCTTGGAATAGTGACTGCAACAGAGAACAGGTGAAAAAAACCCAAAGCAGTAGAAGAAGTTCTAAAGGAGTTGTAAGCACCCCTTTAGCACAAGCTGGCAGTACACTGTGATCTTGCACTATGTAACACAGATGGAAGTATTGACATCCAGCATCCCAAAAGGCAACCTCATGTGCTATTTGAACATTTCATATAAAACATGGAAGCAGTGGCAGGTGTTAGAAGTTTCTTGGAAAGTAACAGTCATTTAGGGAAATACTTAAAACAGTGCATTCTGTCTCCACCAAGACTTCATACTAAGACAGCTAAATGAAGTGATAGGTGATGTCTTGAACAGAGAGGAGGCACGAGTGAGACACAAAACCAGTGAGACACACAAGCTTCCACTCGCACACAAACACGTGCCACAACCCACCCTCCACAGCGAAGTCCTCAATGCTCTGCTCAAATTTCCAGTTAGTTTGCTGTATTCAGCCTGAGCACGTTACAGGGCTAACTGTTTAAAGAGCTGGGTAGAGCATCTGAATTCTCCCAGCTAGTTAAAGTTACTGGGATTTGCTACATGTAAGCATGGCATATTGTTCTTCCTATTCTATGAACAAGAACTCTTCCTGTTATGTTGATGTGGAGATACATTCCTCTGGTGCTCTTTCTTCATCTTCTTCCACCAACTTAAGCCACGTTCTCTCTGTAAATGCAGCTCTCTGCTGCAAATGTTGCTCTGTAGTGGAGCTCATGCTATGCAGCTCATACGCCTTTCTTTGCGGAGTCACAGTCTCTGAAAGCTGCTGAAGAACTGTATGTTCACAGCTACCAACATATGAAAATTAGGAGGATGCAAAGGAGAATTGGCTGCCTGAGCTTTCTGAGCTTTCTTTCAACTGCATTGTACCACAGAGGCCAAATTTATTTTTATTTTTATTTTTTTTTAAAGACAAATAAAATGAGAAGCAAGAAAAAGCTATTTTCATCAGTACTTTACAGTAAGGAATGCAACAGGTGCTAAGAGCTGAAGGAAACCCACTGCAGCGGCAGGCCCTGCCTGATCAGATTTTATAATACATATTTTGCACATGCATGGATTACTCAGAATCTGAGGAATGCAGCCTATACCGCTGGGAGACCATAAAAATATAAGGAATCTGCGGTCTTTCCTGCAGCACAGATCTGGAATGCTGGTACTGTTTATGCAGTGTTACGATAATAGTAGCCCCAAAACTATTGTCAATATGATTAAAGCCAGTAGCACTGCTAGCCCCAGACAGACTTGACTGCTTTGTAAAAAGCTTTGGGGTACACGAAGCAAGGACAGCGTATCTACAGCAAAACTATGTTCTGCCTGGTTCAGCAGAGCGGGGAGGCAAGAGTCTCTGTTTGGCCTTTTAAAGAGCCACATTCCATCAGCTGCCTTGTAACAAGTTTCAGGGGATAGCCACATTTATATGCGCCACACAGATAATGCACTTGAAATGCTTTCGGACTGATATGAATAGGAACTATTCTTCCCTTTAATTAGCATTTTTGCCAGATGAACACTGCTGCGAAGTGCCAGGCTGCAGAGTCCTCCTGCAAGTTCCACGAGATACAAAACCGACGGCCAGGGCATACCCGAAATTGGAAGATTTCATTTTATAGCTAAGATTCGTTTTGCCCACTTGAATAAAAATAGTGCAATTATCGAAACGATTACCCAGGATAAGGACAAAACCAGTGTACCACAGAAACCCCGAGGAGTCACACATAAAACGTGGCTGAATTTTTGGGCAGGTGTGTGATGTTCTTTGAATGGTGACTAACGTTATAAACGTGGACCACAAAAAAAAGGAAATGCGTTAGTATACTTCCAAAAAGATAGCTTATCATAAAAACATCCAGGATTTATGTTTTCTGCACAAGTTAAAGAGCTGATCCTATGCATGATCACACACACACAAAGTACTCATGGATGACTATTAGATCATTTACAAGCATGTTTCTCCAAAACTTCACCTTAAGTTCTGATGAGTGGAAAAACTATGCATCTCAAAATGTAGTAAAGATATCAGTTACACTGTTTGCTTGTTGGTGTCCTTGTATTACCAGATGAATTGCCAATTAAATAGAAAGATAGTATGTATTAAGAAAAAAAAAAACCTAAATACAAGGACATTGGTGTTTCCTAGCAACAGCTTAGCTAAAATTACTTAACATTTCTACTCAATCAAATGTAAATTTGACTATGTTATCCCTTAAATGTTGATTATAACAGCCCTTTTCAAATGCAAATGCAATGTGTAAAGTGAATGTAAACGTTGACAAAGCTGATACGAAAATCTCCTGATTAACATCATTTGCATGTACACAGCAACATTATTACAAACCTTCTAAAAGACAGAAGAAAATGGAAATAGGATAGAGAATCACCTTCTCCATCATCTCCTTCCTTCCTGCTTTGTTTAAGAGCAAAACAGACAAAAATATAAAGCCCTCTGGATTGCAGGCAAAATTCCAACAGTTTAAAAGTGAAACACATGAGCTGTGTCTTAATGCCATACCTTGTGTTGTCAGCAAATACAATGGCGTGAAAAACTCCATTTCTCAGTCACAGAACTTACCAATTATAGGAAATACATACAGCACAGGGGAGGACTGTAAAGCTTGTAATACCATGTAGCCATTGTCAGCTTGCAAGCTTTCCTGTCTATTTTAGCTGGACTTACTGCATGAAAAAAGTAAACACAACAGGAGGTGTTGGGGGGTGTGTGTGTGTGTGTGTAAATGGATACACTTTACTTCCAGAGTCTAACAGTTTGTTCTTTGCACAGTTGATTAACATCAACTCTGGGATTCAAACACTTTAGTCAGGTATGCGTTCACTCAGGGCCAGATTACTGTTGCATAAAACATAGAGAACATGCTTCAAAGGGGATGTTAAAACATTGCTTCTTGTTGCAGCATTCCACAATGAGGGCATTAATGCACACTGTTTTACAATATTTGCATTACATCAGGCTGATTTACCATTACTTAACCAAAAGTCAACAGGAAGCAGAGAACAGATGCAGTGTATGTTCAGCACAAAGCAAGTACTTAGAATTAACCTCTTCAGCTGAGAGTCTTTTCTAGTAGGCAACACCACCCTTCCTTCTCCATCATCTCAAGGACACTAGGCTCTAACCCAAGATTTGCATCCACAGATATTACACAGCCTTGTGTCTTGCAACAGGATGAGAGCTTATTTTCCATACTCGATGCAGGCAGGTGCCTTCATAGCTCACTGTGACTCGAATGTGCTAGTCCAGCACATTTAGATGATCAGGATTTGCACAGCATCAGCTGCGTCAATGCAAAATGGATAATTCAGCATGCATCAGACACCTTCTGATGTTTTATGGTGCTATGCTATTGAAGAAAAGCGGAGGCACCTTCTCCCTCCACTGCACAGTTTTTTAATATAGTTATTACAAGCCTAGTGAGGATTATCTTTTCTATCCCAGGTTAGAGTTGCTACTTCAAGTATTTTAGAGAGGACATAATCCCTTCCCCTCTACAGTACCAGGCTGCAAACTGTAGTGATGTCAGATCCTAAAAGGTGAAGACTATCTAAGAAATAGATGAGCACAACAGATGAATATTGAGAAGACGTGATCAATAAAAATGTCTATATCCATACTAAGCACAAATCATCCCCTTCTCTAGGGACAAGGCCCTAGAAGGTAAGGGGGCCCAAAAAAGCTGGCTAACATTCAAGCACCATTTCCTCCAGGCTCAAGATCAGCGCATCCCAAGGAGTAAGAAATCAAAGTAAGAGAGTTAGGAGACCTGCATGGCTGAGCAGGGAGCTACGACATAAACTTAAGCAGAAAGGTGATGGAAAAGCTTGATCTCGCCACCATCTCAAAGAACGTGGAGGAAAGGAGGCTTATCACGAGTAGTCAATATGGATTCCATAAGGGGAAATCATACTTGACTAATCTGATAGCCTTTTATGATGACACAAGTAGTTGGTTAGATGAGGGGAGAGAAGTGGATGTGGTATTTCTTGAATTCAGCAAGGCTTTCAGTACTGTCTCCCATGGTATCTTCACAGCCAAGTTTAAGAAGTGTGGATTGGGTGATTGTGCAGTGCGGTGGATTGGGAACTGGCTGAAGGACAGAACTCAGAGAGTTGTGGTCAGTGGAGCAGAGTCTAGCTGGAGGCCTGTGGCTAGTGGTGTCCCCCAAGGGTCAGTGCTGGGTCCAATACTGTTCAATATATTCATCAATGACCTGGACGAAGGGATAGAGTGGACCCTCAGCAAGTTTGCTGATGATACAAAACTGGGAGGAGTGGCTGACACTCCAGAAGGCTGTGCTGCCATCCAGCGTGACCTGGACAGGATGGAGAGCTGGGCAGGGAGAAATTTAATGCAATTTAACAAGAGCAAGTGTAAAGTGCTGCATCTGGGGAAGAACAGCCCCATGGATCAGTATAGGCTGGGAAAGCAGCTCTGGGGAAAAAGACCTAGGGGTCCTGGTGGACAGCAGGATGACCATGAGCCAACAATGCGCCCTCGTGGCCAAGAAGGCCAATGGCATCCTGGGGTGCATTAAGAAGAGTGTGGTCAGCAGGTCGAGGGAGGTTCTCCTCCCCCTCTAGTCTGCGCTGGTGAGGCCCCACCTGGAATACTGTGTCCAGTTCTGGGCACCCCAGTTCAAGGACAGAGAGCTGCTGGAGAGAGTCCAGCGTAGGGCCACCAAGATTATTAAGGGAGTGGAGCATCTCCCTTATGAGGAGAGGCTGAGGGAGCTGTGTCTCTTTAGCCTGGAGAAGAGGAGACTGAGGGGTGACCTCATTAATGTCTATAAATATGTTAAGGGTGAGTGTAAGGAGGATGGAGCCAGGCTCTTCTCAATGTCATCCAATGTTAGGACAAGAGGCAATGGGAGTAAGTTGGAGCAAAAGAGGTTTAGGGTAAACACAAGGAAAAAAATTTTCACTGTGAGGGTGACAGAGCACTGGAGTGCACTGCCCAGGGGGGTTGTGGAGTCTCCTTCTCTGGAGGTGTTCAAAACCCGCCTGGACACGTTCCTGTGTGACTTGGTCTAGGTGATCCTGCTCTGGCAGCGGGGTTGGACAAGATGATTTTTCTAGGTCCCTTCCAAACCCTAACATTCTATGATTCTATGGTTCTCAAAAAGCCAGACCCACCGCAAAATCATGGGCCTGGGACAGAACTGAAAATGAGTTCTGGGCTTGGGAAGAGCTGGGAAGGGAGGGAAACCCAATGTGACACGCACATAAGAATACTTCATCCTCCTGTATCAACTCCTGTCTGCTCCCTCACTGTTTATAAACTTCTTATATGTGCCAGGCAAGGATTAGCCAGAGTCTAGTTTCAAAGATACAACTCATGTCTGGAGATACTTCCTGATCACATATGAGCTGGTCTTAACTCAGGAAAGCCTGAAGCAGCAGGAACTCTAGACCTTACCTCACTGATCCTTCACCTTCATGCTGCACACAAGCTGCTCCATCCAAATCTCACTTCTGATAGGAGAAACAAGGAGAGTAATGAAAACTTTTCTGAAAATCTTGATATACTCTATTTTATTTTTGTTTGGAAATTTTCCAGGAACCCTTTTAGTATAGTATATACACATGAAAATTAATACTGTTCTCTCCTTACTAATACAGTTTTTACAAGTGACTTCTACAGTCTGAAAGCAAAGGTTAGTCACACTGTGTTCCAACAATCCACTGCACTAAAAAGTAACTTTATTTGACCATACGGTACTATCACTAAACACACAGCAAATACTCTTTGATCTGCTGACCCTCTCTCTGAATAGAAGGCTAACAAACAGATTTTTCCAAACTTAAGTTTTTAGATGGAACCCTTAAGAAAAAAAGCATAAAATCTGACAGACCTACATCGACTGCACGATTTACCGTTAAATATACCATCGGTGTACATAACAGCTGTGTTGAAAAATGATTAGCTAGCTGGACTCTCACCTCAAGTCCATGACACAATGGGTTGGGAGCTCACACCCACAACAGTGACTGAATGAGATAAAACAATGGTTGTTGAACCAGCAGGACATAGGCAGTTGGGAATTAGTATCATTCCCTCTCATGCAGCATACAGAGTTCCTAGAGAAAAGGCACATTTACAAGTAACATGAGAAACATTTGCTACAGAACAAAACTATGTAAACAAAACAGAGGCAAGACGTGCACAAAAAGTTATCCTACACCATATGTATGATCACTGCCAAGAAAGTTCCAGAGACAAAGATTTCAAACAACTGAAACTTTAAAATCAGCAGAAATTAGTTGAATGCAGACAGGGAGCCAACAACTAACCATTACTTATGTACAGAGACCTTAACAGAAAGGAATATTCTCACAGAAATAGTCTCAAAGGAATTGTTCAGCCTTAAGAGAGGTGCTGCGGGGACTCCTAAAACTTGAGACTACATTTATGCAAACACCATGATGAACTAGGCTCTGGTTTTGAGAAAATTAAAATGCCTTAAATTAACCGGTGGCCTAACTGTTACAGAAAAAGAAAAAGTGTTCTCCTGAATAAAACACACCTGAAGTCCATAGGTGGACATATAACTGCCTCTTGCATATGCTTAGAGCCAGCATTCAATTCAGTATTCTTACAATGGTGACAGCTGTCAAAGATAATTTGAGGAAAGTTTTACTACCACTCATCACACTCTTAAAGACCAGAGCAGGCCAAAAAATATGTTCCTCCTTGACTCTCGTATGCAAACAGAGAAAAGCACAAAACACAGTAAGCTCAACGCTGAAATAGGAAAGAGAAAAACTGGAAAAAGACAAGAAGAATTAGCCCAGATTTAGACAGGAGACTTGAATAAGATTTGTAAACATTACAGAAAATTAGTTTTTAACACTTTGTAATCTTAATGGGAGACCATATCAGAACATGTTTTAAAAAAGAAGCCAAAACACTTATAAACAGGATTATGAAACAACTGCCTGTGCACTTTGAGGATCCAGAAGACCTCATTCAGTCCTGTGCAGAATAAGGCATAATCCGAGGCACAAAAGGACAGATCAGTGGAAGAGCGGCTCAGGGTGGGGAGCAGCAAACTCAGAGAAGAGAGAAAAACAGACTGGAGGAAAAATAAAAGAAATTACTGCAAAATACTAAGATAAGTTCTTAAGTCTTCTGGTGAATTATAGGAGAAGACAGTTCTGTTTTAAGCACCTCCAGCCAACAAAATCAAAATAAATCCCTTTTCTCCTCTGGGAGGTAAATAAAGTCAAGGTAACAAAGCTCTCACTCTAGCCCTCTAATACCAGAGGTAACATTTACCTTTAACAGGGCCTACAAGTCAACAGCAAATCCTTTTTCGGTCTTCAGTTACTAGCATTCATGTGAAAGAAGTGACATGGGTTGAGAAAGAGCACAACTGGAGTTTATATAAAACCTTGGTTATAACCACACAGATTTTTAAATGACCCTAGCAAGCTCTTTAATCTTTTTATCTTGCAGCCAAACATCTCCAGATTTAAGAGAAAATTAAAAAAATAAAACACAAACACTTGTGACTGTATATGCTGCTCAAGAACAGAACGGTGACCCAGAAGCATTGCTCCCTCATGATGGAGAAGACTTCAGAGAGTCACCATTCATGCTCTCAACACACGGTGGGAGTGGCAGGGGTGGGGGAAGGCAGAAGGGAAAATAAATATGAGCAGTCTTCACAGCAGTTGCAGACTCTCCAAGGCAGCCTTGGGACAGACCACAATATGGTTTTGATTGGTAGAAAGTACAGTACATCCATAGCCTGTGATTTCTGCCATGGCTTCTTTTATGAGGAGATAAACTGATTTAAGAATAAGTAGCTTCAGTAAGCATCTTTAAATGGACTGAATACCACAGGCTCACTCCTTTCCAGCTACCTCCTCTGAGAAAGGCAAATGCAGGAGAAGCACACTAAGAGAGTGTAAGGATGAGGCAAGTGACACCCATTAAGGGACAAACTGCTCATCAGCACCCACTTCGATCCTTGGTGACTTCACATTACTTTCTGGGTGAAAAAGCAATCATTTGGGAATCTTTTAATACAGCTGTTTTAAAAGAACTGGCTAATCTGTTCTTACTAGCAAATATAAGTCTTCACCTCAGCATCAAAGACTCTATTTATCTCAATTCTTGAAGTTTATAAAGAACAGAGAGGACACATAAGACATGAAAAATAAAACCAAAATAGAAGAGAGGAAGAAGGTTTGAGAGCACTCCTTTTACAATCTCAGACCAACCACTACTTAGATTTTATTCATCAATTCTTTCTTCTTCCAGTTTTAACTCCTTCTGTAAAGACAACCTGGCAGCATCACACACGAATACAAAGTAAAATACAATCCCAGATCATTAAAAGAGAGATAAAGTTCTCCTCCTGCTCTAATAAGCTGTCAGAACAAGTCAAAACTAGCACCTTCTTACCCACAAAGGGTCTCCATTTCTCCCTCACCTTCCTAGGGCTATTTTTGGCATAGTGTCCTACTCCAAGCACATACAATGGAAGTGTGATCCCATCACTTCACAGAAGGAAGAACAGAGGCAGAGAGGCGGTTTCCCTTTGCTGACCTCTAACTGACAGCCATTTTTGCACTCCTCTGAGAACCTTGAAATTGTGCATCACTGCCTTCAGCACACCCCTGCCTACTCTGCCAGTCTCTGGAGCTCTACTCACTACACCCAAAACTCTGCTAGCCTTCAGTGACGATGTGCTGCAACTTCTCTACCATATGCTTCATCTTCTTCAAGGTATGACTTCATGGTTGGGGTTTTTTCAAGTCAGGTTCAAGTACTACTAATACACATCTTACAGCAGCTTCTAGTTATCAATGTCAAAAAAAATCAATGAATTATTGCTACATCTATGGAGCTACAGGTACAAGCATATATGTCATTAAGTCCTACTGTAGTCAGATGATGTAAAGTTGTCAACCTTTGCCATGTCAAAAGCTCTAATCAGATAAACTTTAGAATAGAAAAGACAAAAAAGAAAAAAAAAACAACAAAGAAATATAAAAATAGAAAATTCAAAAGAGAGCAAACAATAAATAAGGCAAGTAATAAAAAATAGCAAGTCCTTGGAGAACTTAATAAACCTTGGATTCAGAAATGGTCTCCCAGACACTGCTCTGAAATTAAACCTCACAGACACAACACATAGCTTAGAAGTTAAAATACTTGGCTGCTGAGATAAATATTTTTGGTTCACTTCACCTGCCCACATATTTGGACCATTTAAGATTTTCTCCTACACAGACAACTGAGAGGAGATAAGTTATCAAAGCCTCAGCAGCACAATTTGTGTGATAGAGAAAAACAATGGCAAGAGTATAGCTATTGTAAACTTATGTTTAAAAAAAAAAAAAGGGGCAATCAGAAATAGAATGTATTTATCTCCTCTCTCTAGAGTAAAGCCAATTTGGATTTCTGTGATCTTGCCTCCTTTAAAGGGAAATTGGGACTTCAGTATCCTACCCAAAACAAAACCAAAGTATCAATTCACATGAAACATATTTACATATAGGTAAAAGAAGTGTAAACATCCTTCATACATGTATTTTGGGGTTTTTTATGTATTTATGAGCCTATGTCTCCTGATAAACTCAATGGAATCTTCTCAGCAGTGTGTCAGAGAATATCCAAAAGTTTTGCTTTTGGGAGGTGCAGATTACCTCTTTACATCCTCGGTGCACAAATCCTTCATGCCCACACACCTCATGTATGGCATCTCATGAGGAGTCCTGGCACAGCCCTGCCACCAGCCCAGGAATGGTTCCACCCCCCCAGGCTGGTTCTCCTACTCTGTGGTTTGCTGAGCAATGTATTCCTTTCAGTCACTTCTAACTGGAAAAGACACATTGCCAAACATTAATGTTTATTATTACAGTCAATCAATTGAACTATAATTCTACCACTGTTATCCACCAACACTTTTCCTGCTTAAGTGCAAGGTATGTTTACATTATTACTGAGGAGATCAAATGTTTTCTTTCATAATAAAGTATTCCCTTCCTCCTCCCATATCAATCAAGATGAATATTCATGAATCAGACCAAGATCTGGAACATTTTCACTTCTACAGTGACATGGCCAGATGCAAGAAAGCTGAGAATTGGGATTTTAACCAGTTTTAAGATCAGTTGAAAGATTTTGCAAAAAAAAGGGGAAGGAGGCAAAGCATTAAAAAAACCAACCAACCAAACAAACAAAAAACCCCCAACAAAACCAACTACAAAAAAACCCACCCTCCACACCCCCAGCACAACACCCACCACTATACACGGAGTTGGAATTTTATTCTTTTCTCTTTTATAATATTACTGCTGAAGCAAAAGTTCAAGATCTATTACACTAAATAAAATAGCCATGAAGAAGGAGATCAGATGGAGAAACAAGTAACACAAATGTTACAAAAGCCCAGACCTATTAGCACTGCGTAGACGGAAGTAGTTTTGATCTTACTCCAGTATGCTTTGCAAAGGGCCTTCCAATAATCCTCGCCCCACTAAAATCTGCACCAGTAATGCCGGTTCACTGTTACATAAAGGCATACCATTTCCACTTCTACACTGTATTTAATGAACGCATTAATATCCTCTGTGGTCCATATATACACAGGAAAGCACTGACTATACCTTACAGGCAATGCTTTATGTGTTCACCTATAGTCAGCTAAAGCAGTGGGAAATGGCAAAGAAAACTACGTGACTCCAAATCCTCGACTTAGATCATCTAACTTTAAAGCTGGATGCAGAGAAGAAATGATGGAATTCAGAAGCAACACAGAAATCTAGCGGTAAGGCACCAGCACTGGTGATTTTCAGACATCACCTTCGGCACATTCTGTTCTTTGGGAACACTGGACATAGGCTCAAAAGGGAAACTCAATCCCAACCCCCTGTATTTACAGCTAGCTATGGAGCGCAGTGCTAGTAATCCACGCTCAGGAAACAAGGAGCATTCTTAATTTTCCTATATCCAGTTTAAATTAATACTGTTAAGCTGACACCACAAGTGTACGTCAGCAGGAAAAGATTGTATTTATCTGAAAATCTTTACTCCTCATCAGAAGGCCTCTGTATAAGCTGCTCTCTCAAAACTGGAACTGATGAAAACAAGCCAGCCACATACATGTACTCACTCAGCATGAGACCTGAAGATCACAAAATATGTAGGAACTTGTTCCTTCTCTGCAAATGCCTGAAATCCATCCTCAAATTCAAGCCCCAAACGAACATTAAGATACAGCAAGTCACTGTGCCATTTATCTAGCCCCTTCAACTGTGACCATCATTGTGGTTATCTGAGCACTTGAACACAACTGACAAACAAGCAACATATCTCATTATTACTTCATTTTTGTGGCAGGCAAACAAAACAGGCTTTTCTCTGTTCTCCTCCAACCAAACTATCTGCTCAATTCTGCATCTCCTTAAGCCAGGCAATGCGTTATTCAAGCCATTCTCATAAGGTCATGTCATCATTACTGGATGTCTTTCATATTACAACACATCCTAAGCAACAGAAAAAAAATTACAGCTAAACAAGTTCCTACTATATTAACAAGTCCATCAGATCCCTAGAAATGCTATGTTCTCAAGTCTGTGTTACAGCACAGATGCAGGTCTGTGCTCTCCCCTACGCCATCTCCAGAAACAGCATCCAAGAAGGGAGGATGGAGCTGCTGCTACACAGATCTACCTCTTGCTACCACATCTTCTCTTTCCTCAGACCATCAGGCAGGAAGCGCTGCCAAATATGTTTTAGTCAGTATAAGTACTGTGGGTTTGCCACAAAACAATCGATCAGCTTTGTGTAGTTGAACCATATACACCCATTTTAAAAGCACTCAGTACCAAAAGAAGACACCACAGAACACCATCAGTTTCCAGATGATGAAGAGCTCAGCACTTCCTAAATATCAACCCTCTATAAAAGCATCTTAGGCTGATTATGCAAAAACTAGGATACATGTTGTCGCCCCCAAAATCTCTAGTTCTCCCCCCTCAACGTAAAGAGAGCTCAGAGTGGATATATGACGGTCACAGGGTTACAAACACAGCAATATCACAGTTGCAGTTTTCTCCAGGATGCACAGCTGTCGTGGTTTAACCCCAGCCAGCAACTAAGCACCACACAGCCTCCACACACCCCCCACACAGTGGGATGGGAAGAAGAATCAGGAGAAAAAGGTAAAGACCTGTGGGTTGAGATAAGAACAGTTTAATAGAACAACACAAAGAGAAAAGAAACAACAGTAATAACAATAATACTAATGAAAGAAAATATAAAGTGAGTGATATATGACACAACTGCTCAACCACCCAAACACCTCGCCCTGGTCCTGGACACATGTCACTCAAATCATGTGCCTTCCCCCTCCCCCTTATATAGCAGGCATGATGTCAGCATGGTATCTAATATTCCATTGGCTGTTTTCAGCTGTCCTAGCTGTGGGTTCTCCCAGCTTCTTGTGACAATTAACCCTATCCTAGCCAAACTCAGGACAACAGCCCAGCAATCACCTCTGCAAACTGAGGAGCCAGTGCATGTGTCCCGGCATCAGCCAGCTCTGACATTCTATGAGATACCATATAGGCAACCCCCTGTTTTGTCAAACTCACAGGATGTTCTGCCAAGGTAAACCCATACTGCTCAGGAAAGGATTACTCACTAGCTGTTCTGTTTGTAGGAATGCTCTTCCACATCCTACTGCACAGCCATGCCACCACAGCATCAGCTAGTATACAGCAAGGAGACAGGGGGACTTCACCTTCATCTGCCTATCAACATGTGATACTATGCTGCACAGCAGAGATACCAACAGAGAAAGCAGATCTCCTTTGCCATGCTGCAAGACACTCTGGGGCTCAAAATATACAACACAGAGCAGTTCGACTTGGTGTACCATTTAGAATGGGGGACAAACAATTTGCTGTCTCATATGCTACGAGATATAAGTGGATGGGCCACCAGTCCAACATTTAATGAATCCAAGAACTCCAAACAGGATGGCTTTAAAACTGACCTTAAGAGAAAGTCTACTTTATTCTTGGAAGAACAGGAAGAGGATATGTCATATGTGAGAAGGAGATTGCTTATTCCTTCACCAGGAGCACTTCAGCATACACAGCCAGTAACTGAGATCCAGTATCCTGAACCCTGCCCTTTGGATTGAGTTCAGTTCTCAGCATCCTGAGCAGCAAAGCCAGGCAAAAAATTTCAAGTTTCATATACGTAAAATTCTGTTTCCAGATTAAAATAGGGAGGGGAGTTATCTACATCCAGATCATTAATACTGCTCTTAAGGAATGTGATCTATAGAAGTTTTAAAAAACAGCACCACAAGTCGCTTGCAAAGAGGAGGGAAACTCAAAATACTCAGAGGAACCGAGAGAGCCTGAAAAAGTAGCAAGAGTAACCTACAGAATGATCCGATATGAGGAGGTGTTTAGTAATATGAACTAGAGAGGTTTTCAAGGTAAATCAGATAAGGACTTCGCTGGCAGTGTTCTGAGAATACTTTTGGCATCCATTAAGATCTCTGAATCTCAAGCACATGCCTCAAGCAGACTGCATGAACAACCCTGAGCATCCAGCCTCCAAGTGAGTCGGGAGACAGTGGGTGGCCTGTATACTTGCACTTGAATTAGGGATGTCTCTGACTGGCAAGAAAACACATGGTTTCTAGTCAGGCAGGCAACTATGCCCAGCTCCTGAGATTCAAAAACCCCTACCAAGGCCTCCTGTTAAAGAGCTCATTAAAGAAAGGCAGACTCACATCTTTCACAAACTCCTTTCCTTCCTTGCTTCAACTTCAGATTTCTTCATCTTTACACCCTGCTATACTCTTCTGCTTTGTTTTCTCTAGAAGTGAGTGAAAATTAAGAAAAATATATTAGATGTTAGTAAAGAACAGTGCCTATATGTGCAGATCCAAATCTCCTCAACTCTGAAACCTGGTGTTTCAGCATTAGTTGTTCAATGTGAAAGACAAACATCACATGTGGTGAAGATGAGAAAGGCACCTTCTGCACTTACATGGGTAATGTACTAACACAGGGGCCTATACAACACAAGTACAGCATAGTACACTATTATACCTGTGTTAAGTGTCCTGTTCTTAAGCCACACCTGCCCTACAGAGCGTCAAAAGTAAATAAATTAGAACAATCAGCATTCACAAGAAAGAAGGCTTTGAGATTTTGCAGCATGAAGTGGTTCAGTAGTTCCAGGACAGAGGAGCAGCAGCAGCTGTGATAGAAAGGCTCCAATAAATCACTCATCTGTGGAACGACAGAAGTGAACAGAATGAACAGTCAGAAAGGTCAGGAGTAGGTGAGAATGGACACTGGCTGGAGATTTTTTTTTTTTTCAGGAGCAGTAACAGATGAGTAGGCAATTTCTGATTTCCAAAAAAAAGCCTAAACCAGGTACCCACCAACTCTACCAAAGAATACACATGTAACACCTTTCTAGGCGGATACTTCTTATGAAAAGGATAAACCACTTTAGGGCATTCGGACCCAAAGTCTGTGGTGTAAGTGCAGCAGAACGTTCTGCTGAACATAACCACTTATCAAAAGCTAATCACCACCAGAGAAGGGTTTCCTCCACAGACAGTAACAGGTAGGTCTAGAATTTGTAATCCTTTTCCTTCCACCAGTCAGGGCTTGGCAGATGAGGAGAAAGGTGGCAGGTGATGAGGGGACTTGAATTTTCCTTGTTTAGGAAGCCAAGCTAGGACAGAAGAGAAGAAAGTTGTAAAGGTCCGTCTTTGTTTAACGGGCCAACAGAGATGAGAGAGGGGAAAAAAAAAAAGTTAATTCCACTCTGCAGTTTTTATGTTGTTTTTTCAGTTGTGAAAGAATGACTAATCCCACGCAACTGTCTTCCCAAAATACTCATCTTGGAAAGTCTTTTTTCCTCTTACCTCCGCCATTTATTATCATGTGTCAATTTGCTAAAACCAAGCTGAATATACGGAGTCTTCCTCACCACCTCTCTTCAGTTCTCACTTCTGATCCTAACCACCTGCATCTCTGCAGAACTTTGAAAGAACATTTACTTGGTTTTCAAGTAGAATTAATATTTTAAAATTACACGTGCAGAAAGATCTGCATGAATTATTGTTCTGAATTATCAATATTAACAAGTCTAATGAAATACAATGACTGAATAATAAATGTTAACGTATTACACCACATAAGTTAACTCTACTTTCTTGAAAACTATGTACTCAATTCTGTGCCATGGTTCCAGCCACACAACAGCACCAGAGATTATGAAAAATACTAATATGTCTTTGTTATTTATGCACACCCGCCACTACAGAACAGGCAATTGCAAAATTATGTGTCTGGGCTCAGCCTTGAATTCATGAGGTACCAAGTATCTTTAAGAGCCACTGACACCATTGCAATCAAAACTCCAGTCCTTTCCAATATTAAGGTGCTGGGGACTGGGGGGCAGAGCAAGGGGATCTGTTTTCCAAACGCAAATGCTATGGCTTCCCTATAGGCAGAGTCAGGGAAGAGACATTCCTTCATTTGCAGAATACTTAGCAGCAGTAAGCAATCCTGTAGCTTGCACACTCTGCTGTCTGCAGTCACAGAAGGGGTCACTAGCTGTACACCCACCACATTTCAGAGGTCAGTGAAATAACGTTGAATTAGGGTGATACCGCTACAGGAACTGCCCTTTTTATTTAAAAAGGAAAGAAAGGAAAAAGTCAGGTCACCACAGAGAAAAAAAAAAAAAGCAGCAGTCAATTAACCCAATGTATCTCCAGAACATTCATTAAGCTTATAAACTAAAGTTAATTTTTATTATATCTGTTTGAGTATTTGAAATGCATTTGAGGCCATACATACAGTTCAGCTATAGCAAGAGCAGATACAGAATTTCTCACCCATCTCTTTCACAATCATTTCTAACTCAGACATATGAAAATTGCTGCAGATATGAAATCCATCAGGTAAAGGCTGTTCAAAGGCAATGTTGGTTTTTTGTTTTTTTTTTTTTTTTATTAAAATTCAACCATTTAATATAAAAAAATGCAAGAATGCAACCAAAAAATATCTACAGAAGTTAACAGCCAGAAATACATTTTCCCCATCCTGAGCATCCAATTACTGTTGTATACCTGAGCAAGCTCTTGATATTTACCCTGGCTCTGGAAGCAGGTTGAGCGAGCCATTAAAACTTGCTGGCATATAACTATGTTCCAGATAACGGTGTCCAACACAGACTTTATCTCCCCGCTGAATCTGGTCCAAAGAGAGCCTTGGGTAATTGCCCCAAGGTAACTGTCAGCAAAGACGGGGTATTTGCTCTGTTCTGAAGACAGGCTCTTCACAATCTCACAAAAAACTTGCCAGCGAGAAAGTGGTTACTCTGGACAGCTGAAACAAGAACAAGACGTTAGGTACAGGTAGCTAACTCTCCAAACAGCTGCCCTAGGGCAGAGACCAGTATCTGGAACCACTGTTAGGCATGGCTGCAGAAGGTAAAGCATGAGGATTGATATCGCTACAGTGACATTTCCCACCTGTAAGCACATTTACACAGTTCAGGAGTGTTTAGTCAACGTAAGAGTCTTTCTGAGGTGTAAGGAAAATGCAGTTATTACCAATGCTAGGACTGTATGGAAATAGTCCTACAGCACAGCTAAAAAGACTCCAAAGTATAGAGCATGATTACACTGAGCCTGAGGAAAGGAAGACTACCTTTAACAGTCCTATGAAATTAAAGACCAAAAAAAAAAAAAAAAATTAAATCAATTTAACATTATCTTCCAACCCTCCATAACCACACCACCATGCCCAGTGTCTTCCCAGGAGCACAGAGCACTTAGAACTACAACAGAGGACCCCAGGTCATCCTAGCTCCTCCCTGGATGGTTGTGCAACTATTTTGTTTCAAACACCTTTAGCTTTCCTTTTCCATCCAAATATGATAGTAGGTGTACACAAGTTTTCGTGAATTTGATACTGTCAACGAAGGTGTCAACTGCTTGATCCACCCTGACACATCCATGGGACTCTGCATTTGGATGAATAAGCCCCAGCCTGAGCACACAAAGCAGCATACTCCTGAGCCTGCCTCTTCCCCTTTCTGTGCTTTCGCTGCTGCGGGACTTTTTGCCACCTTTCCACAAATCCATATTTTTCACATTAGCACACTCATTAGGTGAGTCGGGAAGCTCCTGCAATATGGAACAAACAAATTTATGGGGAAAAGCAGTTATTTGGGGTTTTCCTTAGAATTCC
>JANVCC010000019.1:4962440-4986943 GCA_025345505.1 Todiramphus chloris collaris
CAAATTTATGGGGAAAAGCAGTTATTTGGGGTTTTCCTTAGAATTCCACTTATCTTTCCCCTCCTGCTATGCAAATAAATAAATAAATCAGATAATGAAGACCTCAATGATCTAGGTAAGGGGATTGAGAGCACCTTCAGTATGTTTGCAGACACCAGGTTAGGCAGGAGTGTCAATCTGCTTGAGGGTAGGGAGGGTCTAAAGAGAGATCTGGACAGGATGGATCAATGGGCCAAGGGCAATGGTATGAGATTCAACAAGGCCAAGTGGAGAGTCCCGCACTTGGGTCACAAGAACCCCATGTGATGCTACAGGCTCAGGGAGAAGTGGCTGAAAGCTGCCCAGCAGCAAAGAATCTGGGGGTGTTAGTCAACAGTTCGTTGAATATGTACCAGTAGTGTGTGCCCAGGTGGCCAAAAAAGCCAACAGCATCCTGGCTCATATCACAAATAGTGTGGCCAGCAAGACTAGGGAAGTGGTTAACCCCTTGTACCTCGGCACTGGTGAGGCCACACCTTGAGTAATGAGTTCAGTTTTCAGCCCCTCGCTACAAGAAGGACATTGAGGTGCTGGAGCATGTCCAGAAAAGAGCAACAAAGCTGATAAAGGGCCTAGAGAACAAGTCTCACGAGGAGCAGCTGAGGGAGCTGGGGTTGTTTAGACTGGGGAAAAAAAAAAAAAAAAAAAAAAAAAAAAAAAAAAAAAAAGAGGATAGAAGAAGACCTTATCTCTCTCCAAAACTACTAGAAAGGAGATTGTAGCAAGGTGGGGTTTGATCTGTTCTCCCATGTAACAAGTGACAGGACAAGAGAAAACAGCCTCCAGTTGCACCCGGGGAGGTTTAGGTTGGATGTTAGGAAAAATTTCTTCACCATAGGGGTTGTCAAGCACTGGAACAGGCTGCCCAGGGAAGTGGTGGAGTCACCATCCCTGGAGGCATTTGAAACACATTTAGATGTGGTGCTGAGGGATATGGCTTAGTGGTGACCTGGCAGTGCTGGGTTAATGGTTGTACTTGATGATCTTAAAGGTCTCTTCCAAACAAAAGGATTCTGTGACCTGCCGCCTTGGTAGGAGGG
Organism: Todiramphus chloris collaris; assembly: GCA_025345505.1. Lineage (NCBI taxonomy): Eukaryota > Metazoa > Chordata > Aves > Coraciiformes > Alcedinidae > Todiramphus > Todiramphus chloris. The sequence goes on from JANVCC010000019.1 coordinate 4,963,520, forward strand.
CTCCACAGGCATCCCAAGAGTTTAACAGGGTAAGCCAGAAGAAACGCTTCCCTGGCCACAAAATGAAATAGGCAAGTATGTGTTTGAGAGGGTCACTGTTATTTTTTTCCATCACAACTGGGACCTTAACAACGCTGACATCACTCAGATAACCCAATACAACCACAAATGAAGCCTGCAAGGTAGCAGACACTCCTCTATTCAACAGCAAGCTGGAGAAACGTTGCAACTTCTCTAACAGCTTGCTAGAAAAACGTGTGAACTTCCAGGGTTTCCCTACAAGTTTGTCACCAAATTTACTTGGATTAATGTCAGTCATTTGATCTGAAGACAAGGGAAGCAAGGGTAGACCTCAGCAATTTGTTATGCAGCTTTCACCTGCAAGCAGGCAAGCATCTGAAGTCTACATGAAACCTTTAAATGAATTTTCAGGTCACTCCCACACACACACACCCATTCTCTGATGAAGATGCACAGCAGGACTGCACCAAAACAAATGACTGAAACAATGACAGTGTTGTTTTCTTCACTGATTGCCACTGTCATCTACCACACAAGGGGCTGAGTTCACATTCATGTACCCAGGCCAATCTCATACAGCAGTGACATTGAATCTCTTGTGTCTGAAATGTACTGCCTCCCAGTTTCCGGGTTATAGCTCCACTTGCTTCTATTGGGATTATGCCCAGAAAGTAAGATGGTTGACTACATTACACATTGCTGAGTAAGTAAGTGATACTTTACATCAATTTCTCCTTTCTACAAGACACTCTGATATTCACTGAATAAAAATGCAACTGCTAAATATTTGCTATCTGTCAAAATACGTTGGGGGAAAAAAATGAATTTCCAGAAAGAAAGAAACGTTTGCAGCTTACTCAAGTTTGACAAAGTAGTCTTAGGAGGGGAAAAAAAAAAAATCTCCAAATTGTCCAAATATTTCCTAAATTAAAAGCAAACATTTTGTTGAAGCAGTTTCTGCAATGCCAACTTCTCACAAAATATAAAACCATAAAAACCCAAACAGCTTAAAAAATACTAGTACACAGTGAAATCTTTCTCAAAATCAGAAGAAATGTTTCAAAATTCATCCACAATTAAATTCTATTCTTTTTGACCATAGAAAACTGACCAGCTTAGCTTCAAAATTTCAATTTTTTCCCTTAAACTGATAAATTTCTTCTATGTCTAGTCCATCCTTTGTAACACAAGGTGGGAGATTAAAAAGATACATCTAACACCTGTATTGAAGACATTAACTCTTTAATGAATTACAGAATCTTAAATGAAACTGCACAGTAGTGGCATACCCCATCCTGGGCACTCAGAGACACAAACAGCACCACGGTGCATCTGCATCTCTGGTGAAGAAATCCATTCCCTTTGTTTATCACGGGGTTGAAGTTAAGAAGGAGCCTCCTAAGACTTTAGGGTGAAAACCACAAATATGAATAGCAAAGAAAAAAAAAATCACTAAACCATAAACTGGCATTTTACAGGTTATGTAAAAAAATCTGCAGGTCAGAATATTGCTCCTGCCTCTTGCAATTACACAAAGTGTGATAAACTATATAAATAGTTTATCACATAGAATTTCAGAAGTCTCAAGGCAGAATAAGACACTGAGGAACAGGAATTCATTGCTTAATTGTATATGTGAAATTATTCACTGAGACAGACCGTTAAAACCAATGACCCTTTGGTTTTTTTTTAAAGTACAGCTGATTTATCAAATCAATTCTCTAATTGCAGCCATCTCAAATTAACACTAAAATCTTTGCCTGTGACTTTCTCAAAGTGTATATAGCTGTTATATACTTAGATGTTTATCGTCCAAATTTTAAATTACTGGTGTTTACTAAAGACAAAATTAATTCTAAGTGAAACACAGCTTATTCAAGAAAAAAACCCTATAAATTAAGGAAAACCCCAAACATTCAGGAGCAACATACAGAGTACACTGGAAGCAAGTGGCCTCCAGTGCTTTTTTTCTTCTGCATTAGAAGTATTCTGCATCTTGACAGAAAATTTTTCTGATTACTTATTTGCACTATATAAGAGTAAGAAATGGTAGGTAAGATTGTCTCCAGTTTAAACAGGTATGTTTGTCCATCTTCCAGCATCACCCCTTCCTCAAATTATTTTTTATTATGCAATTCCCGGTCTTTTCACATGCCCCCAAAAAAATTAAGGGGGGGGGAGGGGGGGGGGGGAGGGAGAAAATAAACCCAACATAATTTGATTGGCAGCCACCTGATTATTTTACAATTCTTGTAAGGATTGCAGGTTAGTTACAAAACCATTCTCATGCCCTAATGGTAGACATGATAATCACTACGAATTCCCCCCCAAGGTAAGTTCATCCTACACAAGTGAAGTGTAGCTACTGCTACAAGTTACCTGACATTTCTTCCGTTTTTCATCTCTGACTCGTACTTGTGTAAATCTGTTGGCGTAGAAGAGAAGCAACCCCTGTCAGCGGCAGGGATGCAGCCCCGCAATAGGCCTCACCCAAAGCCACTCAAGCTGGCAGAGGAAAAATGAAAGATCTCCATTGCCTTTACATGAGGCTTTCAATCTTAAAAAGCAAAAATTAGCTTGCATCATGTTCACACATATTTGTTTTCAGCCCTCTCTTCCTAGAAAATACACTACTCAAGCTTTATGCCGTTAAAACACTTTCTGTGTTAGCCTTGATGTACTTGGTAACAGAACAATAACGAACTTCAGATCGCAGAAATATCAAAAATAGTGGTTTAGTTAAAGTTTAATGGCAATTCCATTTACCACCATATGATGAATACAACCTAGAATTTGTTACAAATGTTGCACTTCCATTTTACCACAGTTCAAATTCAAACCCAAAGAGCAAAGCAAACCAGACTTAGAATTGGAAAATAATCCAAAAACCTGCTCTGCTCAAGATTCTAAGTGGAAAAAAAAGTGCTGATTAGACTGTTAGTCAAAAAAGACATTTGATTCTATTCTGAAATAGAAGATCCCGTCTCACCACAGTAACTTGCAAAGCAAATACCCAGCATCCTTGGAAAACAGATCCTTCCACATCACTGTGAAATGCATTTTCATAAATAAACAAATAAATAAAAATAGTAGAAGCACCAGGCAGAGGATGAACTTAAGATAAATGTAGCCTGGAATGTAGAAAGTTGCTTTCCATTAACAATAATTAGTACTACTGGTGAGGTAAATACATGCAATTGTTCATTTATTTTGCAAGGCCACACATTGCTGTGCATTGCTGGCAACTAAGCATGGGTCTGGCCTCCCATTTCCAGACACTGAGCCAAGCATCACATACACCTAGTTGCCACCTCACTCTAGTGTAAAAAACCTTGGTTTAAGATCCACCACCTCTTCAAAACAGCCAGTCTCCTCTCCAAATGTTAAATTACACATGGGGGAAGTGCTGAAAGAGTTACGTGATGGTAACCACTTCAGTGATGTTCATTCACACTCTTCTGAAGAGCTCAGCTTTAAGTGAACAAAATCCTTCAGCTAGGCCTTCCATAACTGCTGGTGTGTGGTCCCTCATCTGCATCTTTAGCAACATAAAAAGGTTCCACCTTTTTATGCTTGTTTTACACAACATACTCTGGGTTCCAGTAGAGATGCTGTCATCTATGTCATATTGCACTTTATTCAACGTGCTGGTGGAATTTGGGGCAACACAGGAGAGGGAAGCAAAGCACACATTTTAGCAACACGAATGCCATTTTTTGCATGTGCTCACAGCCAGACTGTAATTCAACACCTTTTACTATCAAAGTGAGGACACAGCACAACCATTATTAGCATTTCTGAGAAAATACTGAAAGGGACAACTTTAAGCAAGTTGCATGTATTCAGTCAATGAATTATTAAACCACTTGAGCTCTTTGCTGTGGAATCTGGCTCCTTGACAGCCTAGTATTAAATAAGAATTGAAGTAACAAAAAGTAGCAGATGTCAAAGTTACCACCCCACACAGAATTTCATAAGCCACCTTCCCCTTCCATATGACCTGAACTTTCCAGATGGGTAGTATTTTATATGTAAGACTTTGGTCTGTCTTCTGCAACGATTCTTTTATTGAAGAAGTCTTCTTTTTCCTGCTAATCCTATCACTTAGGGAAGCAGCTGCCTCTGCTCCCACAGCAAGTACTGTTCTGTTGCAGGATCCATCCTAGCATTTGGGAATCAGTCAACTTCAATGAGAAGTGTCTCAGCTCTCAGCAATACTACACAAATACCTCACTGGAAACTATGCAACACTGTGACTTCTTGCAGTTATGATGAAATGTTCAGTGACAGTAGATCATATTAGTTTGTGTGATTACTGTATATGCAAATAGTTGCTATTTTTCACTTTCCCTTCAAATTCTTTTAGCAGTTTCAGTGCAATACAGTTAACAAACTCCCCTTCCACTAAGGTAAGAGTGTCTTCAGATTTATGTTTTCTATCTCTTCCTATCCACTCTTCCATTTCTTTGGGCCCACCACAGTCATTTCATTCACATTCATTTCCTCAGTGCTTGATGAGTCTCAGGAGAAACAGGACTGCCTGCATCAGTCATACAGCACACAGGTGCCTATGGCATGTCAGCACTCAGCATGAACCCAGTGAACACATGGTGGCTCATGCAAGCAACAATCTCATCTGAACACATGATTAAAAATAGTCTTCAACATTAAATACAAAGCAAAAAACAAATAAATTGATGTCAAAATCTGACTAAGATACTTGCTTTAAATATTGTGTCTTGAGTGTCAGAGTGAACTTTGTATCAGCAACTAGCTTTAAAAAGCTACTTAACCCCACACTGTAAAGAATGCAGTTCAACTACGGGTAGATTGAGGAAGAATCAAATCAGAGGGGGGAGGGGAGAAAGGCCCCAAAAAGCAGAAACCAAAGTGTGTAACTGTCTGGACTTCTATGAACAGCTGAAAATGCCCCAGAAGATTACTTATACCAAGTTAATACTTCAATGTAATTTCAGAAACACTGTGGAACCGGAGGTGCCATTCCTCACATCACAGCTGAAGACATGACCAGGACTGCAGAAATGCAATAAAACTCGCCATGTTGCCACAGCTGAATACTCAGCAGTTTGGGGGTGGATTTTTTTGGTGGTTTGGGCTTTTGTTGCTCTTGGCAGTACTCTGGGGAATTGACGGGATTAAGTCCATTCCCTTCTGCAGTGCGAATATGGCAAATAACAGTAAATTAGGCCTTCGGCTGCCAGACCAGAGACATCAGAAAAGTCAACCAAACTACCTGCAAGGGATCGGAAATGTCAAAACCAAGAGGCAAGGAGAAGGCCTAACAAGGCAAGCTACAACTCCTTGGCACACTTGCAGAGAAAGTAACAGCACTTTAGGTTGCTTGGACAACATGCTGGTAGAAAAAGCTGACAGAGAAGCATTTACTAATCAGCAGTTTTAAATCAATGTCTATTTTCAGCTGTGAGCCACATAAAGCATGAACACACCGTTTGATAGTATTGCTACAGACTTAAAGAGTTCCTCTTGCAGAACATGATCTTGTTGCACAGGACGCCAGCAGGGCCTTATGAAAGACCCCAGAGCAGTGCTCCCAAGCTAGTCTAATTCTTCACAAGTCTTCGATACATAAATGCAAAACCCAGAAAGCAGCTGATATGCTGATGGGCATGCAGCAGCACCTTGGAGTTGAGCATTTCATCCCATGGGCACAACTCTCCCAGGTTATCTACACTGACACATTTTCAAGTAGCTGGCAATTTAACAGGAGGCCAACTGATAAGATACAGGACAAAAAAACCAAACCTCTGTACACTGAATTATTTCATTACTATATGACTCATGAGTGTTTTAAGTAAGGAAAGCAACTACAGAATCCCTCAGAAACCCAGTTAAGTTCTGTCCCCAGAATGCCGCAACAGTGTTTCCTTATCCTAAGTTACGCTTTACTTGCAAGGCCGAACAAAAAAAGGTCCCCTGGTAAGTATCTGTTCCCACTTTTTCAGCTCTGAAAAATGACTACACTCCTACCAGCACTCCACTGATGATGTGAATGACTATTAAGCCATCCCATGAAATGTGGCAGAGAAGCAGCACTGCAGCAGACAGACCATCAAGAGCCCATGCCACACGCCTCCTCACACAGAACTGTTTGCAGCATCAAGTTCATTACTTGCGCTGTAACGCTGTCTGCCGAGCAATCGCCCACTTCAGTTTAAACTAATAATGGAATATAACTCAATCAAGTTTTCTTTATTCCTACAGCAAACACAGAATGTCCAAAGCAACATGGGTTTTTTATATGGCATGTTACTCTTTGCTCTCTATGCCAAAAACTACAGTCAACTTTTAAAGCAACAAATTTCAGCATGCATTTCTAGACCTGTATGACAGCAAAAATTGAACGCTGTTTACATCGGACTTACTGAAGAAGTAATTCCAACACAAGCTCCTATTCACATGTTTACTCCTTTATTTCCTAGCTGCCTCTGGAAAGGTTAATCACCTTTTGGCTGAATGCTTATCTGATGAGTTCTCATAGATTCTCGTCCTTCAGGCTGTGCTAGAACCCCCTCACATGCACCAAACCATAAAGCTGAGCCTCCATGTGAGACCTGGGATGCATACTCGGTGTCACCAGTGCAACCCCCTACCGATCTTCCCAGTATTTGATATATAGGCGTGTAAAGTAACGTACCCACATCGTGTACTCACAAGCAGGTTAAGTTTAACCTGACATCATGCTGAGGCGAAACAGTAAAGATGAAGCACAAGCAACCTTAAGTCATCCTCCACCAGTTTGTACTCAATCAGCATGACATCATATGTGCAAAGTTTCAGTTGTGTCCTGCAAGTCTTGGCAAATGACACACTCATTTAAATGTGTGTGTGTGTTCAATCTGAACTACTTTGAGGTAAGAAAAAGCTAATGAATACTGGCTATAGAATTAAATATAAAATTATTAAGAAATTTATTACAGAATAAAGTTCTCCCTCCCAAAAAAGTCTCAGAACTGCTGATCAGGGATTAAACAGCAAGACACAGACCACATAGGCTGGACTCGTATCTTTTGTGACACCCTGTGGGCTGTGGCACCTAGGGGCTGATAATCCATCCACTTGAGGGATGCAGAAGATGACTTAGGAACTTTCATTTTAGGAAACTGTTTCCGCTAAGTTTTTCTGGTGTAACATGATGCACAGGGTAGGAAAAGCTCAGAATGTGAACTTCAAAAAAAACCCCACAACAGTACGCTTGCACCACGCCGAGTCATAAATTACACGGTTCTGCGGTGTGTGGTTTTGTTACCTCATACGAGGCATCGTGATAATTACGAGAACCACACCTTTCATCTCGCTGACCTACAACATTACACTAATGTAGCACTACACTCACAATTTAAAACTTCAGAGATTTTTTTTTCTTTTACAGGTGTTCAGGCCTGCCTAATAAAACTTAATAAACTCAAATGGACACTAGCTTAATTATTTTGCTGCAGCATGTCATCTCCTCATACTTCTAGCAAAACCTGGGAGTCTCCAGTCCCTGGGTACTTAAAACTTCTGTATTTTCCTCCTGATTTTAAAACTTAAGTCTGCTTCAAAGAATTAGCTCAGCTTTTGATAGTTTAAGCACTGTATTTTATTAGCAAAAAGAGAAAGTGGGAAAGTTTCAGAGAGGAAGTATCCTGGAAGCCAAGGCAGCACACCTGCCAAGGCCGACGAGCGAAGGCGCGGGGCGGCGGCCCAGCGGCGGGGCCGTGCCCGGCCACGGAAGGCGCAGGGATGAGATGCTGTGCTGGGAATCGGGGCGGGCGGCGCGGTGCCGGCCAGCAGACCCTCCATGCCGACACGCCTCAGGGCCCGCCGGGCGCGGGCAGGCCGGTCCCGCCGGCGGGGGCAGAGGAAAAAGTTGGCGCCCGCGGTCGGCCAGGAGCCGCACCGCCCCCTCCTCCCCTGGGCACCGCCCGCGCTGCCGAGGGGCGGCCCCGGCGGCCCCTGCGCACGCTCCCGCCCGCCCGCCCGCCCGCCGCCCATGAGACGCCCTCGCCGGGAAGGCACTGACGAGTCATCGCCCCACCGCCCGCAGGCCCGGCGGCGTCCCCGCCCCCACGCCCCTGGCGGGACGGGCGGCTGAGGGGAGCGAGGGGGGCGGTGGCCGGCCGGGCAGCGGCTGTTGCGCGGCGCAGGGGGAGCCTACAGGTGATGATCCGGCGCGGCCTGGCCTTGGCTCCGCGGCTAACGGCAGCGAGTCCCAGCGCGGCCGGCCCCGGGGGCTGCACCGGCGGCACGAGCCGCCGGCCCCGCCGCTGCCTGGCCTCCCGCCCGCCGAGCCCTCCCTCCACGCCCACCGCGCCGCCGGCCCCAGCCTCCCTCACGCCGGCCCTCCGCCGAAAGGCGCCTCCTGCGCTGCGGCGGCCGGTGCGGCCGGAGCGCGACCCGTCCTCCCCACCACACCTAGCAACAGCGCTGACAGGACGCAGCGGCGGGAGGAGGAGGAAGCGGAATGGCTGCCGCGGCGGCGGCTCCCTCCCTCCTTCCCTCCCCGGAGCCCTGACAGCCAGAGCCGGGGCGGAAGCGGCAGGCGGCGTGCTGTGCCCGTCCTCCTCCCTCCCCCGCCGCCTCCTCCGGGCTTCTTCGCTGCCTCCTGCCAATGCAAACTAACTCCCCCTCGCCAGGGCCGCCGGAGGGCTGCACGCCTCCCCCGCACCCACCCATGCCGCCGCGCCGCACGCCGCCTCCCTGAGGAGCCCTCCACGTCGCCCACAGGACCGCTCCTGCCACTCCTCACCCACCGCCCGCCGATCTCCCTCCCGCGGCGGCCGCCACCGCACCTCGGCGCCCGCTGCACCTTGTGCCCCCCCCACCCCGCGCCGCCGCCGCCGCCGCACACGCGGCCCCCGCCACGGGGCGCCCCCGCCGCCCGCTCTGCTCTGCCCTGCCCTGCCTTCACCCGGCTGCGGCCCCTGCCCCGGCTCCGCCGGGCACTCACCGATGTGGTTGTCCTCGATGTGCTCGATGAGCTCTGCCAGGGTTGGGAAGTGGAGCCCGCAGCCCCCGAACCTGCAGGCGTTAGAGAAGAAGGAGGCGGCGGCGATGCCTGTCATGGTGTTACATCGAGATCCCCCTGCGGTGCCTGCTCTGCCAGGGCCGGCGGCAGCAGGGCGGGGAGAGGCGGGGGCAGGGGGGGACGGGACGGAGAGAGAGATGGGGAGCGAGCGCGAGGGAGCGGGGGTGGGGAGGAGGAGGTGGCGGCCGTGGCGGCGGCGGCAGCAGCGTCGGGAGCGGCGGAGGGGAGGGACGGGCTGGGTGGGGGGAGATGAGGCAGCCGCAGCTGGGAGGAGGGACCAGCGCGGCTCTGTAACAGCTGTGCTGCCCCGGCGGCGGCCGCCGGCAGCGCGGGGAGCAGGGCACCCGGGCCGCCCTCCGCGCCCGCAGCCGCCGGGGGACACCCGCGCCTCCTTGCCGCCGGGGCGGCGGAAGCTGCTGTCCGGCACCTAGCGGGGGTGGGGAGGAGGCTGCGCCCCGCCGCTAACTTTCCCCCTCAGCCGCTCGCACGCGGCAGCGGGGCCGGGGGCTGCAGCAGTGGCCGGTGAGGAAGGGGAGCTGCTCCCAGGCTAGGTGATGGGGCCGGGAAGGTGGCGCCCGCTCCGTGGGGATCTCCCCGCCGCCGGCAGTTGGCTCCTAACGCGCCCGTCACCTCCGCCGCACCGGGGGAAAGTGACCAGCCCTCGCCGAGGTCACTAAACTGAGGCGCGGTCGCTCCTTCCCCGAGAGGAGCCGAGGCCGCCAGACCTAGCCCTCACCTGCCCGGCGACGAGCCCGAGGCCCGGGGCACCTGCGCTCCCAATGGCCGGCCAGGCCTCGGCGGCTGCGGGGTCTCTCCGCCGCCAGGTGGGCTCCGGTCCTCCCAGAGAAGCCGGTTACAGCCCCCGGGCCAGATCCTTCTTGCCTTCGCCCCGCGGTCTTCGGCATGCCCGCTTAGGAGGGCCAGGGGTATGAGGCTGCGGCCCTGGGGGAAAAGTTTGGAGAAGTCACATACACCTCGCTCCCAAACCTTATTTTGACTTGCTGTCTCTAGAAAGCTATTCAGCAGAGAGGCTGGCTGATTAATTGATTTTAATGAAGGTCTCCCTAGGCTCAAATTCACAGACAGCTTTATTTAAAATTAAAAGGGAAAAAAAAAAAGACGAGATTGATTGTCAGGAAGGCTTTTTTTTTTTTCCCCCTTCTGTTTTATAGCAGAATCATCTCATTTTTTCCCCATATTTATACATTTCTAAGATATTATTAATAATTTTGAGCAAAATCATGACTAAAAAAAGGCCTCAAAAGCTGTATAAGGCTCTCTTAATTGTATAGGCATAAATGATTCTGCTGGCCCTGCCAACAGATAACAGTCCCAGGTGGTTCTGATCTCAGTAAAATTAAGTGCGTTGGTAAGAATAAGCAGAGCCCTTACCTGTTATTAACTGTATTGCAGGTGGGGATGTTCCCTGCATTGCTGCAGAACCCAGAAATAGCAAAGCCATAAAAATGCAGTGGAATGGTTAGTGAATGGAAAGACAAGTATTTGCTTAAAGTGTGAAGAAACTTGGAGCTAGTTCCTGGTGTCCCTGTCCTGTCAAAGAACCTGTCATTTGTGGTGAGAAAACAAACTTTATTGTAGTAATATTTTTCTGATGTTTTGCCTTCAGCCAATTGTATTTTACTTGGTGTATGAACCTGCTCCATTTACTTTATATCAAAGAAAACAAAGCAGTCACAAACCCTACTTTCCAGAAAAATAACAAGCAAAAAAGCCTTCTTCAACATGGAGAGTTAGAGTTTGTTAATAGAGTTTGTATGTCCATGAGATGCTGAATCACAGAACTAGAAGTATGTTGCAGTTTTTATACTTGGAAAAAAAAAAGGTAAGATGGACAGATGGTAGTCCACAGTACATTTTCGGGATTGACAGTGGTCAACCTGTAGTCTAGAGGGTTGGGGAACTACTGCTATTAAGCATTTCATGACAATGTGTCATTCTTTTGAATAATACAGAAAGGTTTAGTATCAGACATCTGTCATTTGATCCATATGTTCCAAACATAGCTACTTCACAGGTTACTGTTCTAACTTCTCCACTGTCTTTCTGATGTTACTGAAGGTACTTGCTCTGAGTTGACTCAGCAAACGAGAAGTTGTTCCTGCTTAAGACTACAGTCCTGGAAACTCGTGTCACGCAGGCTGTTGTCATGAATTATGTCACAAAATCAGGTATGTGCAAGTACCCCTGTGATCGAGACAGAAAGCAATAAATAGCGAGTGGGGAAGAGGACTAAAATGGTAAGATAAGCATCTTCCCTACAGATTTGGAGACTAACTTGTAGTCAAACACACAGGCCTTTTTAAACCCATAGTGGCTTTGGTAAGCATGAATCCTCAGCACTGTTAACGATTTCAGGGCTGTAGATTTTACATTTTTGTTTGCATATAAATAGGCACTGTTTCAGTGTCGATCACCTTCATAATTCAGACAGAAAATTTTGAGGGCAGGAAGTGAAGGTTAATCATAATGAGTATTAAGTATAAGAATTTCATGTGTCTGATCTATCAAGGTCAACAGATACATGATTTAGTCTATTTGTTATGAAACAAAACTGTGATGGATGTTGGGTTGATACTAATATTTTTAATAGCTATTACTAAAGAACATTGGTCACCTACAAAGAAATCAAAGTAGTTTTGTAGCTGTCAAGTAATAAGCATTCATGGTTAACCACCTGCTAGTAGTAGACAATTTAATGATTGCTTTCTGATGTGTGAACCTGTGCAGTTAGCTGCAGGTCTCTTTTCATTGTTGTTTGCTAAATTCTCTGGATTTTTGAAACCTTTTGAGCTAGAGAGAACACTTAACTCTTACAGCAATCAAGAAGAGCTGGAAAGTCAGGAATTATTTGGTATCCTATAGGGTAAGGATTCAGGTGTTTATCTTTTGATGAAATTACTCCTCCTACTCTGTAGGGCCTGATTTTTGTGGATACTCAGCTTTGATGGCTTCCCTAGAAGTTAGGGTAGTTAAACCACTTAATTTTATTTTTTTTTCCCCCCTTATGATTCCAGCACTTGGAACAGTCTCTGTTTGTTTTGTTGGGGCTTTTTTTCTCCTGTAGAGTCAGGAGGGTTTTCTTCCCAGCATAGTTAAGGTCCTTCTGCCCCTGGTTTTGGTGTCAGGGCAAGGGGTTGGGTTCATGACAGTCAGTCATGAACAAAATCAGTGTAGAATGCCCCAGACTTAGCTCTTCTTATCCCTGATTTGTTGTTGTTGTCGTCGTCATATTACTGATAAAATACATCACGTCCTGATAATAATTGGTGTTTATAGAAAGAACACATACACTTCCCCATGTACTTGTTCTTTCCTCAAATATCTGTGAGAGAGTAATTTAATCAAACTTCTTATCAGTGGTTTACCTGATCCACTGTATTTTAAAGTTCTTTATTAAGAGCAATCACTTTCTTATTCAAGCTTTACTAGGATGGAGAACTAGGGTATCCATAAGACAAATAGGCAAACTAAGAGAAAATGCTCAGAAGTTGCCCCTGCCTTTTTATTCTGTGGGAGAAATAAATGGAAAGTAGACCCAAGTGATTTGTCAGGCCAGGGCTAATTGCTGAGTAGATCCATTTCATATGTGATAATGTCTATCTTAAAGGATACTTAGAATAAATGAAGCTGAAAAAAAGTCTCAAATGTCTGGGAGGCCCTGTTTTATTTGTTTTTGAAGAAGTTATTTTGAAAGCCCCTAAGACCCTTAATTTAATCATCATTTCAGCTTGGACAGACTCTTAGGCACAACTGAGAGCAGAGCTGCATGTGAGAAGAAGGATGTGCCTCTACTCAGACCTGTACGAGGCTGAGGGCTGATTAACTGAGTATTTTTCTACATCATCTGATTATTTGCTTATACATGCATATGTTAGGACTACATCTTTTCTTCCCTAACTTCATATCTTTGTGCCTCATTTTAAGTCCATTGTGATAAAGGAAGAAACATGTTTTGAGTACTTTTAATTAATTTCTTCCTCAAACTGATGGTTCATGGACTTGGATCCCTTATCTCATTGGATGGTCTGGCTCTTAGACCTTATTCAATGACTTTTGATTGCTGGTCTTTCTAATAATCAGTTTTTACTAATAGCTCAGTAGTTATATTGTGGTAATTAACTGCTGTAACTGCTGGGCCTTGTCTGAGGATAGATTGCTGCCAGCCACTCATGCTGTTCTGGATTCCTGAAAGCTGATTATTCTGTCCTAATGCTCTCAGGAAGGTTAGGGGTCTGAATTTGAAAAACTTGGTGGTTGCTGCCCCTGGTGCTTTGGGTGTGATAGGACTTTTATTGAAGACATGGACCCTCTGTCAAATAGTAAGGAAAAGCCAATACTTGCTTCAGAGTCTTTTTTAAATCATAGTTTAAGTACTTGTTTTCAGCTGCGTTTATAGGAGTGGAGTGTTACTGAGAAGATTGTTATGGCTCTTGCACAAGGACAACATGAATCTGTGAAACATTTTAAAATTACAGTCTTACTGCAGTTCTGATTTTTAGACTATTGAAATCATCCTTGAAAATACCTACTTGTGTTTGTTCTAAAGAAAAAATAAACCACGGATAACTGGATATTACAAAGAAGTGGTTGGCAACACCTTCCCTTCAAAATATTTCACCTAATAACAAATTTGATCATTTTATTTTTGCTTGGCTCTGCATCCTGGCCATATAAGAAATGTCAAACAATTTGGAAGATTTCATAATAGAGACATATCACTGCTGCAAAATAATCATACAAGTAAAACATATTTATGCAGTTTGTGTCACGAGAATCCTATTTTTAATTTATACTGCTGAATTAGTTTTCTCTTGGCAGTGCGCTTTGTAGCTTCAGGGTGCAATGGAAAAACAAAATGTTAAGCTGGGAAAGCACTGTGTTCCCCACTAGTTCCAGATGCCCTAAAACAATAGATAGAAATCTTACTTAGTTGAACTTTCTGAGAGACTTTCACATTTTCAGAACAAAGTTTCAGATGAACAGGAGATGAAAGCTGTCTCTGTATTTCCAGTTACCTGTAACCTAGAAAAAAAGGAGTTTTCTTGTCTTGTTTTGACTACTTCAGGAAATTTGGAGCTAACATGATGTTATAGCATAAACCACTGTTACAATGTTAGTCTGCCTTGGAATTATAAAATGCAAGCTATTGCAGCAGTCTCTTGAAAGAATCTGCAGTTACACAGGTATTGAATAACCTACTCTATTTTTACTATGGGTTGTATCAAAATACTAAAACCTTTTATGTTATTGCACACAATCGTCAATAATTAACATATACTGTTTAAAATAGGTGGGCAGAAAAACAGCATCATTTTGTAAGTTTATCTCAATGAGAGATAAACTTGTCCTTTAATGAAAACATAGAGTGAAACTTTCTGTTGAATAGCTTTTACAGCTTCTCAAGAATGCAGAAGTCTGTAATTTTGAAATGTTTGCCTTTTCCACTTTCACTTCCTAGTACCCAATTTGTAACTGGATTTTGTGGCATCTACTGACATAATAATTCATGAAGTTGATTAAAAAAGGCAAATTCATTCCAAAATGTATTGAGATTGTACTATCATTTTCACAAAAATAAATCCTAAATTAGAATGAGCACTTCCTAGGTTTCTTTTTCTGGAGTAGAAGCGTCATCACAAATGACACAGTATCAACCTCTTTTATCCTTTGACCCTGGAGATCATTTAGGATGCTATAGTTACAGAGTGATTTAAAGGAATCCCAGGGCAGCCCTAGCTTACATTGGTGATCTGGAGTGCCAAGACATGGAACAGAAGTCCCACATGGTTTCATGCCATCTCGGGTTTTCCTTCCTATTTGCCTATTCCTTTGCCCCAAATCAAAATTTACCTAGGAAAATCCAGGTCCTTCATTTCTGGATTTCCCAGTCCCAGTGAGCTGTGTATTTTAGAGCCTGCAGATTCAGAACAAACTCTCTTCTGTTTAGCCTGAGAATTTCCCATTTAAAAATTCTTCACTGAGCCAAGAATACCGGTGACAGGGAGAATTCTGCACTGAGGCACAGATGCCAGCAAAAATTCACTTGCTAAATCTTATGTAGGGTCGAGAATCCCCAGTGTTGAAGCAGGCAATTGCACAAAGAATTCTTCCTGTTCTTAAAAGGCATGCCTTTCTCACACTAGTAAGTTAGGTTAGGGAAAAGGTGACTTTGGCATAAAGTTAAGTTACAGCACTAAGCATGGTTTGCAGTCTCTAAGAAAAGGAAATCAGGTGACTTTGTTAACAGGAGGCTTGGCAGTCATTGACTGTGGAGCCTGACATCACTGGACAGCAGATTGACAGTTCAGAATAATATGTGATTGCGAATGAAAGAAACCCCCATTGTGGTGAACCTCTTGAATGATCTTCTGCGGTGAATGAACCATCAGAAGTTCAGCAAATCTCTTGTGATCACCACTGAGGATGATTTGTCAAATAAACATGTATTTCTCATGGTAGCTTAAACAAATGTACAAATAATATGCCTCTTACCATCACATGGATTGTGAGGACTGAATATGGCCACTACAATTCTGAACAAAAGAATGGAAAAATATCAACTATTGAAAATTTATGTAGTTCTCCAGTAGCATCTGAGGACCTGTAGAAAGACTCTGCCCTCCACGGAGCAGATTGCTATGCATGGTTTACTTGGAAACACAAATACATTGCATCATTGGAAAAAGGTATTGAACAGGAATAAAAGAAGCAAAGTCTCTGAAACAATAAATGGAATATTAAAATGGTGCCATGCAAAAAATCCCAAATGAGGAAACTTGTGGGTGAATAGTACAATAGTAAGAAAAAAAAAAAAAAGGAATGGTGAGAAAATGCTATCTGAGAGAAACAGGGGAAAGGACAGATGATCAAGGGATCTAACACCTTCACAAAGACAGTATTTGCTGTCTGCCATCCTAGGCAAGGGATGCAACTGTGTATCATAGAAAACATGAATGCCTGCTGAAGAAAAGTACAAAGATGACCCAAAGGCTCCTTTGTTTGCCTCTGAAGAATGCACAGTTGTGAAGTCTTCAAGGATTCTTCTGATACCTTTCAATGTGTTTCACATCATAAATCTTACGTTAAAAAAAAAGTTGGCTTGCTTCCACAAAAATTATCCTTTTCCTCATCTGCATAACAATGTGTAAGGGTTGGAAGCTGTGAGATATGTAATTAGTTGAAACCACCACTCATTTTGTGTCTATTGTGACTTGTGTATACCCACTGACTTCAGTGTGATTTTAGGTATTCAGCTTTGAAGAATTTTATCTGTAAACAGCTGCAAAAGCTCCTGCTTTACATAAACAAAAAACTACTCATCATAGTCTCAGAAAGTCATGGGTCTACTTTATAAACAAACAAACAAAAATGCCTATGCATAATGCAGTATTTGGAAACAAACTTGGACATTACTCACTCTTCAGAATATCTCCTGATTTAGTTATTTCTTCTGAAACAGAAGAAGCTAACATGCTTCTACATTAGATGACAAGAACTCCTAGTGAAGGAAGACATGAAATAAAAGAGGATAGATTTGTGATATTTTAATAAGGTATTATAAAGCACTGATAGAATGTTAAAGTGTCTTACTACTTATTTCCAGTTTTTATACATGAATCATGCAAATTCACTGTATTTCAAGATAAACAGATTACTGACTGTCCAACAACAACTTTTTCAAACTACAGTATGTAAAAGAAAAAGCTTTTACAGGAGGAGAAAAAAAGAAAAGGTGTATCTTAAGCCCCACTCATTTTCAGTTTCTTTCTTACAAAACTCTTAATGGAAATATATCTTTGTAATAGTGTCCATGTGTATCTTCAGATAACAATCCCAACATCTTCACTTACACTTCCCTCTTCTATGTGTTTATATTGTAACTAGACCATGGCCAGCCCCACAAATGTATCCAAGGACATAGTGAAACAAGAATCTTTATCCCTGCTTTTCACCTGTACATGGACCAAGCAGAACAGGTATTACTTGCAGGAGCTCACTCAGTTCTTTTTGCTCTTGTTTGGAATTCAGATTGCTTGTGCTTAGTTCATTCTCTGTACCAATTCATTTTCCAGCATGTAATTTGAACATCCAGAATTGCACCAGAAAAAAAACTTCGGGAGATTAATAAATAAAATCCTTCCTTAGCTTTTCTCTGAAAGAAGTGCACCAATGCATGCATGTGATGAATCTTTTGTTTTATATCTATTTTGTATAGTTTTGGGGTACAGAGATGTGTGACTCTGTCAAAGAGTATAATTGGAAGCGTCTTACATGTCTAACAGATGTGGCTTCTTGTGATGACAGTAAAAAATGCACTTGGAAGCATTGGCAGGTTCACACTTTGTCTTCAACTGCTTTGTGTGGCCCATTTTCAGCATCGCTGTAGCTTGAGAAACTGCATGTCCACATTGTGTTGTCTTGGAAGTACACACAAATACCACCTCTTAAATTTTAAACCAGAAATGATTCTTTGTACAAACAGAAACATTATAATTTATTTAAAATCTCATAGTATGTAACAATATTTTATTTCTGTTTCGTCACTGGATTAGTAGTCAGATGTTGCTGGTTGGCCTTTTTTAGGTAATTGCTTTGTCCTTTGAGCATTGTCACAATAATTTTTATATGGATAAAAGAATAATTTAATCTTTAAACTTAGTGTATTATGTAGATTGGAAGGACTCTTTCAGCTGAAGTAAAATATCACGGATCCATAGAGGTCGTTGGAGTTTTAATTTGGGGTAGGATTTCAAAGAAAAGTGTAGATCAGGTGTGGAACTCTGGTCATACCCTAACCTTCACACTGCAGGTTTTCCACTGCTGATTTAGGCCCTGATGATAGAAAGCAGATGGATTCCTTTCCCCACTCCATCCCTTAACTAACCCCAGCTGAAGTCAGAGGGGTTCCACACCTATGTGGGTTTACATGCAGTTCACAGCTGCTTTGCAGCATGAATGTTTTCTGAGTACAGTTGTTCTGTCAAATCTGCAGTGTCAAACTAGCAAGACTGGCAGTGGAGGATTTATGATTCACTTTGTTTTGGTTTTGTTGTGATTTTCCTTTGTTACTGCTGTCTGGGAAAGCAGAAGCCAAATACTTTTCCCTCTTTTCTCTGGGATGTTTCTTTGATAAACATATTGAAAGGACTATTAGTACTCAGGCAATATCCTCAATTCTGTAATGTCTGTCTTGTGCCTTTCATGTTACAGAGCAGCGATCACGGTGGCTCAGCCTGATTCTTGAGAAGATGATGTCTTTGATGAAGAGATGGTGATGAGCCTTGAGAATGGTCTGCACACCATATTCTTCCGTAATCCAGAAAGAATGATTTCTGTAAGGCCACAAGAGTCTAGTGTAGGTCACAGATTTCTCTAACTGCTATAAGTATGTTGCCTTAATTGACCAGGACAAATCAAAACCAGAAAGAATGGCATTTTATTGGTCTACGAGAAATGTAGAGGGTTTGGTCAAGTGGAAGAAAATGGCCTTTATTTTACTCACCACTGTTTAAGTTCCAGGTGAAAGTATTTGACATGGTAGTGAGCTTTAAAGGCCTTAGTAAATCTAAGGGCTATTTATCCCTGAAAACTACTATTATTGATTTAAGCATGTTTCCAGCGCCTCCCTTCCTTTTACAAAGCAGGTACTTGTGCAGACTATTTTCAGGTGAGAGGTCTAGTTCATAGAAAGCTTTAGGCTAAATCTATTTCTGGAGTCATCCGGCCAGACTTCTCATGCTTAAGAAATGGGGAAGTTTATGCTCTCACCACAGCATCTGCATAGTCATAATCAGCAGATTTGATTTTGCTGGACAGGTTAAGTAAGTCCAGACCAGCATTGCTCATCCAAATTGTTTGAAATATCCTTCACTGCAAGAAAACTGCCTCTTACTTTGTGAGTGAGGCTGCTCTATTCTGTCTGAACTGTTCATTTGCAGGTGAGGAGTAGAAGTGCAGAGGGACATGTCCCCATTGCCAGCATTTTTCACTGGAATAATTGAAGGTTTGGGGGTACATCTAATTCCCTCTTGTGTTTGAGATGCATCTCCTTTTTACTTCTGGAACTGTTCGGGGAGTGTTTGGTCCCATAGTGTCGGTAATTTTCAGTGCTTCTTTAAAGATCATAAACTCCCTACTTGAAAAAGCACACAGTTTCCTTATTATAGAATCATAGAATGTTAGGGGTTGGAAGGGACCTAGAAAGATCATCTTGTCCAACCCTGCTGCCAGAGCAGGATCACCTAGACCAAGTCACACAGGAACGTGTCCAGGCAGGCTTTGAATGTCTCCAGAGAAGGAGACTCCACAACCCCCCTGGGCAGTCCACTCCAGTGCTCTGTCACCCTTACAGTAAAAAATTTTTTCCTTGTGTTTACCCAAAACCTCTTCTGCTCCAACTTACTCCCATTGCCTCTTGTCCTAACATTGGATGACGTTGAGAAGAGTCTGGCTCCATCCTCCTTACACTCACCCTTAACATATTTATAGATATTGGAGATCCCCCCTCAGTCTCCTCTTCTCCAGGCTAAAGAGACCCAGCTCTCCCAGCCTCTCCTCATAAGGGAGATGCTCCACTCCCTTAATAATCTTGGTGGCCCTGCGCTGGACTCTCTCCAGCAGCTCTCTGTCCTTGAACTGGGGTGCCCAGAACTGGACACAGTATTCCAGGTGGGGCCTCACCAGGGTGGAGCAGAGGGGGAGGAGAACCTCCCTCGACCTGCTGACCACACTCTTCTTAATGCACCCCAGGATGCCATTGGCCTTCTTGGCCACGAGGGCGCATTGTTGGCTCATGGTCATCCTGCTGTCCACCAGGACCCCTAGGTCTTTTTCCCCAGAGCTGCTTTCCCAGCCTATACTGATCCATGGAGTTGTTCTTCCCCAGATGCAGCACTTTACACTTGCTCTTGTTAAATTGCATTAAATTTCTTCCTGCCCAGCTCTCCATCCTGTCCAGGTCACGCTGGATGGCAGCACAGCCTTCTGGAGTGTCAGCCACTCCTCCCAGTTTTGTATCATCAGCAAACTTGCTGAGGGTCCACTCTATCCCTTCGTCCAGGTCATTGATGAATATATTGAACAGTATTGGATCCAGCACTGACCCTTGGGGGACACCACTAGTAACAGGCCTCCAGCTAGACTCTGCTCCACTGACCACAACTCTCTGAGTTCTGTCCTTCAGCCAGTTCCCAATCCACCGCACTGCACAATCACGCAATCCGCACTTCTTAAGCTTAAGTGAAGATGCCATGGGAGACAGTACTGAAAGCCTATCAATATTTCTTTTCAAGAAATACCACATCCACTTCTCTCCCCTCATTTAACCAACCACTTCTGCCATCATAAAAGGCTATCAGATTAATCAAGCATGATTTCCCCTTATAGAATCCATTATTGTCTAATGTTTATAGGTAATTTGTACTCTAAATACTCTTCTTATTACCAGATGTTTCCTATTCTTTATCTATTTCAGTTTTGGGGCTGTATGAGAACAGGTAACATGCTATCTTTTGGCCACAGTGCTGCCTGACGTGTCATTTTATTTACTGATCAGTAAATAGAATAAAGACACATTGTTGTCTCCTCTTGGAGATGGGTTAAGATCTGTGCTTACGGTATTAAGCCTCCCACTGCCTTGGATCACAAAATGGTTTTGTCTCATTTGCTACTAAAAATGAATGAGATACTATTGGGATGGTAGTGTTCTCACCTTGCTGAGCATTTCCAATGGACAAAAAGTTGCCTCACTGAGTTTCACCGAGTACCTGCTTGTTTCCCCTCATTCAATGCATGTATATGTGTGGTCATTTGAGAGTACCCATTCAGTGTGTTTTGCACCCAAATTCCACCCCCAGCAACTAAGCTGGCTCTATTAGTATCAGGGAAAAGGGGTTAGGATGGGTAAGGACCAGCAGTTATGGCACAGTAAAAGCAAGAGCAGGGTGGTACGACAGCTGGCAGCAGTAATGATGGTTTCTGTCTTACTGATTTCAGGAGGTCTTGGACTACTCTGTCAGATACCTGGTCTTCATTCTTTCCTCTCTTGTGAGCAAGGATAGAAGCTGCCTTTTCAAGGATGGCAAGACTGTACTTTTGTGTGTGTGTGATTAGCCTCATTCCATCTTGAGAAATGAGCCCATGGGACATAGGACCTGGTGCAGAGGGGAGCAGACAACTAGTACAGAGAAGATTGTGAGGGTGTCATAAATCAGCAGGACAGGACAGTCCTGTAAACTGTTATACATGCTGGTCATTTTCCTGCACACTACTCCTTTAGAAAACTTCTCAAACAAATTGGAGCCACTGCAGAAAAAAATAGTGGTTTGCTTATTAAGTAGCATCTCTTTCCAAGCTGCAGTTTAAGTCTTCCTCATGGTCTGCATTGCCAGCCTTCTGGTTTCTGGCCTCCTTTTTAGCTGTTGGTAGCAATTTGTAAAATCATAAAAGACCAGAGTTCTACTTACCTGAGATACTTACTCCAACTCCACAATAGAGTAATGCATCTGAGGCCAGCTGAGATGCCTGGCTTCAAACTCATAATTTTTTAATATTAGCAGATCCCTTAAAGTTTTTTTAAGAGAGGCATGGACAAAGGCCTTGATTCTTCTTTGGACTCATCAGAAATGAGTCCCTAAATTTAAAGTAGGTTGAGGGTGAATGGTCTAAGGAAAGAGTTATGACAAGCCAGTCTTATGTAGGGCCCTGGGCCACTAGATCTTCTTTCCTTGGTTTGTAGTAGACCAAGATTATTATATTTCAGGACTACCTTTTCTCCCTTGCTTGTAGAAGCTGAGTGTTGCTTGAGCAGGGATTTGAGGTTTGGGATTCTGGGAACTGTTTAAAGTCAGGTTATTTATATTGTTTTTATACACACACATTCTAATATATATATGCACATATATACATATATATCTAAAAATATGCACATATACGCACACACACACATATGCTCAACATTATTTGTGATAGGGTTTTGATAGATCTGCTTATTTGGTTCGTGGAGTGCCTGGGTTTTCTGACAGCATGGTGTTCCAAGGGTGGAACTGCCATTGAACCTAACAGGGAGAGGGGATCATAGTTTGTAATTTCTGAACTGCAGCACAGTACCTTGCTCCTTCTCACAGCACTAACTAGAGAGTCAAGAAATAATCCTATTAGATGGCCTCAGTAATGCCAGAGGGTAGGAGAACTTGGAAAAAAAAAAAAAGCAGTTGTTCTATACAGCAAAAACTGTAGGGGTAAAACTTTTACAATACATAATTATTATCAAATTCATGTAAAATACTACAAATGTATTTTGTTGAGTTAGATTTATATGTTGACTAGTACAGATGAAACACACCTAAGTCATTTTTTCTCTGAGAACCTATTTTTTTCTATTAGTAATTGCAAAACTCCTTCAGCAAGATCCCACACTCTGAAACAAGAATCAAAAATCACTAAATCTCTGCAAAAGTAATTTAGTTCACCTACAGCTGAAGCTGCTCCTTTCAACTCCATCTCAAACAAAAGAAAAGCAATAAGGTTGCATGCTCATGAAGCAATTGGTTACAGCTGTACAACTTTAGTAGTGGTAAGAGATGCTTCCTTCCAAATATGATGCTTCCTTCTCTGAAAATAAAACTAGATGGGGGGAACTTTGCCAGGCCCAATTTACTCAACTGCAACTAGATTTCTTAAATTTAACTTTTGTTATTTTAGCACGTTTTTTCATTAACACTGCTTTTTTCAGTAAAGTACTTAAAGTTTATATAGCTAAAGATTTCAGATTATCTAAAAGCTTCCAACCAGGATTTGTACTGACCTAAATACATTGTGGATTTTTTTTTTATTTCTTTTTTAAACAAAAACCATTTAACTCAAGCCAATGCAACTTCTTTGTACAAAAAAATCTTTGTATAATCACTGAACAAGAACAGGCATTAGTAAGTACCCAGGCAAGGTGCAATATCCTTTAGAAGTCTTTTCCTTCTGAATTGAATGGAGGCTAGATTACTAGTGTGATCAGAAAGAGAAAAAGGCATTAGAGACATAAAATAAGGAACATATGCAGAAGCCAGAATTCTGCCTATAGAAAATGCTTATAGTACTATCTCAAGCACCTCTGCAAATACCTGCAGTGTTGTTCTGCCCCCATTTAAATCAGTGGGAGTGATGCATGGGTGGTAAACAAAAAAAGAACAAAGATGTCTCTTGAAATAAAATCTCTGAAACCTTCTTTTTCTGGAAGCTGACTTTTTCAAAAAGGCCATGTTAGGAGTGTCCTGATTCGTTGCTAAGCTGAATGCTAAAAACAAAACAAAAAACAAGCAACGCCCCCCCCCCCCCCCCCC
>JANVCC010000019.1:4987043-5043967 GCA_025345505.1 Todiramphus chloris collaris
AAAAAAAAAAAAACCAAAAAAAGGGGGAAAAAAAAAAAAAAAGAGGAAAAATTAAAAAAGAAAATGTAATGAGACCAAAATAGTGTTTTCCCCCATATTACAAACCATCCCCCCATTTCTATTTTTATTCCAGTATGTGAAGTTTTACTCAAGTTTAGTCTGCTGTATTATATCCACCCGAAACTGCTCTGCTTAGCTTATGCAGTTGTAAACATCAACAAAGGCACTTTATTTGGTTTAGAAATGTCTTGGTCTCCATTGGTTAAAGCAGTTGATGTAACACAAACTGAAATAAGGCTATCCTGGACCAGAATAAGACTATCCTCATCACTTTTTTCACAAGGTAATTTATATCTCTTAAGAAAAGATCCCCCTCACAGCCAGGATAATAATTCTTGGAAGTACATGAACCACAAAATTGAAAGCAAGCTCTCTGGACAGACATGATCTGCCATCTGCTGAGGTGAGGAGCCACCCTATCTTAGAAGGAACTGAACTTCAGAAATGGCCTTCTCTTTTCAGGGGAATGCTCTGGCTTGTCACTGCCAGCCCACATTACTGAACATTGGTGGTTTCTTTGGTTTTGTTTGTTATGTGTGATGACTGTATGAACATTCACTCAGTGTGTTCTGGAATAATGCTGTGGTTACTACTAATTTCCCAAACACTTAATGGTTTTTTAAATAAATTGAGCATTTTCAGAGTTTGGCTTCTGCCCTTCTGCCTTCAACAGGGAAAAGCAGCTACTGTGGGTATGATCTGTCACCCAGAATTACATGTGCCTTTAAGTCTGAGACACATAGATACAGACTCCCCCCCCGCCCCAGATACAATCAATTATTTACATGAAAATTAAATATAATTAAATTTAAAGTTACAGTGAAAATAATTTAATAGAAGTAATGAGAGCCTAAAAATGAAAATCTAATCAAAAGACAGTACCGCTTTGGAATGCACAGTATTTTTGCCTTTCCTCCACCTTTCTCTGCTTATATATGTATGCATATGTAGTATATGTACAGCATATAATGTACAGTATTTTTTACTTGTTAGTTCTGAGTTTTAGACTCTCCAGTAAAAGGACATTGACATACTGTAGTGGGTCCAGTGGAGGGACCAAGATGAGCAGGAACTGGTGCACATGATATACAGGGAGAGACTTTCTTCAGCCTGCAGAAGAGAAAGTTAAGAGGGGATCTTACTGCTCTCCCAAGCCACCTAAGAGGTGTACAGTGACAGGAAAAGTGACAACAGATACAAATTGATTTGTGGAAAATGCCGATTAGATATTAGAAAAATCTTTTTCATCATGACTGTGGTCAAATGTTGAAACAGGTGCCCAGGGAGGGTGAGTGATCTCTGTCCTTGGAGAGAGACCAAACTTGGCTGAACAAGGTTCCGAGAAGCCTGCACTTGGGAGGGCATTGAGCTAGGCAGAGATCCCTTCCAATACAGATTCTTCTGTGATTTTGTGGTTTTAAGGTTGTATGACATAGTGCTCTGAGCAAATTCTAAGCCTGAATAATTAGCCAGTCCTACCCACCTCCTCTCTTCCTGAAATTTTTTTTGAAATCTCAAAAACTGATAAGAAGATTGTCATTCTTCTCTGTATGGTAAAGCTGACCCAGGAAAAATTACAAACAGTTTACTACAGAAAGTGTGGGGTTATTACTTTCATGGTAAAGCTGACCCAGGAAAAATTACAAACAGTTTACTACAGAAAGTGTGGGGTTATTACTTTCTGGTGATTATTTTTCAAAGGCCTGTTGTGAGCTGCAGCTGATAAAGTATCTTTTATCAGTCTGTTACTGAGATGGGTGATAGCGTCCTGTAAGTTATTTGCGCAGGGGTTCTTTCATGAAGTACTATTTTCCTTCAGAAAAATCTTTTTTGCTTTCCAATGGAAAAGCTGGCCTATGGAGTTTTGTTTGAGATGTCTGCTGAAATAGTACACTCAGTATACTTCACATTCCTCCCTTAAGTGTTGTTCATGCTTGTGGACGCTGGAAACCGTTGGAGTTTTAGTTGCCATATGACCTAAGAATGTAATTTTGAACATTTTGTAACCATAGATTCTCACCTTTTATATTTTCACTGCAAATAGCAGTTAAAACTCAAATCCTGGCAGGTGTTTTTGAAGAAGTTAAGAGTATTTCTTGTGGCATCTGTATCTTGGAATGAGCTTCTGTAATACGGAAACTGGACTGTAAATGTTTTGAGTAAGGCCCTATTGATCTTCAGTATTTGCCATTAGTTATGCTGGATTTCATAGACCAGTATCTCATACCTCCCTCATTCATTCATCTAAGAATGACCATATGACTGAAGCAAAACCTCTAATTAACTGTAAATAAACTTTATAACTCTTTCAGAACACTTAAGGCCCATGGGAGCTTTCAGCCTCTATGCTAGGATACGTTTTAGATTCTTAGAGTCTTAAGTTTTTTACTTTGGTTCGGTTTTTTTTTTTCCTGAAGCTTAAATGGGGCTCCACTTTTTGCCTGAGTTTTTGCAGATAACTGCTGATCCATACATTTTTCTGTGAATCATTTAATTGCTGTTTTGTGGATTTGAAAATAAACTACGCGTAGCAAACTTAATCTTCACTTTAAAAGAAGATGGTCCATTTTTTTCTGCAAGATAGGTGAAAAAAATAGATTAGAGAAATGTATTGATGTCATCTATGCATGTGAGGCAGCTTAAGCATATTCAGTGTTGGAGGGACAACAGCAGATCATACAGGAACAACCATTATTCAGTGGATTTCTCAAAGGCAGCAAGGGGTACTGCAAACTCAAAACTTGTCAGGGTGAATAAATATATGTGGCCCAGAGCAACAAAAACTTTACTCTTACAGAGGACTGTTACTCTGTGGGCTTAAATCCAGCTTGACAAGTGTTGGTAAAGATATCAAATCCCTGAAAAAGATTGTCCTCTATTTATTTACAGGACAGCTGTTGCACTAAACTTCCTATACTGGCTGCCTTGACAGTGTGCCTGAACCTTCTCTGGGAACAGTTTAATCTCTGCAGAACTTTAGCCTTTCTGCTGAATATGTCAGAGTTCAAAACTGTCTGTTAAGTGTCTGTTTTGGCTTCTCCAGCTATTGTATCTCCTAGGTGGAACAGAAAGCACCAAATGAATAAAGTAGACTTCTTGTCCTGGCTTGACTCAGATTAGTAAATTATACCTCACTTGCAGTACTTAACACTGAGACCCACAAGCAAATGCTATCTTCATTCTATCTGCATTGCTTTCTTAAGATACAGGTTTGTTAAATCAGACTGACTTTGTGTGTTTGCAAAATCCACCTTGTGGATACATAACCAAGACCTTGCAAAGTAATTCTGTTGCCTGTAAATTGTTTGTACAATCAATTGCCCCATGCTTTTCCTAAAATATATGGATTGCATATATGTGATCTGCAATTTCTTATAAAAATAACAAAATTATAAACACATCTAGATTCAGTATTGACTATATAGTATAGTAGTTTTTCAGTATATGCCTCACTGTAACTTCAAAAAAGAAGGTTACTAAAAAATAGAAATCTAAATAGTTTCCATGGAAAAATTGCTAACCAAGGTACACTCAAAGAGTATAATGACAGATGTAAATCTAATTAAGCTCTGACTCTACCTGTGCTGGAACTCCTTTAGAATCATACAACAACATTGCATCATCTTATTTTCCCTTTTATTCACACACAAAGAGTATAAGCTGTCTGACATAAGAGATCATGCCCTTCAATTCCTATTTTTACTTAGTTTCACAACTCAATCTAAGTAATAATTCATGAACTTTTAAAGCAGCATGATGTGTTTCATAGCGTCGTAGTTTTTTTTTTATTCCTGAAGATGTTCTTTCATAAGTTACCTGATAGAAAGAGACCATTTTTAATACTCAGAGTAAAGTTGTTATAAATTATACTTTCAACCCAAGATAAATTAATCTTCTGATAGTCAAACAGTAGTTTGCCATAGCTTTGTATATTAAATGTAAGATTGGATTCCTACAGGCAAAATACTTGCCTTAATTCACAGAGGAATGAGAATTAAAATTTGTGGGTGGTGAGGGAGAAGGTGATATGTCCTATGACCATTACCCTGAGGGCTTTTGTGTGTAAGTTGTATGCAGCTCAAGATGTGTAAGTGGATAAGTGGTTGCACGACAAATTGCATAACAATGATTTTCTCAGCAAGATATTGCATGGATGCCTTCTCTGTATTAAGAAATATCCCTGAGATGGAAGGATTTTCTGTGATCTGTGGGTCAAAGCATACAATCTACCCCCTAGAGCAAGATTTCAAGGATACAATCTGCCCCCTAGAGCAAGATTTCTTCACCTTATGAATGAGAGACTTCAACCGGTCTTGAAGTGAGAGACAATGCCAAATCACAGTGATTCATTCTTATCTCGCCTCTGCTTGGGGAGAAAATCTTCTCTAGTTGTATTAGATAGAAAAAATAAGAAAGCAAGTGATAGGAACACAGGGAACGATAGGAAAGAATACAAAAGCAGCCATATTTCTTTTTTTTGTATCTTTGAAGATACTCTCTATAAATAGCTGCCATACTGCACAAAGCTGAACTAATTCTATCTATACATAGCAGTTTGGAGGAAATGGGTGTCCTGATTGCTTCAAAGGTGAACCGGCTAAAGAGACTGTGTCTTTAGGTCAAGCCCAGCCATCTACAGCCCTTGTAGGCAAACAACATACAGAGAAGCATTAAGATGTTAAGCTTTCAAAATTGTTTGCCTCATTCAGTAAATGTCAATATTAAGGCTTACAAAAAGCTTAAATAATCTTGAAGTATCATGCTTTTTAACTTGTGGTCTGTGAACTACTGATGGGCTATAAGGCTTGCAAAACTATTCACCCATACTCCTGTACATACAGCGAAACAAGCAAAGTGGCCAAAACCAAAGTTTGAGTGTTTAGCTGTTTACTTAGATGAAACAATCTTGGAAGTGCTGCAAAAGATGCTCTCAGGATTTTTTCAAGAAGCTTAGGCAGTCCTGTGACTAAAATATAGAAAAGCACCTTCATGATGATATTTCATATAACGTATTTGTGGCAGAATTAGGGAGAGAAATAGATCTCCTGGAACTGGTCCAATGCCTTAGAAAGAGTAACTTACTCTTTGCCCAATGCAATAAGTGAATTACAGAAAAAATATTATGTGATAGCCTGTTTTCTGCTATATGTAGAGGGTCAGAGTTAATTCTGACATTTTTAGTATTTATTACACAGGCAACTTAACTTAATTAACGTTGTTTTGACTGCAGCAAAATTATGAACAACGAAAGCAGAAATTTGAAACAGAATGTTAGAGTCATGTGTCAACTTGTTTGTCACAGCTTTGCAGGAAAAAAAGAAAGAAAAAGGTACCCAGTTCAGTTAGTAAATTGCATTTACCACCCAAGTGATGTCCCATATCTTGGAATGGATTCAAATCTTAGTTCCTTTCCTGAACTAAATCATGTATGATCAGCTATGAAGTGACCATATGCCAGTCTCTTCCCCAGCTTTCCTTTTTCCTCAGCTTTGGATGGAGGACTGGAAATTATAATAGTTTTTCTGTACTGCTTGAGAGTGAGAGATGTGTGGATCCTTTCTGCTTAGGAAGTGCTCTGTGAGCAAAGTGTGGCAGCTGGAATTCCTGAGGACTCTGCTACCGTGTGGAAAAATTATGTGTCAACAACCTATGAGGAACAACATCCCAAGGAACTCTTTCTTTTGTTATGCTGATGTTTAGACAACCTCAACTTTCTCAGATTCCTTAGTTCCTCCATTATCCTAGAATATATACAATTATTTAACCTACCTTTTTTCATCATTTCCTTCAGCCATGCCACTGTGATAGTCCCTGAAATTTCAGATCCTCTGACATGGATCATATGAATGTGTAAATCAGCAATCCAGGTTTTTCTGTGTTGCTCCGTGCACATATCTCAAATCTTACCTGAGGAGGCTATCTCTAAGGTTATCCATTTAGAAGTGCTAACCTGAAGCTTAACAATAAGAACTTAAGGAGCAGTAGTGTTTTTGTCAGATATCTGATAGCAGCTGAGCTAACAACAAACTCGTTTTACAGAGATCATGAGATAGTTGTGGGCTAGTAAGTGGTTTGATCATTCTTACCTCGGTTAGATTGGAACAAGCAGCTGAGAGACAGTGTCTCAGGTCCCACCACCCATAATGTAAAGCCTTCATTCCATGAATTGCTGTGTTTTTATCTGTGGTGTTAGGAATACATCGCATATACAGCATCTTTTTATAAAGGACTAAGCTGCGTTACATCCTGAAATTTGCTATGTCAAAGTTGACTCTCGATTAAGCCAATATATGCCTAATGAAGTGTTAATTTAAAACACTATAAACCAAGGAAGAATCCAGCCTTCTGCTCTTACAGTGTTTGCAATCACATTTTTTAATCTATATATAACAGATGCCACACATTCATTATGAGGATACTTCCTGCTTTTACACCTGGTGCAAGCCCTTCCAAATAATTTGTCTGCAGATTTTAATATTAACACAGTTGCTGCCATAAACTGTGCCATGCCGTAAGAATATTTGTATAGTTCAGAGCACGTGACCTTCACATTGTCATTTGTGTAGCAATGTGAACTGATATCAAGACATGTGGAGTTTAATCTGAATAAGCAGGTTTTTTTCTTAAGCATTGTTTTATCTTTTGGAATCATATCCTTTCCCTCTGAAGTCAGCAGAAGACTCTTGTGAATTAAACCAGAACTTGGATGCACGCTTTAGCATAAGCATGTGTTTCTTTTTTATTGTATGTCTTTAAGATTAAAAGGGGAGTAAGTATAAGAATAAAAAAGTAGAGTGCATGTTTAAAAAAAAAAAAAAAAAGGAAGCTTTGAAATCAGAAGTTTCACAGATTACTCAAGTACATTTACAAAAAGCCACATAGCAGATAGGGAAGGTGATTGAGGGGGAGTTTGTAATGTTTTAATTTAGAAAACATAGCCATGTTTAATGAAAGATGAACAAGTCTGAGTTTGGTAGAAGTGGCAGTTGGTGGGTATAGGCTTTCCCAGTCAAGGACCCTGGAAATAGCTAAGCAGGCAGCTAACCTGCATCTTTCGGATTGTAAACTGAACCTGCTCTTTATTCTTCATGTCACAGAACCACCCAATTTGGCAGTGCTGCTTTTCAAGAAAGCTTTAGAATTGACAGCTTGCCTTTGGACGAAAGCTGTAGGTTCAGACCATTTCCCTGGTGGGAATGGGCACGATCCCAGCTGCTGTGCCCCAAAGCTGAGTGTCCCCATGAGAATCCAAAATCTGAATGGTCCTTATTGAGAGCTTGGGTGCATTAAAGAAAGCAAAATGATGCTAAAAACTTCCTGCACAATGGTTGACTAGTCATGTAGCAGTAAAGTAAGTACAGGTGAATGCTGCCACATGGAAGTAAGGGAGCACTTCAGCATGGAATTCAAGAAGACCACAGTGTTGTCCATAAATGAAAAAAGCCTCTGTAAGCATATGGTCCCAGCCGTGTAGATCTCATCTCTTTCCTAACTAGTCTCCTTCCAAACAGTTACGTTCCTGTGAGTTTCTGTGTGAATAAAGACTTGGCCTATCATTTCAGCTCTGATTTCATTGCTGGTGAGTATTTAAGCCTCTGTCACAAGACCAAGGATTTAATTGTCACTTTACTTGCCAGTCTCTCCAGAGAGGCTAAAGTGTGTGGGAGCAAAGGTGTATATGTCAGTCATTCCCGTGGATAACTGGAGGACCTCCAAATCTCCATAACCACTCATATAACACTGTTCAGCTACTAAAAATTCCACAGTCTTTAAGTGGAAAAAGTAGAATTACCTTCATGCTCCTAACTTGTCGTCTTCTGCATAAAATACTTGTTTCCCCAGATGAGGGTTCTCTTAAGAGATAGGACACTTTCCCTTTTTTTCCCTTCTGTATTTAATCATTTCATCATCCATTATGTAGTCCATCTGCCCTCTTGTGGTTTCCTTTTTGATCTTTCCACTTTTACTTTGCATTTTTCAGAGACTTCTTAACTATTTTATATTTCCTGCTCTCTAAATGTGGGATGAGCTTACGAGTCAAGTTTCACCTCATGATGTATTTTCCTAGCCTGAGTAATTCTGAAATCCATTTTTAGTGTTAGATGAGGCTGGGAATCAGTTGCAGCCCTGGAAAGACATCCAGTGCCATGAACAATATGGTCAGTTCTCGTAGGAGTTTTCCCTGTTCTGACATTCTGAGGGAAAAATCTTTGCTCCTGTTTCTAGATGTTCTCTGTTTCAAGTGGATTTTTAAGGTGTTTCTCATCTGACTTATCTCTTTTATGGGGTGCCAAATGAGCTTCAAGGGATGCAGTTCCAAGAGAGGTGAAACAGTCTTAAATCCACAGAAAGATGCACAGCAGATGCACATCAGTCCTAACACTGTCTATTGGAAATGGAGCCTTTGACTAAGAAATAGATGTAATGATCTCTTAGCCTGATGAGCACTATATCCTGTGCATTAACATTATTGATATCAATAGGGCTATTTGTTAAAAAATGCTTTTTAAGAGAGGCTTTGCACTCACCTTTGCAAATCAAAATCTGTAGGGCAGTAGGAGAAGGATTTTGTGGTGGTGTGTGATTGTATCACATGATACGGGGATGCTCATTGCATCAGTTGGTGATAAGGGGGGAGAAGTGCCTTCTTCGTTATCCTTTGTTCAACAGCCAGAGTAAATATTAAATCTCAATTCCTGCCGTTATCACAAAAGCTTGTGTTTGAGAAGAAAAGTGCTTCCCAGTATAGTGCTATCTGGTCCTGAACATGGATCACTGAAAGGAAATCAAGGATTTGATTTCTGGCTGTTTGCAGTTTTGATCTTTTAAAATGCTTTTCAGATCTGTCCCCGTAGATGGTGCAGCTGAGGTGTGTGCAGGAGGTGGCTGCCAGGAGACAGTCACAGGATGTTCTGCAGCTCTTCAGAAGAGCTCTCTCACTGATTCTTTTCCAAATACTGCACTTTATGAGCTTTTTTTTTTTTTTTTTTGCTAGACCTGTCTGAGGCATGTGCTAGAATCTGCTGAATGACATACTGAGACTTAACTCATTTGACATTTATTTTCTTCATGTTTTGGTTTCCAGGAGTCTTTTATTGTGATTTACTTCTGAACCCCCTGTTCCACAAAAAGCATGCACAATGCCCTGAGCCCCTCCCCTTCTTTATGGCTCCTCTGAGACTCACAAAGTGACCCTGTATCTCACTTAATGAGGCTTGCAAAGTGTGTGTGGTAGTAGGAAGTTCGGGGCTGAAAATGCCAAGTGTTTGTCAGAGCTTCCCAGGACAGAGCGTGGAAAGTGAGAGAAATAAAAATGGACCACTGCTACATTTTTGTATTCCTTAGCTTGGAAAGAATAACTAAATATCATTGCTAAAAGTACCCCATAGGCATTTCTAAGCATATATGAGCTCTGAAAATTGAGGAAGCTGGAAACTGCTTCCAGGAAGCCTCAGGGTATATCTATAGAGTTGCAGACAGACAGAGGGTGCCCATCCCACACTCCAGTTTACTGGCTGCAAACCAGCTGTGAGCAAGGGACAGGTACAGCTATTTTAGCACAGTCCTGGGGCTCCAGTGAACATGCCGTCTGCCCCTGGGACAACAGGCTCTCATGTGAAGAAAGAATTGTTTCCTTTCATAAGTTCCTCCTTCTGAGTTGCTACTCTCACAGCCACTGAAAATTCAATTCTCACCATTTGTTATAGTATCAAATCCAAAGCCCTTTTTTCCTTCTCAGAATGTATAGTAAATGCAGTAAAAATATAATTCAGACATTTAAGACTGTGTCAGATAGCAAAACTGCAAGAGCTCTTCACTACTGATTGCTTGCACACTGAAAACCACTTTGGCTTCACTAAACACATCTCAAAGGGTATGTCTGATAACAGAATAATAGGATCTCCATTCGACTAGGAAGTTTACTTACTGCAGGATTTCTCACTCACCAGTCTATTTGAGTGTTGAATTGTGATTTAACACTGAAGAATTTCTGAAACCAGAGAAATAAAAAAGAAATAATGGTATTGTATTTGCATTTATCCCTTGCTTTATTAATAAAGTCAAATTCTTGGCAAACCAAACAAAAAATAATTCCCAAAAAGATGGTGCCTGGCCTTACAAGGGTTGGCATGAGCACTAGCAGACATACACCTCCATGCATCAAATTTAGTTTAACTTTAGTAAATCATAGGTGTCTGCTACCTGTGATTGTTTATTGTCAGGGTGAGGACTTTTATATCGAGACCCAGAAGGAGAGAACATAGTTATTACTCTTGCCCTTCTTCCACTAAGCAAAAATAAACTTATGGCATCAGAGAGATACGCCCTTCTAACTGGCACTCCTCTGGTGTGAGCTATAAAGTGCAGCCGATTCTATCTACAGACAGATGCTTGAATTGTGTAGGTGTAGGGGAAAAAAGTGTACTATCTGTGGAACAAGAAAACAAAAACAAGACAAAATCCTATCTTGCAGACTCTCAGAAGTTGTTATCTTAAAGGTTAGTTGCTTCCCTCAGAAGTTAGGGGTAGAGGGAGACAAAAGAAAGTTATTTCATTGTTTCAATCTGTTCTGAAAGCCTGTGTAACTTCACTTTTGAAGGAAGTAGAAGATTTTCCTCTTCATTTTAGGACAAAACTACAGTTTTATGTCCCAGATCTTGCCTTCAAACTATGGTATCAGTTGATATTCTGAACTTGTTCTAATAATGAAATTTTACACTCAACCAAAATATTAGAAGCCTGCAGAGGTTTCAGCATTAATCAGAATAAATTTGGTCAGCAAAAGGTCCTTAATGCTACCCAAAAGTTACTGTAATACGTAGAAATTCTGGGCTAAATTCTGTGATGAAGTAACCATGAAAATCTATCCTGATTTTTTTTAAATTATATTTTTTTTAAAACACAACAATCTTCATGTGGCTTCTGTGAAATGTAACACTTTTTTTTTACGCAAAAGTGAATTGTAGTAAAATGTAATTTGTACTATGACAGGCTGCTGGCTAAGCCGGTGGTTATGTAGATTGTATAACATTTAAATTAAGTTTCTAAAAGGTTAGTTTTCCTAAGTCATTGCACAGAAGTAAATGGGTCATGTTTATTTAATGCAAACTAGTGTCATTACATACTGTTAGGTTTTAGAAATACCGATAGAGCAGAATCATAAGGTTATTACAGGATTAACGTGATCTGGTAATAGCAGAAGCCTTGTCCTAGGAAAGCATATGTATGGAAACAAGACGTCCTGTTTCTGAAGTCAGGCTAGACCAGTATACCTGGAGTTTAGCTGACCCTGAAGTAAGAAAACCACAAAGAGCTGAACGAACACCAGTGATGATAATTCTTTGGTACCCTAAAAAGCAGCAGAGTGTGATACTGTTGGGACCCATCTCATTCATGTTATGCATATCAGAGTGAAGTTAAAGTGATTTTAGAACAGTGAAATTAAAACCAGATAACTGTAGGTCAGTTTTCACCATCTTGCACTATTAAGAGTATTAAAGGCTCTGTGATCTAACAGCCTAAATTGGTATCACTGACTTTGGCAGGACTGTAATAATTTACATCAGAAGGCCTTTAAATTTAATTGGTATCTAATTTATCTCAAATACTGTTCTCTAAATGTGCTCATGTGAAATTGTAAGCTAATAAAATGTTGAAAACTGTTGTTTTTAGGAGGAACTAAACTCCTTCTAATAGTGTAAACATAACTCTGATAACTAAGAGGAACCAAGCTGTATACCTAGTGTAACAACCTCTTGAGCCTTCTGCTTGTGGTTTGAGTTCACCTTGCTCTGAGGCTGATGCAAATGTTAATACATATGTTGGTCTGTAATAAAACCCAAAAAGGTTCCCATATATCAGCCTTTTCTCATCCATTTCTTTGAGGCACTTCTTAACTCCCAGCATTTCTCAGTTCATTCTTTCATCCCATCTCCTTGTAACCTTTCAGTTCTCCTAAATGACTCATTCCTTTCTTAGTCCGAAGTTAATGGACAAAGCAGGAGCTTCTAGACCCATACTGGATGGGCCAATCAAGTTATTAGGATTTTTTCATCTCTTCTCTGTGATACCTATTCAGATGATCTTGGAACAATTCCAAAAGATTGGCAATGGAACAGTTAAATTATGCTTAGTCTGTTTTCAAGAAGTTTTAGAACAAGTGGTGTATTGAAGCCAATTATTTGCATCAAGACAACTTTTAAATCTCACTATATGAAGATGCACAGATATGTAACAGCATAGTTAGTGGAATTGCATTTCTGCAATGGCTTTTTCACTACCACAATAGTGTTTTGGTTTCCCCCTTCTGCTCAGAGGTTTAAAAGGTTGGCATTTGGGGTTCTTGTTAAGTGCCTTAATATGGTAGGTAAAACCATTAAAATGGTATTAATCAAACTTTCTTGTCCAATAGAGAAATAACATCCTCAGTGCTAAGGAAGGGATGGCTGTTGGAGTGTTGTTTGTTCTTTTCAAGTGGTCAGAACATTGAAGAGAAATATGAAAAACATCCCCTTACACTCTAACCTCACAGGTTAGGCTGGGTGCAGCCCCTTTGGCAGTAACACTTGTGGTCCTAGGGACTTAAACCAGCAAAGCAGGTCCTGTCTCTATAACCTTCTCCAAATGCATGGCCAGCACTGTTGAAAGATCTGCATCTTACCTGCACAAGCAACATAACCTCAACCGTGTTCCTTTTGCTTTCCAGCCATGTTTGAGGTCACCTAAGTTACAGGCTGATACAGCATTTGCTACATCAGGTTAACTTGACTAAGTTGCTAAGACCCTTAGAAAAGTCTAAAATCACCAAACAGGCAAGAGCAAACAAGAGAACAGCAGAGAACACGAGTCTTGTAAAGTCTAGAGCATAGAGGTGCCCTTGGAAAAGTTATCCTAAAGGGGAGCATGGCTGCTAGCAGATTCAGCAGAGAAATCAAACACAGAGTGGGCCTCATAAAAACACTGTTCTTTCATCACAGTTTGAGGTCATGTGATGGCTACAGTAGACTAAAAAGGAAAGGAGAATTTTCTCTGTGGCATCCCAAGAAGAACCACTGGAAAGCCTTCCCTTCAGTGAGAGGAGGAGCACACATCTGTCTCATACAAGGAATGAGAATAGCGTTTCTTTTTCTATAAACAATTTTAGTTCTTTTAGTAAAGCATGGTCATATTGGCAGTGCAACAAAACAAGGTGTGTATCAGCCTTTCCCATTGGAGATGGTGGCACACTATCAAATACAGAAGGAGTGCATATTTATAAAAGTCAGGACATTTTTGATGCAGCTAGTCCAGTGGTTACTATGCTATGTCTTTATCTATTAAAAACCGTGGTATTTGCATTGATAAACATTGAAAATACAATACTCAATAGTGATCAACTTTCGTGCCCCATAGTATTCAAGAGAGGACAGAAGCTCCTTCAGAGGGCTGGCAGCAGTAATGCTTTTTATTTATACTGCTTCTTTGTGTGAATGTAGCATCTGGAGAAAGTCTTTGACTGGTGTTCTTGAGACTACAGAGACCAGAAGAGAAAAGCATCGTCATATAAGGGGGGTTGAAAGAGCCCAATCTAACGTAACAGTTCACAGTACCTATGACAATCTTTCAGCCATTAGCTTCCTGCCCTTGTCTTCTCCCAGGAGTCCTGTGATCTCTGAGAAGCCTAATCACTTCAGACAGGTTGGGCTGGGAGTAGAAATGCTTGTGTAGGCACACCTCAGTTTCCTTAAGGAACATGTCATGCTGTTTAACTAATTCACCACACTGATTTCCAAAACCTGCTCACATATGCTTCAGTGTGGTCAAACAGTAAACATCCCAGTACAGTGTTGCACACCTCATTCATTGACTCTTACAGGACAGCTCTTCTATCACAAGAGGTCTGGCTGGATTTCCAACATCACTCAAGAATGCTGCATCAACACACAGCATTGTTTCCTTATAGAAACAGTCAAATTTTGACAAATCTGCGGAGCAGTGTGGAGGCTGCAGAGGATCATGTTTGAAAGAAGATACTGCTTCAGTTTGAGTCATTCAAATAGGAGGAGTGAGGGCACTGTACTACCTCTCAGGTGGAGCATCATAAGCTTCAAATCACTGCATCTGTGTGTCTAAACATAGGTAGTTCCCAATTGCTCTTTTCCTTCAGTTGTACCCAGAAACATTAAAGTACAGGCTGATGTTCCAGGCATGAGAGTATCATTGGCCACTATTTAGAAACCATTGAAGGAAATTCTACCTGGAGAATCTTTGGTTTTATTGGATTTATTTTCTGTCCTCCTACATCAGAGGCAGTTGAACATCTACTGTCCTCTTTCACATTACAAGACTTTACAAGTAGTTAAAAAGGTGTGCATGGCTTCTAGCTGAATGCAAGTGTGATCTAAGATGCCCAGCAGCATATTTACTTGAAGTTGGTGTTTCAAGTAAATATAAAATCACTTTGCCGTAACAATGTATTTCTAGAAGATTCTAGTGCTTTTTAACAGCTTTGCAAAATCAATACAGAGGTCTTGATTGCATGTGTTTACTACCACTCTTTTGAGTCAGACTGTGCAATATGCCTTCAAAACTAAGCATGTAAATCTTCAGTGGCCTGGTCACTATTTATCATACCTCCCACTAGAATTGACACTGCTTCAATGAAGTCACCCCATGGACTAGTCTTGAATATCAAATATAGCTATGATTTTAAATTACCTGCATGCCACATTAATTAGTTTCACTCCAACTAGACTTGACCTTTCCTCTGTAAAAATGTCTGAAAGAAGATTTCTGCAACAGTTGACAGGATCCTCTAGAATACATGCCATTGCTATAATTCATGGGCCTGTGGAAAGATGGAGAGAGGACACAGTGCAGCCCCCTGTGCCTCCAGGTCCACTGGCTGCATGCCCTGCTGTCCGTGTGCTGTTCCATCCAGAAACATGGACAGGATTTTTCCTGGCTGTCACAGGTGTGTACTAAACTGAATATGCCCCAGTGTCCTTGAAAGGACAAGAAAATGTTTGGCCTTGGTGAATTTTGCCATTCCTGGTGAACAGGAGAGCCTGCATGAGGTGTATGGTTAAGCCTGCAGAAGCCACTTGCTCTCTGTGGTGGAATCACATCCCACTGCTTGGCATTGTGATAAGAAATGAGAGCAAAGAGGTGGAAGGTGCAAGGCATGCATGTAGAATAATATTCATGAGACATCATTTACTGAGCAGCTCACTTGTACAGCAGATCAGAAGTGGCTCTGGAGAGAAGTTCAGCTGTGGGGGGCCTAATGCCCATCTTTTGCAAAGGTGGATGAAGATGTCTCCACCAGAGTCCTCTGGGCAAGAGGAGAAGGAATGAGATGTCTCTTGCCTCTGGGAGAATATTTTTTAAATATAATCAAAGATATCCATCTTGCACTCTTTGAACCACATGTTGAGTAGATGATCCATTACCTCTTTATTTAATATAGGATTTTGACAGAAGTGTGACTGAAAAAGTAAGACTTTATTAGTGGCTTACCTCAGTGAGATGAATATTAGAAAGAAATTAACTGAAGTTAAAAAACTGTGGATATCTTTAAAGAGCTCATCTTACATATTTTAAGAAAATCTAATGATTTAAGAAATCTTCCAAGTAAGATTTTTAAAAATGAATATTTTACTTTAGGAAAAGTAAAGAAAGAAAAACAGTCTGAATTTACTAAAATCCAAAGATAGAAAGGCTTCAAAAAAGTATTTTCATTCTTTATCAAAATTTAATCTATCTTTTAGTCCTTTGATCACCCGTGTGAAGTGCTTCTGAATGTAAAATGGAAAATTCCCTCCCTTCACATAGGTGTACAGAATTGTAATGTGTCATCCAACTACATTCACATCGCACAAGCTGTCAAAATACTGATGGGAGATAGTAACCCCCTGTCCCCTGCTGGGAAAAAAAAGAAGTTGCAACATAATGACTGTGCTATAAATAGTTAAAGCTGATGGTATTTCTGCAAGATGGCTCTTGCTGTCTGTCAGTGAGCCACCTTAAAACAACTTTTCAGACAATGTGTGTTTTATGCTCCAGAGCTGTCAGGGAGGGGGCCAGAGGCCTCTGAGTCCCGCAGAAGAGGATTGCCACTGGGTGGCACACCTTGTGGTGCGCTGGGGAATGCCTTTGTTGCCATCACTGCAGAGACGGAATTTATGATCCGATGTAAGTTCAGCAACTGTTCTGGAGAATGTTGGCTATATTGGTGTCAGAAATTTGCTGCTGTTTGCTCAGGTGTGCCATGAAGCTAAAGGTTTAATCAACAAGCTGCCATGAGATTTCATTTCTTCTAAAGGAAGCTTATTTTTAAAAGGTGTGCCTTTTTACAGAGTGTATTAACTTAAAAAAATATATCTAGAAATAACACCAAACTATAAATAGTGTAAGTGCCCAAGCCCAGAATGATCACTGACAACCTAAGTTAATTTGTGTTGTACTTCCCCTCTTTGCATTTCAGTGCCATATAAATCCAGAGCTGGGTCTAACATGGGACAAGGCACCCAGACTATACAGGCATTCATTTGTGTGTTACATGGCTTT
This sequence comes from Todiramphus chloris collaris, assembly GCA_025345505.1. Classification (NCBI taxonomy): domain Eukaryota; kingdom Metazoa; phylum Chordata; class Aves; order Coraciiformes; family Alcedinidae; genus Todiramphus; species Todiramphus chloris. Next base: position 5,003,652 of record JANVCC010000019.1, read on the forward strand.
CTTGGCAGTGAAGCTGTTTCTGTCTTGAGTGTTGAGAAAAGGAAAAGTTTCTCCTGCTGTTGAGCTCATGTGCTTCCTACAGCCCATGCACCACAGTTAGATATATTAATACAGTTTGAATTTTACAGGTACAGGAATGAACTTTTACACGTAAAAGGACCCTAGAAAGTAAAGGTAGACTTGTGAGACACTGGATCGGGACTCAAATATTCTTGTTCAGATCTCAGTTTTATTGCAGTCTTTTATTTCCTGCACTGGGAACGTCACTGAGAATAAGTATACTTCTATCTGGAGGTGTAATTGCAGCTTGGATTTACTTATGTGGGCTAACTTTAAACTAGTTCAATCAGTCATAACTGTTGAGAATGGCAGCATGAACTTCAATGCACTGCCATAACCCTTTTGGGTCTGTGAATAGACATTCAGTAGGTGATATTTGTGATTTAAGTGTTGTGCACCAAAATATGTAAGTATTGTGAACCAAAACAACTCAGGCAAGCTACTTTCAAGTTTTGATCTGGTGTAGGATCTAATCTGAATAATATTTTATGACTATAGTGGATTCCATCAGTTAGTGCTGTAGTTCCCCACTGTGTTAGGGAAACATATATATTATTCGTGCACAAGGTTTTGTCTGTCTTGTCTACTTAAATGGTGACCTCTCTGGGACAGGAAATTTCTTTTATTTTGTGTTTATACAGCAAATAAGGCTTGGATTTTCATTGTGATTTGGAATGGTTATTGAAGTTACGGAGCCACCTCTTGCCTACATCTGATAGTATGTTGTTTCATGGGCCTGTTGCATGAAGCTTTCAATGGGACATACTGCTGAACTCCCTTTGGCGTGGAGGGGATCCAGATAAAGGGAAACCATCCTCAGGTTTCTCAGGTTACTTGTGTATTCTTTCTTGTTCTCTTCTCTTTTGTATAGCTATGAAGCAGTGCTTTGGACTGTAGGAAAAAGCAGTCAGATATCCATTTAATGTGGCAAAGAATGTTGTTCTGTTTATATCTGGTGTTCCAGGAAATATTAATAGTTTTCATCTCCTTGAAACCACTCTCAGGGGATAATGACCACTGTCTTCTCTTCTCAATCTCTCTTAACATAGCCCTTGTTTTATCATAGTTATTAAGTGATATCTACATCTAACAAGACAGTACCTACACAGTTAACTGTCTGCTTTCTATTTTAATTAAAAAGGTTTATAGTCAGAACTAAAAGTGCCTGCTGTTTGAATAGGTCCTAGTTATTTACCGGTTCAGATATTCTTTTTACATATTAGTGTTGTTAACTCTGGTAGAAAAGAAAAATAAAGCAAAAAGTTTCCATTTCCACTATTTATGAGAAGAGAGATTCAGAAGTATTAGTGTCATAAATCACCTGAGACAAGTGAAATGTGTTATTCAGTACATTATAATGTTGTAACTTTGCCATTGGAAACAGTTGCCTAGCTAGGAACAGAACTCTGGGTGGGCCACAGGTTATGGTAGATGGGCAATGACAAAAGGCCTGACTTTACAGCAGATCATTTGTATTACAAATGATTTAGAGCAGACTCAGAGTTGGACAGGCTTGGGTCAAATTGAATGAGCTGGTGTCCACCCATGGCTGCACCTTTTGTTGGAAGGACTGGTGAACACAGAGTTTAATAAAATGTTTCAGAGGAAGCGACTATCCAAAGCAGTGGAAAATTTGCCAGGTACGACATATTTCAGATTCATGAAAAAGCTCAAGCCCATGCATAGATTTAGGATGTGTGCAAGGATGTGGATGTCTGAAGTCAGCACAGCTGTTGGTATCTGTGTCAGCCTACACTTGCTCTCTGTAGTTGCTCCATGCATGTAATATGCTGGACATTCATTTTGCACAGAGATGATGCTGGTACTTACAGGGATTTCCTTTTCCCAAGGATTTCTAAGGGATCTGTGAACCAATGCTTGGACTGCAGAGTAGCACAAGCCAGTGTTTTGCAGGAAAGTCAAAAGAGCATATGCTTTATTTCTGGGAATTTTAGAAGTGTATGATAAAGCTCAGGACATCTCTGGAATTATATGAATTTTCTTTGTTTGCTTTGTACTATTACTTTCAACTATTATTAGTTCTGCACTGACAGTTTTAGTAACACCATCCTTGTATTAATGCTTAGGCATAATATTTTTAATGAAATTCTAGTGTGGGAAGCCTTACTCCATAGCTGGTTCTCTGAGCTGCATCTACTGTTGTTTGTTTGCTGTTGAAGGGAGTCCAGGAATGAAAAAATTACACTATAATATGTTAATGCTTCTGGAAAGGGGCAAGAAGATTGCTCACCAGCAATGTGTTGCAGATTTCTTCAGATGATGAAGTCTAAGCTTGCTGTGCTCTCTCTGCTTTCTCAACTACTTAATATGATGCCCTTATTACTTTTAGCAGCTTATTAAGTTTGTGATGCTGTTTCAAAATAGGCAGAATTAATGCATTTTAGGAACATCCATAAATTTGAATCCCCCTGCCCCGTACTTAAAACATCTAAATCAAACGTTTTGTTACACAGCGCTATAGAATTGTTACTGAATTATGACTTTGGGCTAAGTCCTTGACTTTCCTCAAAATACTGAAACAAATGATTCGCAAAATCTGTTTTGGGGCATTGTCCTCTGTGTAAAGCAAAGTAGCAAATTCTTTTTTTATTTGATTTGTGCATGCATTTGCAAGTCTGAAGCCAGCAGTAATTTTTTTCTGTCTTCCCTTTTCTCCTTTGTTTATTCCTGAAGCTCAGCATAGAATACTGAATAAAAAAAAATCTTAAAGTAGAAGAAAATATTTTGGAGTTTGCCACCGTCCAGGTTTGCCAAAACATGAAAAATTTCAGAGAAATTCAAAAGAAAATATTATCCCAGAAGAATTATTACTTAAGTTATTTATTTATTAAACGTGTCTGTTCCATGTCAGTCTTAAACACTGTAGTGCTATGAAGTTGCTATTATGACAGGCACTGTTACCTTAGATGGCGCTTATCTGAGAAACAGAACTTGTAGGAATGTCATGGTCTCCTCCACTGATTGTGAACCAAATTAACCTGAGACAACTGAGCATTCATGCCGCCAGGTCCTGTGTCTCAGGAAGCAGGAACCTTCTGCTGAAAGGCAGTAATTAGCAGGTAAATGGAGTAACTTCACACATTGTTCCAAGTCATGTCACAGATCTCCCAGTCTGCTTTGCATTTTCTGACCACAGCTTGCTGGGGAAAATGGTGTTGCCAACATGTAAACTAAGAAATAGTCTGACTGTTATGTTATAGAACCTTTCTAAAAAAAGAAAGTGGTCTCTTTTTTGTTTTAGTTATTATTTTTAAATAAGACTTCTAGTAATGATGCAGCCCTTAGTATTATCTTCTTGTATGTCGTGACACACGCTAGTGAGTGCATTGAACAAACTAAACCAAACTCAAGCAAAAACTTAAAAAATAAATACTCTTGTCCAAGAAAGTAATGCTTTAATTTGTACATTACTACTGGGTGCTTATTGCAGTTTATTGAAACAAGTTCACACAGAAATCGTTGACACTTGCAAGGCAAGCAAATGCCATTGCCCTATAAAAATCGTGTGTCATTACTTTACCTGTGCAGATTACCCTGAAAGGCGAGAAATAGGATTGAATGCTTGTTAGTAACATCTACCCTTTTGTGGACATACCTTGTTATTTATTCTTCAGTTTCTCAAATGTTTGGCTAACGTAACCTGTTACCACACCCCAGCTGCGTTTGAGTGGTTTTCCTCCTATGCACAAGTCAACAGCAACAGCAGATGCAGGGTAATATGCCTACTGAGAACTAAGCTAAGTTACATTATGCTACACTGGCTGTGGACTAGGAGTGAGACTTTTTTGTTTGTTTCACGTTTATTTAGGAAGATAAATGCTGCATTTTAAGTATGCATAGCTACGTAACATAACTATATCAACATTAATCTGTCTTCAAAGTATATATTTTATAGTTCACATACAGAAAGGTGGCATCAGTGTTGACTGCTAATTCTGGAATCTTTTTTTTCTGTGACTAATTGTGCAAGCTTAATGTTCAGGGTTTTTTAAATTATAAAAATAGGCTTCTAACACCTGAACATCACTGGCCAGCCATCTGCTGGAAAGACAATACAGCAAAAATCCAAACCTCCCTTTGTGTTTCTTGCCTTAACTCCTCCTGGGCCTTTTGCAGAAAGTGATCCTGTGACAGCCTTTGAAAGGTGCCCGTGTCCCACACAGAGACAATATTGCTTCTCTGCATAGCTGGTCTGCTAAGGCATCTAGTTAATCAGCTCACAAAAAGTGCTCTGTACTTTGGCTGTGGAGCTTAGCCAAAGTCTGCATCCTTTTTAGTCGTTAACTACATCATCTTTTGATATATGTCTGAAGTATTTACAGTTTTTGCATGACCAAATGTTTTCAGGCTTAACAAAACCCACACTCCTCTGTAGTGTCTATGAATTGTCCAGGTCTAACATTTCAAAGGTTTGCAAGATCCTCTCCTTATGTCTGAGAGTATATAAATAGCATTCAGTTTAATTAACATCAGCAAAGGCATGTTGCAAATAGATTTGCTCTCTTACTGGCTTTCTCCATTTCTTAGTTTCAAGATGTTATGCTTTCCAAAATAAATGTATCCATTTTTTTTTTTCAGGAGGAGAGGAGAAACTTCTTCCTGTTTCTCACTAGAGAAGAATTGTTTCGGTTCAGATGGTCAATTTATTGTTGAGAAAGTAGTGAGGAAGTGAAGTTATTGCTGTGATAGACTAAGGATACAAGGCAGGCAAGATTGTGTGAAGGGGTAAATTAGCAGCCATTATAATTACCACGTTTCCCTGCAATCTTACCTTTTTCTTTCCTTTTGTGGCACCACTTCGTAGAGAAAGGGGAGGGGGAATAAAATCGCAGTTCTTGAACCTATTGATGTACCTGAAGAACATGCACTGCAACAGTAAGGGCATAGCTCAAGACAGAGGGCTGGGCAATCTTGTGTCTGGCTACAGTTAATGCCAGGCCAAATCTCACTGTAATTAAAACCATTTTGGAAGCTGTTTTCAATTATGGCAGCTGCCACCGACCACATTCCTCTCCCTACCCGCACCCCGTCCTGGTCATGGAGGAGCGGGATTTTCACTGGAGCAGCTCCAGTGACACCCACAAAACACTTCTGCTGCAGCCATCTTCACACAGCATGGGAGGAAGCTTTCTCCGGTGGGTGAAGAATGCAGCCTGTGATTGTAATCGGGACTTGCAACTGAAAGGTTACTCAGGAGGCAAGTGCTCTGGTTTCCCAAAAGCAGGCTTAAAAAGCTGTAGGGTATATTTTCAAAGCACTGTGCAGGATTTCAGCCATGTAACTCATTAATGTCAACGGGAATCATGTTGTTAAAATGTTGTGCAGTGCTTTGAAAATGTATCCCTGCATGTCAATTTTCATTTCTAGGCAAAATCATCAAAACCAGATCTGGTGGGCCATTTTTTTTCTTAAAAGAATTTGGTTTTCAGTATTATATGCTAATAAATCAATGGTTTAGCAGGCTTGATCAACTCTCATTCCTTTCTCCTCCATCTCCACTTTCCATTTTATCATTGACTTTGATTTTATGCAGAGTTATAGTAACATACAGTTTTTGCAGATGTTGCCTAGGGGAAGACAACTGCAAAATCTCAGGGACTGGATTGCAAATTGTGTGAAAAGCAGCAACTGTGATATGGAGGGATAATAATATTTGTTGCATCATTTCAGTTATAAAGGAGAATCAGTAAGGGAAAAAAATATTTAGATTGTTTAATTACTGTTTTCATTAGCAAATTGCAACAAATGAACCCTTACTTATTAAACATAAATTAGTTTGAAGGATTTGCAATTACCTTTTCAGGGTTACTCTGGGATCTGCTAATAACAAAATATCAGATGACAGGAGTATGTGCTTAGAAAAATACCCAAACTAATACGATGAGATTTCTGGTTTCCCAGGAAGGATTATACTTCCTTTGATTCCATTGAATACATAGAGTATTACCCTGAAATACTTGTAAGCTCTGAACTATAACAGAGGGCTGAATTGTATGTTCCTATTAGCTGCATTTTGTATTTGGTCAGAAAATGCTGCTGTGCTTTTGGTCCTTCCTCCAGAAGTCAGAGACATCTCCAAAGTATAGCTTATTACTCGTGCAGCAAAAACATTCATCATTTCTATAAGTTCCAAAGCTTTTCACCTTTAGAGCAGCAGTTCATGTCAGTCCTGGGAACCATATCTTAGTTTGACTGAATCTCTGGAATGAAATGATTTCTGTCTATATGGATAGTGTAGCATATGCCTCTGTAATTCCATTCCTCGTCCGACAGCTCTTCCATTCAGTAATTGCTCTTTAACAAGTCTCAGCAAAGACAGAAGACTAGAGTTACACCATCTTTTTCTCTTGAAAGTCACTGTTGTGGATTAGTTTTGGGTTAGTGTTGTTAAGAAAGCTTGTGTGCTGCTGTTTTGTGAGTGTATGTGGCAACTTGTAGTCAGAGGATGAACGTCTCTTAGATAATCTGAGTTGAAAAAAAAACAGATTTGTCAGCAGAGAAGAGTAAGAGAATAAGAAATTGCCAGAAATCTCCAGCTAACTAGACAAGGGTAGATGCAAGTACTCCTAGAGAGGATAAACAAAGTACACCCATCCACTTACCTGCTTATTTTTATCTTCATTCATCATTCCCAGAAATAAATCATATTTTTGTCAGGTCTGTTCTGTCCCTTACCTTTCTGACAAAATTGGGTGTTATGTCCAAACTTAAAAGAGTGGGATCATTTTATTTAATGATAATTTTGTATAACAATGTCCTCTATGTTCCAAAAGCACACTATTTATATAGCTTATAACATGCTACCTCTTACGACTTCACAGAAGATGGCATAGTGCCACTGAAAAGTGGATATCTGGATTATAACACCAAATGTAAGGATGCCGTAAGGGTTACTTTCAGAGAGACAAGTTCCAGCACATTTTCTAGTAGTCACTTTTCCAACTTTACTATTTACAACACTTTTTTTTTCTGCTGACATGCAGAAGCTTTTTAATGTGCTTCCACTGGGAAAGTCTACTTTCTGGACTACCTTGCAGTGTCAAATTGGTTTTGGGGAAGACAGTCATTGGGAAGTGAGTCTGAGAATATAAAGTGTTCAGTGAAAAATTTGGATCCCTGTTCTATACCCGTCAGTAGACATTCAAAGCATAATGCTTAGGAAAAACCTGAGATAGAAATCTAGTTTGTTTTATTGTTTTGTCTGTTGTAAAGTGTGGCCAGCAGCAGTTATTTCAATGCAGACACTGAAAATGAGAAAGTGAGAGTAGATACCTGGAGATTCAGCATGAACAGCGCTATGAAAACTTGGAACTCAGCTCAAGCTCGGCAAAGGACTCCTATGCCCTTTTCCCATCGTTGTCTTGTTATAGGTAGTGTAATGTTTTCTCTCTTTATAGCTCAAAGCATGGTTGTGTTTCTAAGCTCTTTATGCAGGTGGAAAAACTGGTACACAAAGTGGCTGCCCTGAAATGCCACCTTTCCCTGGTGCCATCGTTATCGTCATGGTTCTTGCCCTTCCTCTACTGCAAGGTGTCTGTTTTGTTCTGTGCAGAGCATCAAAAGCTCCTACAGAGATATTTTAAAAGTCTTTTGTGTTGGGATACCAAGGTGATGTAATGTAAAATGTAATATAAAACTTCTGTGAGTGAAAGAGTGATAAGTTTCTGAAAGTTAGGGTTTGGGGTTTTTTTAGGGTACCAACAAAAGAAATTGTGATAGGTTTCTATACACAAGGGTGGTAAAGTCATTTTCCTAGACTAAGTTGCTCTACTCTGAATCTCATTGCAATCATTACCATTATGATTAAGTAATCTTACTAAAATACTTTCCACAATGAGAATGGGGGAATTTTATTTTATGATGGTAATGCTGGTTACTTTCAACTATATGCTTTTGGTGAGAATGTGAAAGGGAAGATCTAGAAATGATAACGAGATGTATATTTTGTGACTGCAGAAGTAACTTAAAAACATGGACCCTGTTATCCAGTAGATTTTTGATTCTTTTCACCAGGTGAAGATGTTGCTTCAACACCCCACTTTCCAAGGATGTGTCAGTTTAGCTTCTGACACTGAATGTAAGGCAAAATACATGAATCCATAATGAAAATGTGGGCAAGCTATATTCTGTCTAATTAAGCACAGTTCATAAAGTCAACAAAATACATAGTTTCATTAGTCTTTCCAGGGTTTAATGGCTGCTGTTTCTCATATACTCTGACATAACACAGAAATACTTAACTTCTATTGTATTTATTATTTATGTAACTTCAGATTATATTTTGTCTCTACTTTTCTATTGATTGGAAGAAGCAAAACATCTTTTGTGTTTATCCTCTTGAGTTTAAAGGCTTCTTTCCTACTAATTTCTGAAAGCATGCTGACAACTCATTCTCTGATGATTATACTGCTTTCCCTTGGACCTGGGTATGTTTCCACCAAATTACTCCAAATAATACATAACTGGGCTGATACAGAAATTGAATAGAAGAGTTGAGGACCACCACAGCTCCGTAACCCTTGTACATACTATACCCTACCTGTACAAGTCATTAACTGCCCTAGGCTCCTCCTTTTGGAGTGTAGTTGGAGAGTTGACATGGGGTCAGGATCATCTGGTTGACTGAAGATCTGTGCACTCAATGCATTACACGGATTGCTCTGAAGGTTTCAGGATTATCTTTGAAAAACTGAATCACAGCAGTTTGAACTGGAGATGCCGCTAGGCAGTTTGATCAAAAGCATGACTGAACCAGGCATGAGAGCAGCAGGTGGAAACACTGACATGAAACTTTTCAGTGATAATCCATGAATTCTGTATTCTAACCTATTATGGAAAGAATTATAATAGGTGCTGAGTTAAGTCAACTTGTTTCTAGAGAAAATAATCAAAAGGGAAAAATAGCTCAAGCTCCGTCACCCCTTTGGCAAATTCAGTTTAATCTCAATTAATGGAAAAACCTGAAAAAGCATGAAGTGCTCCCACACCTTGAAGCTTTGCACCCCACAAACCCATGGGTCTGCCAAGGTCTGGCACTTTGCCTGGGCTCATAAACTCTCTGACAAGTGGGACCACTGGGGATCTGTGTGCTGAGGTACCCTTGTGGCTCATGTCTGGCAGAGCTTAATGATTCAGGTTCAGCATCGTGTGAGAGCAGCTGTGCTGCTGCTGGACACGGTCCCAGAGCTAGCTCAGAGTTTCTCAGCAGCATAATGACTCAGTCTTGCAGTGGTAGGTGAGAAATTTTGGAGCAGGTAAGGGAGAGTGGGGGAGGGAAGGGGGATTTGGAACAGTTATTAAGGTTTTCATAGTGCTTTTCGTGGAGGGGCTGCAAAATTTTGCATTATGAATTTTCTGAGGGAACGGACTGGGTTCATTTAGTAATGTTTTGAGAGGAGGAGTCCATCAGAGAGCTGACAGATTTGGGGTTTTACAAGATTCTTTCTCTTTCCATCTCTACTTCTGGGCCCCCTTTTCAGTTTTGACTTATGAGTGTGAGGTCCCCTCCTCTTTGGTCCATCTTCTGCAAGATTCATGGACTGTCGCTTCTGTCCCCTAATGCAGTCACCTGCTCTGAGCCCTACACAGGCAACCACTCTCCTCTGGGGTGGGAATAAGGCCAGGAAAGACACTAAGACCCTGATGATCCTGACCCCTACCTGTGGGTGGACATCCTGGTCCAGCCTCAGCCCATTCCTGTCCCCAAGGAGGTGCCCCATGCCTGGGGCTGGGGCTGTCCCCACTGCCTCCCAGCTGCCCGGGTCCTGGCTGAGATAGTGGGATGGGAGTAAACAGGCTGCAGTAATTTACTACTCAGGCTGCTTGTTCTTATCCCTCTGTAACTTCAAGGTAACTGAAGACTGTATGCCTTGCATGGATTGAAAATGTTTTTTAAATGCCAACAAATCAATTTTAAAGTATTTTCCTACATCAAGCTTCAAAATTTATGGAGTCAGATTCAGGATTGTCTCACTTTTTGGTAGCTACAATATTTATCATATTTCTAGACACTCATAAAATCAGCTGTTGTTGCCTTATACTTTTTTGCTTGTGTCATATTCTATTTTTCTTTTAGCTTCCACAGCAACTTGTGTATTTTTTCCATATTTTGCTTTCTTTGCAAGACTTCTTTCCCTCCCATAAACATAATGCATTTCTGTTCACCTAGTTTTCATTGAGTGTGTGTATGTGTGTTCATTCTTCTGCAAATACTTTTAATTTGTATTTTTGAACAGTTTTCTCTGGTTAGATTTTTTTTTTTAATTAATAAGTTAGGAAAAGAAATGAGGGTGGGGAACAACTCCTACAGCAAAAACAGTTTCACTACTTGGAAAAAAAGTTGCAAAGTAATTAGCACTGTTGCAAAATTTTGGTAAGCAAACTACAGAGTCCTTATAGCTGTAGAGCAGAGTGAAGGAAACTGAGCCCTTTGGGAAAGGTGAGCACAAGGTTAATGGGCCATGGAAATCCCTCTCTGTCTTCAGAAAATGGAGTTTAAGGTTAAAGTTCACTTCATCTGTAGATATTATATTAGTTTCTCTTTTTTTAATGTCTTTTGCTTGCATTGCTGTCTCCTTCATTTTTTCTCACTTTCTTTCATTTCCTATTTCTTGTTCTGTTCGCTCCTTTGTTCCACCTGCTATCTTTCTCCACCTTGCTTTCCTGGCTGAAGATAAAGGCCCACATGATGCTTGCTGCATTGATTTTGTTATTAGTCACTAAGGTACAAACAGATTCCAGTTCTCATGAAGATAGTTTTCACACATCTGACTCACTGGGGGACAACGCTGGAAGTATTTGAAATAATGAAGGTTTTCATCCACTTGCTTTGGGAATTGAGCCGCATAATTACATTTATTTTATAGTCTATTCCAGTTTTTCTCTCTGTGTGTGAGTGTGTGTGTTTTAATTTTACCAATCTGTTTTTGTTTCAGGTGCCTCCAAGTACTATTTTCACTAATGGTGTTATTACATGTAAGTTCTTTCCCCATATTTCAAGAAAACTACCAGCCAAAAGATCAAAAGCTTTTCTGTGCAAAACAGATTGTTTAAACAGCTGAAATACTTCTTACATGTGTCTGCATCTACTGTAGATTTCTGTGAAGTACTAAGTATCACACATTTAGGCATCTGCCATCTTTGAAGTGATTTCTGAGTAATGGATGTGAACAAGTCAGATCTTCAGATGGCAACTTTCCATAACTGTATTCAATTTTGGGAGTGCTGTTATTTGATATTGCTTCTTTTTCTGGTAAATTTTATTTCCAAATTTCATTTTCATTATATTTCTTTTTATACCATTTCCATTATCTGTCCCAAGGGAGAGACCAAGACAAGTACTTTTGAAATAACAGTAACACAGAAACTACACGTGTATTCTTTTAAAGTTGGGATTTATATCCTCTCTCACAAATCATAGGAATTCATAACAATAGGCCCATCTGAGTTCAAGATGAATGGAAAAACATTCCATTGACTTCAGAAAGTTTTGAACTGGGACTTGTACTGTGTTCTTTGGAGTATCAGTGAAGCATTTGTGCTCTAAACTATTTCTATACATTTCTATACAATTTGCGTTTATCTTTCCATTTCCTTTCTGAATTTTTGGCTTCAGAAGGTTCTGCAGATGAACTGTGCATGGAGAAAGTCCACTTCAGTAGTTTTACATCTACTACCTTATGTTTTTTCACTGATCGCATACTTAGTTATGTATAATGTAAACATTTGAATTTTTTTTTTTTTTTTTTAATAGATGATGGGTGTTTTCTTATGGTGGCTTGTAGTTAGTTTCCTCTTTGAAGCAGAAAACGCCAACATTTTCAAGTTCTATGAAATCTTTCTTCATGTCCTTTTTTCTTCTAACAGTTAATTCAATCTAATTTTGCAGTGCCTTTATTGAGAGTGTTCATAGTACTAACTGCATTTCTAGACAAGCATGAACTCCTGATATAAATAATGGCATCACTCATATGGCAACATTTCCCACCCTGCCTTTTTGTGCCCTTTTACCTTTTGTTTGCTTTTTTTTGACCTTATCTGGGCATTGAAGTGACTTGGCTGTCCAGGGCAATGTCTGGGTTCCTCTCTTTAAATAAAACTGTCAATTTAGAACCCAGTAGTCTTTAGGGAATTATTTTTAAATCTGTCTACCCACGGATGGTGGGCTCACTTCCAAAATCCCTTGATTGTTCTTTTATTTACTGCTTAAGAGGCTTCAAAATAGTTGTAGTGTTTCTCACAACAACTAGTCAATAAACCTCCTGAGCTGGTGGGAAGAACTTACTCCAGAGAGAGGAAGAATGCTTTATTCTCTGTAGGTTAAGAAGATTTCTAACAGCGTTATGTATGAGGGTTGTAGTGCTGTACTTGGCTCTAATTCAGTATGCTGTTCCCTCATATGTTAAATTAAAGGTTGATTTAGGTCAGCAATAGCTCATTTGCAAGGTAAAACATTCAGGTTATTTCTTTCCTGTGTAGTTGTTAATTATAAAATTATGATTATTTTTATATTTTTTTTTTAAAATAGTTTGCTTGCAGTGGGGGAGGGGAAGAAAAGACACCTGGATTTGCAAATCTTCATGTGTGTGCACATATCTCTAATTAAAACAGAACAGAGAGTTTGTGTGTGGGTTTTGTTGGTTCTTTATTGTTGTTTGTTTGGGGTTTTTATTCCACCATATGGGGAAAACAAATTCTGTCCAGCTGAAGGCACAATAATAAATTGCATTCCTGGAGGGAATTTCTATTCCTAATACTTAATATTGGAGTTACACACCAATTCCCTCTCCTAAGGCAGGAATTTTGTTATTAACATTTTTGGGGGGTAAAATGAACAAGCAATCTCCTTTGTCATGTATGCATTTACTTACTCAGTTCCTCTAAGGATTAACAATCCTCCTTAGTGCTAATGGCAAGACTTTTCTTGATACCAGTGGTGTTTGGTGATACCCTTCAAATGGTTCAATATTATTGCCTAAAAGGCAAAGTAAGATTGAATTGCCCAACCTTTCCAACAGTGTGCAATTGAACTGGGCTGATGAAGAGTTGTGCTTGCTGATTTTAGGGGCCATATTCTGATCTCAGTGAAATGAGTTTAACTTTTCCCTGAAAGCAGGTCGGCTATTTCAGATTTACACAAACACAGCAGAGCAGATTTTGGCAGCATGTCTGAATTTGGCTGATGTGCTGTAATGTAATTAGTTACTGAAATTCTAAAAATAGTAACAGAGGCTTTACCACTTCTTTAACCAATAGATTTGGGGATGCAGGTTTCTTTAAGAACAAAATAATTTGAAACTTCTTAGAAACTCATTCATCTTATCTGGCAGAAAAAACATCTGTAGCATTTTAGCTTGGATCTGCTATTAGCGATGGATGGGTCAGCTTCATTTGAAGGCTAGGCTTGCCTAGCTTCTTAGAACTTGGCCATGGGTTTTGGAGGACATCTGCAAATCATTGAGTGAATCAGAAGAGTACAGATTCACAACAGTTCTGCTCTCTTGAGTTGTGTTTGATATTTCCTGTTTTTAAGGTTTCCTTGGTATCTAACACATAGGCTGCTAAACACCAGCTGCTCCCAGTGACTCAGATCTGCAGATCTATGATCAATTTATCTTGTCATGATTAACCAATTTCTATACTGGAGGGAGGATGTTACCAATTTTTGTGAGTATAAATATTGAGCAAACATCTGTATTTCTGTGCAGTACAAATCCCAGTCTTCGATGTGTCCTGCATTGTAGCTTCAGGTCCCTTGCTTCTCTCTACTAACCCAAATCCCATCGAGGACACTCCTGGCAAAGTTTTATTCTGAACCTAAGGTATTGTCAGTAGTGGATTGGAGTTAGAGCTCTGTGACTAAACCGGGCTACTTTTTTTTTCTTTTCTTGAGTACTCATGTTCTTCCAACTAATTTTATTTAAATATTTTTATTTATTCTCTGGAAACAACAACAAAGGGGAAAAGGTAAAAGTGAAACAGCTATACCATGGTGAATTCAACCTGTTCCTGTTTATAAAGTAAAGCAACTTACTCCTTGTTCATTAGTTCTGTAAGTGAAGGGGTTTCCAGTTTTTTTACCTGTAGACCTGCAAATATTGCTAATGGACATGGAGACCCCTGTACAATCCCAGTACTGATTTCCTTCAGAAGCTTTTGAAACCTCAGGGATCTGTGGCTAATAAGCTAGAAACATTTCTACGAAGCATAATGTGTATAAGACAGGTGAACTATGATTTCTACATATAAATATATCTCTCCATACATATACATGCATATTTAATCTATCTGTTAATCATTTTCTGTGACATCATCTAAATTCCAAGACTGTTGACATTCAAAATGGTTACAGGTACTAGTGGTAACAGTATGCATGTTAAACCTGTTCCTTCTCCAGGCCTACACACATTCGTTTCAGTTGTTGAAATCATTGATCAGTTGGAATCATTCTTTCTCTGCCATAGATCCAGTTGTCCACATTCACACTTAGCAGACATAAGGGTAGCAAACTTGCCCTGTGATGTTTTAAAGTGCCCTAATAACAATGCAGACTAGTGCATGCTTTCATGGCTGTGTCTATCTATCCAGTGTCTCTTTCTAGGAGTGCTATGGACTCCTTTTATTTTGATCTTTTTGTGCTTGGTATGTAATGATTCCATCATCACATTGTATGGAGAAAAATTCTAAGCTGTTGTTCCACCCAGCAATGTGCTAGTACCCACATCACTCAAATACCAAATTTAAAAACATGACTGCATGCATTGCAGTCCTGTTATTAATTTTTTTTTTCCATTTTGAAAGTTTTCGCAGCCATTCTGCCTTATTATTTTTTAGTATTATTATTTTAACAGTACTACTCCCCAGAAAGGGCATTAGCCCAAAATGCAAAGGTTTCAAAAAGTTAAGAAAAAACAGGATTATGTTGGAAATCCAGCCTATAGAAGATGTTATTGAATGATCGTGATGTGTTAGCTGCACCAAAGCTTTCAAAGTGCATGGGTCATATCTGGGACACTTGCTTGATCCATGAGGCATGCCATAATTATAGACTATGCTTTTATTCCATCAGGAGTTCAGCTCCCAGGTAACAGACTGAGCTCCTGATGTGAAGGAGGAATCCTGTCTTCCTTCCTCCTCTCTGTCCCAGGACTGGGTCACTGAAGAGCAATCTTCCTGCTTCCCAGTCATTACAACTGTTCCGCATGGATATTGCACCAGAAGTCCTCTTTGCTTAAAAGCTTATGATCTCATCTCTTAATGTATTCTGTTCACAACACAAAGTATATATAATTTACCCATCCATAGATAACTGCAGAAAAAGAAAGCAAAATCAACTGTTTCTTAAGAAATATTTTTCTTTTCAAAGTCTGGTTCATTCTACTTAGTTCATATATGGTCCATTCTTTCTAGCAAACATTTTCTCAGCGGTTGTTGGCTCTTCCCCCACACCCTTTTTTTTTTCTCTAGGCTTTTTTATTTATTTAAATTTTTACTTTCTTACGGCGTTGTCTTACAACTAAGACATACATGTATATGGAGAGGCTATTTTCCCATAAATATTTTTTCCTTATGTTTGTAGGTATTATGGTGTTGCTTACTGAATATATGTTCTCTCAGCCATCCATGGCTTTATCTCGTGTTTTCTTCTCATAGTGACACCTTCTGATACAGCTCCATGTAGGCAAGCAGATGAGTAATAAAAGATCATTAGAATATTAATTATAAACTAGTGGAGAGATTTCCTTTATTCCTTAGTTCTCTTTTCCTTCTTCCCTTTATCTTTCTGCAGAGAAAAGAACAGTGCAGGATTGGTTCTTCAGGGTCCTGTTTCTTCATGCGTACTTAGGGTACCTGCTGCTGTCTTCATATGACTTTTATTGTGGGAAAATGTTTTAGTTTTAACAGAAGCTTTCTCACAGCTTTTGTCAGGTTTTACGAAAGCTTTACCACTTACTGGGGTCCCTTTATGACATCTAGATTATTATTCTTACATGTTTTGTTGCAGGGTGCATGCAGCCAAAGAGATAACATACTAGTACACAGTTTTTGATAATACCTGACATATTTCTAAATGAAAGGGCTATTTTTTTTTTTTTTCATTTTTAGTTTAATGTTGATTTTTTTCCATTCCATCATTGTCATAGTCTGCCTCTGTTGTATTTTTGTTCTTTATTCATTAAATCAGCCCTACGTTTGAACACTTCTTCGGTATCAGGCTTTTAATTTTCCTAAGATTGGCTAAAATAACTAATCATATCAATGACAAATCCCAAGACAAATCCCCTCACTGCTTTCAAAAGGCAGACAGTACAGATGTTGAAAGATAGCTGGAGAAACCTTGTATAAAAAGCATGAAACCAGGGAACTGGGAAGACCTATACATATTCTGAATGCCAATAGTAGTCTGGCTGTAGTGCCCAACAACCTTCCAGACTGTAATTTCTAGTGCCTGCCCAGCAACAACATGAGTTGCACTCAGAGGCTGACCATACCAACCACACGGGCACCCACAGTTTTGGTGATGTGCACCGACTCTTCTATCATGAACTGATCTGCAAAGCTACTTCTAGTCTAAATCTCATCTAATTAGCAGGTAATCTGTCTGTTCTCATTTAGCACATAGGGTTCTGTTTCCAGCCCATGAGAATTGACTCAGCAGGGCTACTCTGCTTTTTGTTGCTTGCTTTTCCCATTAAAAAATAATTTTAAAAAATCTTTTTATTTGTGCTTTGCATCCATATGTTCCAAGAAAAGATATTCTGAGTCAACTATATGAGTCTGAAGGAATGTGAAGCGTCTTTATCTTCTTCATTCTGCTTGAAAAAGCATTTTTTCAAGAGATATCCATGTTTTGTGAAGTCCTCATCTTCCTTCGGGAATATTTCTCTGACTTCCCATAGTAAAAGATCTGTCAGTTTTATGAAGAAAGGACCACTATTCAACTTTTTCTAAAATACAGTTACTGGAAAATATACATACCTTTCCACTATAAAATGATTTCCAATGAAACACTGTCTGCATACCTTGATAGCAATATAAAGGTGATATTGGTGATCTTGGACTTTTTTTTTTTTTTTT
Source organism: Todiramphus chloris collaris (assembly GCA_025345505.1). Lineage (NCBI taxonomy): Eukaryota > Metazoa > Chordata > Aves > Coraciiformes > Alcedinidae > Todiramphus > Todiramphus chloris. The sequence goes on from JANVCC010000019.1 coordinate 5,020,809, forward strand.
TTAAACATCTATACTTTAATCAGGAATTTTAAAAGAAAGGATGGGGAATATCTTCAAAAACTGACCGTGACTGAGTTGCTGGATTCTGTCAATGGTCTTATGATACTGTAAACTCAGCATCCTTTGATATTTATGATCACATTGTTAGATCCAAATCCAATAATTTCTAGTACAAATTCCCAATGCAACAATATTCTTGATGGTTTACTCTTGTGAGTGCTACATTGCATTGTATCCTTCATGGGGAAGAAGATAGAATAACACAAATATCTTATGGTTGGTAGCTATCAAACACAGTACTTTGTATGATACCAAACATGCTACTTTGTTTTCATCCATGGTTTCTTAAGGGTTTTGCACTAAAAATGTAAATCAGACTTTCCTTGATTTCCCTGACAAGTCTTAACTTGTCAATAGCGGGATACCAAAAGGCTGTAAAACAGAGTCCCATGAAAGCAGCACTTTCACAGAAACATAAGGCAGCCACATGTCTGAACACTTTGTCCAGGTGTATTAGGCATCTATTAATTTTTCTCACACATTAGCTTATTAAAAAAACCTAAAGCTCCTATTTTTGGCTAGTGGTCTTGCTCTCATTTTTTAAAGCATTGCGAAAACTGATGGGAAACAAGACCTCTAAGAACTGGGTATCCAGGCTTTTGAATATCAATACAGGCTTTTCGTAATTCCCTTTGCTGGGTCATATTAATTCACTTTAGATTTTGTTACACTATAATAGTCTTTGGGAATTTTTCTAAAATTAGACCTGCAAGAAATATTTGATGTTAAATTGCTTAGATTTGAATATGAAAAGTGTCTGCAAATCAGCACATTTTGGACAAGTGTTCTATAATGTCTGTGAAAAGGCTGTCAGAGCTGGGTATGAGTATCATTTTGCATTGTCTGAAAGTCTGGAAACATTTATAAGCAGATTATATGGATGCATTTGAGTGTTTGGGCAGGGAGTGGACAAGTGAAAAGAATTGCAAGCCTGAAAATATATGTTATCCATTTCAAGTCTAGCCTGCTTTCAGAAGTGGCGGCTGAAGATTATTTGGTTTCTTTTCTCCATTGAAATAGTGTCTTGTAGTTTTGTGATCTAATGAATGAAAATAAGTGAAGAATTGCTTTTTTTCTAAGCGGTAGGAACTATGATATGTCTAAGAGTCATTCAAAGAAATGTGTAGGATCTATCTATCACCTAGATGTCAGTCATCCTGCACTAGAAAAAGCAGAACAGTATTGTTTTTCTTTTTACTGTAATGTATCTACCAATTACGCTCGGAGGGAGGGAGGGAGGGAGAGAGAGAGAGAGAGAGATAAATTGGCCTGCTCTTGACACAAGTGAGTTAGAACTGATAAACCAAATCTGTTCTGTTGTTTGAGGACTTTCAGCATGAGGCATCACTGATGAAGATGGGTGAGAACAAGGAAACCTTGGGGAAAAGGCATGATATTCCAGTCTGAGACTTGGGGGAAACATATAAATATTTAGATTTTTTTTTACAAAATAATCTTTAAAACCTTTAGACTTTTACCTTATTCGTACGTATAGATGAGCGTTAAGTGAAGCTGCTGTTCTGCAAAAGGCTCAGCATGTCTTTGAGGCCAAATACTTCTTGCACTGTGAAGAAGTGGAACACAGAAGCAATGCATTTTGGGATTCAGGGCAGAGGAAATGGTAGACAGCATTAGAAAAAGAACAACTTACGTAAAATCTGCCTTCCCTCCTGCTTCTGCTCCCTGGGTCTTCTCAAAGGAGCATATGACTTCTGTGAATGGACAGGTCACGCGCTGAGTAATCTTTTGGCTCAGTATTTACAATAGAGGTAATGGATGCTGGCAGGGGGGCACGCTGGGAGATCTGTCCCATCTGTTAAGATCTGCTATGGACTCTGTCAGAGATAGCTTGGTGTATTATCTTTCTATGAATCATCATCGCTCCTCTAACAGTGTGCAGAATTCAGTTCAGTGTAGTTGGTAATGCTTTGGGTACATGTTAGGTAAGAAAGCTATTTTCTACAGTTCCTGTTCTGTGCCGCTGCCTTATTCATCTTCAATTTTAAATTCACTCTTACATTATTCCTCTCACCTGAGAGATGCTGCCATGTTAACCTTCTGGAGGAGACTTGCAGCAGCAGCAGAGCGCATTTGTAGCAGTTTAAGGACAGGACCTGCAATGTAATATGTTTTCTTTCTTTTTGTTCTAGTTTTACCTGTTTCTGAGCAAATAAGAGTCATTCTGAGTGACTTTTTCTCAAGTTTGAACTTACCAGGGGTAAATTTGGCCTGAAGACAGAATGTAATATAATGAACAGAATGTGAATTATTAACTTGGAGGTTAATGAAATCTGAATGACCAGTGGAGTTTCTCCAAACACACTTTTTAAATATAAAAAGTGAGTTCTTGCTCTCTTTAATCAGATTATTGGCTAAGGTTCAGAAATCATTTGGCAAAATTATGTAGCTTATTCAAGCTAGGTTTACATAATAGTTCATAATGGAGGAAAACCTTGTATCGTGATCAGCCTTCAAAATCACCACCAGCCTTCAAAATTCCAAACTAAAGTATAAAGAACCACAGAAACGGATATAGCAATACCCAGAGAAATACCTTTATTCCCAAAGAGCTCAGCTGTAATAAGCAGAGCTCATTCTTTTAAAGCAAAGATTTTAAACTTCAGAAGACCATGATTTAAATAAGCAACATTCATCCATTTTGTCTTTGTATAGTTTAGTTAGTTCTTTTCCTAAGAAACTTAGGGGTTTTTACAGGTAAATATTAATATATATTGATTTACAATTGAAGACTGCTTTTATGCTTCTAATGTTTCTTTTTTGTTAACCAGCAGAATGCTTTATTTTTATATAAAAGTGAAAATAGAACTTGCCTGTTAAAACTTAAGGAAAATTCCGAAATATTATTATGTTATAAAACAGTAAATGACATCTTTTATTTATTGGAATACTTGTTCTTTTTCACTGTTGGGTAGAAATGCCTTTGGACAGAAAGAGAAATTCAAGTAACAGTGCAGAAAACCAGCTTTCTGAAAACAATCTGATCTGCCAAAAAAAAAAAAAAAAGCAGCATGTGGAATGTGCTGGATATGTAGAAAAATTATGATTCATTTAAAACATATCTCTAAAGGATTTTTAACAATAAACGATTGACTTATTATTTCTGGTCATTTGGTCCTTCAGAATTTTAGAACTAGCATGTCCAAGCTCCTCAGACTTTTTATTCATAGCCTGGAAAAGGAAAACAAATTTTCCTACTGTTCAAATCCAAATCAGTTTCTCGGTTTGAATGAACTCATTATTGACTTGGCAAAACTGAATAAATAGCAGTGAGGAGGATGTTCTCTCTGGAGCTGTAAAAGAGCCTATATCAATCGTGAGTTTATCCCTTAACATATTCTGTTTCCATGGGGTAAGGAAAAGCCTCCTCCAACTCGGTACTTGCTATCTGTTAAAAAAAAAAAAAAAAAAGGCTTCTGCAACAAATATGTATGTATTTATTGTGATTAGTTTAAAACATAATTTTAAAAATCTTCATGTAAAAGGAATAAGTAGATGACCATAATTTCAAACTAAGCAGTTGAAATTTTAAACCTGAGCACTAAATAAAAAACCAGATTTATATGACAGAAGCACATTCGCTATTTTTTCAAAAACTTTTGTTGACTTTGATAACAAGCAAGTGCTCAGAAATCAGGCTGATGGGATTGTGTCCACCAGACACTTGGAAATTCACTAAAACTTGCAAACTCTCCATGAGAGTACACTCTGATTCCAGAAATGGGCAGGCAGAGGGACCTTCAGTATTTTTGTATTAAAAGGAATTACCAGCTTATGCATTAGGTGTCACTGCTGCCTAACCACTTGGGATGAAACCTCCTGCATAATGAGCTAAGGCGCTGCATGGTGGGATAGACAGATGCTGTGAGTGAGCTGTGGATACACCTTGATCCCTTCTTCCTTTTGTCAAAGCTCCTCCGTGCAGGTCTTCCTCAATTGGAGGTTATTTATGTTGGACCAGTCATTTCCTTCAGTTAAGAGTATCTAAAGTGTGATGCTCAATAAAGCTTTTGGAGAGACAGAGAGCCTCATTGCCATAGCCTGTGAGGTCTGCGCAGAACTGCATGACTCACCTGAGGTTTTATGCAAGAGGGGAAGCATCCCGACAAGTCAAAAGTTCCTACACCCTGTCAAGGAGGCTTACATTTTGTAAGCAAATAAACCACAGTAACACAAGTAACACAAATAACAGGCCTTAGAAGAACAGAATTAGAAGAATATTTAGTTCGAGAGAAAAATGGACATTTAAAGGCCATCAGGTCAGGCTGCGGAGACAGACACATAGGAATAGTACAGTATTGGAGGGTAAATGTTTGTATGCGGGGCAGAGCAGGAAGGTTTTCTGGGTTTGTCCGTGAAGTATTAAATCATTCCTAGCTGTGTTTATTGCAGCATGTGGTAGTCTCAAAACCCATGGGCTGAAGCTGTTTGAGGTCATACTCTCTTGTTTAGGAATGAAAGTCAGATTCCAGATTCCAGTTTGGGCTGTAAATCTTTTTCCTGATAATACAGATAAAAACTACTCTCCTTAGTGCCAAAAGCATGTCATTACCTCCCCACAGTTCCTCCAGAGCTGTGTTTTCCTGACCTCATTCTGTTTCTTTAATTACATGTATATCCATCGTGTGATTGCGTCTGTGCAATCGTTTCTGTGTAGGTCTTCAGCAGAGATGGCTTTCAGAAGTCTTCCTCCCAGCATGCTGCTGATTAACCAGTGGCTCTCACCTAGGTTCAGGTTTACTTCTGAAGGTTACTCAGTAATTACTGCAAATGAGGAAGACCAACCTACAGTAAGCATGTCTGCTAGACTATCTTTAAGAAGTTGGCAAGCAGAGGTGGCTTCAGTACGTATTTCAGTGCAAGAGAAGAAAAAACAACCTATGTAATGTGTGTGTTTAAAAACAAAAGATTTTTTTCTTTATTTCTCTATTCTGGCTAAATCAAAGGACACATAACATTTTGGCCCAGGAAAATATGATTAAACTGTACAAAACTACAAAAATTGTACCTTCCTTACTCTTTCACTACTAAAAATACTAAAGGACAAAGAGATTTGCCAGGTTTTTAGAAAAGATCTGAATGCTGTCCCACAAAATGAGGTCAGCAAATATATCCCAGAAAGGTTACAGTGACCAATGAACTGTGAAACTTTTAACCCCCAGCCGATGAGTGTGTATCCCATATAAATATGGCCCATCAGTGTGGTGTCCCAGAGGAACTATGCAGCTTGTTTTCAGTTGGACAAGTTGCTGTGACAGCAATAGCAGCAATGGGCTATCTTTACAGTCTGGAAGAGTTGTTGTTCCCTGGCTGCTCTTGGGGCATGGTGAAATGTTCTCGGTCTGAAAATGACCAACCTTTCCACCACACCAGTGTAATCTCTACTAACTTGTTTTTCAAAGCCTGTATTATTTCCATGGTGATCTATTATCATAGAATCATAGAACAGTTTCATCTGGAAGAGACCTTCAAGATCATCAAGTCCAACCTTACTCCTAGCCCTATCAAAAGCCACTATAGCATGTCCCTAAGCACAACATCTAACCACCTCTTTAAACACTTCAGGGATGGTGACTCCACCACCTCCCTGGGCAGGCTAATCCAATGCCTGACAACCCTTTCTGTAAAGAAATGCTTCCTAATATCCAGCCTGAACCTCCCCTCATTCAACTTCAGGCCATTTCCTCTTGTTCTGTCACTTGTCACCAGGGAGAACAGACCAAATCCCACCTCGCTACAACTTCCCTTCAGGTAGTTGCAGGGGGCAATAAGGTCTCCCCTCAGCCTTCTTTTCTCAAGGCTAAACAGCCCCAGATCCTTCAGCCTTTCCTCACAAGAGACGTGCTCCAAACCCTTTACTAGATTGGTAGCCCGCCTCTGTACCCTCTCCAGCACCTCAATGTCCTTCTTGTAGAGAGAGGCCCAAAACTGGACACAGTATTCGAGGTGCAGCCCCACCAAAGCCGAGTACAGAGGAATGATCACCTCCCTGCTCCTGCTGACCACACTATTCCTGATACAGGCCAGGATGCCATTGGCCTTCTTGGCCACCTGGGCACTCTGTTGGCTCATGTTCAGCCGGCTTTCACTCAACACCCCCAGGTCCTTCTGTGCCTGGCAGCTCTCAGCCACTCCTCCCCAAGCCTGTAGCACTGCTGGGGGTTGTTGTGGCCCAAGTGCAGGACCCAGCATCTGGCCTTATTGAAACTCATGAATTTGGCCTTGGCCCAGTGATCCAGCCTCTCTAGATCCCTCTGTAGAGCTTCCCTACCCTCAAGCAGATCAACACTTCCACCCAGCTTGGTGTCATCTGCAAATTTACCAAGGGTGCACTTTATCCCCTCATCCAAATAACTGACGAAGGATTTTAAACAGGAGTGGCCCCAGTACTGAGCCCTGGGGGACACCACTTGTGACTGGTAGTGTCCATCCCAACCTATGGCTCTGGTTACATTTCTGCTTTCCTCCACACTATGGCTGCCAAAATCATCCCCACCCCTCTAGAAAAGTGTGTTTGTCCAGACAGATCAAGTCACTGCTCCTTGTGGCCTCATGAACATTAGCTCTGGTGCAGAAAAGGCATGGCTAATAGGGATGGTCTCTGGGTGGAGGGTTGGTTTCTGCCATGGCCTGAGAGAAGACTAACAGGACTAGGTTTGTCCTGGGGAGATGAAAGGCAGAGGATGTGTCAGGGACACCCAGCAGCTGTGCCCAGGACATGGTCATCAAGGGCAGGGACAGCCCCCTAGGCCTTCTGTGCACAGGGCCCACCTCAGGGCCAGCACCCCAAAGACCATAGAATGATAGAATCATAGAATGTTAGGGGTTGGAAGGGACCTCTGGAGATCATTGAGTCCAACCCCCCTGCCAATGCAGGAACACCTAGGGCATGCCACACAGGAACAGATCCAGGCAGGTCTTGAAAGTCTCTTTCAGAGGCCCTGCTCTCTGGTGCCTCAGTTCTCTCTGGCTCTTCCCCATGGCAAGTGTGTAGTGGGACCGAGCTCTGACCTCGCTTGGCTCCATGGCCCCAGGGCTCCTGCCCAGTGCTAAAAAGGAATGAGAGAGCTTTTCATGCCTTCATGGCCAAGAAGCACAGTGGAGGAATGTTTAGAAGGCAAAAGTATGATTGCACTGATAGGTGGTATCCTTTTTGACAACACTCCACAGTACCACACACCTCCTTTCTTCTTCTTGGTCATCTTCTTGGTCTTGGTATTCTTTTTCTTTGTTGCCTTCTTTTTTGTCTTCTATGTTGTCTTCTTTTTGTCTCTTTCATTGTGTCTCATTGTCTCTACTGTCATTGTGATCTGTCTCTCACGGTGTATCTCTCGTGTGGTATCTCTCTGGTGTATCGTCTTTCTCGCACCATCTCTCTCGCTCTTGCGTTGTCCCTCCCTCCCTTGTGTCATCACTCTCTTCCTCACGTTGTCCCTCCCTCCCTCCCTCCTGAGGGCGGAACACTTGAGGCTGGAGGAGGCTGCTGGAGGTTCTCCACTGCAATTCCATCTCCCTGTGGGGCCACATTCGTAGCTCATCTGATGGATGGAGATTGTGCTTCAGCCTGTGGGGAACAGAGGAGCAAGCTCCTCCCTCCCTCCCTCCCTCCCTCCCTCCCATTGTCCCTTCTTCCCTTGCATCGTACCTCTTTCCCTTGCGTCATAGCTCTTTCCCTTGTGTCATCCCTCTTTCACTTCCTCCTGTGCGGTGTTTCTCCCTCCCTCTTGGCATCCCTCTCTCACTTGTGCTGTCCGTTCCTCTGGCGCATTGTTCCTCCCTCCCATGCATCATCCCACTCTTCCTCGCATTGTTCTCTCCCTCGCATTATCCCTCTTTCCTGCGCCATGTCCCTGTCTCTTTCGCATGGAATCCCTCCTTCCCTTGCTACCTCCCTCCCTCCCTCACAGCATTCTTCCCCCTCTTGTCTTCCCTCCCTCCCTTGCACAGTCCCTCCCTCCCTTGCATCATTCCTCCCTCCTTTACATCGTTCCTCCCTCCCTCGCGTTGTCTCTCTCTGCCTTGTGTCCTCCCTCCCTTGCTGTGTTCCTCCCTCCCTTGCGTCATTCCTTCCTCCCTCGTGTCGTCTCTCCCTTGCTCATGTCGTTCCTCCCTCCCTCGCGTCATCCATCCCTCTTGTCGTTCCTTCCTCCCTCGTGTCGTCCCTCTCTCCTGTGCTGTGTTCCTGTCTCTCCCTCGCGCCATTCCTCCCTCCCTTGCGTCGTCGCTCTGTCCTTCGTGGTGTCTCTCCATACCTCACGTTGTCCCTCCCTCTTTTGTGATGTACCTCCCTCTTTTGTGTCATTCCTTCTTCCCTCACATCATCCCTCCCTCCCTCCTTCGTTACTCCCTCTCTTGTGTTATTTCTCTCTTCCTCACATCATTGCTCCCCCTCTTGCATCATTCCTTCCTCCCTCGCGTTGTCCCTCTTTCCCTCGCATCATCCCTGTCTCCCTCCCTGCCTCCCTTCCTTCCTCCCTCCCTCCCTCCCTTATGTTGTCTCTCCCTCCCTCGCGCCATGTCGTACCTCCCTTCCTCGTGGCGTCTGTCTCTCTCCTGCAGCATCTCTCTCTCGGTGCCATCTCTCTCCTCTTCTTCTTATGTCTTCATCGTCTGTGTTGTCATCTCTCTGTTGTCTCTCTCATCGGTTTCTCTGTTGGCAGTCTCTCTCTCTCATCGTTTCTCTCTCTCGGCATCTCTCTCTTGCGGTCTCAAATAGAAATTAAAATAAAACAATATAAACCAACAGAAAATAAGATGAAGCAAAATAGAAAATCAAATATAAAATGCAGTGAAATAGAAAATCAAATATAATGATCTACTGAAATAAATGCGATGCAATGAAGTAGAGTTTCCATTTGTGATCTTCTGATTTGTGTTCTTGAAAGTAGTTTTGGAGATGAAAAAGCCCCAGCATTTTCAGGGCAATAACACCCTCACCACTACTCAACTGGTCAGGAGTGCAGGAAATTGCAGGGGAATGGAACGGAACGGAACAGTGATGCCAGGTTATGCACACAGTTCTGTGTGACAAGCTGCGAGCTGGGTCGGAGGGGTCCATGTGCAGCGCAGGTCCCAGGTCCCAGGCCCAAGCAGCAGACGGGGTCAGAGATGGGCACAGCTCCCACGTGGCTCAGGCAGGGACTGAAGGCCTTGGGCCAAGCTGAGACCTGTCCCCTGGGGCCTTGGCAGGAGACGGGGTGAGCGGAGGTCCCAGGGGAGGCCGCTCCCAGGCATTGAGGCCACGAGCACCCCCAGGGCTCTGACAGAAGTAGACCTGCGCTGCTCACGTGCGCTCCTTTAGACACTTGAGGCTGGCCACTTTGGAGGCAGAGCATGGGCCAGATGGACCTTCGCTCTGAACGGGTATCGCTCTTCTCAGGCTGTTGCATTTTGTTGGGTTTTCCCAAGGGAAACAGCTCAGCCATTTCTAAAAAGGACTACAAGGAAAAAAAAATCCTTGGGGACATGAACAGGTATTGTTCACGGCAAAAAGATGTGTAACTATTCAGTTCAGGATCATGTCCTGCTTCAGACTGAAGCCTTGATCTTTGAGCCTCACTAGCGTCAGAGATGTGGTCTTTTGCTGTGCTGTGGAAACGGAGATAAACTGGACGAACAGAGAAGAAAACTGTCCATCAGGCAGTTCTTCATCCTGCTCACCTTGCAACCGGACAGCTTTTTCAGAAGCACACTGTGAGGGACAGTACCAAAAGCCTCTCTAAAGCCCAGAAAAACTACATCCGCCACCATCCCTTCACTCTCTAGGTGGTGACTGTGTGCTAGGAGGCTGTCTAATTAGTGAAACAGGACTGGCCCTTTGTGAACCCCTATTGACTCTACCTGATGACTGCATTGTTCTTTAAGTGCCTTTCAGGAGCATGCACCACGATCTTCTCCAGAGCTTTTCAGGTACTGAACCAGTTTTGCACGTGCAGTTGCACGCTGGTTTTACATCTCCACGGTAAAGGAGCTGTTAAAATTAACCAGGTGGTGTCTAGTGATTCTGCCAGGCCCCACAGATCACTGCACTGTAATTCAGGGCCTGGTGCTCAGTGGATTGTTTACCATCGTTTGAAATGTTTGACCTAAAAAAACAGATAAGCATTAACTCTTCATATTTCAGAAAAGCCTCTGTTGGTGAAATAGTAGTTACATAAACGAAGCCTCTCTGCCGAAGCAAGAAACAATATTTTTATTAAGTAGCTAGTTTTGGATTACAGGAGGAGAGTTGCCATTTGGGTTTGCAGTTAATTTCAGTTCATAGGAATAAACACACACCTAGAAAAAAGCAAAACTAGAAAAGAGACATTTTTCACCAGGATGAAGGAAGCAATCACCTGATACGCTGCACCTTTGAACCCAATACTCAAGTTGTTGCACTAAGCCATCAATCCTGCTAAGCCAGTAAAGCTGGACATCCAGAGGAGAAACAGCATCTCACCTGGTTGTCACAGCCATTCTGCAACTGTTGCAGGAGCATCACTGGCTGTCACTGAGCAGCAGTTTTAATTATTCTTCATGATTCCATCCGTTCTATCTGATTCACCCGAAGTTTGGGATGGTATTGGTCACCCTCTCTTCATTTTAGTCAGTCACAGCATGGTAGATTGCTAGTAAATGCACGTCTCTGAGTTCAGGAGTTTGTATTTGGCAACCACCCCATTGCTCTAACTACAATATAAAACCAGAAGAAGAGATAGGTCAGCACAACTCTACAGATGCAGACATCTAAGGAAGAAGAGACTACGAAGACACAGCCAAGACATACCTAAAGGTGAGGGCTTGCTTCCTTAAGGAATTACGAATTACAGACTTTGATTTCCAATACATTCCTCACTGATGTCTGTCCTAATAGACTTATTTGGAAATTTCCAAGTATTCTGTAACCGATGCTAGAAAGTCACTGTTTTTCCTCTTCCCTTAATGACATCCAAAGGCTCGTTTAAGCTAGATAACTACATTTAAACCCAAATAAAACATTGGAAAATACCAAGAAATACAGAAGGGCCGTTCTCAACTACAGGCAACACTAACACTTACTACTATGATCTTGATTTGATTTGTCTTTTTACATCCCACGGGCAATAATAATTTCTCTTTAGTGTAGTGTGCAGATGCTATGGTCAGGAAGCTAAAAATAGAACTCATTTTTGTGAACAGTTCATTTCAAGAGAAGCCAAGAGAGTTATTCTGATCAAGCTAAATACAGTTACATAGGTCAGTATATAGGAAGCGGTATGTTTGGACAACTTGGAGAACATTACTGCTTAATGCTTTTTTCTTCCACTGTCCAAAATTCAGAGGCTGCTTGAACTTCGTCCCCTTTCTTTTTAAAATACCCATCAAAAGGCAGGCAACAAATTGTGGCCTTGGTCTTCCCAGACCTGCAAAATGCTGGTTGTACGGAACGTATTGGGAAGCTTAAGAAAACCCATTTGCTCCTTCCATCACTGAGCACCACAAGTAGCCTGGCCAAGATGCATCGTTTCTGTTGAACAAAAGCCAGCAGAAACATTGTGCAAGCATCACGCTTCCAGTCACCTGAGACACGCTCATGTCTCTCCAGTGTCAATAATCACAGTAGCAATGATCCAGGTGGAGGCACTGAAAGTTTTTGCTTTAATGGAAGGATACACAGTAGACCTTAGATCAAAAGCAGTATTCGTGGGCTTCCCTTTGAAAGTGTGTTCCTTCTTTCATTGGCACAGACCCACAGGTGACGTGCCTGCCAGTATTCTGCACATCACCGCTTAGAAAATGTACGCTATCACCTCAATTTGGGAGAAAAAAAGAACAACTTGTCAACCCTATCTTTTGAATAAGTTGTTGGCTTAGAGCTGGTGTTACTCCTTCAGGGTAGTTCAAGATACAGTTGCTAGATTCAAGCATTTAAACATGCTATTAGATACAACGCGTAATTAAAATATCTCAGGTATTGCTGCTTTTATTTCAGATGCTGTGGGCAAATCTACAAACCCTAACCAAATTGCTATAGGCAATGTTGTTGGTGGTTCAGCAGGTGGCACTCCTGCCTGGGAGTCATGCAGTTGCCTGCATCCAGCCCCGTCAGCCTGCAGAAGGTGGAGTGGCTGTACCCACCCCGCTTGAGCAGGCACCTACAAGGAGAAAACGATGGGGAGTCACCAGAGGAGAGGAGAGGAGAGGAGAGGAGAGGGAGAGGAGAGGGAGAGGAGAGGGAGAGGAGAGGGAGAGGAGACTCCATGGAGACCTTGTAGCAGCCCTCTGGTACCTGAAGGGGGCCTAAAGGAAAGCTTGAGAGGGGCTGTTTACAAGGTGTGTAGTGATAGGATGAGGGGAAATGGTTTTAAACTAGAGAAAGGTAGATTTAGGTTGGATGTTAGGAAGAAGTTCTTTACTATGAGTGTAGTGGAACACTGCAACACATTGCCCAAGGACGTGGTGGAGGCCCCATCCCAGGAGACATTCAAGGTCAGGATTGATGAGTCTCTGAGCAACCTGATCTAGTTGAAGATGTCCCTGCTTACTGCAAGGGAGTTGGAGTAGATGACCTTTAGAGGTCCCTTCCAACCCAAGGCATTCTATGATTCTGTGATTGCTTTCAAGTGACTATCTATTTGCTGCCAGTACATCAACAGTCAGAGCTGCTGGCATGAAGATTAGTGCCTCCATGAAGAGAATGTTGTGCTCATTTTAGAGGGAAGTAAGTGAGCCTAGGGAAGAAATGTAACAACGTTAAGTCTTCATTATTAACTGCTTAAATAAGGTCCAAAGTTTGAATAGAGAGACTTTGGTTTCCTTTTCCCATGGCAGACACGCAAGATTCACGCTGAAGTTTGCCAATGTATTTTTAGGATGAACAATGACTAAATGATAAAGTTTAAAAGGTTTAAACTTGATTTTAATAGATACGTAAGACAACATTATTTAGAACATTAAAATTCCTTACAGAAGATACTGTAAACGTATAAACTCTTAACGTGCCAGTAGGTCTGATGAGAAAGAAGAGCTTCTCAAGCTGATTCAGTTCTGTTTACCTTCCTCTTTGTGATTTCATGGCTGCTAGTCACACTGGTGGTGGTATGATGTCCTAAAGATCCAACTTACTATTTGCTTCCAAGTGGTTGTATTGAACATTTGGACAGGAGGTAGAAGCTGTTTAACTTCATCCAGCTGTGGAGTAACAGTAGGGAGCAGATGTGGATGTCTGCAGACTAGCTGTATGTAGTGATGTAAACAGTTCACTTGCTGTGCATATGTGCAAGAGCAACAGAAGAACCATGGCAAATGCGGTAAACATAGATTTGGGTAACTTTCTCACCAGCTGGAAATGTTGCCTCTGCAAAACGCAGATATTTCAAATTGGTTAAAAGATTACACACTGATAAATCACTCTCTTTCCAAGACAGTTGTTGTGCTAAAAGAGCCCTGGGAAAAGGAGCCCTTTGATAAAAAGTATCAATCTAAATGCCTTTCAAAATGACCAGTTCTTCCTGGACTCTTCATTGTCCCCCCTCTTTCCCATTGTTGGTGCTCTAATTTCCTTCTGCTCAAGGCCAACAAAAAGTTAGAACTGAAAGCCATTGCACAGACACTGTCTAGAAGTCAACGACAGAAGTCATCTCACTCAGGCTCAAGGTACCGTCAGCAGAAGAGGCAAGTTCCCAAGGCTTCAGGAGTGTGGTGAGAGCTGTGATGTAATCTGACGAAGGAAATAGATGCTCATTTGGAAAGGCACATGTACAACCTGTTTAAAGCAGGGATCCCTATAAAGTCTATAAGAAATAGGTAGTTTTTTCATTATCTTTTTTTTCTCAGATGTGGAATAAATGGCACATGAGAAATTAGCGTATGTGTCTTTGCATCGAAAGGAAAAACAGAAGAAAAATACAGGGAAGGTACATACTAACTGAGAATTTTTGGACGGAGGATATCACAAGCCTGTTCTTATACCACCTCTTTTTATGAATGTATCAGGACAATGGCAAGGAGTAGACAGTAGTCCACAGAGTTACTGTCTTTCATATGTCATGCACTTTTTCTGTGCTAATGAAATGCCAGCTCACAGACGAGTCTCTGCAGGAGAAAAGAAAAAACTACCATTTTATAACCAGACTGGCCCAGACACCTCCCACTCAAGTTATAGAATTCCTTTAGGATACCTTTCCAGACACTGGAGGCACAAGGCATTTCAGAGGACAAATTAAATCCTAGACAATCTGAATTGTCTGAAGGAGATGTTGGGATCTGCCTGAATTACGGAGAGCTGAGAGACAAGTAAGTCCCCCGCGTAGGCAGGGAAAATAGGGCAGCCAGCTCTTTGGCCTTTGTGCCTTGCCTCCCTGTACAAAGGGCCAGAAATAGGAAGGGAAACTGGGAGATACAGAAATAAACACTCAGCTGGAATCCCCTTCAAGAACAATATTGTTCTGGTGTAATATTCATCAAGAAACCAGCACACAACCAGTAAGAAACTGCAGATGGAAAAACAGCAGCTAAGGCTCCTCCAATCAACCACTGCTTTACACTACTATTATGTTCTCTGAAATAGTCATAAATATCAAGACAAATTTGAGGGCTGTATGCTTTGTTACTCCAGCATTTGCCCTGGACGCTGATTTTAATTTGTCAATCTGGTCGATCCGTGCATCCTTGCATTGTTCCACTCTCCCTCGCATCATCCCTCTTTTCCACGCCATGTCCATCTCTCGCGTCCTCCTTCCCTCCCTCTCTCGCGTCCTCCCTCCCTCTCTCGCGTCCTCCCTCCCTCTCTCGCGGTGTCTCTCCCTCCCTTGCGGCGTTCCTCCCTCGTCCGCGGTGCCCCTCCATCCCTCCCTCATGTCGTTCCTTCCTCCCTCGCGTCACCCCTCTCTCCCGTGTCGTGTCCCTCTCATGCGGCATCCCTCCCTCCCTCCCTTGTGTCATTCCTCTCTCCCTTGCATTGTCTCTCTCTCCCTCACGTCATCCCTCCTTCCCTCGAGTCGTGCCTCTCTCCCTTGTATGTCCTTCCCTCCTTCCCTCCCTCCCATGTGGCATCTCTTCTTCCCATGCATTGTCTCCCTCCCTTGTGCTGTCCCTCCCGCGTGTTATCCCTCCCTCGCATTGTTCCCTCCTCCCTCGCTCTGTTCCTCCCTCCCTCGTGTCATACCTGCATCCGTCGCATTGTACCTGCATCCCTCATGCCGTGCCTCCATCCCTTGAAGCGCGTCCCTCCCTCACACATGCCGTCCTTCCCTCCCTTGCGGTGTCCCTCCCTCCTTCATGGTGTCCCTCTCTCACTTGCACCATCCCTTCCTCTCTTACGTTGTTCCTCCCTCCATTGCATCATTCCTCTCTTGCTCACATTGTCTCTCTCTCCCTCGCATCATCCCTCTTTCCTGAGCTGTGTCCCTGTCCTTTGCATGGCCTCCCTCCCTCCCTGCCTTGAATCTCGTGGCATCCCTCCCTCCCTTGGGTCATTGCACCCTTCCTCCCTCGCATTGTCCCTCCTTACCTCGCGTCATACCTCTCTCCCTTGCGTTGTCTCTCCCTCCCTCGCAGTGTCTCTCCCTCCCTCACAGCATCTCTCTCTCAGTGCCATCTCTCTCCTCTTCTTATATCTTCATCGTCTGTGTCATCATCTCCCTGTTGTCTCTCTCATTGGTGTCTCTGTCAGTGTTTCTCTCTCAGCATCTCTCTCTCTTGCGGTCTCAAATAGAAATTAAAATAAAACAATATAAACCATCAGAAAATAAGATGAAACAAAATAGAAAATCAAATATAAAATGCAGTGAAATAGAAAATCAAATATAATGATCTACAGAATACAATGAAGTACAGTTTCCACTTGCAGTCTTTCTGATTTGTGTTCTTGAAAGTGGTTTTGGAGCTGAAAAAGCCCCAGCATTTTCAGGGCAATAACACTCTCACCACTATTCAACTCGTCAGGAGTGCAGGAAATTAGAAGAGAAGGGAAGGGCATGGAATGGAACAGTGATGCCAGGTTATGCACATAGTTTTGCGTGACAAGCTGCGAGCTGGGTCGGAGGGGTCCATGTGCAGCGCAGGTCCCAGGTCCCAGGCCCAAGCAGCAGACGGGGTCAGAGATGGGCACAGCTCCCACATGGCTCAGGCAGGGACTGAAGGCCTTGGGCCAAGCTGAGACCTGTCCCCTGGGGCCTTGGCAGGAGACGGGGTGAGCGGAGGTCCCAGGGGAGGCCGCTCCCAGGCATTGAGGCCACGAGCACCCCCAGGGCTCTGACAGAAGTAGACCTGCGCTGCTCACGTGCGCTCCTTTAGACACTTGAGGCTGGCCACTTTGGAGGCAGAGCATGGGCCAGATGGACCTTCGCTCCAATGTAGTACCATTGTTCTCGAGCTCTTGTGTTAAGTTCTCCCAAACAGCTCAAGCATCAGTGGATGAAGGCAAGGCAGTAGATGTAGCTTTTCTGTATTTTATTAAGGCTTTTGACACTGTCCCTTACAGCATCTTACTAGACTAGTTCTCCACCCATGAGATTAAAAGGTACTCTGTGCACTGAAGAACTGTCTGGTTTGGAGACAAGGCATCTCAGGGTGACCCCATTGCTCTACACAGATTCCTGAAGAGGGCATGTGGAGAGGGAGGTGCTGATCTCTTCTTCCTGGCATCCAGTGACAGGACATGAGGATAGAGGTCAAAGCTGCACTAGGAGATGTGCAGGCTGGACATTAGGAAGCATCTTAATATTTATCCAGATTGTCAATGGTTACATTTCCTCATCTCAAGAAATGGAAAATAAAGCATTTCTTATTTACTTAATTTAAATTTTTACTGAGGATTTTATCAAGCTGCACTGAAGTGGAAACTGTAACTTGACTGTTAATGGTCAAAAGCTAACATCATTAATTTTATTCATTTACTTGTCATAAAGTATGGAGTAAAGAAGATAAATTATGAAATCATTGTTTTGCATGTAAAATTAACAAAGCTAATGACTGTATGAGAGAATCCATAATGGTATCGCAGACTACGATTGTGCACCACAGGCATGGTGTCTAAGAGTCATGTAAGGTAATCTGTCCTTGGAAGGATTTCTCTAAGTGCCCAGCCAGCTGAGTGCTCAGCCACTTTCATAGTAATTGGTGAGGGATGAAGTCAGTAGGAATCACACCCTCTGAAACCTCTGTGTCTTCTCATGCCTTTGAAAAGTGAGTGCCTTTTCTCTAAGACCTGATCCTGATGAGGTATATATTCTGTTCAAAGATTTCAAGAGGAAGATTTCTTGGGGTTTTTTTCAACTGTCTCACCATTTCTTCATAGTTCAAATGAAGTAAGGAACCTTCTTGCTCCTGTGAGCTAATCTAAATGCTAAGGACAAAACCAGGGAAACTTTTTTTTTAATGTACAACAGAGTCTAAAAGTGCTTTCAGTCAGGAGAAATGTAAATATCAGAACTTGCTCAATTGCAAAGACTTAAAAATAATGTAAATATTTGATGTAGTGCATAACTTTGCAACATATTTATAAGGTGAGCTGACCTCAAAAGTTTCCTTAACTACATATAACTAAATAATAGCACCTTTTATCTCATTGGAGTTTAAGGAGAGCTCATGGATTCAGAATATTTTTAGAGTGTGTGTGAAAGGTTTTCAGGTATTAAATCTTGGCTTTAATGTAGGATGTTATAAAATCAAATATATTTTTAAGCAGGCCTACTTTTTTCTAATAAAAATATGTTTAAATTGAAAAAAAATACTAGCTGCTATAGAGCAGCAAATGTTATCCATCCTGTTAGGATTCTTTGAAAATACATTCGGTTTACAGGTTATTTTGTCTCAAGTAAATTAAAATTTATCAGGCTGAATGAGACTGATGATTCTGATAGCCTGTGTCCTTCTGTCCAAGAGACAAAAGGTCCGACAGTTAGACATGAGTTTGGTGTGGCATTTCAAGTGTGGATGAAGCGCTACAGACTGGGGAAGGAGTGGCTGGAGAGCAGCCCGGTGGAGAGAGACTTGGGAGTGCTGGTTAGCGGCTGGTTGAACATGAGCCAGCAGTGTGCTCAGGTGGCCCAGAGGGCCAATGGCATCCTGGCTTGTAACAGGAATAGTGTGGCCAGCAGGACGAGGGATGTGACTCTCCCCCTGTACTCAGCACTGGTGAGGCCTCACCTCAAGTACTGGGTACAGTTCTGGGCCACACACTTCAAGAAGGATATTGAGGTGCTGGAGCAGGTCCAGAGGAGAGCAACGAGGCTGTTGAAGGGACTAGAAGGAAAGTCTTATGAGGAGAGGCTGAGGGAGCTGGGGTTGTTTAGCCTGAAGAAGAGGAGACTCAGGGGGGGCCTTGTCGCTCTCTACAACTCCCTGAAGGGAGGCTGTAGTCAGGTGGGGGTCGGGCTCTTCTCCCAGGCAGTTAGTGACAGGAGGAGAGGGCATGGCCTGAAGCTGCACCAGGGGAGTTTTAGGTTGGATATCAGGAAGCACTTCCTGACAGTAGAGGGTGATCAGGCATTGGAATGGACTGCCCAGGGAGGTGGTGGAGTCACTGTCCCTGGATGTGTTTAAAGAAAGGCTGGATGTGGCACTTAGTGCCATGGTCTAGGTGATGTGATGGTGTTGGGTCATAGGCTGGAATTGATGATCTCACAGGTCTTTTCCAGCCTCAGTAATTCTGTGATTCTGATTGAGTTGAAGTCCTTAGGCAGAGAGACCATTTGTTGTCTAGGCGAGGAAAATTAGGAAGTGTCGTAGCTGATAGACTGGCCATGAAAAGCAGAGTCTGTTTCCTTGACTCCCAGGCGGATCAGGATCACATCTTCCAGGCATGGAGCAGTTGACCAGGTTGGAAAACAACCCACATCTTTATTTGAAAAACAAAGAAATGTCTTGTGAGAGTCCTGGTGGCTTGTGGAAGCAGGTAAGTGCAGAGCCTACCTGTGCATCATTTCTGTGACAGAGGCTTACCTCTTCTGCCTATGCTCCCTGATATCCAAACTTATCCTCACCACCTCCCTCCTTCATCTGAAGGAGCAGCCTTGGCAGAAGGTGATGCAGCAGCAGCAGCCAGGGAGAGGAGCGGCTGGAGAGCAGTTCTGCAGAAAGACATCTGGGGATGCTGAGAAGAGGATGTGTAGGTCATGGAGAAATCTACCACCAGCTCCTATATCCTTTACACAGCAGAAGCGGCACTGGTAACACCTAACAGCTCAGTCACACTTGTCTCCATGGAGCTTGGTTCACCTACACTGCTAATGCAACAGCAGGTGAATAAATGGCCAAGAGGAAGCAATAGACTTGAGCTGAGCTGTTCAACAATCTCCCAGTCTCCTCTTAAGCTGCAGTATCAGTTGGCACCTTTGCCCTGGGGGACATACTTCCTTGGGAAAGGCCAAGAAGATTGTAACGTCTAGATAAAATACTGCTTTTGTTTGCAAACATTTCTCTGTAAGAGAAAGGTGTTTCTAAGAAAAGTTAAAACTCAGCATATTAAGCCTGCCTCAAATGGATGGTGTCACTTTAATTGAAATTCTAATTAAATGTGGACTCATAAAAGAGTATGCCTTCCCAATTTAAATATGGCTGGCTCTCATGTCTGTATGATTCCAAAACTTACGATGACAGATTAATGACTAGGCTGAAAGTCTGTCATAACCTGGTAGGATAAAGCTAATCCAAATCGACTATATGCCATGATTTTATGACACAAAGTTATTGAAAAGTACAGGAATAATTAAGTGGAAATATAATAGAGGAAGCATTTTCCGAGCTCTGGCACTGTGGGCAGAGCCTGCCACCTGATATGGTTGGTTAGAATAGCAGGCCTAGAGTAGTAACACATTTTTATGCTGCTTTTTAAAGAAACTGCAGCTCAAGTAGTCCATCACTGAAATTCATTCTGAAAAAAGGTGTGACAGCTTTGGCAGTTATAAAACAGAAGTGCCTTGTTTAACTGGGTGACACTAATTATAGGTAAGAGCTCTATAAACACACTCCTTTGTTCTCTGGAAGCTGGACAACATATAATAAAACTCTGGCATAGCAAAAAATGTTGTCTATAAATAACTAGAAAATAATTGCACTTGTTTAATTGAATACAGATAAGAAAATAAGTTAGGACCTCTAAGCTTGTTCTTGACATTCTGTTCTTTCTTTCAACAATGCAATTGAAATGGTCTTTAGAGTAGAGAATCATAGATTCATAGAGTTGTTTAGGTTGGAAAAGACCTTCAAGATCATCAAGTCCAACTATCAACCTAATACTACCAAGGCCACTGCTAAGCCTTGTCCCTAAGCACTGTATCTACACAACATTTAAATACGTCCAGGGGTGGTGATTCAACCGCTTCCCTGGGCAGCCTGTTCCAGTGCTTGACAACTCTTTCAGTGAAGAAATTTTTCCTAATATCCAACCTAAACCTCCCCTGGTGCAACTGGAGGCTGTTTCCTCTTGTCTTTACACTTGTTACTTGGGAGAAGAGACTGACCCCCACCTCACTCCATCCTCCCTTCAGGTAGTTGTAGAGAGTGGTAAGGTCTCCCCTGAGGCTCCTTTTCTCCAGGCTAAACAACCCCAGTTTCCCCAGATAGTTCTCATAAGACTTGTGCTCTAGGCCCCTTGTCAGCTTTGTTGACTTTCTCTGGACACACTCCAGCAACTCGACATCTATCTTGTAGTGAGAGGTCCAAAACTGAACCCAGTGTTCAAGGTGTGGCCTCACCCATGCCAAGTACAGGGGGACGATCACTTCCCTAGTCCTGTTTGCCACCCTACTTCTGATACAGGACAGGATGCTATTGGCCTTCTTGGCCACCTGGGCACACAGCTGGCACATGTTCAGCTGGTTGTTGATCAGCACCCCCAGGTCCCTTTCTGACAGGCAGCTTTCCAGCCACTCCTCCACAAGCCTGCAGCGTTGCATGGGGTTGTTGTGTTCCAAGTGCAGGACCTGGCACTTGGCCTTGTTGAATCTCATACCATTGCCCTCAGCCTATTGATCCAGCCCGTCCAGGTCCCTCTGTAAAGCCTCCCTATCCTCAAGCAGATCAACACTCCTGCCTAACGTGGTGTCATCTGTAAACTTACTGAGGGTGCCCTCAATCCCCTTGTCTAGATCTCTGATATTAAACAGGAGTGTTCGCAATACTGAGCTCTGGAGAACACCACTTGTGACTGGCTGCCAACTCGTTTAAATTCCATTCACCACCACTCTTTGGGCCTGGGTACAGACAGTGTTTTCCTCAGCAGAGAGTATGCTCATGCAAGCCATAAGCAGCCAGTTTTTTCATGAGAAAGCCATGGAAAACAGTGTTGAGTACCTCCATCTGTGGCTTTCTGTGGTGTTACTTGTATGCAGGATCAGCTGTGCACTGATCCAAGGTAGTCAGCTTCATAAACTCAGCGTAGCAATTTTTGGTCCAAATCTCTATGTCTGTATTAGACTGGCTACAGGTACAGTGCAGATGCTTTGTCTAATGACCAAAAGCAGAGACAGCATAGTCATGTCAGCATGATGTTCTGCCTGAGCCAATACATCCTAATAAGAGGCTGAACTCCCAGCATATGTTTGGTGTCAAGGCAGAGCTAGGATCCTTGCACAGGTTCTGGACCCCTCTGTGCAGAGAGACCAGCTTAGTTAATGCCAGCTGGATTTGCCTGCCCTGGGCCTTCTGATTGCCCAGGGAAGATGTGGGCTAAGTGATGTCACTTTCATACTAGGAAGTGAGAGTGGCCATGTCTAGCTGTCTATTCATATAGAGAGATAAGACTTTAAAGAACAGATTAATTAATTAATTAATTGTGTATCATATAAACTACAGGTGATGTTCATCTCCACTATCCTGTCTGTCTGAGACCCACATGAACATCGTCTGTGCTATTTATCCAGGCTTCTCTGTGGCTGGAATAGAGTGGTGCTCTTCCAGAGGACGAGTTACTACACAAGTTGCAGGCACCTATGCTGTGTCACGTTGCTGTTACAGAACAGTTTTTTAGTTACTTGAAAATGCCATGAGTATTGTAGGTACAACATGCTGTGTCATTACTTCACACACCGTTTATGACATCAGGCCTTAATATATTTCAGATACTTTGGTACAAATAATATTTCAAGTACTGCCACATGGAGTATCCATGTAGAACCAAAGACACTGTAAAATGCAGAGGTGCTCTGTATAGGTGACGTATGTTTGGGATGAGTGAATTTCACACGGCAGAGGTCAGGGCAGTGGATGAGACTCCCTTGGCAGGTGCTGAGGCACTGTGGTGCACCTGTAGAGCAGGCTGGAATTTGCCCGTGACACCAATGTTCCATCACCCAAAGGTGGTGTGAGGGAACAGGTATGCTGCTTCCATAGGGCATAAACCATTTCTTACCATTTCTGCAGAAGAGCTAACTCCAAGTCACTGTGAAACAACTCCCTTCCTCAGATCCACCTCTCATTTCACTGTGTTTTGGAAATCCACCTGCTGATCTCTGGGGTGGTGGTAGCAAAGAAGCATGTCAGCGGTCAGTGGGATCCTTGGACACAGCAGGTCTCAGAAGTCTGAGGAAAGGTGCCTGTGGGCTATGGCTATGAGATTTTTGTAGTCTACCTCAGGGGCTGGTTTATCAAGAGTGGTTTCCATGTGTCCTTTTATTCCAAAACCCATTCTACAGGCCGAGGTGTATTGTAATAATTTGGGACAACTTATTGTAACTACCTACTTGCAAACAGTGTGAACTCCAGTGATCTGGATATTTTGACAAAGTGTATTGTCATCGCTTGTAAATTCAGTAACAGCACAAAATTGAACTCAGTGAATTTGTAAATTCAGTGACTGTAGACAGGGGTAGGAAATGGTGTTCCTTCAGCTTCTTTCTGCCTCCCCATCAACCCTGCTACTTCTTTCTCTCTGTGTTGCACTGAGGAGCCGAGCCCCAAGCCCGGCAGAGAAGGGTTCGGGACGGTCGCCACTCAAGCGCGGGCAGATGCTTCAGGCAGCGGCGGGGCAGTGCGGGGAGCGGGGGAGCGGAGAGCTGCCGGGCGGGGCGGAAAACAGGGCAGTGCGGGGAGCGGCGGAGCAGGCAGCTGCGGTGCGGGGAGCGGCGGTGCGGTGCGGTGAGCGGCAGAGAGGGCAGCTGCCGTGCGGTGCGGTGCGG
>JANVCC010000019.1:5043977-5075716 GCA_025345505.1 Todiramphus chloris collaris
GGTGCGGTGAGCGGCAGAGAGGGCAGCTGCCGTGCGGTGCGGTGCGGGGAGCGGCGGTGCAGGGATCGGCGGCGCAGGGATCGGCGTCAGGCTGGCGGCAGCGGTGCCGGCCCCCTCTAGAGGGAGCCCCGCCATGAGGAATGGCCGGGAGGCAGGGCAGGGCAGGGAAGGGAGCGTGTTCCCTCGCCTTTCCTCCCGTCCGGATAGGAACTAAAGGTGCCCGAGCCCTGCGGTAAGCCTACCCTGCCGAAACGAACATACAGCGCTGCGAGCCCTTATTTACCGAGGACCGGAGTTGCCGATGCATCCTACCGGTCCCAAAACTGGGGTTATCAACAGGACCTTAGTTCTTTGCCTGACTTCGATACTCCAGTGCACAATGCAAAAAGGCTGCTCGGAGATGGCATTTGTGTGGAAATACTGACTGTGGGGTTCCAGCGCTAGAGCAGATGGGTCGTACGTAGCGTTAGCAAGGATATGCGATGGGTCGTGCGTTGCGGATTTTACATCTTGCACCTTTTGAGCGTGATTTGCAAGGTGAAAGGCCAAGTGGCTTTCATTACAATTGCAGGAGTATAATTGGCAGCCTGAGTGCTTTCCTGGGATCAGAAAATATGCTTGTATTATTACAGATGAGGGAAGAATATAGAAAAAGATATTTATTAAGTTAGATTTTTAAAAATAAATCTGTATTCTGAGCGTGTTTTCATGTCTTTGCAATTACTGTGCTTAAATTACCAGATATATCTCTCTTTTCAGCAGACACTTTACTAAGTTTTCAAATAATATTTACTGATACTTAGTTTCTTTTAAACTACTTAGTGCAGAGCAATAACAAAATCTTGTGGTAATTTAATTATAAAATGGAGCCAACCAAGTAGCTTACTCTTAGAAAAGCTGAAATAACTCAAGTGCTAGGAGATAAGCAGGTTGAAAAAGCACGCTAGTTAGACCTTTGTAATGTGGAAATAAATGTGAAGTTTTATGTGCCTTTCCTATATTATTGAGCAGTATATTTTAAACTCCAGTTTGCCCTGGAGTTGTGAAGAACGTTAAATACATTGCCAATTGGAAATATGACTATTTACTTTAAGTGGCACCTGTAAATCAAAAATTAAATAGAAAATCAAACTGAAAAGAAAAATTCATTAAATTGAAATAAGCCTAAGTGAATAAGCACAGTACCTTACTCAAATGAAAAAATATAGGGAAAGAGCTTGTTTGCTGGAGACTTTCTGGCCTCCCTGTGTACTTTTTAGTCCGACATTTCTAAATTGTATAACTAGCTAGAAGTTCTGGGTATTTTCAATTACTATTGTTAGACACAAAATAAGCTCCAGTTTCTTCAAACCTTATTTCTTTGAATGTGTCTGAGTCATAGGAAAAGTCATTCCATCATGTCTAGAAACTGTTTTTATTCAGAGCACTTGTCAGGAAAGAAAATAAACAAGTATTAGTTCCTGCCACCATTCATTTCAGAACAGTTACAACCAATATAATTAGGTCTCAGATTTTTTTTTAAAAAAAAAGGTCTGAATGAAAAGATATAAGATTATATGTGTCAGTTGCTGAGCATTTGGCATGAACAGCTTTTCCAACACTTGCTCTGGTTATTATAAGGTTTGAGTTGTAAATGACTGCATTCAACAGCAAACCTGTCAGGTTGGAGAGCTTTTCATTAAATGTTTGATCTAGAAATTTTTAATCAGTGCACAAATAAAACAAATTATTAAAGCACTACATCAGCTGCAGCCTATGTAATTGGGATGAATGGGGTGATGTAACTGGTGGGGAAC
The DNA here is from genome assembly GCA_025345505.1 of Todiramphus chloris collaris. Classification (NCBI taxonomy): domain Eukaryota; kingdom Metazoa; phylum Chordata; class Aves; order Coraciiformes; family Alcedinidae; genus Todiramphus; species Todiramphus chloris. The sequence goes on from JANVCC010000019.1 coordinate 5,045,774, forward strand.
AGCACAAGCATTCTTAACAGAAGGCCTGGAGCTATAGAACTTGTTACCACTGGAGATGAAACAGAGCCTGAGTCTTAACCTGTATCTTGAAAATGGTAAGATGCACCTATTAAAGACATTCCCAAATAACCTGGTGATAAATCATGTGCATTGTACAGCTTTACTGAAGAAGCTGGGGAGGGACTGCCTTCTAGCATACCTTGTGTTTGTGAAATAATGCTGGGATGAAGCATGTGTGGAAAGCACAGCAGATTTTATTTATGAAAGGAAACATGAGCATTTTATATTCTCAAGTTTTTACTGCTATTCTCTGTCTTGGACAGAGAATGAAGGCAAATATGTAACATCTACTTTAGGAAGTTATCTAATGAAAACTATTTTGTGACTTCAGTGCATTATAACTGTTGTAACTGTGCTGAAACCAATGGACCTACTCTGATTTCTGTAGGTGAGTCTCTGACAGAAGTATTAATAACATTTTAGCTTAAAAACAGCAGTTCTTTTAGCTAGTCTGGTTAGTGAAATTTCTGAAAATGTCAGTAACAAGATGTTGCAATAGGCTAACAATTAAAAGGGGAGATCATTTATGTATATGATATTGAAAAACTAACACCCGATATCAATCAGACACAGTGTTACTCTGTGCTTCCTAGCAGATTTTTTAGGGTGTTTTTGTTTGACATGTATATCTAGTCTAAGATACAAAATTTTGGGGTTTTAAAATTTTGTTTCCTGTCTTCATGGAAATAATTTAGGAAGGCTAATACAGAAGTGGGGAGTTATATTTTGCTCTGAAGGCTGCAATGAAGCTAATGTTTTATAGCTGAAAAGTCTGCCTTATGTCACTCTATCAGTAGTGGAGAAGGAGACTGTTGCCTGCAGGTTTGTGTGCTTGAAGTCAACAGCTGAGGTAGGTCAGTAACTATTCCCATCATCAAGCTCAGAGGTGAAATCCTAACCCCCATTTGAACCACCAGAAATTTTACTTGCTGTTTTCAGAGGAGCCAGAACTTCAATTTAAAACATTAGATTCAGCAGCAGTAAGGAACCCCAGCAACCCGTGTATCACAGGGGTTACAGGCCAACCAAACACCTGTCAGCTTTGTGGTGGGCTGTGCATACAAACCTTTGCACATTTTCATCTCCAATCCCAGATATGGCAGTGGTAGAGAAACTAAAGCTCTGCTTCTGATCTGGAGCCTCATAAGCTCTGGAACAACAGAAGGAGAAACATGTCTTGAAACTGCAGGATCTGTCAAGGTTAAACACAGCCCTTGTGACAAAAACTCAGTGCAACAAACGGGTCTGGCTCTTGGTCTCTAGACACATATGTTAGCTAATGCTTACCACGTGGGAAAGCACCAAAGAGAAAGGAAAGCAACTTTTGGTCAATAATCTTTCAACTCCAAAACTTTAATTCTGTTACAGCTGCCAGGCTTTGGTGGTACCTCCCTGCAGGGTGCAGCATCTGGAGGTGTTGGAGCACAGGCCACAGGGCAGGAATGGTGCTGGGGGGCTATTTTTAGGTGACTGGCAAATATGCCTCGAGTGCTCTGTAGGATAAGGTGACTGAGAGGTTTTATTAATTGATTTAAGATGGAAACTGGTTCGGCCATGCTGTCCTGGGCCACCAGCAGCCTCAGCTGGCTCTGTGGCTCCCAGCCCTGACAAAGGTCCTCTGTTTCCCTCCCTCTGTGTCTTTCCAGAGTGCTGTGTGGACAGAGAATGTGAGTAACATAATTTTCCCTCCCTTTTAGTCTTTCAAATGAAATGTTCTTTCTCTTTTCTTTTTTTTTTTTTTTAAATATTATTCCTAGCCTTTCGAATAGCAATTTATATCCTGTGTGCCTTATCTCAGGTGAGATAAAAATAGTGGCTTCACTCCATCAGCATAATCAGTTGTGTTAATATCTGTAGGCTTGGCTCAGAGTTTGCATTACTCCATACGGGCTGTGTCTGTGCAGGCACCGTCTATAGATGCTTTTCAAAATTACCACACATTAAAAGAAACCTAAAAAATGTGCATGATGAAATAGTAGTTTTTAAGAGTTGTTTCAAACCAAAAGAAATAGAGATGTTTTCCTTCACTTTACAGTAGTCTTTAAAAATTGTCTTAAATTGAACAACTTAGCATGTTTTGTCTCATTTCTGTATTGCTTTTTAAGTACTGTAACAAAGGCAAAGCTAGTGCTTGTATGCACTGAAAAAAAGTTTCCAGTTACAGAGTGTGAAAAATGTTCATGTGTTTCTCTATATATGGTAAACAAAAATATAATTAGATGCTTGTGCACCGTCTTTGAAGAAGAATGACTTTGGTATGGCCAAGTATCTAATAATATCACTGTAAGCTCTGATCACTTGTATTACTTCTCTGATTCCCTGAAGATGTCCCCACATACTACATCTCGTGGTTTGCCTCGTTATTTTCTGCTCTGCTTTCAAGCCCTGTGCTTCCAAAAGAAATTAATCTCCTTAGGAAATGCTTAGCTCCCTGTTCCAAAATTACTCTCGTCCAGAGCCTTTCTCTTCTAGAAATATTTAACAGCAACAGACTTCTAGACAAACTTTCTCTTTGTAATTTCATTCCTGAGTCATTGACAGCATCAGCATTTTTGTGTGTGTATATTTTAGTAACTCGCAGCACTTCTTCACCATTTCTGATGTGTCCTGCATGTCCTCCCCAGTGGGGAAAAAAGGGGATGAGTCAGCAATTTATAGCAAAACTTGTATGAGCATCACCAAGTCTAGGATTTCAGCGTAAGTCTTTTTCCCCCTGTGTTTCCAGCAGGCTTTTCACAGTCTCTTAGGGCTTTCTTCAAACAAATTAATGTCTCAATCAGTTGTGATTCCTTTCTTTCATTCTACTCACCTGCACACAAATAAGCTGTTAGATTTCTGCATTTTCCCAGGTATTTTTACTAAAGAAAACCATCTCTATTGCTGTCTGGCCATTTAGTTTCCTTTCCAACCCCATGATCTTTACAGGGCTGTTTATTTCATGCTACCTTGTGCAGAGTGTCATTGGATCTTCTGGCAAAAGTTGTGTCAGTTTTCTCTCCTGACATTAGCTATTTATCTTCACTACTAAAACAATACTTGAAACCGTTTAGAATTACAGCCTAAGAAAAACAAGTTGTCTCTTTTTCCATGATGCACCTGTATTTCCTAAAGGCGTTTCTAGTCAACCTTGCTATCGTTGACTGATTTTTCGTGGTGCTCACCTTAAAGGAGCTATGTAATTCATCCTGGATATTTAAGTGCATTCATCTTTTCTAGCATCAGAGAATATTAAAAGCTGTTTTATTCCCCATTCTGATTTCTCTTCAAGCTCATTCCAGCTATACAAGTGGGGACGATGGGTACTCTGTGCCTGGTTCATATGGTGGTTATTCAGGTAAAATTCCCTTGAATTCAATGTGGACTTCTATTGAGCCAGAAGGATGAGTTTTCATTTTTATGCTACCCTACTATTTGCTCATACAGGGCTCCCATCCACCCACGCTTCTTTGTAATTTATTGACAGGGCCTTGAGAGACTACTATGATGACAAATATACTGTGAATTTACTTTTATTGTTGCTCTTATGAATGCAATACATCACTTTCAAAAAAGGAGTTATTTTACTCTATCTTTCTGTATCAGGTAAGTCTGAATTGGAATTTTCAGTTTATTTACATAATACGCTAATTTGGTTGATAGTGGTGCTATTAGCTAAATATTCAGCTGTGTCTGAATGTGTCTTACCTGTAACTTTGTGTAATATGGAAGAAAAGCCTCTTCTTGCATCTTTCACTGCATTTCATGTACCTTGTATTTTAGAAAAAGTTTAATTCTCTCATTTTTAATATTACGTTGCAAATATAACTTTCTTTGGAGTACACAGTGTGTTGCTTGATCTGTGAGAGGAAGAGGAGGAGAAAAGGAAATCAGGGCTCACATCATGTACTGTGTCTGTTGTCCTACTTCTTGATTTTCTGTCACTTTCATATGTCGTTTCTTCTTTTTCATACTACTGAAGTTTGGAGACAAACCTGATGCATTTCAAAATAAAATACATTACTTGCAAATATCTATCCTTTTTTTTTTTTTTTGTGTTATCACCTAAGATTAATGAACATCTTAATTTTGGAAGCAAAGATACTTGAATGTTTTTCCCTTTCAACCAAAGAACAAACTGTGCAAAACAAACTTGCAAAGGTAACAAGTGAATCATTGACAGAGAGAAGATGTTAAAGCTAATGTATTTTTTAATGTCAAATATGGAACACGCTTCGAAAATCCAATCTGGAGCTCACTTAAGTACGAGTTTTGTAAATGTTTTTCTAGGAGTAACTAGGAGAGGCATTAATGCCTGAGTCTCAAGTCTCCAAAATATTTGCAAACTACTCCCAGTATTTTGCTGTACTTTTTTTTCCAGTGTAGTCACTCATTGGACCCTGCTACATTTTAATGATTGATTACAGACATGGGATGAAATGTTGGCCCCACTGAAGCCATGGGAGTTTTCCTATTGACTTCAGTGAAGGCAGGATTTTACCCACAGATTTACAGCAGCAAAATGCAACAAACCTGATTCTGTACTTCAGCTAAAGTAAAACCCCATGATACATTCTGTGTTACAAGAATGAAAGCAAGGCTGTATACCCTTTCTAAAAATGGTTTCATGCATCTGTAAGCTTTTGATTAAATCAATGTTTTTGCACCTGTTAGGGTAAAAGTAATAAAAACTCCAACTGCTGTCGTTGTTTTGGTACGTGCATTTAATTTTCTAATACATACCGCAGTAGTTCATCCTAAATTAAAAAATCGGAAGTTAAAGTTGGGGTTTTTTTTTCATACGCTAGTAATATAATCTCTATGTCACATGTGAAAGAGATGTGTAATTTATATAGTCATGATGTCAGCAGTATATTATGTAAGTTCTTAGTGGCATATGAGGTTTAGTAGCACAGGCTGATTTTTGTTCTACTTAATGTGATTTTTAGTAATTTTCTTATCAAACAAAGCATTTTAGTCTTTGGGTCACTATGGCTTTTTATTTCTTCTTCATAGGGCTGCTCTTTACATGTGTCTAAACCAGATCACCCTAAAAAGGCATTATTAACTTTGTTTACTGATGCTTGGGTGAAATGCTGGCAGTGCTGCATGGTAGCAAACATTTCTGCTGCAGTGTCACAATTATGAACTTTGCAGTTACATGGGAACTGCTGGAATTATTTTGCATCCTCTTCCTCTCAGCTTTTTGGCTAGAAAATAAGGCAGAAATTTGACTCTCCCTGTGCAAAGCCTAAGCAAACAATGCACAGAACTTTAAGAAGGGTTATAAATCCACTGTGGGGAAGCTCTGTTGCAACCCTTCTGCAGCCCTCACCTGTGGGCTAGAAACTGAGACCTTGACAGTCTACGCCTTTACCCTTGATCAGCATAACTTGAATTTATGTGGGACAAAGATGCTAGGATGGTTCATGTGTTTTTCCTTGACTTATAAGGTTTTAAACATATTGATATAAGTGACAGTGTTAGTATAAACATTTGAAATAGAGTACCTGTGGATTCTCATGCAAAATATTTTCTCCTTTTCTGTTCTGGGCAACAAAAAACTCGAAGTGAGTCATATGAAGGTGTGAATCTTTGTAGGGTATTTAAGGGAGGAAGAACAACCTTTATATTTGTGATGTTCTTGACATCCCCAAGAAGAGCACTGGTAAGAGAGAGTCTGTTACAAAAAGAGTTAATTGCGCTTACAATATCTGTAAGATCTTTTTGCCATATGACCCCGTGATTTTTATGCATAAATACAGATGTTATGTTATTCTAGTCTATTAATAATCAGAGATGTGACCAAATGAGGCAGTTTAGAATATGTAGAATTTGCAGGTTTTTTCCTTCTTGCTTAAATGTTTTCTAAATTAGACTCTCAGAAGCATACAAAAATGTCATGTCTTTCACCTCTTATTTCTCATTCTATTTCTAAGACTAAAAATACCAACAACCCAGACAACAGAAACCAAACCCCAAAGCCCAACCAAACAGCAAAAAATTATATAAACCTCCATATACTATACAGAAAGTGTGTATCAAATCAGTATTCTATACTAATGTACTAAAGAATTAAACTATAACTAGGAATATTCCAACAAGCATAACATCAAAAAGGGAAAATTCAACATAAAAGAAGTCATTCAGGAGCTCTATGTTGGAGTAATAAAATGAATACTATTGTGACTGCATTCCTAAAAAGCATGGAATAATGGTGTGCTAGTATGGAGGAAACAACCTTTATTTGAATTGTTGTGGACCTAGAAGGAAACATAAAGACTCTCTTTTCTGTCTCCCTGGAATAGACCATGTTGCACACAGCTACGATGAAGAGATTGTTTGGGTATCTGAGATCAGACACACTTGGAGAAGCATTGTGTGCCCACTCGTACACAAAAGGTGGGAATTGAAATGTCTTTGCATGACAGAGCTGAGAGAACTTGCATACTCAGCACGGGCAGCAAGAGCAACTGAGATCTGAAGGAAAGGAGGTTGGACAAACACCATATGCTTCCTGACATACTGAGAGCCCTCATGACTGGAGCAAGAGAAATGATGAAAAAAAGAGGAGAGACAACCATCCATCTTGCAGTTCTGGGCCTTGTGCACACCCTGGTTCTTCCCACCAAATTGGGGAGGGTAGCACACACTTTTCTGCATGGATTAGCTTCCATCTGGGTCTTATCTGTGGGAAGGACTGTGCCTCTCCATTCTCCTGCCCATTCTTTTTATATAGTCATGGCTTCACTGAAGTTTACCAAGAGTAAGGAAAAACATGGAATAAGACTGATTCCCTAACCTGGGAAGAGCTAAAAGGCATAATTTTAAGTGTTGCTTAAAGTTCAGATGTATCAAATCAACACATCTTTAATGTTGATGAAAGGCCTGTATGTCCAGAGCAAGCCTCCTTCCACCAGCTAGCTCTATTGCTTCTCAGAAGAAACACACACTGGTTTTGTCCTGCATACACTCAGCAGTTTAGTGCAGACAGGAGTTTGGCTTTAATTGATTTGATGCTTCACAGGTAACCTTCCAAGAAATGGGAAAGAAATGGCAACATTTCTGGGCTGTGGCTTCTGCAGCATAGATGTAGCAAAACACAGATATCTCCTGTTTGGCTCACCCAAAATCAAGTTACTTTGCCTTTGAAGATAAATGCTGTCATAGAGAACAGAAATCTCTTATTAGATCCCTTTTTCAGTATCACACGGTACCTGTAGGAGTGCCAGAGTCTAACACATAATTCAGAAATAGGAGAGAATTCTGATTTCACTTGGATGTGAAAAACAGGAGGTACACCTGGGCATCTGTATTTCCAGAAAACATGGAACTGTGGCAATTAATATTGTTATGGAACCACATATGCTCCGAAGTAAACCTGCACTATAGACATATGCCAAAGAAACAGGCCCCTTTAGCCTTCTCTCACAAAGCATTTTTTTGCATTGTATGTGCTCCTACATGTGCTCCTGGCTCCCTTCATGCCACCTGCCTAAGATGGAGGAATGTCATTAAGTAAAAGTCAGACCATCAGATGAATGGGTAAGGAGATGTACTTAAGAGCAAAGAAATGCATATATGACTTGCTTGGTGTCCCACAGGAGTGTTTCACATCCCTGTGATATATTGCACTTCCTTTTCTCCCCAGCCCATTGAAGAAAAGACATATTTGAATAGCAACATTGCTTACCATTTATATTTCAGCAGATAAAAGTTTTTTAAAACGTTGAGTGCTACTTAACTTCCAGTTAACTCTACTTATTCTTCATTTTCTGTCTCAGATTTAAGAGTATGGTACTTCCTAGTGAGCCTCTGAAACCATAGAGAGTACTTGGTTCCCTTTGCTCATATCCCTTTCAGCCTGTTACTAAAATAAGTAGAGATGAGATCCGAAAGAGATGTCATAATTAAGGAATCAAGTGTTACACAGAACCACCAGATTTATATTTGTTCAAGTTATCACTAGGATTATTATATGTTAAATGGCATAATTTGTACTCCCTTTTAAAATGCATTTTACTATCACCATGGATTAAAGTGTATGTTAAGATAAAGAAATCAATTTTTCCCCTTACCATTTTATTTCTGAGGCTTCACTTCTTTGTGACTAGTATAGATCTTTACTAAAGAGAAAAGAGTGCTGAATGACTGGGTTTTTTTTACTTTTTGTGGGTAGTTTCATATGATAAATGTGGAGAACTGAAGTTTTAGTAGCATGTAAGGAGGTGAATAAATTACTGTTCAATTAGACGAAAAGATATTGCTGGAAAGTACTTGTAACGAGATAATTGCAAGTGCCAAAGCTGAGAGTAATACTCAACACTGGCAGCAGCTTAGTTAAACATGTGGTTAATGATGTTACAGGAAGAACAGGTATGTAAAAATATTCAACTGTGCCAGCAGTAAATATTAATTTTATGTGACAGCAATAGTGTCTTACTGAGACTGATATTTGACATACAAAACTCCTGTAATTATTTTAATATCTTTACTTCCCAATGATTTTAATGATATGACAAAGATTTTAGGTGTTTGCTGAAACAGCACTACTGTCATTTACTATCACTCAAACAAAATGTCATTTCACTGCAGAAATCTGAGTAGTTTTCATACCAATTAAGCTACTGCTATAAACAGTATGTTCTTTTGGGGTTTTATACTTCAAGAATAAAACCGACAAAGACTTATCTGGAAAACATTTATTAGAATATTTATTTTCTTAATTATTTATTAATACAGAAATGTATTTAAGTAGGGATTTTTCTGTCAGAAGAAAAAGCCTAAGTATAAAATTAGAAAAGCAGCGTATGACTTTCTACCTTTGAATTAGTTATGAAACAACATTATAGATAAATCAGGTAGTGCTTCATGTAGTTGATTGCTTGCTCAGTAGTTTTCATTATAAGTTTCTTCAATCACTTAAAAACATTGCCAAGTTTTAAACCATTCATGATGGAGTTTTCTATGCCAGGTGCCTGCCCTAGGCAGGAGTATTTTGGAAAGCTGCTTCCAAAATTCAATCATTTCAGAAATGATATTCCAGAAAAGGCAAGTTTTCTTGCCTTTCTTTCCATATCTCACAAGAGATTTTTTTGGTTGCAACATCTAGTGCATTTGGAGCAGGATCCTGGTGTTCTGCAGAATGACTGTCTTGCTGTCACGGGAGTTGCCTTTGATTAGCCTCTAAGATTTGCCCAAATTTGTCCCCCATATAGAGCACGTTCTCAAGTTACAGCTTGTCAGCTGCTCTGTGGTAACTGACTCTGTGTACGTTCCTCATTTGCCGAGTGGAATATGCTAATCTAAACCACGTTTATAGGAGTTCATATTAAAGAGTTGCTCTTCAGAGTGACAACACACAAGCAGGCATCAGCTCAGCTTGAAAGCAGAAACTTCGCAGGCAGGGGGGTTCCTCTTGTCCTATCCTCATCCTGCAGTTTGCATCAAGAAGTAACTCGGCAATTACATTTTCTCAATGTCCCTCCTCTGTTCGCTGTCCTCAGGCTGGAGGGATCAACACTTTATATCCTCTGTGAATTGCTCAACCACTAGGCACTGAAGTGAACACAGAACAAAACAAAACTGCATCTCTCGGTGCTCTTTTCACATCCCCATTCAAAGATAGGAGTGGTTGCCTTAGAATGGAGAGGTTTGTAACAGGCACGAGGGAAGTGGAAATAGAGAAGGAAAGAGCTGGAAGAGGGAGGAGATAAACAGGATCTGAGGGTGACGAGTGAAGCAGAAGTTCGGCATGGGGAAAGTAATGATATGTGACACACATTGCAGCAGAGTAAACCTGAGAGGAACTGTTGACTCTATTCTGTACTCCTCTCCCCCCAGGACTACAGCTCATTTCAAGAGTCAATAGTCTTCCCTCAGGACCTGAGACTCATTTCAGGAATCCAGAATCACTCTGCTCTGCTGTCAGCAGAACCCAACATAACGCGCCTATCAAAGCATTTGTCACCACTCTCCCAGCAGCAGACACACACAAACCACTGCTACAGGCTGCCTGTCTCTAAGTGGTAGAGATCTGTCCAAATAGATACGTGGCACCTAAAGTTACTGATTTGACTAATGCAGTGGTCCTGTTTATCTTGCTTTTAGCATGTCATTTTGCACAACACTCTGGACAGGGCAAACAGACATGTAGAACATTCAAGTCAGGATCTTTAAACAAAATTTATTAAAGCACAGTGCACACACAAAGGGGGTCCACTTACTATAAGCTCTGTACAAGTCATACAGGATCTACAGAATCATTCATAAGAAAGCATCGCCACTAGAGTGGTAACATAAAACTATGGCTAATGCTTCAGATAGCATTTTGTTTGCTTCTATCCATGTCAAATTTGGCATCACTGATTATTACTATGCAGGTACCTGGGGATTTGGGCCCTGTTATCTTTAACTGGCATCTGAATTATCCACTACCAGTTCTAGTTTGGTCTCACTGAGACAACCGGAGAAAAAACCGCTGCACTTACCCCAGGAAAACCCATTAATCAGCCACAGTCCCAGCTGCATGTCTATAAGAAGTGTGAGTATATAAATTGTACGATGAAATCTTAATGAGAGATGCAGAGCTGCTTCCCACACTTAAATCTTTTTGTCGTAGCTTTAAAAAAGGCAGCTTTTCTGTATGTTAAAACTCTTCCTGGGTGACAAAAGTAACTGCAATTATTAGTTTAGTCATCCCTGTAGTTTCTAATTTCAGGACATTTAGAGGTAAGACACTTTGCACTCAGTGTGCCATTTCCAAGGGTAATACCTGACAAAATGAAGGCTTACAGTGACAGCACCATTGAGCATTATCCTAAGCAGTTAGATACCTGAGTTCAAAACCTATCATCAGTCAGTGATAGGATCTGCTTCTATCAGCTTAAAGTGCCAGTGAATTGTTAGAAGCTGAGGACGACTATTGGCCTAATATAAGCCTTCAAAAGAATAGTATTATTGGAAGTAAAGCGCCCTATTATTGCCATTTGTAAAGTAGTTCCTGATTTTGGTAGTACATGTTATATTACTCTCTCCTCTGTTAATTGAGTACCAGAAAAAGACCTTGCCTCGAAACAAGGAGATTTTCTCACGAGTCATCCCAGGCTTAGGTGCTGAAACACTACATTGAAATTAAGTCATATATCCTGGCAGGAACCAGCAGCTAAATCCAGTTAATTATCACGTATATCTTTGATAATAATACCTCCTGGATAACTACAGTGTGGATAGTTAGGTGCTAGAGGGACCGCTAAGGACCATTAGGCTGAGGGTGAGGAAGTATCCTTAATACTGGAACACCCAGAAAAGGAGGCACTGAAGTAGTTACAGGGTGGAATAACAAACTCATCACCGGTCATCGTCCCAGACAACGACACAGACATACTGTTAACTAGATGCAGAATGTTAAGCCTTGAAAAAGCAGTGAAATACCTGATGGTATCAGTGTGGATTCTTTATTACTGTGCCGCCCCAAGGCCCCTGGGTCCGCCCTGGCACCCGAGCCCTGCCAGGAGTTCCCGCGTGGACGCGGCACACCTGAGCAACAGGAGGTGCATCCTCGCAGACCTGCAGCTGGAGCCGGAGTTTCCCCCCCCTTCTCCGACACTGCGTCATTTATTAGCCATTGTCCAAGTAAAAAAAAAAAAAAAAAAAAAAACAACAAACGAAAGAGTTTGGGGCTGCAGGAGCCGAGTTCCCGTTGAGCGCGGGCCTCTCCTGTAGCTGCCGCTCGGCGGAGACTCGGCGCCTGCCGGGCAGCGCGGGCAGCCCCCGGCACGGCCAAAGGGCCAGCTCGGCACGGCCAGAGGACCAGCTCGGCACGGCCGAAGGACCAGCTCTGCCCGGTCCCCAGCACCGCCCTGCTGCGCCTGGCCAAGCTGCTGGCCCGGGGGATGGAGACGGGGATGGGAGCCCCGCACGACCCCATCCCCGCCAGGACGGACACACAGCCAAGTTCCCGAGCCGCACAGTCCCAGAGTCGGGGATCCCGATTCCCCGTCCCCCGGCAGCCCCTTCCCGCCGCGGGGCGACCCCCGCGCGGGCGGTGCCAGCCCCGGCGCGGGGGGCGGGACATTGTTTCCAGGCTGACTCACCCCAGCCCCGCCCCCAGCCCCGCGCCGGGGGAGGGCGGGGACTCCCAGAGGCCACGCCCCCGCCCCTCGTGCCCGGCCGCCCCCCTTCACCCCTCCCGCCCGCCCGGCACGGACCGCAATGATTTAGAAGTTCAGGAATCCCACGTGACGTCACGGAGGGTGATGTAATGCTTCTCTAAATAGAACGTATTGTAACCGTCCCTCAGTCCAACGTGGTTCCTCCGGCCGCGCTGCCGGTCCCGTCCCCGCCGCGCCGGGCGGTAAGTTCCTAAAAATACTGGGCTGCCCCGGGAAGGCGCCCGGCGCGGCGCGCAGCGAACCCCGCGCTCCGCCGCACGGCGCGGAGCGGCACGGCTCGGCTCGGCTCGGCGCGGGGCAGCAGCGCCGGGGCAAGCGGCTGGGAAGGGGCAGCTTGCGACCGCGGGGGTTCTTCCCTCCGCGACCGCATCTGCTCTGGCGGCGAGAGCGCCAGTCCCTGCCGCGCCGCTGCCGGGCGCGGGGATCCCGCCGCCCCCCGTCCCCGCCGTGCCCCGCCGAGGCGGTGCGGGGAGAGGAGGCGTGAGTGACCACCGCGTCCCGCAGAGGGTCGGGCAGGGCGGCGGGGTCCGGGGGCGCACGACCGCGGGTCAGCCGGGCTCCCCGCCCGCACATTGGGGAATTTGGGAAGTCTCTGCGCGCCGCTTCCCGGGATGGGATGGGATGGGGCGGCTGCTGCGGGGCGCAGGCAGCACCCCGCTGCGTGCTGCCCCGAGAGAGGCGGGCAGCTCCCGGCGGAGAGGTCGCGGTCTCCCTGCACCCCACGATGGGCTGGACGGCTGAGAAGCCTTTGCGTGCCCCGGCGGCACCCGGCAGTGACAGCTGGGCGGCGTGCTGCCCCGCCGACCCCTCTTCCCGCGGCCCCTAAACTTCTGGACAAGTTTTGCGGCGACGCCTGTGCGCCCCAGCAAGCCGGGACCTGCCGCTGCGCGGCCGCCTTCCCCCGTGAGACACCCCGGGTGCCGGGCTGCTCCCGGCCCTTACGTCATGCTGCGGGCCGGTGCGGGGCTGATGCTCCGTTTCTGATGCCATCGGGTCCGGGGCGGGGGGAGTGCTGACAAGGTTCCCTCTCTGCAGCCCCACTCTCCCTTTTCAGCCCCGCTGCTCCGCTCCTCGCCCCCCTTTCTCCAGCTCCGCGCGTCCCCGCCACTGTCCTCTCTTACAGGGGTCTCTCTCTCCCCAGCGAAGTTTTCAGGACGATAAGAGCTTCAGGCGTGTAAGGGGAATACTTGCTAAACTCTGCCTCCTCTATTATTTATATCCAAGCATGGTGAGTGATCCTTCATCTCCAGGGCTTAATACACACTATACAATCGGAAAGAGAAAGGTCGTTCAAAGATGAGGGTAGGAATAAAGGAAAATTAAATGTCCATATGTTTTGTGGGGGTTTGTTTGTTTTGGTGGTTTTGGGATATTTTGGGGTTTTTTTTTTTCCTCCCCCCCCCCCCCCTTTTTTTTTTTTTTAATCCAGAACGATATCAGGAGTATCTTAAGCAGTGAGAGCAGAAGACTTCCATATATTATCATAAGAAACAGTGCTTAGCCAGATGAAACTAAAGCTTGAACGGAAGCATAATAACTACCGCGAAGCATCTTGCTTGGGCTTTTCTTGAGACCGTGCAGTTTTCAGAGAGATACTCACCCGCTGGCTTGCACCAGACTTTCCTTGTCTGGCCTTTGGACAAGCAGCAGTGCGTCAAGTAACAGTGGTGGAGGAAAACTTTCTTGTAAGACACTGTCATGCAGAAATAATCCAGAAACAGGACTGAAAGAAAATTGAGAGCTGGATGGTGAGAGATGAATGCAAAAATGTAGTCTAATCTGTGGGGATTTTGCTGAAGGAGGAACACTTTCATAAGGGTATGGTTTATCTTCAGCAGAAAAGTGTACACTGTTGAAAAGTGCCCGCTTGGTATTTTGTAACTTTCATGTGGTGAATGATGTTGTTGGTATCAAAAACTGGAAATTCTTTATTAGAAAAAAAAAAGAAGCTAAGATCCTTATTTGTGACTCCGTCCGTAATCCTAAAGGGAGCTGTATAGGTCGCAAAGCACTAGGGAGAAGTGTGATTAATGATCAGTGATTAGTGATAAGTGATTAGTGGTTTTATTCAAATTGTTACCTCTGACCAGAAGCACACATCAGAGGATTAACAGGCTCTTTAGATAAATGCTCATTAGTGGAAGGGGGAAAGCAAAGATAATAGGCATGCACACAGGGACAACTTTCTAGGAAAATCATTCCTGTCTCTGACATAATAAGCTCTATTAGCAGAAAGGCTCTTTAATTTAAAAGTTGCTTTTATCTTGTAAATCGAATATAGATGTAGAAGTTCGCTGTGCTATTATAGCCTAAATTTTCCCATATCCACTAGATGTGGATTATCCCAGTAGTGATATTTTATTTTAAAAAACCAAAACAACAACACAATTGAATCTTTAAGAAACTGAACATTCCCAAGTGCTAAAGCCCTACATCCCGAGGCATCTGCTCCCAACAGGCAGTGCAGAGTCTGCTGGCAGCTTAACTAGATGGCGCAGTCCGGTTCTTTGGGAGTATATAGTCCTGGGTTATGAACTTAGCAAGTAGCAGCTTGCTAGGTGTCCTTCAACACTTACAACAGAGTTGAATCTGTGCTGGGTTGGAGGCTAGACAGTGTTAGGAGTTTGTAGTCACATTTTCCACGTCAGTTAATCTACTGAGTTAAAGGCTACTGGAAAAATTAGTCTCATTTACTGAAAGAAGCAGTGAGAGAAGCAAGGAGAAAATGAGAGAGGGGCAAACCGCTCCAGCCTGGGACATAACTCTTGATTCAACTGCTTTATACTGCTTTAATGAAGTATAGTTCTGATGGCCTTAATTACTGAAGCCTAAAAGGTCTTGGGAGTTTTTCTCCCAGCTATCACTAACAAAGTCAGGTGTGTTTTTTGTGGGTTGGTTTGTTTGTTTGTTTGAGGGGGGATTGTGTGGGGGTTTTTTTGTTTGTTTGTTTTTTTAAAGTCACTAAAAAGAACAGTTGGTGTGGTGGTTGAACAAAACAGCTTGGACCTGACTGTACTCTGCAGATAATGGTAAGGAGTCTGTTTTTATGATAACTAACCAGGGATTTCTCATGACTCTTTATTATTAATGGTTTGTTGAAGAACTGATAACCTACTGCTGTCCATAGACTTGGGCATGTTTCTTCTGTTGTATTAGCTTACATGGGAATTACGGTTGTTTGCATCTGTGGAGATCATCAAAGTTTCAAAACATTAAATTAAACAGTTGAGTGAAACAGGAAATAGAAATAATGAACTTATGGCATGAAAAAAAAAGAAACTGCTGTAGTCTCCTACTGTTCCATATTTAATTGGAGACTGTTAGGAGTAGTCTGGCTAATGCTTAAAATCAAGAAGTTTTGTAATAGCATATAAAAAAGCAATAAGCTCTGTCTGCCACTCTTGAGTATTGAATGGCATTCTTCCAGGAGTTAAAATTGCAGTATTTTTAGAAGTTTACACATTTAGAACAAGCAGTACCCTTTCCCCCTCACCAAATACCTATTTATAGTTAAGCTTCAATTTATCAAACTCTATCTCTGCTAACTTAACCTGGGGAATGAAAAGGGAAGCAAACCGTGTATATAGATTGAAAGAAAAGATAGAAGCGAGGTTGTACATGTCATTTTATTTATATCGTCATTTAGCAGAAACTCTTTCACAGATAAAGAGTAATAGGTGCTTTTAAAATTTGATGCTCGCTTCCTCAGTTTGAGACTCTAAAATACTCTCTAATCCCTTACCTTTATCCTGTGCACTGAGTCTACTATAAAAGATTGTTTCAGTGAGAGCTGGCGTTCACCCTGGAGTTGATAAGAGAGGCAGTCTCACAGTGCCTTCAGAAGGCAGCTTTTACATACTAAACCTTTCAGCTTTGTGTGGGCAGAATCTCTGTGAGCTCAGTAAGTCTTGCAGAATGATTTGAAACTTGGTTATTAACTTGTCTGCTTGTGCCCCCCTTTAAGAACGTGTCTCTGTGCCCCTAATCAAGACATGAAGATCTTAAATACCAGCAGAGTTCTTGCAAGGTTGTCGTTGCTTTTAAAACAATTGATTTAATCCAAAATTTTTCCTCTAATCTTTGTCATTCCATGTCTCTAATTTCTGCCGTTAGTTAACTTTCTGGATTTTTCTCTAAACCTGTTGCTTTGAGGACTTATACCTATGTTCATGGATTATTATCCATCTTTTAAGCTTAAATTTAATTCCCGTGACCATCTTTCTTGTAAACCCTTTACTACGAAAAAATTAATTCTGGATAAGATTTTGCAATAAAAGAAGAGCAAAAGTGTTTCTACTTAAAACATTTCTTTTGATTATTATTAAGGACTGTATGATTTATTATTGGAACAAACTGGTAATTTTTCTCAAGGCCTGCAAATACTGCTTTTCTTGTAACTTGTTACAGGAAAGCTCTACTCAGTAGATGTAGTTGCTGGAAACACGGATACAAAAAAAAGCACTCTGGTTTCCATTTAAGGGATATATTCTGCTGTGCAAATTATAATGCTCTAGGGCTTTTAGGGCCCTAGCCTTAAAAAAATATTTTTAGGGCTTTTGCATTTTTCTGCCTTGAGAAATGATTGAAGTTAATCACAAATTTCAACCAACAGATTGGAATAAGAACTATGAAAACACTTTTTTTCCTCTTGCCAAAACTTATGTTACTATGTTAATTTACAGTTTTTAAGGTGTAATATTCTCTGACACAAACAATGATCTCGGACAATATTTTACCACTCTGTATTTGAACATTAGCCACATTACAAAAGGAAGTACAGAATTCAGCTTTTGTAGACTTGACATGTAATAACAAAATGCTGTTATGGAAATGTTTTTTGTTGTTGTTTATACGTATAATCAAAGAAATTATTTAAATTATCTCAGGTGTACATAACAAGCACAACATAACATACATACAGTAATTATTTTTGGCAATGTGGTGAAAACACTTGCAGAAGCAAATAAGCTGTTGTGCCTTGTTATGTCCAAGGAGCTGTTCTGTTGGTTTGTGCACTGATCGGTTGCTCCTATTAGGGCTCAGGTTGAAGGGGCAACCATGACACTTTAAAACAATAGTAAGTCTGCTATTTTTCACTAAGGTGTTATTTTACTCTGTAATTAAAAATACTTCGAATTGGCATTTTTTTTTATTAGCCATCACATGGGAAATACATGTTATTTTCCCTTAGAGAGTTTAGAAAGGGTTGGTTGAACTGGTTTGTAGGTTTCTGGACGGTGATATCAAATGCTATTTTATAAACACGAAGAGATTTTTCCAAGGATTTTGCTGAAGGCTGTAGGATTTCCAAAGTAAAACATTGAAAGCTTACAACGATTTCCTTAGTTTAAAAGATGTTTTGCTTTTGGTTCTTGTTTCCGTCTTATATTTTTTTGATAATCTGTTCAAGAAGTCAGCCCTGAACACAACTTCAAAATAAATTCCTTGAAACATTGTCATCATCAGCATTTGTCTAGGTTTATGGTTTTAATAATCTTGTCCTTTGAGACAGCTCTTGTCACTGCTGTGACACCCTTCCATGTAAGGTCATTTGAAGGTGTGGAGTGCAGCCCTGTATGGCCAGAGATCTCCGCTCAGCAGGTAATGAAGAGGGCAATGTCTGTAGAAGCGGCTAAGAGGAATGAGATTTGAATTTAATTGGGGAAAAGTACTACAAATCCTCTATTACCTTTGCCTGCATCGAGAGCTGATTCTGCTTTTCTTTGGCTCTGAATGTTTTCATTGCTCTGACTAGGGTACTGAGACCTCTGTTAGGTCCGGAACGGGTAGTCATGATTTGATCTCACCCTCAGCTTTCTACCACATATAAATTCTACAAGTAATTTCTATCACCTTTTTGTCCTTTGCAGTATTTTCTCCAATGTCTTTCTTTGCTCCCATCTAAGTTTATTTCCCTCCAGAGGGCCTTGTCTTTGTGTACCACCATGCAGTGAAAGTTTGGGTGCAGTGGAAGTGCTTGGTCCCAATCTCTGTATGTTTTGTGTATTTTGACATTTTCTGTTTAGGGATGTACTGAGCTTAAACTGGTCATCCTTGAAAACACCACCTAAATTTAATACAGAGAAATGTGTTTAATTAGGGTGATCTTTTTCTCATTTAGATGAAGAAGCTGCCTTTTTACCTATTTACTTTGTGTGCTTGTGCCTTCAATTACTCTTTTGTTGCATGTACAGCAGTGTTGTTCATAGCTAGATTTTTCTGAGCTATTTGCAAGTACTCAGAAGTTAATTTGGCTCTTGTGAGAAATTAACCCGGACTGGTGTTTCCTAGATTTAACATCTGTTTTGGTTTTTTTTTTTTTTCCTCCTGACCAAATGTAAGTAATGCTAGTTAATATGTGACGCTCAACACAGGGGGCTCTGTAGCACAATAAACGGAATCTGATGCATTGTATGGAGCGGATACAACAGTAATCACTAAACTGAGATATGATCATATTGTACTCTCTGTTTTTTTCCTTTGTTTTCCTCTAAAGCTTTCATTTCTGAAGTGCTGAGTTGGTATGGTAATTACCTGTAGAGTAGTATTCTAAGTAAGCACCAGAGTGCTCCAAGATGATGATGTTAGTAGGTCACTTGGTTGTGCATTGATTCTGTAAATCAACTGACAGTAATATAGTCATGTGTGAATTAGTTTACCGTTATTGCCAGTCCAATTATACCTGTCACTTAACTTTAAAAAAAATTTAAGTTCAACAGCGATAGTCACTTGCTAGGTAAGGAGCTTCAAATTATGAATAGTAAATCATACCTCCGTAGGTACTACTCTGAATTAATTTAGATGTTTGGTTGAATCTGGGGTTGGTTTTGGTTCTCATCAGGTCAGTGAATGACTTTGTCACTAAGCATTATTAGGAGCCCAGCAGAAACTCCAAAGGTGACCTGAGTGTGTGATGGCAAAGAGCCTGGAATTGTGCTCATCCAGAAATGAGCACTGTCTGCATTAGAAATTTGGGCATGAGGATACCTCACTTATAGGAAACTTCTTTTCTTGAAATGGTAATAAAATACAACCTGAAGAAACTAAAAGCTGAGCAATGGAGTAGGAAAATCAATTGCTTTGTTCAAGAATATATTTTACCACATACTCTTTAACTTAGTTACTGAGTGAATGTTTTAGGAAGAAGAGATCTTTGTTAAGGGTTTGTGAGGACTTCAACCACCACATCAACTTTTTTTTTTTTTTGACTTAAAAACAAATGAACAAAAAAGTTCCTTTTGTTGGTGACGGGCAGAGGAGCGGGGCATTGAGCATTTGCACATTTTTTTTAAGGTTGAAGAGATGAGGATCAACATCTGTAGATGCTTCCATCATTTCCCAGAAAGTGCACGAAATGAGAGAAAAGAAGAAATTCTGTAGTTAAAAAAAGAAATAAACAAGTTAAGGAATTTTCCTTCTGGCCTCACTTCCATATCCTTAATTGTGTCTCTCTAGCACGTAAAGATTGTCTTATACCTGTTATTAAATAAGGTCAGTGTGAGTTACTTTGGCAGGCTGTGCAATGGAAAAGTATTTTAAAAAGACAATGGGGGGAAAAATGAATGATGTAAAAACTAAACCACTTTCTGCAATTCTGTGCTTCTTTCTCATTCTTCAGTGCTAATAAAGCAGCACGTGGACTCAAGCGTGAAAACAGGTTAAATTTGAGTAATTGCTGGTTATCACAAAAAGTGGGAGAAAGCAGTAATTTAACTATTTTGATGTGAATCTTTAAAAAGCAAGTTTCTCTTAATAACTTGAAATGGAAGTGGAAAGGATCAAAGGAACCATGGGCTTTATGACTGGGTAAGGAGAATTACATTCATGTGGATTTAAGAAAAATATAGTAGAGCCTAATTCTCCTCTCACCCCTGTAGAAATCTAGAGCAACTCTATTGAAATCTGTGGAGTTACTGACTGCAATAACGCTCATTGAGAAGAAAATTAGATTCACGGGGTCTATTCTGAATGTAGCCTATCGGTTGTGCACTGTGCAAATCCCATTATTAAAGTAATAGCCTGACATGTCACGTTAAGGACGGCTGTTTTTCCAAGATGAACATGTTTATAGCTCTCCTCATCTTGTGGCTACTTTTTAAAGGGGGCAGGGGGATATTGAGAATACTTATTTTGTGCTCAATTAATATTCCTTCCGTGCACTCTCCTTCCTCTCGCGCGCTTTATGTGTGGGTGCGCAGTCTGCACTCTCCATCATCTATCTGTCTGTGTCTCTTTGGCTGTGACAGTCACCACTCTGGCCTCAGGCTTGTGCAACACAGACGAAAAGCCCACCAAGATTTTCAGTTAAACATGGCAGGTTATAATTCTGCTCCTAAATATGATGTGTGTTTTCACTCTTAACGATGCTGTTGTGAATTGGGAGTAACACCTTAGACTTCACTTTTGTTTTGTGGTTTGTTTTTTTTTTTTCCATTTTGGAAAAAAAAAAAAAAAAAAAGGTGGAGCAGGAAAGAAGTGGGAAGGCAGTGTAGCCCTGCAGTTTTAATAAATTGAAGTGTTTGTTTGCAGCACTGGAAGGCAAAGCCCAGGCTGCTTGAGCATCTTGCACAGTTCCCAGGCTGACCTGTGAATGAGAGCAGAGTCTTTCAGAAGTTGGGAAAAATTTCATCACTGCCTGAGCTACTCTGATTATTTTTTTAAACAGCAATCAACAGGGAATTTTAAATAAGAAAAACATTGTAAAGAGTATAATAAACAGACAGTTGTCAGTGTACAACTCCCACCTCCCCAGCCCTAATCAGGGACACTTGCTTCCAATTTTCTTCATTTGACCCAGGATATGTGAGGTCAGCTCAGTAACTTTTGAAATTGGTATAAATCCATTGACTTCTCTGAAACCATGTGGAATGAGGGTATGTCCCACAATTGTTTATTAATGGCACACAATGGGCATCTTATGCATAAAATCTTTTGTGGGAGGATGTAACAAGAAGTTTTAGGCCTTATAGCCACTCTCGTTCACCAGACCCTTAAAAATCCAGAGGTTAATTTATATAAAAAATGAAACAAACCCACAGCTATTATTGCATTGACAAACATTTTTAAAAAGCACTATTTATGTAGGCCCTATATAAGCACACATTGTTTTATGTTCCTTCTGCTGGCTTTGTGTTTGACTAAACCATTATTCTCGGAGCACTGCTGTGCTGAGATCATCAGTGAAGATGGTGTGAAAACAAACAAGTTTAAGCATGAGAAGTCACTATATAATTTGACAAGGAGGTTGTCAGCACCAAAATTAATTTCATCTTTGGTCAAAACAAAATAAAAATCAGGCGGTTAGTGGGGAAAAAATACATTCTTAGGAGGAGGGGAAGGGGATTTGATCTAATTCTGCAAGGTGCTGTGCCAACTAAAAGGAGGACTGGTCTCAATCCCCATTGAAGTCAATGGACGTTGAGGGCACTCGGGGACTAGTAGTATTGTATCCTTTTTCTCCAAAGTTTAGTAAAACTGCTGAGATGAAACTTAATTCCTCATTAATTCAAACTCCTAGCAAGTTCTTGGGAGAAAAGCTCTCTTTGTTAAAGATCAAGATACCCTCCATCACTTCAATAGAGCGCTAAAAAAGTACGTGCTCTAATTCTGTAGCCTTCAAGGAGTCCTTCAACATGAAGAGTGAGAAAAACATTTCTGGCCTCTGTTACATTACACAAAATAGGGAGGCAGCTTCCTATTTTAGTCTCTTGAAAGTGGTTATTTCATGTTATCAAGAATGATTTTGAATTCCCTAGTGTTAAATTAAAAAGCTTTGGGACTAATGATTGCAGCTATGTGTAGTCATATAAGTGCTGTGAAAAATAAGGTCTAAAATGATGTGCACGCCTCTCACCATTTTTTTTTTTTAACATAAACAGTTAAAGTCAATGAATCCCAGATAAGTCAATCAACTTAACAATACCCTAAAATTTAGGGGTTCCAGATAGTTTATTCTACTGCTATACTGTGGCCTTACACTTGAACCTCTTACTGGATTATCTAAACTGAATGGAGCTTGCAGGATGCACAAGGAAACACTTTGGAAAACATTGGTCCCTCTGTTAGCAGTTAGGATGCTTCGTCTTGTATTTTCTCTCATGTGCTGTCTGATTCTATACATTTTTTCTTGCCAAAAAGCTGTTATTCCAAAATATTAACACAGCCTATTTCTAGGCTGTCAGTCTTCCAGTTTTCATTTCAGAGCTTTTAGTCAGTACACTGTCAGCCAAATGCTTTTCAGCAGACGGAAAGTTTTTAGGGGCAGAATAAGTTTAGGAGAAAAATTTTGATCATTGTAATTAATGCTAAATTAACTTATAATGAGGACAACAAGAGAGAGAATGATGTCTGTCTTACAAAGCTCGTCATGGAAATTATTAAGAAAAAAAAAGAATTTGCTATGTTGGTTTCAGATAGCCTAAATGTACTGAGGATGCCTTGCAGTAAACTGTCGGTTTAGCATGCTGTGTACCATTAGCTCCTCGCTGTATCTCTTATTTTGAGGAAACACTCTTCTTTAAACAGGGTAAGATGTTGTATTGGGAGTGCTGCTGAGCTGTGTGGCTGTGTTGCATGGTGTGGGAGCATGCATACACTGCATGGTGGGTGCAGTTGTGACAGTGGAAGCCACCTTATGCCTTTCCTCATTAATAAAATTGCCATCTACCAGGGTTCGGGTGCCTTCAGAAAGACCAAGAAAGATTTCAAGCAAATCTCTTACTTTGTTCTAGTGACCAGAAAATACTGGATAGAGAAATGCCCATATCTACATTTACAGAGGCTTTGGTGCTCTGCAGCACATGAAATGGGCATGTATCACATAGACAACACGTTTTGTAAAATATTGACTATTTGTAGCCTGACATTGCAGAATTTTAAGAGCAAAATCAAGGCTGCAAACAGGCAGTTGGTTTGTATGGACAGACTTTTGTGTATGTAGTAAGTGATACACATTGATAAAAGCAGGTGCTCAGTGCTGTGGAAATAACAATTTTTTTATAAATGCTTGTGAGAGTTAAATGAAAATGCAAATAGTGGCACTTTTTTAGCCTTTTATAATTCTGTGGATAGAATTTTCCTCATGTACCCAGTGCATCCTTAATAGCCATTTTCAAAATACATGCTAAAAATTGTCATCCTTTTGGTGCCCACGTTAAAATGCTGGTTATTTCTCTAACTTAGAGTCGTCTGTGCTCTCAACTATGGTCTCTGTGAGATGGCCTCTAAAGTGGCAAGGTCCTAACAGAACCTCTTGTCTCTTGCCAAGCCCCATATTTAGCACAGGGGATTTCCTTGCCGTTGTGCAGAGAAGACAGTTGAGCCACAGGGTTTCTCTGTAGCCCCATCCGATCCTGAGTTAAATCAAGTATCAGTTACGAAGGGTAAGGTGGGCATCCTGCAAGCAGCAGCTCTGAAGGGGAGTTCATCTGTCACGTGCAGGCTGGGGGGGGGGGGGAACAAAAACCAAAAAAAAACCAAACCCACCAAAAAAAACCCACCAAAGACTTTCACACAAAGAAATTCACTGAAGAACAGAGGCCTGAAAGTGTTCACAGTTACAGATCGAATTTTGTGACTAGCTTCAGCCAAAATGAAAGGGGAGGAAAATATGTGAAAAAGTCAAACTACCTTATTTCAACATTTTTTCAAAATGAGATACATCTCCTTTGAAAATTGACTTCTGTTAAGGAAGACAGAAGGCACTAAATCTTTCAGAGATTTTTTTATTTTTTTTTTTTTTTTCCTCCTTTTTCCCTCCTTGGTGCTGAATAAAGTCTTTTGGGTTGTTGCAAATATTTTTATGTTCATCTGTCTTTATTTGTCTGCTCTTTGTTTAGGGGGCTTGGGTGTCTTTACCTTTCTTTGTCTGCACAATATAACACTGTTATAGTCATTATATTGACAGGGGCAAGCTCCTGGAAAGCTGTGTTGGCTGAGACCTTCAAATAGCTGGGTAAAGGCCTTTTGTTGGCCAGATCTCCCAAATATTTCCCAAGACTTGATCAGATCTGGTTTGACCTAACTGGAACAGTGAAGAGGACTGCCTTTCTGGAGGGCAGTGCAAAATTGGCTTAATCAATTGATGGGATCTGGAAAAAATGTCTGAAATAAACCAAGTCTTTGTAGATCAACTTTTCTGGGAATAGATTTAGTAGAGGTTGTCCTCTAAGAATGCTGCCAGAAATATTTTGGATATTTTTTTCAGCTAAATCATTGCATAATTGTTAAATTCAGAAATGTGAGTAAATGGTTATGCTACTCTCTTAGTTTTTTAGGGTCTGTTTTATTTATTTCTTCTTTAAGCAAAATGTGGATGTCTTAAATTGAAACCTGTTATTGGGAATTACCTGGTGGAAGTTCTGATAAAAGGTTAGATTAATTTGAATATTCAATGATGGATTAAAAGCGAGCTGAAGGAACAATTAACATTTTATAGGTACAGATTTTTTTGTTTGCCTTTGAGCAAACTAGTTTCTTAATTTTTATCATGAGACGTAGTGGTTTTTGGGGAGGAAGAAATTCTTGCTTATTCTAATTTAGTGTGTAATTGCATTTCTTGCAGCTTTTCTTAAATCATGTGACATATTTAATCTCCATGTGATGGCTCTTTAACTTGTCTTTTCAAGTGTGTTTTTTGGTGGCTTGATGGTATGTAGAACATTTCCTTCCTGTACTTCAGCATTTCTAACCAAAATCTGAGTGTGTTTGAAACCTTAGCTTATTCACACTTCCTAATCATAATCCCCTTGGTTCCCTTGTCAGCACCTTTTTGTGGTATTTCTCTGGACACCTCTATCTAATATCTCCAGAGGTTATTCTACAGAGTAACCTTTGACAAGATCTATTACTTACTACTTACTGCTTTTAACAAGGTGAAAAGAGGTCAGGCTCTGTAAAAAGCAGACATTATTGGAAGACTGCTATAAAATCTCTTGGTGGCTTGTCCATCTCTTCTGGCAGCACCGTCTGTGAATACGATGCAAAGAAAATTACATTTATATGAGTGGATATGGTCACGTGTAGATAACATACATTCTTGGGAAAGTGGTTACTAGGTGCATTACAAAGCTTCAGGTTGTTTCTCTGTCAAGGTTGTAGCCTACTGAGGTACCCGCTGGAATCTGTGAGATTTTCTCTGTGATCTTGAAGGGTAACAGGATTTCAGGCTGTTAGTTTTTGTATGATCCATTTAATTGAGCTTTGTGACCAATGCTAATGACTTTTGCTGCTACAAGAATTGAATAGATAATTTGGTTAACCCTCCTGTCAGAGTTCAGGATCTTCTACATGACGGTTGGTGTTGTCTGTTTCTTTAACCAAATTAAGATTCAAAAGCTACCTCTTTCTGATTTGAAAAAATAGATTGTAAAGTCTCACTTTGTCAAGAGTAACTACAAGATCCTTTTGGCTGAAATACAAAATCTTAGAAATTAGAAAAAACATATTTTGTCACAAATTAATTAAAAAGATGAGAAATTCTAAAGGAGAGTTTATGCAGATCCCAGAGGTATCTAAAATGCAATTAAAAAACCCCCATGTCTAGTTAATTTATCTGCATGCATCCTCTAAAAATGAATGAAAAATCTTTCAAGGGAGCTTTGAAAGATCTCAGTCATTGTTTTGTCAATGAAAGACAATGATTTTCATTTTTTTTTTCAGTCTGATTCTATTTGTTACTTACCACAGCCCGCTGCTTTGTGATCTCTGTACATGCAGAACCTACATAAAACTACTTCTATACCCTCAGATGTGAATAGCTATAATACAGGGTTAATTTTTTTTTGAGGCTTAACAATAAATCATAAGGATTATTCCTTTCAACCCCAAACACTGAAAACCAGGCTAACTTGTTGCTAACATAGCTTTCACTTTCTGTCCAGCATCTATCAATTAACCACATGCAGCCAGTGACTGAAGTGCTCTGTCTTGGGATAGAATTTAAATTTGATTTAGCCAACAGGAACTGATGGCCACATGTCTACTGTATGTGAACGGCACAGGCAGCTGGCACTGATCCCTTTGCAGAAATTAGGCATGATAACTGTCTTGAGAATATCTAAAGGTATATAGGGAGACCAGGGTGTAAACATGAAATGTGTATTACTTAATTTTGCTTCAAACAAGGAAATGAAAAATTAGGTGAAAGAATGCTGTTTTTTTTTCTTTTTGTTCCCAATAAGATCACATAGATGTTTAAATATGTACTCCTAAGGCAAAATAACTTTCTACAAAATGAAGTAGTAGTTTCCTTGGTGTGTTATGATTCCTGATGTTCTGTTTGCTTCCTGTGTCAGTAGCCTCCCCAAAATTCATTCACTAGGAATTTACACGTAGGAGGGTCATGGTATATTCTTTTATGCCAAACTCACTCTTTATTTTTCAGCATGCAGTCAAGTCTGTTTTTGTTTCTTCTGGGATGGTTTTTAATTTTATTTTTATTTTTTAATCGCATCTCCTCCTTCATTTCAAACTCTTTGTAGTTGCATGTTTAGTCATTTACCAAGTAAATTGGCCTTCAGCCTAAGTGTTAAAATCAAAAGCCGTATCCTTTGGGCACAGTAAGGGCTCTGTCCTTGCTCACATGAGTGTTGGCAGAATGTTTCTTTGAGTCTGAACCCCAGAAATGAGACCAAGAGGTTGTAAGGTGACTGGATGCATCAACATGGCAGAACAGGAGAGGGATAAATGCATCCTTCCTAATAGAGCGGTGGAGAAGTGGGAGGCGGTTTTCTGGAGTGAAAAAGATGAAGACTGTCTAGAGTGGTCTTCAGAGGCAGGAGATAGGGTAGAGCCAGGGTTGGGCTAGAGAAGAATATAGTGAAATCTGCTTCTTTCTCAAAGCCTTAAGGTTTTGTGGAGGCTCTGAGAAAAGCCATAAAGTCAGCCTCCACAGGTGGAATCTATCCCCACTAGAAACTGTTGACATTTTACAGTAAACTTAAGACATATATACAAGTTTAGTACAACAATTTTAGTATTAGGATTTGGGCATTTTAAATTCCAGTGACCAAAGTAAGGTGATACCAGAAAAAAAAAGAATTACTATACTCTCTACCCTGTTTGTCTATGGCATGGTAACTTGCAGTTGATGAATAACATCTGATTTACATTCTGTCAGAGAAGTTTGTACATGTGCTTTGTTAGTTTGCTTTATTTTTCCCCCAAAACAGCCACAAAAGTCCTACTGCTCATCACTGTAAAACCCTGCACTGATTTAAAGGGGATTTCCATGCACAATTGCAAAAAAAAAAAAAAAAAAAAAAGATGCGGAGACTGCAGTGTAGAAGAAAAGAAGGTGATGCTGTCTCTTTGTCTCTCTTCACATCTGGTTCCATGCTTCCTTTCACTCAAGATTTTCATGTATTATCACTGTTAGAAACAGTGTATGTCCCATCCTTGTTGCATTGATGCTGTAAGGTGGGTTTGCATAGATTTTACAGTTTGCCTCAGATGAGACAGAATCCTCTGCATAGGCAAACTGTCACTTAAAACCAAACTCCTGATTAACATTTCCTTTAGCCGAGTTCTAGGTGGAACCCAGCTTTTTGTCCAGCCCCTAATCTGGTGAGTGGAAAGTCTCTCCACTGAATTACTAAACCCTTTGTTAAGTGTAGACGACTGAAGCTGTAAATACAGAGAGATTACTTGGAGTGGAAGGTAAAGGTCAAAGAAGGTCCGAGGAATTAAAAGAAAAAGGGAAGAGGCCCAGTGAATCCTTGTGGGTGTGGTGACTGGGAAGATGAATTCACTTCGTTAGCTTTTGGTTTTGCATAGCCTGGATGGGAGAATTCAGTTCAATTTAAATGCAGTTTGCATTTTCTGTAAGGTACCCATGTGATGATCAACTTTATGTAGATGAAATTACAGCTACAAATCTGTTAGCAGCTGAGGAACTCAGTTTACTGCCTCCCCTCCACATGTACCTGTGACAAGACAAAAAAAGAGCAGTTTTGTGTCAAAAATCTTTGCTTTCATTTTAAGTTTTGCTTCAAACTAGAAAACAAGAGGTCTGCTTGGCCTAGCTGGGAGCTTGCTTGTCGCTGTGGGTATGTTTTTTTTTTTTTCCAAGTGGTGGTTGACCATGTGCTCCATTTGCATCAGAAACCTAGGACCTGACGGGAGCTGAGGTGCTTCTTCATCAAGAGTTTGGGCTATGCTCTTAACGATTCGGTTGACTCCCACTGAGGAGGATGCATCTGTCCTCCCTTCACCTGGTACCTGTTGGACAGGGGGAAAGTAAGTGGTCTGCTTGGGCCCGCTGCGTGAGCACAAGCTGTGGCACCTTTATAAGGGAATTCCCACACACCTAGGGTCTAAACATGGTGTGCTACAGTGTTTCTAACAGGAAACACCAGCTTAACAGAGAAGAAGAGATGTTTGCAGGTTTCCAGAGGTATTCAGTGGTGATAGGAGTTGTGGTAGGTGGATGAATATTCCTTCCCCATGAGCTGGACACAGTTTGGAAGATGGGATTTTCCTCTCTGGCAAACTATGCTCACAAGGAGAGCAGCTCTGCACCTAGAGCAGCGTCTTCTAGTGGGCCTCCTGTGCGCTGTCTCTTCAGGCTGCTGAAAACATTCAAAGGCAACAGCCCCAGGTGAATTGGAAGAGGGGTGAGAGTGCGGAAATGGGCTGTTTCCCAATCAGTGATGTTCTCAGCCCCTCCCACATCTTCAGGATAAAGTTCATTTGCCATAAGTTGAGATAGGTTTTCTTATCATGAGAATACTCCCAAACAATGTTGGCTTTCATTTCAAAGCAAAGGGAAAATGTGAGTTCAGATCAATCAGTAAGTCAGTGAAGGTGTTTTGTGTCAGAAGACAAAATCTTTCCTGGATGTAAACATTGTTACACTATTTATAACACAATGCTGTTGTTTATACTTTAACTTTTTTGCCTATTAGTACAAATTTACTTTCAAGGTGATTAAACGCTTTTATTTTTATTTTTTTTTTAAGTTCTCTTTACCTGTTTATGTAGTGGTTGTGAGTTCTTATGGAATAAATTATACAGGTTAGAAGACTGTCCTGTGCCAGCTGGATACAAAGCCTCGCAGTAGATCGGTACGGTATTCAATCAGATTGCTGCTGTTGCCCTGGGACTCTGCTCCAAGATGCTTGTAACTTACGCATTTTCAAAAGCTTGGAAAAGTACTCTCATGAAAAACTAAATACAGTGGGTAATGAAGGCTAAAATTGTTTATTCTAATCACAGTAAATTGGAAAACGATCTTCACTCAGCAGCTCTTTTACCAGCAAATGAAGACAGCGAGTGAGTATGCTGCTGTTAGGGACTGGGTTTATGTTGCAGCAGCTTCTGATGGGCTCTAGCGCCGTTTCCTGACTCAAACCAACGAGCGCATCTTTTCTTCCTCTGTGCAAGGGCTTTTCTTCTCACTTATGTGGTTTGTGCAAAAGAAGGGGGGAAAAAAAAAAGCGGGGGGAAGTTGTAATTTGTTGCAGTCTCTCCAGTGAAGTTCGGGTTTATTGTCTTTGCTACCTAGGCTTTTTAAGAGCGGCTGCAGGCTATGGACATCTGCCCGCACTTCACCTCGCTAAACACGGGCTGCGGGCTGCGGTTACGCTCTGCGGGTTTCTTCAGATAAAAGTTGGAGAGCCTGGAGGAACTCCTCCTCCGCCGCCGCTTTTCTCAGCGGGCACGAGGAGGGCAGTCCGGCACGCTCGCAAGGGCGAGCAGCAGCGCTGGGCTCCGAGCGGCCGCTCCTTGCCCGCCC